>CM060440.1:10577530-11777530 GCA_030545235.1 Helianthus tuberosus
TAAGGCTTGGCGTTTATATATTAAGGCGTTTTACGTTTATGCCGTTTTGTAGGCTAAGACCTTAAGTAAAACACAGAAAAAACTACGTAGTAATAAAATTGGCGTTTTGTATTTACTTGGCGTTTTATATCTCAATGGCGGGATGGTTTACCCTTTTTACCCTTAATGAAGCGCGTCCATGTAATAAAATTGATGTTATTTACGAAAATGTCACCGCACCGATCTAGTCCATAGATTGTTTTGATCGGACGATCCATAAGCGTTCTCACCGTTCTCACACTTTTCACCGTTTTCCCTAAATCCTGACCCTATATATATGGTAGGGTAGGGTTCATTTGAGAACCACCTTTATTGCGAAAACCGCGAGAACCAACGTGAACACAACAAAATAACCTAAAAAAACCTAAACCCCCCCCCCCCCCCAAAAAAAAAAAAAAACTAACCCCTCACCCAAGCTAAACGCTAAAAACTAAACCCCCAAAAAACCTAGAAAATCTAAAAAACGCACAATTTTTTTTATATATTTTTTATGTAAAAATCGCTACTTTTAGTAGCAAAAAAAATCAAATTTTTTAATAAAGAAATAAAGCGATTTTTAAGTAAAAAATATTAAAAAAAATTGTGTGTTTTTTAGCTATTTTTAGGTATTTTTTGTTGTGTTCACATTGATTATCGCGGTTCTCACAATAAAGAGTGGTTTCTAACGAATCATTCTCCTATATATATATATATACACATTCATGCAAGAATGATAACTAGTGTGTAGTTATTCTAGCTATAATAACGGTTAAGCTTTTAGTTCCTGTTATAGAACAAATATAAATTTAGTCTTGCTCTACAAATGGGGCATGTCGAATTGGTGGGTCACATACTATTCAACCATTAATGATTGATCGAAATCATAATTGAACACCGTGAAGTCGTGAACCTCGATGGGAAACGATGCCAAAAACACTCTACCTACACACAATCGGCAAAACACCTAAGGGTGTCTGGAGTGGGCTCGGCAAAGGGTTCGGCAAACCCCATTGTCGTGCGGCAAACACCGCCTCCAACCCTTTGCCGAAGTGGTTTGTTTGGTCACGCGGGGAAGGCTCGCCGATTCGGGGAAGATGATTGTAGGAGAGAGAGGGAGTGCATGAGAGAGAGAGAGAGGGTAGTGTGGGGTGGGGTCCATTCAAATCTCAACCAATCACACCTTTTTTTTTAAATAGTTTACCACTTCACCAAGTATGTAAACATTGCCAACACTTTTGAGCATAGTTTACCACTTTGACATGACATACTCTCATTGGTTGATTTTTTAATTTGACACTCTCAAATGTTTAACCACTCCTTACTCTCTAAACACACACATAAACTCCTCTCTGAAACACATGAATATACACACTGAGGACTTTAGAATACATCTATCCGATATTCAATTTAATATGCTTTCAAAAAATATTTTTGGTTGGTTTTTCATCATATGCAGAAGGTTCTATCAGACAAGATGCCGGGCTTGGTATAGGGGGTATAAGAGAAATGAACTTGGCTCTAATGATGAAATAGAGATGGAGACTAAAAGAAGAACCGGAGCAACTTTGGGTCAAGGTAATCGAAGCGATACATCGTAACAGGAGAGTTGCAAAAAATGTTCCAGTAAAAAAATCATTAACTGGGGTTTGGAAAACTATAGTCGGTGTGGAAGCAGATTTCTCAAAGGCTGGCATCGATGTAAGCAAGAGTCTTAGAAGCAAAGTCGGTTCCGGAAACAAAACATTATTTTGGTTAGACACATGGGCCATCAGCGGACCGCTGAAGGATGAGTTCCCACTCATGTATGGCTTAGCGAAAAATAAGAAGAATCTGGTGCAGCAAAATTATAAAATGAATCAGGGGAGTGTGCTATGGGATTGGAAATGGTGTAGGCTACCAACCAGTTTTGAAGAGAAGGAAGAATGGGAAGCTTTAAGTGCACTTTTAATTCAACAAACAGTGGGGCGAAACGATGATATGTGGAGATGGAAAGAAAACATGGCAACTGGGTTTTCGGTGAAAGATATCAGAAAAGAGATTGCCGGGATTATTGACGTCAACATGGACCCGTGTGGTTTCGAATGGAGCAAAATCGCGACAGCGAAAGTTAACCTTTTCGTTTGGAGGGCGGCTGAAGGTAGAATCCCAACAAAGGTTGCGCTGGCGAGAAGAGGGTTGCAGGTTGGATCGGTGGCTTGCAAAGTCTGCGGGGCTGCTCCAGAATCAGCAGATCATATCATCATTCAGTGTCCGTTTGCTAAAGAGGTATGGCTTCTATTATGGTCTTGGATGTATATTCCTAGGAGGAATCATAATGAGAGCTTGAAAACAAGACTACTGGAGAAACATGAATGGCCCAAGAAGAAAGAAAAAATCATTTATGCCATCCACCTCTTAGCCACATGGATATTATGGAAGAATAGAAACAACAAAGTTTTCAATGATTCTAGTGCGAAACCGTCAAAGCTTGTGGAAGAGATTAAGGAAGAAGCTTTTGACTAGTTAAAACTAAGATCAAAGATACCCGGAATAACTTGGGAAGAGTGGAAAAATTTTCGTTTTTAGGGGTAAAGGGCCTTGATAAGTGTCTTGATTCGGACTAGTGTTTGTTGTAGATCTTGCTTCTTGATTGTATGTCCTGAGAATGATTGTATTGGCTGCATAGCATCTTGCTATGTGCCGGTTTTTTGGCCTTGATGAATAAAATGTTTCGTTGTTGCTGTTCAAAAAAAAAAAATCAGACAAGATGCCTTTCACTACTTGGTCATTTATCTAAACCAGTGGAATTGACTTGTGAGATCCAGTAGGAAACATATATTAATTACAAAAAAAAAAAAAAAAAGCTTATTTACAATGATATTATGTTTAATAGCACAAAAGTTGCATCATGTAACAAAAAGAAATAAGATTATAACATGCCCCTAAGAATATCGACTCGTGTAAAGTTCACAAATCGAACATGTTAAAGAACACAAGTTATTTTAAAAGGAACATCTGTTTACGTGATAAATCGAAGGAAACCATAAAAATGAAAACCGGTATCTAAAGAGTGGCGTGGTGCAAAAAAGGGAGGAGTGGGATGGAGGGGGGGGGGGGCATGAAAGAGTGGCGTTATTTGACACGTGACATAAACTTATTATTATTATTATTATTATTATTATTATTATTATTATTTCTATTACTATTACTATTATTATCATTATTTTATATTTAAAAGTTATATAAAATCTATAAGTTTAATAAAATTAGTCATTAATAATAATTAAACAAATAACATTAATGAAAAAACATCTTCCTATACTAATAAATGAAAATCTTTTTATACACATGTCACTCTCTCGTGCCTCCTCACTTTTAATAATAATATTATATATTATTTTTTATACACAAAATATAATATAATATAATATAATATATAGTATAATATTAATTAGTATAGTTAGAGATAAACGTATAAATTCAAAGTTAATTAAGAGTTAATTACATAGTTAGTCCCTGTGGTTTGCACAAAGTAACATACTTAAGTACTAATAGTTTACAATCACATTCTAGGGTACTAACTTTTCACTTTGTAACATTTGGAGGTACTAATGTTATTTGTAGGTTTAAAATCACATTCTATTAGTACCTAAATACGTTATATATTTTGTGCAAACTACAGGGACTAACTATGTTAATACCCTAGAAGTTAATACCTTCAAATGTTACAAAATGAAAAGTTAATACCCTAGAAGATGATTTTAAACTATTAATACCTAAGTATGTTATTTTGTGTAAACCACAAGGACTAACTATGTAATTAACTCTTTAATTAATAATTATCTATAACTAATATAATATAATATAATATAATATAATATAATATAATATAATATAATATAATATAATATAATATAATATCGTCTATACTAAAATTTCAAATTTAATTAATAATTATCTATAACTAATATATATGTATCAACACAACACAATATAATATAATATACTAATAAATGAAAATAATTTTATACACGTGTCACTACCTGGTGCCTCATCACTTTTAATAATAATATTACGTATTGTTTTTTATACACAAAATATAATTTAATATATAGTATAATATTAATTAGTATAGTTAGAGATAAACATATAAATCAAATTTAATTAATAATTATCTATAACTAATATAAATGTATGTAATAATATAATATAATACTAGGTTAGAACACCGTGTAATACACGAGTTGAATAAATGTAATTTTATATATCAGATAATAAAAAATATATTTTGAAAACCTCGTTTATTACACAAGTTGAATAAATGTAATTTTATTTACCAAATAACAAAAAAAAATATATCTTTAAAAATCTCATTTATTACATGGGTTGAATAAATGTAACTTATATATTAAACAATAAAAAGTTATATCTTTAAGAACCCTGTGTATTGTACGGGTTAAGTAAATTTAATTTTATATATTAAATAAAGATAAAAGTTACATTTTTAAGAATCTCATGTAGTGTATGGGTTGAGCACATGTAATTTTATATAGCAATCAATAAAAAGTTATATCTTATTATATACATTAAATAATGAAAAAAGTTACATTTTTAAGAATCTCATATAATGTATGAGTTGAGCACATGTTATTTTATATAACAGTCAATAAAAAGTTATATCTTATTAGTGGAGAGTCCAAATGAGAATAAATTTTTTGTAAGAATAAAAAAGAAGAAATTTCAACCAATAAGAATGCTTCATTTTACTTTATTTAGTTTTTGTATTTAATATTAGTGTAAGGGTATATTGGTAAACTTAGATGGATCATTAATTGTTAGTCTTCCTTTTTAATAACTAACTAAATTAAATTTGTAACTTATTTTCAAGAAAACATATTTTTTCAAAAAAAGAAAAAATATATAATTTAAAGTGTAGCATAAATTATGAGGTCTGTAGGATAAATTACGAGTTGTGTAGGATAAATTTCAATTGTGTATGATAAATTTCAAAACGTGTAGGATAAATTTTGATGTGTGTAAGCAAAAAATTTAAGTGTGGAGGAGGATAGTGTTTATGACTAATTAATTAGTCAAAGATAATAAAAAATGAGTTGAAAGAAAAAATATTTAATGTTTTACATTTATACTCTTTGTTCTTTTTCTTCTTAATTTAATTTTCTTCTCAAATGAACATTCCCTATCTTATTATATCTTTATAAACCATGTGTATTATAAAACATTTGGACTAAATTGACAAAATAGTCCAACCACAGGACTAAAATGACATTTAACTCTTTACATTATATTAATTTATATTTAGTGTATGTCTTTATTAATGTCAAGAAAAATAAATTTGAAATCTAATAAATATTTCAAAAGATTATATTATATCCTATACGAATTGTTTAAATTTAATTTTATAATTATCTTTTAATTAATATTAATTATCTATAATTAAGTAGGAGATAGAGATGAGAAAACTAAAAAATAGATGGCTCCAATGAATAACATGTGTCCCAAAGTTGGTTTCTTTTATTATATAGTATAGAAGATAATAAAGATTATATACAAGTTTATAATTTACACTTTTTTTGTTATTAATGACTTTTAATAATAATATTACATATTAACTTTTATACACAAAAAATAATATAATATTAATTAGTATAGTTAGAGATAAAAATTCAAATTTAATTAATAATTATCTATAACTAATATAAATGTATCAAATAACAATATAATATAGTATAATATTAATTAATTAATATAGTTAGAGATTAGCGCTATTTTTTAAACATATACTTTATTCATAGTATGATTTTATCTAATATGTAATATTTTCTATAATATGATGATTTTCATATCTCATCTCATAATCCATATATCCAAAAATAGTATTTGTTATATCATTAATATAAATAATAGAATTTAATTACAAGTCATTTACGATAACCTCATAATTTATAATTATTTTCAAAAATACTTACAATTTTATGATCATTATTTTTTATTTTTTTTAGTGTTACTTCTTTTAAGTCATATAATAAGATGGATTGTAGTATCTTAAGAGAGAAGTGAAAAGTTAGAAAATTATTTTGAATAGCTGAAAATATAACTTTTCTTTTACTATTTTATCTAATAAGTCATTTCATTAATAAGAATTATATACAAGTTTATAATTTACATTTATTCGTCATTCAACCCGTGTAATACACGGGTTTGTAAGCTAGTTACATAATATAAAAATAAAAACATTACATAACTTAAAAAAACGAAACTAAAAAGAAACATTGCATAATAAAATTAAACGTTAACCAAAACATACTTAACCAAAGACTTATTATTTGTCACGCCGTAACGAGTTTGAAGTCACGTCCATGCATGTGCCTGTAGTCGACGAGGGTGACTTGGATGATGTTGTCTTTAGTGAGCTCACCATCGTCTTTGTCCACAGCGTTGACAAGCATCTCAAATCTCGAACTAGTCATACGAATAATCCAGAAACATGAACAAAGTGCGTCCATGGTTCGGGTGGCTCACCCCTATGCATACAAAATTGTTGGAAAACTCGTTGCCAAAACGGATGCGCGGGAATGAGAGGCGTGTTGTCGGTAATTGTTGTTTTCCAAGATTCATATAATGCAACGTCAACTTCTTCGTTCCATGGATTCAATGTCATTTTGAAGAATTTTGTGATAAATGAGATGAAAGTTGAGAGATTTTGAAGGTAAAAAATGGAAAATGAGTTTTTCTTTATAAGAGAACTAAAATTTTCGAAAAGTAATTTTTTTAAATAGTCGTTTAGGGCAACGGCTAGAGTCCACAACCACACCCAATGAGGTCATGCCACATCGCCGCCTCAAAACTTTCCACACTGGTGGAAAACCCTCTGCCTATAACTCTACGCCGCCCTCCTTGCCGTTGCGGAGTAGTGTGCCCGACGTGCAGAGGACACCACACCACAAACCAACGTTTACTCCATGTAGTATAACATATAATTTATATAATATAAAATACAAAGCACTTTTTACAAGTGGTTGGACAGGAGCTTAATCTAATTTGGTCCATGTGATTTTAGTTATACCCGGTTTCTTTTCTTAAGTTTCTTTATCTTTTGAATTTTATAATTACAAATCTCTTGATCATAAAAAAACATATAGTTTAAAGTATATGATATAAGCTCATTTTCATTTTTTTTTTCAAATTATTTGAAAGCCTAGCGATAGGTTTTTTTTAATCAATTTTTGTATTAACTTTTAGGTACGATGTTTTATAAATTTCTGGGTAAACATTCGAATAATATAACATAATTATTCATAAACATTCAAAGTTATCTTTGCGAAGTACAAGTGATCAAAGCACAAACATACATCTCATCAAAGTGATATTATGATTTAGTTTTTCGTTTATATAAATTGATGACGTATACCCTTTTTTGTCATACTAACAATATAATATAAATGGATGTAAATTTTTTAGTATACCATTGCGATGTGCTCCAACGGATCAAATATAGTTGATACGAGTGCTAGTACCGTGCCACTACCATGACAAACCAAAATGAACTGATTCTCACCAAGCAAGATCAGTATTGATATTTGCTTTTATGATGCCGATTAGTGTAATTACATGTCGATAGCATTTTAGGCATGCCACGGCTTTTTTATTAGACTTCTTTTTCGGTTGCTCTAAGCGTAACAAGTTGAATCGATACCGACCGAATTCTCGCCGCATAACGCGAAAATCTCAATAGTTATGCACAACCATCAACTATAAAAATAATGTAAGATTTTAATCTTAAAAATAATATTTGATATATTTAAAAATTTAAATATATTAATATTAATCTTAAAAATAATTTTGTACTACATAGCATATAAATATAAATATAAATAGAATCATCAAAGTATATATTTCAAAAATAAAGCTGCAAGAGTAAGACATAACTAGACAATACTTAAAAGGGAAATACATATAAAACATAAAAGTTTTCGAGCATAAATTTTAGGTAAACGTGAATATAGTTTCGGGTAAACGTGTTGATTATCATCTAATCCTATACTTGTCCCATACCTATGAAATAAATTTTTTCCATATCCATACCGACCAAATACCCGTTGGGTATCGGGTATACCCGTCCCAAATACTTTGAGTTTCCGGTATACCCGTCGGGGCTCGGGTATTTTTGCCATGCCTATAGGTATCGGTACCGAAAATCGCCTAATACGGGTATCGGTACCAAAAATGTTTGGTACGATACGGTACCAATATGATACCGGTATTTGAAGGTAAATTTGACAAAATATTGGTACCGTACAAAACCGTTAACGAACCAAAAGTATTGGTATCCAAAACGCCAAAAGTGGGTACCAAAGAGGTAAAAAAAATAATTAAGTATGGGAAATTCGGTACCGATACCACCCGATACCAAATGTTTTTCCCGACCGCCTACCATCACCATCACCAGCCACCGTCACCACCTTCCACCACCGCCACCACCCACCACCACAACAACTCACCACCACCGGCACCAGTCGTCGTCACCACCTGCCATCGCCATTGACCACCACCGTCACCGCCACTCGCCTCCGCAACCAACCAAGACCGCCATCGCCACTTACCACCGCTGCCACCCTCCGCCACCAACCAACATCTCCCCATGTCGTCACCGACCAATGTCGCTACCAGCAACCGACCACTACCACCATCACCCACCCTTGCCGCCGCTGCCACCCGATCACCGTCGTCGCTACCCGCCTCTGCCACCCACTGCCGCCACCACCGACTTCTGACACTACCACCACCCACAACTACCACCCATCGATGTTGCTGTCGCCGCCCGCCACCACCACCGCTAACCACCGCCCACAACCGCCACTCATCACAAATTTTATTCATTTGTCTTGTCCTGCCGTGTCTACCAAACAACTCAAGATAACGATTCATTCTATTCTCATATGGTAAACAAACAAGACTATGAAATGGTAATGATCCATTGAATTCCTTTGTCCATTCTATTACCTTGTTTATTCCATTCATTCGTGTATTTCATTACCCCAAACCAAACAGACCTTATATATATTAAATTGTGAAATCTTAAATTCGAATAGTGTTGATCTTCCAAGTTAAGAAAAGCACTTGTTCTAAAAGATCAACTATACACATGACAATTTTTACTAAATCCTTATGCTTAATTATTCTATAACGTAATACACATGACATTTCTTACTAAATCCTTATGCTTAATTATTCTATAACGTAAAGATCGTCATAAATTTTTCTATCATAAATATTGAATGATTGAGAACTAAGCTTGTCATAAATATCATAATACTAAATATATCAAGACAAAAAGAATGGCAGAAAATTAAAGTTAGGACAAAGCGATGTATAATCATGGGGTTAAAGAGTCCTAGAGAGGTCATATCATATCCAATTATTTATAAAACACAAAAAAAAATTATTTGGATGATGTAATTGGTAGTAGGATACAATTCGAAACGACTCGTGTGGGGTCCAACTTAATAATCATGAATGACGTGGCGTTAGGACCCACCGAGATGTGTAACTTGATTTGTGGTGATTTGTTTACGGTTGATGCCCCGCCTGCGTTGCGGGGCGATTGCCGAATAATTCTCAATCAATTAAAAAACACAACTATAATTTTGCTAGGAAAAAAAACTAAAACGATGATAAGACCGTAATTTTCGGCTCAGGGCAAAACTGTAATTTTTCATAACTAATGAGCGAGTGTTAGGCAGCTCTTTGACACGAAAAAACAAATTAAATGGAGTAAACCAATTAAAACAAAAAACTTTTATAGTTTTGCTAAAAAAATAAAACGATGGGAAAAACGTAATTTTGAACCGAGGGCGAGATGATAATTTTAATTCAGGGATGAAATCGTAAATTAAAAGGACCAATGGGGGAGTGTCAGGCACCTGCCGGCATGACTGCAATTTTACATTGGGGGCAAAATTGTAATTGAACCAGGAAAACAAACAAAAACGATGGAGAAAATGTAAATTTAAGTTGAGGGAAAATCGTAACTTGGCTGTGATAAAAAAAACTAATGACAAAACTCTAAATTTAAACAGGGCAAAATCGTAATTTTTAACCTAGGGCAAAATTGAAATTTTTAGCTGGGAGCAAAAGAGTACATTTATTTTTAAGTGGGGGGGGGGGGGGTAAAAACATAATTTTAAACTGATGGCAAAATCGTAATTTTAAGGAAAAAAACTATTGGTAAAAGTGTAAATTTGAACGGAGCAAAATCTTATTTTTAACCGAGGGCAAAATCGAAATTTTTAGCTGAGAGGAAAAACGCAAATTTATTTTTAAGTGGGAGTAAAAACATAATTTTGAACTGATGGTAAAATCGTAAATTTTAAGGGAAAAAAAAACTAATGGCAAAAGTGTAAATTTAAACGGGGCAAAATTGTAATTTTTAACCGAGGGCAAAATCAAAATTTTTAGCTAGGAGTAAAAGCGCAAATTTATTTTTAAGTGGGGGCAAAAACATAATTTTATACTGATGGCAAAATCGTAATTTTAAGAGGGGATAAAATCGTAACCTTGTTGGGCTAATAAGTGAGTGCCAGACAGCTGCCTGACACTATTCTCTCTGACGCCCATTTCAACCAATAGGGAGCAGGGCTATTGCTCTCTCATGTGAATAAAAACAAAAAAACAAAGTGGCCGCCAATTTTGGCCAACCACCAAAGACAACTATTCCCGCCGTCCTTTTGATTTGTATGTGTTGGAAATTATCGTATAGCGGCGGACGTTAACGAAAACTTGGTGGGACTCAGACTCTCAAAATACAAATCGGTAAATGCTGAACTTTTAAAAATCATATATTTTACACTAAAAAATATAAGGATATTGGCCTTTAATAATTTCTACTAGACGTCATTGACCATTGGCAGTTCCATAGTTTTTTATTCCCTCTGACAGCAGTGACGAAGCTTGAGATTTCCGACCGGGGGTCGAAAATATATATGCCAATTTTTTTTATAAAACCGGGGGTCAAAAATATATATACCCAAAAATTTTCTATACGAAAACTAAATACTCTTCACTAACGAGCGAAAAGTTCGGGGTGTCGACCGCCCCTCACGCCCCCATAAAGCTACGCCCTTGCCTGACAGTCTCATATTTCAACAATTTTTCCTCCACTGGTCCTTAGTTAAAAACCTTAAAGGAGTTAAAGTTTTTTCGAATTACAAACTGACGTTTTAGGGCTTTTAATCAGAACGAGTATACGAGTCGAATGATGTAAAACTAACATTGAAATTGTGCTCCAAACAACAAAATAGTGCTTTAATTGTGCTCCAAACAACAAAAATGGTGCTTTAATTCGGGTGTTTAAACTTCCAATTAACAAATTTCAAGTCGTTTGGAGCACGTTTCGAGGTAAGTTTTATATCAATAGACTCGTATACTCGTTCTGATCAAAAGCCCTAAATCGTTAGTTTGTGATTCGGAACTGAGGATCGGTGGAGGAAAAATAGTCGAAAGGTGTGACTGGCAGAGGGAATAAAAAAAAAGTTGGTCTGCCAATGACCAATGACGTCTAGTAGAGATTATTAGTGGCCAACATCCCAAAAATATATTTTGAAAATTTTTGATAAAATTAACACTACAACCGACTGAAAAATGGGCGAGGCTGAGTCACATCTGGGCCACCATTAACCTTTGCCCCTACCCTCTAGTCATAGATTTCTAGCATGTTGATCGGCCCTACATTTATGCCATAAACTCCAAGAATCCTTGCCCATATGTGTAAACTCAAAAGAATTCTTGCTCATCTGTCATTCGTAACATGCCAGCTCACACTTAATGGAACACAATGCGTTCCATGCATGATTAGTCTGTGAGCGGGACTGCGGGAGTCCCGTAAGTGGCCTCATGCTAGTAACGCAAATAACTTATTTTTTCTCACACAGTCACTTCGAGACGCAATATTTTTTTATTTTTTATTATAATATTTCATTAAAAATTTAATTTTATTCTTTTTAAATTAAATAACCTATACTCGATCATTAGGTATAAATAAAAAAACAAAATACATGTTGTTAACTATTTTTCCATATATATATTCTCATATAAATTTTAACGAAAATCAATTTTTTTCTTCAAAATAAAGTATATTTTTTGGGCTCATAAACAGTTATCAAAGTTTTAGCGTGTGCTTAAAGATGATAACCAATGTATTTTTGAAGATGATACCCAACCAATTTTTATTAATTTGTTGTTAATATATAATTAATAATGCTTGTATAAAAATAACTAATATTTTATATTAAACAGTTAAAAAATCAGCTATCACTTATTAGCATACATGGTCAGTGAGTAAGTGTGTTAATTGTTTGTTAAAATATCACTTACTATTCATGTTAGGCCATATTCACTCACTCAACATGTCTAATGGTGTGTTGTGTATATCTTGAGGGTTAGGTCGAGAAATTATGCTGGATGATGAAGACTGAGTCTTAACCAGACCAAGAAATTCAAAGTACTGTGCATCTTTTTCATTTAATCGATCGATTAAATTCAAAAGATTCATTTCAACCAATGAGTCTTAACCAGACCACAAAACCCCTAAATAACTTAATGAACCCTTTAGTTGAATTTGTAAAAAATTATGAAGTACCTCCGCAAGCTGGTATCAGAGCCATGTGCTCTTTTTTAAGAAAAGGGGATTAGTTCCTGTTTCCTTAAAAATAAAAATTTAAGAATTTTTCTTAAAAGAAAAAAAAATTTAAAAATGAGTTTTAAAAATTCGTTTGAAGATTCGAAAGAATCAAATGAACAAGAAGTAACTGAAGTTTTAAACTTTAGTGAAAACGAAAAAGGTTTTGTATCAGATTACATGATTAATTCTGATCAACTAACAAAAATTAGTAAGCTTAAATTTGAGCTTGACACTAAACAGGTTTTTAATCAACCAAAAACTTTACAAAGTTTAGTTTCTAGAGCCTTTTCTAGAAAAAATAAAATATTTTATTGTTTTAACACTGAAGAACTTTCAGTTGACATAAAAAATACAGCAGGTGAAGTTTATTTGCCACTCTTAACAAAGGGTGAAATAGCAAAAAAGCTTTTGCATATTAAACCAGAGTTGAGAAAGTCTCTCAATATGGTACACATAGGAGCGGTTAAAATCCTCCTAAAAGCACAGTTCAGAGATGGAATTAATTTTCCTATAAAAATGGCACTCGTTGATAATAGAATTATCAATAGGCAAGATGCTCTTCTTGGAGCAATTCAAGGAAATTTAGCTTATGGTAAATTTATGTTTACTGTCTATCTTAAATTTGCTTTACATCGAGATTCAAAAGATTTCGATAAAACTTTAAGTTTCATACACCAGTGCGAAAGAACTGATCTTATGGAACCAGGTAATAAGGTATTTACGATTAATTATTTAATCTCTTATGCTTTAACCAACAGTACTCATTCAATCGAGTATAAAGAAAATGAAAATATAACTCTTGAAGATATATTTTCTGAAATTGGAATTGTTGAAGGCAGCAAATTCGCTGAGCCATCACAATTACAAGAAAATTGGGCAATTGATATTGCACGAAATAAACAGGTTTTAGTATCAAAACCCATACATAGTTATGCTGGAAACTCTTTACAAATAGGAGATTCAAGTAATCCTGAACAACTAATTCGTTCTATGTCAGAACGAATAGATGGATATGGTAGAATTTTAAAAGAAGTTATTGGAGAATAATGTCTTCAAAACCAATTTTAGATTATTTACAATATCTTGATCAACAAATCACCTATGAAGAGGCTGATATACAATTTGAGCTTATGAGAATAAATCAAATTAAAGGAAATATTATGTTAAGTCATAAAATAAAAATTCTTAATATAAAGATTATTAAGGAAAACATTTTTGCTTCCAAGCAAAAAATTATTGAGCTTAGAGCTAAAAAACAATTATATCTGTAACATGACTACTCTTTTGAAATTAGAGGAACTTGTTAAAGATTTAATAAAAAAGTTGGATAGTCTATGTCTATCTACCAACGAAAATCTTGAGGCAACTGCCGCAAAAATCATCAAAGATGTTTCAGACAAAATTGGTGAAAAAATGGATTCAAAAACTCTTATGCCCGAAAGGCAAAAAGAAAAAATTGATGATTTAAAAAGAAAAAAATTCTTTTATGGAAAAAGAAATTCAAAGATTAAAAGATAACAAGATTATTTTATCTTTCGGATAAAATGAGTTCCATCACTAAAAAATTGGAACAAATTTTAGATGAACAATTGGATACCCTTCCAGTTGAACAAATAATAGAAATTGTTAGTCTCATTTCTTTAGATGATAAAGAATGTGAACAAAAGTTTTCTGAAAATAAAATCTTAAACGAAAGATATTTTTCTGAAAATAAAGAAGAACAAGTCTTTGTTTTGAAGAATGAAGAACCAAGAACCTTTCCGGTAAAGAAAGAAGAACCCGATACTGAAGAAAGTTCTTCAGATATTGAAATGTCTCCGAGACAAAAAACTTACCATGCCTCTACTAGCAAAGGTAACAGGTATAGAAAAAAGAATACGGAATTTTCCATGCCGTATCATAAAGGTATACTTGATCATAATAGTAATGACAATGGTAGTGCAACTACTATTAATACTATTAAGATTGATTGTATCTTTAACCTCGACAAAAGAAAAGAGGTAATTGATAAATGGAACACTGAAATCAGTCTAATCATTCAGACTAATTCAGATGAATTTTCTAATGCTAAGGCTTTGTTATTATTATTAGAACATAAGTCTGCAGGAATTATACAAAATTTCATCAAAGGAACAACTTGGGATGAAAATTTACATGGTTTTGATCTTTTTGATCAAATCATAAATGCAATATACATGATGTTTTTAGGTCTTGACCTTATAACAAATAAAGACCATGAAAATCAAAAATTGCTAGAAAAAGCAAGACAAAATCTTGCAAAAGCACAAATTTGTGATATTTGTTTGTTAGACGATTTTACTTGTCTTTATGAAACAAATCTATACAAATTAAGTACAGGTGAATTCCACTCTTGGATTGAGGCTTACTTAATGAAGATTCCTATCGTTGGAGAAAAAGCCAAAGAACGATGGAACAAATAAAAGAATCAGTTCACGATGCATTCTCTTGGATTTGCAACAAGAATTGTCAAAGAAGAAATTGCAATTTACTGTGATTTTTCTGATAAACAAAAACAGCTAAAACGTTTTAACAAAAGCTGTTGCAAAAAACTTACTGAGTTACCACAATTAACTTTTGGTTGTGAACCAGTAAAAGATGAAAATTATTTCAAAAAGAAATATAAAAATAAATATAAAACAAAAACTAAAAAACGTTTTTGGAAAACCAAGAAAAGAAAGTTTTCTCCTGGAAAATACTTTTCAAAAGAAAAACCTAAGGTTTGTCCTCAAGGAAAGAAAAAATGTCATTGCTGGATATGTTCTGAAGAAGGACACTATGCAAACGAATGTCCCAACAGACAAAAGTTTCCGGAAAAAATAAAAATTATTTAGAAAGCGGAAACTGAAGGATATTTTCCTTATGAAAATATTTTTGATGACTATACACAAGTATATGCATTAGAAATATTATCCGATTCTTCTACGGAAGACTCAGAATGAAGTCCAACCACTCTTTTAGTTGGGGGGATAAAGATAAACAAAACGAATTTCTGAAATTTGTTTGTTCAAAAATTATTTATTTTCTGAAAACAAATATATTTTTGGAAATAATAAACAGGGTCGTCTTGTCAAATGACAGACACGGTAAGGGGGCCAAAAATGTGTTAACTGATAGCTTGACACGAGATTTTCAGAAATCTTAAGCAAAAATGTCACTGTCATTCTTGCTACTATAAATAGAAGGCATCCTTAATTCAAAAAATTCATCACTTTCATTTACATTTACAAAAAGAAAGGCATTTTTTTTGAAAAAATGGAAGAGTTAAAGGCTTTACGCCTAAAAGAAAAAATTCTAGAAATAGAATTAAGATCCATCAGAGATCAGATCAGTGTCTACACGACTATGATCTTAACTGGAAATTCTGTCCAGGATGCTGAAAAGCTAAAAATAGAATCTAGTCCAGTGCAAACGGCGACTGGTAAAGACTCAACAAATCCGTTGATCCCTGATGCTTTGGGAAAAAGCATGCCAGAGGCCTCACAAGCCAGGCAAGACCTTCATTCAAAGAAGGCTAACATCCGATTGACCCCTGGGTCTACATTGTCGGAAGTTGTCCATTTACGAAAAATGATAAGAGAAGGTTCATCTTCTTCCAGCAGCTCAGATGCAAACTGCTCTGAAGCTAAGAAGTCAAATCCGTTGACTCCTGACAACTTGGAAAAAGTTGGAGAAACTAATCTTCGGCCTAGTTATGCGGACAAGACAAGAATGCCAGCAAAGGATGATTCAAAGTTCTTCGTGATATTTGAAGGTCCAAAGGCAGGAATCTATGATGATTGGAATATTGTATCCAATTTAATAAAAGAGACATCTTTCGTCCACAAGAAGTACAGGTCACTTTTTCAAGCTCAACAAGAGGCAGATAAGTACCAAGCTAACTTCGGAGGCAAGAAGATAATCTTCAAAGCACCAATATTAGTGCCCAAAGTCCAGAATCACACTGGTCAAAGAAGACAGGTGTTCTTCACAAAAGAAAAAGAAGAAGCTCCATCCAAAGATCTATCTTCAGAGATTTTAGAAGGAATAAGCTTCCCAGATTTCAGAATCCTATGGTCCAAAGCAAGAGCTCTCTCCATAAAGGATTATGAAGCAGAAAAGATTTATTCAGACGATAAAAAGTCCAGAAGTCTTTTCGTAATCTGTCCTGATGCAGATACAGTCTTCACTTACCAAGCTTTTTGGGCAGGGTTAGTCAAGACCATTTATCCCAGCAAGGATCTTAAGGAGTTAAGGTCATTTCCTAAGGGATTAAGAAAAGCAGTTGGAAAATTCATCCAAAAAATTGCTAAGGATGCTAATATTTACATCCATGTCACATCCAGCATTCCAGACTGGGTAGATGGAAAAGTCCTTCCAGCCTATCATTACATTGAACTAGGCATAGCGGCAAAAAGAGAAGTTCAACCGTCTAAAGTCATAAACGAAGAAGACGACTTCATCAGCATGGGAATCTATGCCTACAGAGTTGAAAAGATTATTTCCATAATCCAAAAGACTCAAAAGCTTAATTCAAAAAGCAAAATCAAGGTCAATTATGCCAACCCAAATTGCCTGATCACCAGCACTACAGGGAAGACGCTCTGTCAAGAAGATCAACGCGCAATCCAAACGCTTGAAGACAAGATCTTAAAAAATCAGATCTTAGCAGGTCCTACCACAAAGAAGATGCTTTGTGAAAGGCTCCAAAAGGTCGACAAAGACCATCAGTGCGCATTATGTAAAAGCACTAAAGTTGATAGGGACACTACACCAAAAGCAGATGCTTTGTCCACTACCAGCAGTGAGGGGTCCTTCACAATAATTCTATGAAAAACGTAAGCACTTACGTCATTCAAAAGAAGACAATCGGCTACAGCTGTAAAGACATCTTTAATAATTCAATGAAATTATTGGTAGGTCTTGAAAGAGGAAATCTCCGTCTATATAAGGAGCAATACCTCATTAGGAAAAGAGATCTCGAAACCCCTGGCATCCCATATCCCTCAACCACCAACTTTTCTTTTCAACATTGATCATTCGATCAATTTTTAATTTCTAGTTATATGTTCTAGTATGGAGTAGTAACTCCTTTAAGGGGGTTATGTAAATATCAAGAAGTTCTCCTTCGGGAGAACAGTTATAAAATAAAAAACTCCTTTGTAAACCTCTATCTTTTATCTTCTATCATGAATGTTTTTATTCTGCAAAACCTGGAGTCCTGGAGCCCGTTGAAGTACCGCTGAGGCAGGAGGCCGTTAGGGAAATAAGGGTTGGATTGGTCCCTTGCAGAAGAATTAGAAATTTTTCAAGAAGAAAATACAAGAAGGAAAAGGTATAGACTTTATTTCAAACTGTTAAAAGACTTCAAGATTGATATTTCATATCTCTCCTTAAAATCTTAAAAAAGAATTTTATTCCAACACAAAACTAAGATTTTGATAAAATCAAAAAATGATGTTTATAAACAAACATAAAAAGAAATCGATTAACAACTATCGAAACAAATGATTTTTCAATCTAAAAATTTTAGTCAAAAAATGACTATAAAAGATAACGAATTTTGTAAATTCAGAGGATTGATTCCACAATTAAACACTTTCAAAATTGTTTATATTAGTCTACGTTTGTCGACTAATAATTTAGAATTCATATTCGAATTATCGATTGATTATTTTAATCGAACGAATAATTCATTTGAATTTTATATTCAAAATACTGTGCATCTTTTGAATTTCATATTCAAAATATTGTGCATCTTTAGAATATTATATTCAAAGTACTGTGCATCTTTTTCATTTAATCGATCGATTAAATTCAAAAGATTCCTTTCAACCAATGAGTCTTAACCAGACCACAAAACCCCTAAAGGACTTAATGAACCCTTTAGTTGAATTTGTAAAAAAATCTGAAGTACGTCCGCTCTATGTCAGAACGAATAGATGGATATGGTAGAATTTTAAAAGAAGTTATTGAAGAATAATGCCTTCAAAACCAATTTTAGATTATTTACAATATCTTGATCAACAAATCACCTATGAAGAGGCTGATATACAATTTGAGCTTATGAGAAAAAATCAAATTAAAGGAAATATTATGTTAAGTCATAAAATAAAAATTCTTAATATAAATATTATTAAGGAAAACATTTTTGCTTCCAAGCAAAAAATTATTGAGCTTAGAGCTAAAAAAGCAATTATATCTGTAACATGACTACTCTTTTGAAATTAGACTGAGTCTTCAGGGTGGATCCTACGTATGAGAGGTCTAAACATTAACACGACCTTCGTATAAGATTCAACCTCAAATGTTTCAAAGTAGTTAACATGTGTTAACTACACATAGCCTAATTATTGTATGTAATTGACTTCATAAACTGATTCACAAGGATGTTTTCGAAAGAAAAAGTTGGGCTAATTTGCGCTACATCATATGTTTGAACCTAGTCCAACTATAAAGTATGGCAGAGCCAGACCTATAGTACAAGTAACTCAGTCTTGGTCCTACTAAAAAAATTAATATGCTAACTATTAATATTAATACAAATTATTGTTTTAGATTTATTTGATTTCTTATACAAGCAAACCACTCTTTGTAATAGCTGTGCTAGATTTTTGTTTGGTTCCAAACATGGATAAATGAGTATAGGTTATGACAATCAAAGAAGGAAAAAAAAGGCCTTAAATTTTCATTTCGCCTTAGCTGAATATTTCTCAACCAATTAAAAAAACACTATCATAGTTTTGCTAGAAAAAAAACTAAAACCATGACAAGACCGTAATTTTGAGCTCAGGGCAAAACCGTAATTTGTCATGACTAATTAGGGAGTGTTAGGCAGCTCCTTAACATGAATAAAAAATTAAATCGAGTCAAACAACTAAAACAAAACATTTCTCTAGTTTTGCTAAAAACTAAAATGATGACAATGTTGTAGTTTTGAACTAAGAGAAAAATTATAATTTTTGACTGGGGTATAATCATAATTTGCCAAAAGCTAAAGTGATGGCAAGACTGTAAGTTTGAAACAAGAGCAAAATCGTAATTTTAATTGGGGCAAATTTGTAATTTTGAATGGGGTAACTTCGTAATTTTGAATTGGGGTTAAAATCGTAACATACCCAGGCTAATGGGGGAGTGCTGTGCAGCAACTTGACACTATTCCCCCACATATCTTTAAAAAAAACTAAAACGATGACAATACTGTAATTTTTAACTGGGTCCAAAATTGTAATTTGGGGCTTGGATAAATCGTAATTTGCCAAAAGCTAAAACGATGGCAATACTGTAATTTTTAACCAAGGACAAAATTAAAACTTTAAACAGAGAGTAAATTCGTAATTATAAACTGGGGGTTTTAGCGTAATATACCCTGACCAATGGGGGAGTGCCAGACATCAACCTAGCACTATTCCCTAACATCGGTTTTGTATGTATATAAAATATATGTATTATATGGTGTTGGATATGTATAGAGTGATAAAAGGGGGAAATATCCACTAAAACGTGGATTTTACCTAAATAGTCTAAAAAAGATTATGACTATGACATATGACACTCCTTATAAATAGGAAGGAAAGATATTTTGGTACCAAAACATTTTGATCCTTATAAGTAGGAGTGTGAATATGACATGCGACACTCTTTTTGTTTTCTGGAAAACACAACAAAAAAATCCAGTACAAAAAATCTAGCACAAAAAATTCAGTACAAAAAATATAGCATAAAAAATCTAGTAAAAAATATAGCACAAAAAAATGTATTACAAAAAATTCAACACAAAAAATCTAGTACAAAAGATCCAGCACAAAAAAATTCAGAAAAAAAAAATTAAGACAAAAAAAATTTAGCACAAAAAATTTAGCACACAAATGTAGTACAAAAATTCAGCACAAAAAATGTTTTACAACATACAAATACAACATATTTTTGTGGGGTTTTTTTAGTTGTCATATTTTATATAGCAATATGTAAAATTAAGATAAAAAAAGCTCGATTTTATGGTGAGATTTTTATGAATAAATAATGTCGTATAAAAAATTATGAATGTTTAAAAATGGGGGGGGGGGGGTGAAATATGCACGTGCTTTGCATGTGGAGAGAGCAAGTCAATAAATAGGATTTTCCCAAGATACCCTTACTTTTTTCCTACATTTTCATCTTAACCATTGATTAGAAATATGAATGGTTAAGATTCCTTCTTATCCCACTTATGCAAAATAAACTTTTTATTTGATATTAGTCCGTGATAAAAGATTTACCATCAGTCCATACATATTCACTATTCAGCACCATATAACGGCACTAAAGTTTGTGTATTAACATATCCATCATAAAATTATGAGTTAAATGCCTGGTTGGTCCCTGTGGTTTATGAAAATTGCATACTTGGTCCCAATGGTTCACTAATTACAGAGTTGGTCCTAATAGTTGTAATTTTTGTACTCGGGTAGTCCTTATCACTAACCTTCGTTAAATTTCTCAGTTAAGTATGTGTTAAATGACTATAATACCCATAAGGCTAAAAATTAAAAAAAAAACAATTAAAATAAGTGGGCCCACCCTATCCCACCCTTCTTCTTCCTCACTACACCCTTTAAGAGCCACCCACAACCACCATCTCCCAAAACACCACAACTCTGCATCAACATCTGCAACCACCGTCTCCCTAAGGGCCCAATCCACCATCACCATCTCTGTCACAACAACCATCTCCTCAAACCACCACCCACCACCTGCATATCAAACGCATGTAGCCACTGCATAAACGTTCCATGAATCAACAAATTGTCATCTCTATCTCCGTCTCCAACGAACAAATCAGTTAAACGATCCGCAAGTTTGATTCTATTACCGTTCCGTAGTGCCGACGAATCTCCATAAACTGCATCCGTAACATCCTCTTGCACCGATGATGAATCTTCAGTTAATTGTACTGATCATCGACGTCTCGATCATCAACTAATTGTTGTTTCTCGTGATTGTTCATATTGAAATGATTAATATTAACGATCTTGTAACGAATATGAAAGAAATCGGTGATTTAGAAACCCTAGATGTTGAGGGATCTGATTGAGGGGTATAATTGGATAGATTTGTGTATACTAATAATCGGAAGAGAACTGAAACAAGGGAGATAAAGGAGATGGTGATTGGTCGGAGATTAGAGAGACAGAGCTCCGGTGGAGGTGGTGGAGGGGAGACGGTGGATGTGGGTGTTCAGTGGTGGTGGTGGTGGGTGTTCGCGGTGCTTCACAGTGGTGTTCGGAGGTGGGGGTTGTGGTGGCCCAAAGATGCTGGCTACAGGTGGTTCAGAGAGAAAGAGAGGGGGGTGAAGAAGAAGATGGTGGACCCATCTCCTTTTGTTTCTTATTTTTACTTTTATTTTTTTAAAAGTTGAGGACAATTTGGTCATTTGACATCAACTTAATTGAGAAATTTAATAGAGGTTAGTGATAAGGACCACTCGAGTGTAAAAATTACAACTATTAGGATCAACTCTGTAATTAGTGAACTATTGGAACCAAGTCTACAGTTTTCGTAAACTATAGGAACCAACTAGACATTTAACTCTAAAATTAACTAAAGTTATGTATGAGGAGGATGTAAGGTTCTGCACAATGTGTTAATAGTTACAGGCTTTGTTATATGATATTTTTACCAACAAATGGGTGTAGATTAACTTTACATAAAATATAAAAAGAAAAAAATTATAAAGGAGAGAACATGAAGCCGCAAATTCAATCCATATGAAAAATTCGTATTTGTTGTGAAACAAGCCTAATAGCAAACAATAATAGATGTAGGGAGAAAGAGATATTTCATTGATAGATTATAATACAAGAGATACAATGGGAAGTATATATAGGAGAAGAAAACATGGAGAAGAAGCTAATATATTTTTAGTGTTGATAACCATAATATTAATAATATATTTATAACACTCCCCCTTGGTTATCAACTTGATACGCTTGGAGATGTTGTCTCGTTAAAAACCTTGCCAGGAAAACCCAGTGGGATAAAACCTTAGCTAAGGGAAAAAGAGTGCAGCGCGTATCGTCTCCCCCTGATACTTCTGGATCATGTTGCCTCATTAAAAACCTTACTAAGGAAACCCAATGGGATAAAACTTAGTGAAGGGAAAAAGAATGCAACTTATATAATACTCCCCCTCATTTGAACATGTATTCTTCAAGTGACTAGTGCCCTTTCTCTTGAAAGTTGCTCAACGTTTTTGTAGTCAATGATTTGCTACTTGATCCCTTAATGTGCAATCCTTTATGTTGACAATGTTGTATATCTTTATATGAGCCTTCTAGTGCCTCTTCTTTTAAATAAATATCATAAGATCCACAACTGTGATTTGTTACATTCCCTGCATTTACAAAACTAACCAAACTTGTTTTGATAGGTTAGTAAAATATAAATTCATATCTTACATACCTTAGATGTATCGAAATAGATGTTTTCCCATTTCAATATTTCGTCGCTTAACACATGCTATATCAAATCAATAAATACAATAAAGATATATAAAATCATCAATAGATAGCAAGAAATACTAATGCACAATTGCCCTTAAAGATGGTACCTCTAGACCAAAAATTTCAATTTCTTTCATATGAAGCTATAACAGCCATTTTATATATCAAGTAATTGAACAACCTTTAACGTAGTTAAAGGATAAGCTTTGTCCATGGTAAAACGTGTCAACCTCTTATAGATATAGTTTGATTGATTACACATATACTCGAACTGCAGGTCGAGCAATAATTACAATGTGTCAAGGTCATTAAAAAATGCTCCCTCTAAAAGCTCGGCAGTTTCTCTCGATGGTGCCTATACATCATCACTGTAAACTGCGATTATAGTGAACTTTTTGGAGAGGACTTTTGATAAAGATGGATGATATTATCAAACTCATATTGCACTTTATAAGAATATCTCATGAGTTGTACAATACTCAATCCAACTATTTTATCCATACTATCTTTTTAAGTTTATAAAGATACATTCGTGAGGTTTTGAAATCATTGTTTCAGGCATTTACAATCATTCACTTACTTCTTTCCACTTTGAAAAACAATGTATGTGCATACACTCTTTAGGAGTTCTGTTATATAAACCTCCTCATTGATTTCTATATCATATGCAAGAATGTCTTGAACACTTGCTTCATTTGTATAATTCATATTGTACCACGCTTATACACTTTACATTGAGATACCATAATCACCAAGTACAGGTTTTCTATGTGTGTTTATTGGTGCACAAGAATCACATCCATAAGATGCTTCAACTTAATCTTATAAGCACTTAAATGCTTTAGGATACACATCAGGAGTTCCAGTTATATTCAACGTAAATATGAATATGTATACAACGATCATATCATTCTCGAGAACTTATTTTACATAATTTTAATAAATTAAATCCTTGAGGGACTTTCATGTAAACATTTAGTATCCAGTGATTCATAACTTTCATAAGACATATATCAATTCTCTCTTTATATTACCAGACTAATTAAATATTGGAAAGCTAATACATCCACCACAGGAGAATACGTCTCCTCATAATCAGTCATAGGTCTTTGCGAAAATACTTGTGCCACCTATTTTGCCTTATATCACTTTATTTAATTTTCACATGATTCATATAAAAGACCCATTTGTATCCAACATATTTTACAACTTCAGTTGTATGGACTGTTTGTAACACCCCGAAAATATAAAGCTTTATATTAAAATTATAAAGTATAAATAACGAGAATTTACTAATTATGAATTTTAACCTAGTTAGTTATTTTCTTTGAAATGACTTGTTACAAGGTTAAAAGTTACCAAATTATATGTTGAACATAGTAGAGGGGCCTTAGTTGTTAAATTTGAAACTAAGCTAAATAATAAAAATAAAAAATAAACCAAACACCCCATTTAGAGGTGTTGGTCGACCAAGAAGGAGCAGGGGCGACACCCCCATCTTCAAAAACCTAAAAATTCCATTAAATCAATCAATTGAAGGCTCAATCCAAGTCAAAATCAGAATTAGAACCTAGAATTGTGATCCTCATTGCAAGAGGATTCTAAGGTATGTAAAATTTGATGAAATCTCTTAACTTGAGTTTCTCATGATTTTGGAAAATCTGAAAAATTATGTTGCATGTGTGTTATTTGGTTAGATTAGAATTGATATGGTGTTTAGAAGTGAAACCTAGCCAATTTCATGTGAAATCATGACCAAATTCAGGAAATTCCATGAACACCTTGAAGGTGGGTTGTGGGTTTTACATGATGATGATGAACACTAGGGTTTAGAGTGATTATTCTAGTGTAATTCGATTTTAGAAGGTGATTTCAGAAAAGTATGATGTTTAAATGCTATATGATGGCTTTATTGAAGTTAAGCTAACTAATTAGCAAGCTATAAACATGAATATGAATGATGTAGAAATTCTGCCCTCATAGTGTTTGTAGAAATGCCTCAAAGAAGGCTTAAAAATAGAAATTTAAAGCTTTAACGCATAATTATGATGTTTCGGTATATTATGCGAAGTGAGGTCTAAAGAGAGTTCTAAACATGTCTTGAATTGAACTCTATAGGACAAGATACCAGAACGTCGAGTGGACAAGTCGGTGGTGATTCGCGGTTGAAAGGCGTGCGCTAAGGTATGTAACTTGATCCGTTACATTAAGTAAATTTATATCATTATAATTGACATAGTTGAATTTTAAAATACAAGTTGCTATGAATTAAAGCGATGATATCGCTATATTGAATATTTGGTCGAAAGTTGGTTAGAACTCGTTGGTAGTCGTCAAAAAGGAAGGAATTCCGTAGACGAGCCAAACGGGTCGGATAATCAAGTAAGGCATGGTTAATGCTCCGGATTATGACAGATTGATTGTTGATTTTGAATATTATTTAACATATTAGAAATACGAGGTTTTAATGTATCGGTATCATAGAAAACTAAAATCCGAGAGTTGGGGTCTTGGTGTAATGAACAAACAAAACAAAACATGAAATTCCAGGTACTACCGTAAATTACGGTAGTACCGTAATTTACGGTGGATGTTATATGTTTACGGTGTGGGTCTACTGATTTACGGTGGACATTTATTGAACATTGACCACCGTAACTTACGGTGGAACCGTAAGTTACGGTAGGGTCTGAACTTTTGAAGAATTTTGTGAAATTGAAAAATTTAAATTTCATTTCGATCGTAGTTTTGAACAAGTAATATTTTGACCATACTAACATAAATGTTTATGTAAACATTGCAGTCTAGGTACTCAAAGTTTATGGATGACGATCAAGCAACTTAATAAGAACCGAACACGATTTTTGAAGCTTCCGCTATGTTTTAATCTTACTTAATCTTTGTTCTTGGGTTGTAAACAAATTCTCAAACAACTTTTGTATGTTCTAACTTAGTCATTAGTTGACTAAGGTTTATGATACTTCTGAAACTTATATTAAACTATTATCTTTTGTATAAAATTATACTTATATTCAAGTAAATTTTGAGGTTGTTACAAGTTGGTAATCAGAGCTCAAGGTTCTCAATAAGTGTTCGGTTCAAGCTTGATCGATCGTCCGGTAAGAACTAACTTATTTTGTTAATAAATTATGTACTACGTAAAGAATGAGAAATGAACAAATATGCATGAAAAGAGTGTGTAAGCTCACTCAAAAACAAGAAATGCATGAAACAAGAATGATTAAATCAACTTATGAACTTGATTGAATTGAAACAAGAATGATTAAATCAAGTTATGAACTTGATTGAATTGAAACAAGAATGATTAAATCAAGTTATGAACTTGATTGAATTGAAACAAGAATGATTAAATCAAGTTAT
This sequence comes from Helianthus tuberosus, assembly GCA_030545235.1. Classification (NCBI taxonomy): domain Eukaryota; kingdom Viridiplantae; phylum Streptophyta; class Magnoliopsida; order Asterales; family Asteraceae; genus Helianthus; species Helianthus tuberosus. The sequence goes on from CM060440.1 coordinate 10,604,084, forward strand.
GAATTTGATTGAGTCAAAACAAGAACGATTAAATCAAGTTATGAACTTGATTAAATCAAAACAAGTAAAGCATGTGTTATAAATGGAATGTTTAACAACCTATGTAAACATTTCAGAAATAGAGATGGCTGATGGAGGAAATGATAATGCGGTGCCAAGAGTCACCAAACAAATGAGAGAAGTGATTGCCGAAGAGGTTGGAAAGGCGATCGAAAACAGTTTGTCGGGCTTTATTGATAAAATTCATAACACAGTTTTATCAATAGTAGAAGATAGAATCAAGAAACTGGAAGATGATTCAAATGTAGCAAAGGAAAAGCATGGAGGACGAAAGCCTTGTTCATACAAGGAATTCATGGCCTGTAAACCACCAATATATAATGGGGAGGTTGACCCAATAGTGTGCCAACGATGGCTAAGTGATATCGAAGGGGTATTCGAGAGGACCCATTGTGATGAAGATGACTACGTAGCCTATGGTACGGGTCAACTAAGGAGTCAAGCGAAAGATTGGTGGGATAACAAAAAGAGAGAGATCGGTATTGAAGCTGCTAAGGTCATGACTTGGGATGAATTCAAGACGCTATTTCTTAAGCATCATAGCCCCAAGGCGGTTATGAAAAAAATCAAGGAAGAGTTCATGCAACTTAGGCACAAGAGCGAGACCATAGACAAGATTACGGCAACGTTTATGGATAAGATGAAGTTTTGCGATGATCTAGTGACGAATGAAGAACAAAAGATATACTACTACCATAACATGTTAAGTGCTGAGTATAGGGAATTTATCACCCCTTCCAAATACGAGACCCTTACCGAGATCATAAATGCTGCTCGGGAAACGGAGATCGAACTGAAAAAGAGCATTGAAAGGGGTGAACGGAAAGCACAAGATGTAAACCCAAGCCCTACTAAGAAAGCACGAACAAACGAAAGTGCAAAGAAATCTGATACGAAAGGCGGGTCGCCAAGTTACAGAATCTGCGGGAAGGGTCATAAAGGCGAATGCCGTTACAAGGATAAGCCTTGTCCCATATGCAAGAAAACGGGACATATGGCTATATCGTGCCCGGAGAAAGTGACGGTTTGTTACAATTGTTATCGAACGGGTCACAAGAAATCGGAATGCCCGGAATTAGTTGGAAAGAAGGATGGGCAGGAACCAAAAGGTGAAGCCCCGAAAGCAAAGGCAAGATCTTTTCAACTAACCGCCGCATAAGCAAAGGTTGAACCTGACGTGGTCTCAGGTATATTCGCTGTAAATTCGATTCCTGCACGCGTGTTATTTGATACGGGTGCGAATAAATCCTTTGTTTCATATGGATTTATTCGACATCCTTCATTTATTCTAACAAAATTACCTGTGCCCTTAGAAGTAGAGATAGGTAATAACAAAAGCTTTATTGTTTGTGATGTATGTAAAAACTGTAAACTGAGCATTGACGATGAAGAATATTTGATAAACCTAATCCCGATGTCAATGGGAGAATTTCAAGTAGTCGTTGGGATGGATTGGCTATCTCAACACCATGCAAAGATCGTGTGTTTTCGTAAAGAGATAAAACTAACATCTCCGAGCGGGAAACACGTCACCATTTATGGCGAAAAAGGAGGCAACCCCATAGTATGCTCAATGTTGAAAGCTCACAAGCTTATGAAGCGAGGATGCAAGACATTCATGATATACGCTAATGAGCCCGAAAAAGAATCACGAAAGATTGGAGATGTACCGGTAGTAAGAGATTATGAAGATGTGTTTCCGGAGGATTTACCGGGGATACCGGCTGAACGGGAAATAGAGTTTGGGATCGAATTGATTCCGGGCGCGAAACCCGTAGCAAAATCCCCGTACCGACTTGCACCGTCGGAATTACAAGAGTTGATGTCTCAAATCCAAGACCTGCTTGACAAGGGATTTATAAGGCCGAGTGTGTCTCCTTGGGGCGCACCGGTGTTGTTCATAAGAAAGAAAGACGGGAGCATGCGCATGTGTATCGATTACCGTGAGTTAAACAAACTCACGGTAAAGAACCGATACCCGCTCCCGAGGATAGATGATTTATTCGACCAACTACAAGGTGCGAACTGGTTTTCCAAAATTGACCTTAGATCGGGGTATCACCAACTAAAGGTCAAAGAAGAAGATGTGCCGAAGACGGCTTTCCGCACGAGATACGGGCATTACGTATTCCTCGTGATGTCATTTGGGCTAACAAACGCACCCGCGGCTTTCATGGACCTCATGAACCGGGTTTGCAAGCCAATGCTGGATAAGTCGGTCATCGTGTTTATCGATGATATCTTGGTGTATTCGAAAAGTGAAGCTGAACACGCACATCACTTACAAGAAGTGTTAGAGACCCTTAGACGAGAGAAGTTATATGCAAAATTCTCTAAATGTGCCTTTTGGTTACGGGAGGTACAATTTCTTGGCCATGTCATAGGTGCCGACGGAGTATTGGTGGATCCGTCAAAGATAGAGGCCGTGTCAAAATGGAATCCCCCAAAGAACCCTTCTGAAATTAGAAGCTTTTTGGGACTTACGGGATACTATAGGAGATTCATTCAAGATTTCTCCAAGATTGCGTCACCACTAACAAAGCTAACACGAAAGAAAGAAAGGTTCATTTGGGGTGTTGATCAAGAGAAAGCGTTTCAAACGCTAAAAGAAAAGTTAACTCAAGCTCCGGTATTGACATTGCCGGACGGAGTCGAAGACATGGAGGTTTATTCGGATGCTTCACTATCGGGACTCGGTTGCGTGTTGATGCAGCGGGGCAAGGTAATAGCCTATGCCTCGAGGCAATTGAAGATACACGAGAAGAAATATCCCACACACGATCTCGAGTTGGCGGCGGTAGTGTTTGCATTAAAAATATGGAGACACTACTTGTATGGGGTAAAGTGCACCATATTCACCGACCACAAGAGTTTGAAATACTTCTTCGATCAGAAGGAGTTAAATATGCGACAAAGGCGATGGCTGGAAACGGTAAAAGACTACCATTGCGAAATACGTTATCACCCAGGAAAGGCTAATGCGGTGGCGGATGCTTTGAGCAGAAAAACGGATTATGTCCCGATACGAGTAAGATCGATGCAACTCGTGGTAACCTCGGGTATACTTGAACGTATTCGAGAGGCGCAATTAGAAGCAATGAAAGAAGAGAATTGGAAGAAAGAAAGAATAATCGGTCAATTGAAAGATTTGTCGGATGGGAATCACGGGTTGAAGACTCGATCCGGAAGGATATGGGTCCCACATACCTGTGGAGTAAAGGCGCTTCTACTTAATGAAGCTCATAAATCCCGTTATTCAATTCACCCGGGTGCGACCAAGATGTACAATGATTTGAAACAAAGTTATTGGTGGCCCGGAATGAAGAGGGACGTGGCGAAGTATGTGGAAAAATGCTTGACATGTTTACAAGTCAAGGCGGAGCACCAGAAACCATACAGCAAACTCCAACCGTTAGAAATTCCGGTTTGGAAATGGGAACATATTACAATGGACCTGTTAACCAAGTTGCCTAAGACGAATCGTGGTTTTGATGCCGTATGGGTAGTGGTGGATAGATTGACGAAAAGTGCTCACTTCATTCCGATTCGTGAGACTTATACGTCAGAAAAGATGTCAGAAGTTTATACTAATGAAATAATAGCACGTCATGGGGTGCCGGTGTCCATCGTGTCTGATAGGGATACCCGGTTTACTTCGAATTTCTGGCGAGATTTCCAAGAGCAAATGGGGACCAAATTGTTCATTAGCACTGCGTACCATCCTCAAACGGATGGACAAAGTGAAAGAACGATACAAACATTGGGGGACATGCTACGGGCGTGTATAATCGACTTTGGAGGCAGTTGGGATGTTCACCTACCGTTAGTCGAGTTTTCGTATAACAACAGTTACCAATCTAGTATTAAGATGGCACCATACGAAATGCTTTACGGTAGGAAGTGTCGAACCCCGGTATGTTGGGGTGAAGTGGGTCCACGTGAACTCGCTCACCAAGATATAGCACGAGCCACGAATGAAAAGATCGATATAGTTCGGGCACACTTGAAAGCGGCTCAAGACAGGCAAAAGGCGTATGCTGATAAAAGGAAAAGGCCAATCGAATTCCAAGTTGGTGACATGGTCATGCTAAAAGTTTCCCCATGGAAGGGCGTTATTAGATTCAGAAAAAAAGGGGGAAGCTAAGCCCAAGGTTTATTGGGCCATTTAAAATTATCGGGAGAGTTGGCAAGGTAGCTTACCGTCTTGAGTTACCGGAGGAACTAAGTGGGATTCATGGCACGTTTCACGTGTCACAATTAAGAAAGTGCCTAGCAGACGAAACGGCCTATATCCATTACGATGATATCGAAGTGGATAATAGTCTGAATTATGCGGTGAGACCGGTGGAGATTTTAGACCGAAAGGTCAAACATTTACGAAATAAACAAATTGACCAAGTCAAAGTCAAATGGGAGCATAGGAAAGGTTCGGACACTACGTGGGAGTCCGAAGAGGAGATGCGACGTCTCCACCCTACATTATTTGGTACGTGTTACGGTTTCTGGGACGAAACCCTTTTTAAGGGGGGTGGACTTGTAACACCCCGAAAATATAAAGCTTTATATTAAAATTATAAAGTATAAATAACGAGAATTTACTAATTAGGAATTTTAACCTAGTTAGTTATTTTCTTTGAAATGACTTATTACAAGGTTAAAAGTTACCAAATTATATGTTGAACATAGTAGAGGGGCCTTAGTTGTTAAATTTGAAACTAAGCTAAATAATAAAAAAAATAAAATAAACCAAACACCCCATTTAGAGGTGTTGGTCGACCAAGAAGGAGCAGGGGCGACACCCCCATCTTCAAAAACCTAAAAACTCCATTAAATCAATCAATTGAAGGCTCAATCCAAGTCAAAATCGGAATTAGAACCTAGAATTGTGATCCTCATTGCAAGAGGATTCTAAGGTATGTAAAATTTGATGAAATCTCTTAACTTGAGTTTCTCATGATTTTGGAAAATCTGAAAAATTATGTTGCATGTGTGTTATTTGGTTAGATTAGAATTGATATGGTGTTTAGAAGTGAAACCTAGCCAATTTCATGTGAAATCATGACCAAATTCAGGAAATTCCATGAACACCTTGAAGGTGGGTTGTGGGTTTTACATGATGATGATGAACACTAGGGTTTAGAGTGATTATTCTAGTGTAATTCGATTTTAGAAGGTGATTTCAGAAAAGTATGATGTTTAAATGCTATATGATGGCTTTATTGAAGTTAAGCTAACTAATTAGCAAGCTATAAACATGAATATGAATGATGTAGAAATTCTGCCCTCATAGTGTTTGTAGAAATGCCTCAAAGAAGGCTTAAAAATAGAAATTTAAAGCTTTAACGCATAATTATGATGTTTCGGTATATTATGCGAAGTGAGGTCTAAAGAGAGTTCTAAACATGTCTTGAATTGAACTCTATAGGACAAGATACCGGAACGTCGAGTGGACAAGCCGGTGGTGATTCGCGGTTGAAAGGCGTGCGCTAAGGTATGTAACTTGATCCGTTACATTAAGTAAATTTATATCATTATAATTGACATAGTTGAATTTTAAAATACAAGTTGCTATGAATTAAAGCGATGATATCGCTATATTGAATATTTGGTCGAAAGTTGGTTAGAACTCGTTGGTAGTCGTCAAAAAGGAAGGAATTCCGTAGACGAGCCAAACGGGTCGGATAATCAAGTAAGGCATGGTTAATGCTCCGGATTATGATAGATTGATTGTTGATTTTGAATATTATTTAACATATTAGAAATACGAGGTTTTAATGTATCGGTATCATAGAAAACTAAAATCCGAGAGTTGGGGTCTTGGTGTAATGAACAAACAAAACAAAACATGAAATTCCAGGTACTACCGTAAATTACGGTAGTACCGTAATTTACGGTGGATGTTATATGTTTACGGTGTGGGTCTACTGATTTATGGTGGACATTTATTGAACATTGACCACCGTAATTTACGGTGGAACCGTAAGTTACGGTAGGGTCTGAACTTTTGAAGAATTTTGTGAAATTGAAAAATTTAAATTTCATTTCGATCGTAGTTTTGAACAAGTAATATTTTGACCATACTAACATAAATGTTTATGTAAACATTGCAGTCTAGGTACTCAAAGTTTATGGATGACGATCAAGCAACTTAATAAGAACCGAACACGATTTTTGAAGCTTCCGCTATGTTTTAATCTTACTTAATCTTTGTTCTTGGGTTGTAAACAAATTCTCAAACAACTTTTGTATGTTCTAACTTAGTCATTAGTTGACTAAGGTTTATGATACTTCTGAAACTTATATTAAACTATTATCTTTTGTATAAAATTATACTTATATTCAAGTAAATTTTGAGGTTGTTACACTGTTGGTCCAGAAACTTTCCATGTAATTAGAGAATTCAACTCTGCCTTATTTGTGTCTTTCCATTTTGGCCAAACATTTATATGTTTTCATTCATAGGCAGGTCTTAAATCTTGATCCTCGTCACTTCATTATTTCAAGCGCTATATTATATACAAAAGTATAACGACGTCGATTTTTATTTCTATTCGATACATATCTTAGACATGATACAACTTATCAAGATCTCTTTATTTTCAGGTACCTGAGGTTCTTCTTGAACCATCATGTCTAATGCCTCTTTAGGAGACCCTCTTATTATAACCTCGTCTTAACCATCTTCATTAGCTGCTCCAATTTTCGAGGAATTTTAATCTTGGAATTGACTAGTCTACCACGCTTCAGGCGTCCCATAGACTCATCACCACTATATGGTTGTCCTTGTAGGACACTAATCTTACTTGGAGCATTAGCAGTTGGTATATGTGACTTAGCTAGTCACAATTATTTAGGTCAGTAAATGTGTCTATGTGTCTGGTAACTAATTCATTAATCTTTGTGAATGAATTATTCTTTGAACTTCTGGTTCACATCATTTAATTTGAGGATCATGATGTGACAACCCTCACAATTACAGGTACCGTACAATTAATTAATGTTAATTATGTGCTTAATGACTGTGCTTGATTACAACTGACAATTTAAACTGCCTTATGATTTTTGTATCATACATATATATGCATCATATCTCATACTGTCACTCCATTTATTACACACAAACATTAGTGACATACTTGATGCACAAAGCACAGTTAGCACACTGAACGGATGATTCAGAAACATGCTGACAATACCAGCACATAAACAGACAATGTTTTGAGGCCAGTATGAGCCAGGGACAGGATATTATACTAGTACGGAGTGTAGGGAAGTAAGGACCATAAAACTGCGTCACTAGGTGATAGTTAAAGTGACGGGAAGTGCCTAAAACACACTCTAAGTGCAGAATTCTGCATTTATTAATAAAATTCAGCATTGTAACATGCTAGTAGGGTGCAAAAATATGGCTGAATGGTCATGTATGCTTTCCTAAGTGCCGGGAATTAAGTGTGTTACAAAAATATATATAAAAGACACTTCACGGAATAATTAAACTCTTTAACGGAACAGTGTCTAACCGGACAACCGGACATAACCCGGGACACGAAAATTTTGTCAAACACATTGTTTAATTATTTCTTGACTAGTCTTGATCCCCGAACACCATAACACCCACTAATTTCTCTAGTAAATAGCATATGTAAGTGCATACTTGGAAACTAACTTATGATTACCATTTAGTTGCAAAAACTTACAACCAACCCCCCCCCCCCAACCGAATTCGGTCCCATATGGACCCACCCCAAAATTTACACCATGCCTCATATCTTGCTCTAGATTATACTCTAATTTAATAATGGATTGGTTGCTTGTTGGGGCTGTTAAAACATATGGAAACAATCTTATAAGAATGGTCTTGAAGATCACCACCATACTTCTCATGATCACACTCTCACCTTCACTCCCCACCCTCCTCCTCTCGGCTCACTTGTGCCGCCCCCATCACCATCATAAATCCACCATCTTCCTCCATTTTTGAGTTCCATTCAAGCTTAAAAGGTGATTCAAGGAAGTTGCAACTTGTGGAGCTTCAAAGGACTTTGTTCTTGCTTTTTCATCACCATTTTTCATCATCTTCTTCACTAGAATCATCCCTAGCCTTGTGCTAGTAGTAAGTCCTTGTTACACCCTTGTTCATCTTGTCTTCGTAATTAAAAGTTGTAGTATGATGGTCATGATCAAAACACTAAAGAACAAGAACTAAAAATATGAACATGAAGCTTTACATAAAAGTATACTTGAAGGTGAAATGTTGTTAAAAGAATGTTGTAGTGAATTAACAAGATTATGATGATTTATGATGATTCCTGATTGTGGGTATTAATCACCATATGGATCTTGTTAAATAATATTTAGAAATATGATTTAACAAGATTAGAAAGTGGTTATGTGCTACATAAAATGACCACCTTCTAACTAAACATGAACTTGATAAAAATGATTTTTCATGAAATATAATTAAACAAGTGAGTTGATGATCTTGTAAATCCAAGAGTTACAAAAGATTTTTGTAAATAAACCAAGTTAGAGAAGCGGTTTTCGGAAAATCATGACTATTACAAACACTTACACCATTTTTAGAAATAAGACAAGTATGAGAATATTTTATTTACAAGAAGAGTTCAAAAGGGTTAATTTTTGTAAAATTACTTACAAGTTGTAAACACTAAATTATTTTAAGAGAATGATTTTTAAAGAAATAAATACGCTTTGGAAGGTAACTAAGTCCACTAAAAGCTTTACAAAGTTACTACGCGTTTTCGAAATATATCAAGTTCATGATTAGTGTGTAACACATATATTTTAGCTCTTGGTAATGTAAAAATTTTGTAAAGACTAATTGTTAATGATGGTTGATTGATTTTGAAAACAAAATGATATGCTTAATAGCATGGACACCTTCGTTTTTAGGGGAAACTCTGGCGAAATTTTCTAAAAATTCCAACATTTAGAAAAATATTTCTCCAAACAAATGTTACAAGTATATTTTATAAATCGTGTTTCGAATATAAATTTCGCCATAATTTTTGTAACAAAATACAAGTATCGGAGGTTGATTTTCTTAAATAAAAATGGATAAATATATATTTTTATACTAAAACGCTTGTGTGATTATTTGTTATTTTGTGAACTAGTTATATTATTTAGGGCCAAATAATGTAACTTAGCAAAATGCAATCACGTTTTATAATCCCGGAAATACTTTTACGAATATATTTTGGGTAAATATTATTTGGATACAAGGAATGAAAATATATTATTTTTGGAAAAAATATATATTTTGGGACTACATTATTTTGACAAATGTGTCAAATATATTTTTCTAAGTTGAACTCAAACGCTAGAAGACATGTTGCGAGATTGCGTAATGGATTTAGGTGGAAGCTGGGACTCTCACCTACCATTGGTTGAATTTTCATACAATAACAGTTACCATGCAAGCATTCAAGCCGCACCGTTCGAAGCTCTCTATGGACGCAAATGTCGATGTAACACCCGTCTTATTATTACTTGAATTTAATAAAATTTCATACGATTTATATAAAAGGTGTCTAATTTAAAACATAGTTACCAAAACAAAGTTCCAAGTAATCAAAACTAGTCAACAAACGACTAGTTAAAACATTTGTGACTTGATTAGCAAATGTTTTACATTCAAAAGGAATAGAAACATTGTTTAACAAGGTTATGAAATCGCCTTCCCCTTGTCTGGTTCGACCTCCACCCACGCCCCTAAGTGGGTTTTGAGTTTTAATTTTTGTTTTAATAATATTAGTTTCAATTTACACCCCTTAGGCCCCTCAACTATCATTTGTTTCTTGTTTTAGCTTTTTAACTCATTTATAAGTCACTAAAAGATTTTTACCTAACTAGGTTATTTTAATCCTAGCTAGTTCACTTGTGTATTTATCAGCATTCATATTTAAAATAAACGATTCGCATTTTCGGGGTGTTACAAGTCCACCCCCCTTAAAAGGGTTTCGTCCCCGAAACCAGAGTACATACCGAATAATGTAGGGTAGAGACGTCGCGTCTCCTCTTCGGACTCCCATGTAGTGTCCGAACCCTTTCTATGCTCCCACTTGATCTTAACTTGATCAATCTTTTTATTCCTTAAGGTTTTTACCTTAAGATCCAACACCGCAATGGGTTTTACCACATAGTTTAGCCTGTCATCCACCTCGATGTCGTCGTAGTGGATATAAATTGTCTCATCCGCTAGACATTTCCGAAGATGTGACACATGAAATGTGTTATGAATTCCGCTTAGTTCCTCCGGTAGTTCAAGGCGGTAAGCTACCTTTCCTACTCGTTCTACGATCGCAAACGGCCCGATAAACCTCGGGCTCAATTTTCCTCTTTTTCTAAACCGGATAACCCCCTTCCATGGGGATACTTTAAGCATGACTTTGTCACCAACCTAGAACTCGATCGGTCTCCTCCTTTTGTCAGCATACGACTTTTGTCTATCTTGAGCCGCTTTCAAGTGTGCCCGAACCACATCAATCTTTTCATTAGTGGCTCGTACTATATCTTGGTGGGCGAGTTCACATGGGCCCACTTCACCCCAACATACCGGGGTTCGGCATTTCCTACCATAGAGCATTTCGTACGGTGCCATCCCAATACTAGCATGGTAGCTGTTGTTATAAGAAAACTCGACCAATGGTAGATAAACATTCCAACTTCCTCCAAAGTCGATTATACATGCTCGTAGCATGTCCTCCAACGTTTGTATTGTTCTTTCACTCTGTCCATCCGTCTGAGGATGGTATGCAGTGCTGATGAACAATTTGGTTCCCATTTGCTCTTGGAAATCTCGCCAGAAATTTGAAGTGAACCGGGTATCCCTATCGGACACGATGGATACCGGTACTCCATGACGTGCCACTATTTCGTTTGTATATACCTCAGACATCTTTTCCGAAGTATATGTTTCGCGTATAGGAATACAGTGTGCACTCTTCGTCAATCTATCCACAATCACCCATATGGCGTCGAATCCCCGAACCGTTTTAGGTAGTTTGGTTAATAGGTCCATAGTGATATGTTCCCATTTCCAAACCGGGATCTCCAAAGGTTGCAGTTTCCCATAAGGTTTCTGGTGTTCTGCCTTGACTTGTAAACAAGTCAAGCATTTCTCCACATATTTCACCACATCCCTCTTCATTCCGGGCCACCAATAGTTTTGTTTCAGATCATTATACATCTTGGTCACACCCGGATGAATAGAATATCGGGATTTATGAGCTTCATCAAGTAGAAGCATCTTCACCCCACAAGTATTTGGAACCCATATTCTTCCGGATCGAGTCTTCAAACCATTCTTTCCATCCGACAAATCTTTTAACTGGCCGATTATTCTTTCCTTCTTCCAGTTCTCCTATTTCACTGCTTCTACTTGCGCTTCTCGGATACGTTCAAGTATACCCGAGGTCACTACGAGCTGCATCGATCTTACTCGTATTGGGACATAGTCCGTTTTTCTGCTCAGAGCATCCGCCACCACGTTCGCTTTTCCAGGATGGTAGTGTATTTCGCAGTCGAAATCCTTCACCGTTTCTAACCATCGTCTTTGTCGCATGTTTAACTCCTTCTGATCGAAGAAGTATTTTAGGCTCTTGTGATCGGTGAATATGGTGCACTTTACCCCATACAAATAGTGCCTCCATATTTTTAACGCAAACACTACCGCAGCTAATTCGAGATAATGCGTTGGATATTTCTTTTCATGTATTTTCAATTGTCTCGAGGCATAAGCTATGACTTTGGCCCGTTGCATCAAAAAGCATCCGAGCCCCGATAATGAGGCATCCGAGTAAACCACTAAGTCTTCGACTCCGTATGGAAATGTTAATACCGGAGCTTGAGTTAGCTTCTCTTTTAGCGTCTGAAACGCCCTTTCTTGTTCAACATGCCAAGTGAACTTCTCCTCCTTCCGGGTTAACTTGGTTAGCGGCGACGCAATCTTGGAGAAATCTTGAATAAATCTCCAATAGTATCCCGCAAGCCCTAAGAAGCTTCTAATTTTCAAAGGGTTCTTCGGGGGATTCCATTTCGACATGGCCTCGATCTTTGACGGATCTACCAATACTCCATCGGCACTAATGATGTGACCGAGGAATTGCACCTCTCGTAACCAAAAGGCGCACTTAGAGAATTTTGCATACAACCTTTCTCGTCTAAGTGTCTCTAACACCTCTTGTAAGTGGTGCGCATGCTCTGCTTCACTTTTCGAATACACCAAAATATCATCGATAAACACGATGACCGCTTTATCTAGCATTGGCTTCCAAACCCGGTTCATGAGGTCCATGAAAGCTGCGGGTGCATTTGTTAGCCCAAATGACATCACGAGGAACTCGTAATGTCCGTATCGTGTGCAGAAAGCCGTCTTCGGCACATCTTCTTCCTTGACCTTTAGTTGGTGATACCCCGATCGAAGGTCAATCTTTGAAAACCAGTTCGCACCTTGTAATTGGTCGAATAGATCATCTATCCTCGGAAGCGGGTATCGGTTCTTTACCGTGAGTTTGTTTAACTCCCGGTAATCGATACATATGCGTATGCTTCCGTCTTTCTTTTTCACGAACAGTACCGGTGCACCCCAAGGAGACACACTCGACCTTATGAATCCTTTGTCAAGCAGGTCTTGAATCTGGGACATTAACTCTTGTAATTCCGATGGCGCGAGTCGGTACGGTGCTCTAGCTACGTGTTTTGCGCCCGGAATCAATTCGATTCCGAACTCTATTTCCCGTTCGGGCGGTATCCCCGGTAAATCTTCCGGAAACACATCTTCGTAGTTCCGTAATACTGGTACATCTTCAATCTTTAGTGATTCCTTCTCGGGCTCATTCGCGTATATCATAAACGCCTTGCATCCTTGCTTCATAAGCTTGTGATCTTTCAACATCGAGCATATTATGGGGTTACCTCCTTTTTCTCCATAGATAGTGACGTGTTTCCCGCTCGGAGATGTTAGCTTTATCTCCTTATGAAAACACACGACCTTTGCGTGGTGTTGAGATAGCCAATCCATCCCAACGACTACTTGAAATTCCCCCATTGACATCGGGATTAGGTCTATCAAATATTCTTCATCGTCGATGCTTAATTTGCAGCCTCGACAAACATCACAAACTATAAAACTTTTGTTGTCCCCTATTTCAACTTCTAAGGGCACATATAATTTCGTCAATACAAATGAAGGACGTCGAATAAATCCATGCGAAATGAAGGATTTATTCGCACCCGTATCAAACAATACACGTGCTGGAATTGAGTTAATTGTGAATATACCTGAGACCACATCGGGTTCTGTTTTTGCTTCAGCCGCGGTAAGTTGGAAGGATCTAGCCTTCGCCTTAGGAGCTTCTACTGGAGATTCTTTAACGTCTCTCTTTCCAACTAAGTCCGGGCATTCGGACTTTTTGTGGCCGGGTTGATAACATTTGTAGCAAACTAAGACTTTACCCGGGCATAGCGACGCCGTGTGCCCCGTCATACTACATATGGGGCATGGTTTGTCTTTGAACCGACATTCTCCCTTGTGTCCTTTTCCGCACACTTTGCAACTTGGCGACCCACCTTTAGCGTCCACCTTCTTTCTCGATTCTCCAGTTCGAGCTTTCTTTGTAGGGCTTGGATTCACATCATGTGCCCTTCGCTCACCCCTTTAACTTGTTTCTTCAACTCGATTTCCCTTTCCCGAGCAACGTTTATGATCTCGGTAAGGGTCTCATATTTTGAAGGAGTCATAAACTCCCTATATTCAGCACTCAACATGTTATAGTAGTAGTATATTTTCTGTTCTTCGTTCGTCACCAATTCACTATTAACTTCATCTTATCCATAAACATCGTCGTAATCTTGTCTATGGTCTCGCCCTTGTGCCTAAGTTGCATGAACTCTTCCTTGATTTTATTAATGACCGCCTTGGGGCTATGATGTTTAAGAAACGGCGTCTTAAACTCTTCCCATGTCATGGTTCTCGCCGCCTCAGCTCCTATTTCATTCTTTTTGTTGTCCCACCAATCTTTGGCTTGACCTCTCAACTGGCCCGTTCCGTAAGCAACAAAGTCGCTTTCATCACAGTGGATCCTTTCAAACACCCCTTCAATGTCGCCCAACCATCTTTGGCAAATTATTGGGTCAACCTCCCCGTTGTAGATTGGCGGTTTACACGCCATAAATTCTTTGTATGAACACCCTTTACGTTCTTCCGATTTCTCCTTCATAAGGTTGACACTATCCTCCAACCTTTTGACTCGCTCTTCGACAAGTGACAACACCGTGCTTTGAATTTTGTCTATAAACCCGGATAGACTACCTTCGATTGCCTTCCCTACTTCTTCGGCAATTATCTCTTTCATTTGTTCGGTGCTTGTCTGCACCGGATCATCATCGATTCTTTCCGACATCTTGAAACTGAAATGTTCACCTTAAACGTTAAACATTTCATTTATAACATTCTTCATTTGTTTCGGTTTAGCCAAGTTCCTAACTTGCTTTAACCGTTCACATTTGGTGCACTTTCCGGGTTTAAGTGAATTAACACACTCTTCCCATGCACATCAATTCACTTCTCATTTCTTACTTAAGATATAATCTATTAAAATAATAAGTTAGTTCTTACCGGACAATCGATCAAGCTTGAACCGAACACTTTATTGACAACCTTAAGCTCTGATTACCAACTTGTAACACCCATCTTATTATTACTTGAATTTAATAAAATTTCATACGATTTATATAAAAGGTGTCTAATTTAAAACATAGTTACTAAAACAAAGTTCCAAGTAATCAAAACTAGTCAACAAACGACTAGTTAAAACATTTGTGACCTGATTAGCAAATGTTTTACATTCAAAAGGAATAGAAACATTGTTTAACAAGGTTATGAAATCGCGGAAGCTTCAAAAGTTGTGTTCGGTTCTTCAAAAATTTGCTTGACCGCCATCCGTATTCTTGCAATACCTAGAAACTGAAATGTTTACATAAAAACATCTATTAGAGTTCTTAGAAATATTACATAATCGAAACTACGATCAAAACGGATTCGATTAGCTATAATATGAAAAAATTCACAAAAATTTCCAGGCTCTACCGTAAATCAGTAGTAATCCACCGTAAAGCTTTTCATCTCTACCGTAAGTTACGGTGGATACCTCAACTTACGGTAGTCACTGCAAGTTTATGTTTTGACTGATTTGATTATAACGCCCAAACCAAACTCTCGGATTTCTCATTCTTACAAACCAACATGTTAAATTCTCGTATTCTAATGTGTCATTTATCAACAATAACAAACGACCAATTTACTATATCACGAAGCATTCGCCACCTATTAATCGATTATTCGACCCGTTTGGCTCATCTACGGAATCCTCCATTATGATGACTACCAACAAGTTGTAACCAATCCTGGTCTTATCAATCAATATAGCGAACATTATCGCTTTAAATTAAGACAACCTTTATTCAACAATTCACTATACTTATGCAATTATCAAAGTTTACCCAATGTAACGAATCAAGTTACATACCTTAAAAGTACGCCCTTCAAACGGAAGTCGCCACCGGCTTGTCCACTCGATGTTCCGGTGTCCTTTCCTATAGAGTTCAATCACATCACGTTTAGAACTCTTTTTAATTCGTATATCGCACAATTTGCCAAAACATCCTAATTATGCGTTTTAACTTTAAATTTTAGGTTTAAGTCTTCTTTGAGGCATTTATACAAACACCTTAAGGGCAGAATTTTAAATAATTCATTAACAAGCTCATAACTTGTCATATAACCCAAATTTTCATCAATCAAACTATCTAACACAAATATATGCCTTTATAATTCTGAAATAACTTTACATATGTCAAATTACACTAGAACAACCCCAAATTTCCTAGTGTTTATCAAGTTCTACACAACCCACTAATCACCTACAATGGTGACCATGGATTTCACTAGAATTTAGCATAATTTCAACATGTACTTGTCTAGGGTTTATTCCTAGACATTTTAATGTTCCTAATTCATCTACAAATCACACATGCATCATCAGATTTCAAGTTCTCTAAATTCATGAGAATTTCAAGTAGAGAGTTTTTGTCAATTTTTACATACCTTGTGATCTCCTTGCAATGGGGATCATTAATCTTAACTCGGATTTCATTTTTTATCAGATTTGAACCCTCAATTTGTGAGATTTATGGAAGCTTGGGTTTTGAAGAACCCTGGTCGCCTTCCCCTTGTCTGGTTCGACCTCCACCCCCACCCCTAAGTGGGTTTTGAGTTTTAATTTTTGTTTTAATAATATTAGTTTCAATTTACACCCCTTAGGCCCCTCAACTATCATTTGTTTCTTGTTTTAGCTTTTTAACTCATTTATAAGTCACTAAAAGACTTTTACCTAACTAGGTTATTTTAATCCTAGCTAGTTCACTTGTGTATTTATCAGCATTCATATTTAAAATAAACGATTCGCATTTTCGGGGTGTTACAGTCGATCACCGATTTATTGGGCTGATGCGGGTGATAGACAACTAGTTGGTCCGGAATTAGTCCAGGAAACGGCGGACAAGATTGCACATATCCGAGAGTGCATCAAAGCGGCTCGTGATCGACAAAAGAGTTACGCGGACCTAAGAAGGAAACCTCTGGAATTTGAGGTGGGAGATATGGTTTTGTTAAAAGTTTCACCCTGGAAGGGTGTGGCATGCTTCGGAAAGCGTGGAAAGTTGAATCCGCGATACATTGGTCCATTCAAAATTCTGAAAAGGGTTGGTTTGGTAGCATACAAGTTGGACCTACCTGCTGAACTTAATGGTGTTCATGATACATTCCATGTATCAAATTTGAAAAAGAGTCCAACTCAAGAAACAGTAGTCATTCCTGCTGACGAGGTTCATATCGACGACACACTCCACTTTACTGAAGAACCCGTTGAGGTTACTGATTGGAAAGTTAACAAGACACGCCGGAGTAGTGTCAAACTCGTCAAAGTTCGATGGAATGCACGGCACGGGCCAGAATTCACGTGGGAATGTGAGGATCGTATGAAAGAAAAGTACCCACATTTATTCCCCAAGACCCCTGCAGCTAGAAGCAGAACCTAAAATTTCGGGACGGAATTTTCTTAACGGGGGGAGAATGTGACAACCCTCACAATTACAGGTACCGTACAATTAATTAATTTTAATTATGTGCTTAATGACTGTGCTTGATTACAACTGACAATTTAAACTGCCTTATGATTTTTGTTTCATACATACATATGCATCATATCTCATACTGTCACTCCATTTATTACACACAAACATTAGTGACATACTTGATGCACAAAGCACAGTTAGCACACTGAACGAATGATTCAGAAACATGCTGACAATACCAGCACATAGACAGACAATGTTTTGAGGCCAGTATGAGCCAGGGACAGGATATTATACTAGTACGGAGTGTAGGGAAGTAAGGACCATAAAACTGCATCACTAGGTCATAGTTAAAGTGCCGGGAAGTGCCTAAAACACACTTTAAGTGTAGAACTCTGCATTTATTAATAAAATTCAACATTGTAACATGCTAGTAGGGTGTATAAATATGGCTGAATGGTCCTGTATGCTTTCCTAAGTGCCGGGAATTAATTGTGTTACAAAAATATATATAAAAGACACTTTACGGAATAATTAAACACTATAACGGAATAGTGTCTAACCGGACAACCGGACATAACCCGAGACACAAAAATTTTGTCAAACACATTGTTTAATTATTTCTTGACTAGTCTTGATCCCCGAACACCATAACACCCACTAATTTCTCTAGTAAATATCATATGTAAGTGCATACTTGGAAACTAACTTATGATTATCATTTAGTTGCAAAAACTTACAACCAACCCCCCCCCCCAACCGAATTCGGTCCCATATGGACCCACCCCAAAATTTACACCATGCCTCATATCTTGCTCTAGATTATACTCTAATTTAATAATGGATTGGTTGCTTGTTGGGGTTGCTAAAACATATGGAAACAATCTTATAAGAATGGTCTTGAAGATCACCACCATACTTCTCATCATCACATTCTCACCTTCACTCCCCACCCTCCTCCTCTCGGCTCACTTGTGCCGCCCCCATCACCACCATAAATCCACCATCTTCCTTCATTTTTGAGTTCCATTCAAGCTTAAAAGGTGATTCAAGGAAGTTGCAACTTGTGGAGCTTCAAAGGACTTTGTTCTTGCTTTTTCATCACCATTTTTCATCATCTTCTTCACTAGAATCATCCCTAGCCTTGTGCTAGTAGTAAGTCCTTGTTACACCCTTCTTCATCTTGTCTTTGTAATTAAAAGTTGTAGTATGATGGTCATGATCAAAACACTAAAGAACAAGAACTAAAAATATGAACATGAAGCTTTACATAAAAGTTTACTTGAAGGTGAAATGTTGTTAAAAGAATGTTGTAGTGAACATGTTGTTAAATTTATGATGATTCCTGATTGTGGGTATTAACCACCATATGGATCTTGTTAAATAATATTTAGAAATATGAATTAACAAGATTAGAAAGTGGTTATGTGCTACATAAAATGACCACCTTCTAACTAAGTATGACCTTGATAAAAATGATTTTTCATGAACTAAAACGCTTAGAAAGTGGTTATGCACATGTTTGATAAAATGATTTTTCTAACTAAATATGACCTTGATAAAAATGTTAGAAAGTGGTCATGATTTTTCTAACTAAATATGACCTTGATAAAAATGACCACCTTCTAACTAAATATGACCTTGATTAGAAAGTGGTTATGCGCATGTTTGATAAAATGACCACCTTATACTAAAACACTTGTGTGATTATTTGTTATTTTGTGAACTAGTTATATTATTTAGGGCCAAATAATGTAACTTAGCAAAATGCCATCACGTTTTATAATCCCGGAAATACTTTTACGAATATATTTTGGGTAAATATTATTTGGATACAAGGAATGAAAATATTTTATTTTTGGGAAAAATATATATTTTGGGACTACATTATTTTGACAAATGTGTCAAATATATTTTTCTAAGTTGAACTTAAAAATATATACTTTTCGGAATTACAAATGTACATGTATAAATACCCTCATCATTGGGAAGGAAATACAAATATAAAATACTTGAGAAGTATGGATACGAAATAGTTGCCTAACTATTATTTCTAAAAACAAAATTTAAGTTAAAATAATTATTATTATTTTATCAAGAAGTTACAACTTGGAATAATATCAAAGTAACATAACTCAAACCCGTAAATACAAAAGCAAGGCACGACCCGTTCGTCTAATAAACAATAGTACGTTGTAGGTCGCCAGGTAGCTGATCAAGTTTGAGTTGACGTTACGATACAGGAGACGCACTTCCGTGAGTTCATGTCCCCCTTTTCTCTTAACTGTTCTCAGTTTTACAACTTCGGGGGTGAAATACATGTTACTATTATTATGAACAATTTTATACATGATATGGTTAGCTTAAGGATGGCATACTACTTAGATCATGTGAGTGGTGGGCGCGACACATATATATAATGCATATATGCAACATGTGCATGTCATATAACAGTATTGTCCCTTTTTATTAAAAAAATGTAAAAAATGGCATATTTTTTATAACCATTAATCAACTTATCATGTGCTCACAAATTCTCCGTACATGTTTTAACAAAATTAAATTTGAGACCTTGTGTTATGACTAATTCATTTTTATCATCTTATTTGACATACTTTATAAATTATGAGTCCCTTCATTTTAGTGGGTTTAACCACTTGGCTACACAAATAAAAAATGTTTAATGTTATGAGTCTTTAAGCGTTCATTTTATAACGTTTTGAGTCCTTGTGTTTTAATGGTTTAACCACTTCAAAATCAAAAGGACAAGTATTAAAAAGTTGGACTCGAAATGTTATAAAATGAGTGGTTAGAGACTCAGGGCGTTAAACTTTTTGATTTTGGACTCAATTAGTTAAAACCACTAAAACACAAGGATTCAAAAAGTACACTACAAGAAAAGTGATCATTTGGGACTAAATTATGAGGATTGATCAATCAGTCTCAGATACATAGTATATGGGACTAATTTATCAGTTACGAATTGTATTATTGACTGATTTTTTGTGACTGAATTGTCATGGAACTCGAAGCTAATTAAATGTATTTAGGACAAAATAGACAAGATTTAAGTATTGATTTTTAGTCCTGAAAGGCCTAATATCAAGGACTGATTTTCAGTCACCGATGAAATGTATTCGAGACTGAAATGATGTTGTACGACAACATAGATTGAGGACCGATTTTATGCGTATAGGAGATTGAATGTCAGTGTCTATTGGTGTCATACAATCGGGACTGAATTTTAGTTACTAATGAAAGTATATAGGACTTACTTTTCTTCTTTCACCCTTATCTTTTAACCACTACGTCATAAAGTGTCTGTCACAGAAGTGTTATGTAAGTATGAGATCCCAATAATTTTTTTTCCACCTTTAGTGTGTAATGATTTCACAAGTTTTAACTATCCACCACCCCGCTAAATAATAATAAATATAATAAACTAAAAATAAAAAAGAAAGAAAAATTATGATTAGTGGAAAAAGATTAGAGCCAACGACCAAACCTTCTCATGCCCGTTAGTAGCATAACCAAATGCATCATAATGCTCCCTTTAACGCCACGTGAGGCGGTGTTTCACGCCCCCATAACTCCCCAAAAGTTTCTACGTAAGCTGGGAGTTATCTCATGACTCTTAGCCTTATAAACATTTTTACAAATCTTTACATTTTCAAATCATCACCGTTGTGCACATATTTTTATTATGACTCTTAGCCTTATAAACAACTTTACAAATCTTTACATTTTCAAATCATCACCATTGTGCACATATTTTCATTAAGATTCTTTTTTTATTTACAATCAAATTATTTAGAGTAAAATGCACGGATAGTCCCTGTGGTTTGGTGAAATTTCATCTTTAGTCCTCAATATTTCAAAATTACACTCTTAGTCCCTATGGTTTGACAAGTTGTTACTCGGATAGTCCCCAAAGCGGATGAAGGCTACTCGGATAGTCCCTGTGTTTGACAAGTTGTTACTCAGATAGTCCCTGTGGTTTGACAAGTTGTTACTCGGATAGTCCTTGTCATTTCACACCCACTTAACCTGAAAAACTAACCTCCATCCGCTTTGGGGACTATCCGAGTAACAACTTGTCAAACCACAGAGACTAAGAGTGTAATTTTGAAAAGTTGGGGACTAAAGGTGAAATTTCACCAAACCACAGGGACTATCCGTGCATTTTACTCAATTATTTAAAAAAACTATATAACTTATTATAGTTACAAATACTTTGTTAGTAAAACTAGGTTTAGAGAAGTTCGTCGCGTTGCGGCGAATTTCTTTTGTTATTTAGTCTGTGTTTACATGTGTTTTGAAATCACTATGAGCGTGTTGCGAACGAAACTGCTGACAAGAATAAAAAGAAAATGTGGAAAAAACACTAAAAGATAACCGAAAGAAAATCAACCAAAAAAGTTGTTTGGTAACGATGTTGTTCGTATGAAAACCGTGGTCAGAGATGATCAAATTGTTCTGGGTACCGGTACCAAATTTGCCGAACCGAAAGATCTTAACTACCAATTCGGTACCGACTTTTGGCGTTCCTGTTACCGGTTCACTACCGTTTTTTACCTTCATATACCGGTACCGTAACCGATATTTTCAGTATCAGTACCAATTCTGTATCGGTTGGCACCGAGCTCATCCCTACCCCTGAAACTAAAAAAAGAAAAAATAAAAATTGAAGAAAATCAACAAAAAAAGTTGTACGATACCATTGTTCGTACGGTAACCGTGATCAGGGATGAGCAAATGGTACCGAGTAGCAGCACTGAATTTCCCGAACAAAAAGATTTCCAATATCAATTCGGCACCAACTTTTGACGTTTTCTGTGTTACTGCCGGATTTTACCTTCATATACTGATACCGAGCAGGACCGTCCCGGTATTTTCGATACCAATACTGGTTCGATACCGGTTGACACCAAACTTATCCCAACCTCTGATAGTAAAAAAAAGATAAAAGTTAAAAACTAAAAAAAATAAATATTATTATAATATTATAATAAAAAAATATTAAAAAAGCTATATATTATTATAACATAAAAATCACTATTCATTTCAACTTCTTTATTAATATATAGTAATAGTAATAGTTCATTCATAATAAAATATGGTATTAAAAATAAAAATAGTGAAAAGAAAAATATAATACCTAGCCCTACCATGTACTCACATATTATGCCCTTCCATATACTTAAAAACTCAATCGGACGATTTACTTCATACACTATCTCCAACGTTATGTATGTCCTTAGGCCTTTATGGGCCTGCTATGTTATCTACCACATTATATCCTTAAAAATCCTTATTTCATTTCTAGCCAACAAATATTCTTACCCTTCTCAATTTCCATCACATCATTTACCCACCACACGATATTTAAATAAAGCCTTTTGTCTTTTACTTTTGACCCGCCCGCATATTCAAAAACCAACGCCGTTATGGAAGGGGTTGGTTGCTACAATAGAAACGTTAGAGGTAGTCTTGCTGCCTTGTAAAGGTGTGTCCATCCCAACAGCGGGCTCCGGAAGGGCGAATGGATGGGGAGTGGAGACACCCTTATACATCTCGTATATATAATAATTCTGTAATGGGTTTTTAGTAAATAAAAATAAAAAGTAAAGAAAATATTAAGACTACTTAAAAGGAAATTTGAATTTTCAATAAATAAACATATCTTATTAAAAAAGAAGAAAATATATATTATAATAGAAAAAAAAAAGAAATACACTTTTTTTTTTGATAAAGTTATTTAATGTATAATAATTATTTGATGCACAACCATTCTCATCTTCAACTTCAACCTTCAAAGTTTCCAGGTATCCAAGTATGGATCACGCATATTTTCTTTCTTTTTCTTCTTTCTATTACAAAGCTTTCAGGTATGACATTATATTTTAATTTATGCTCAATCTTTCCTCATCTCACATTTTTTTCTTCTTTTTCAATCTAACCATGGTTCATTTTTTGTGCTCTTTAATTTATAATTCACTTTCTCCAACTCTCATCTTCTACAACTATCATCTGCTGTAAAGAGCAAAAATGAAAAGAAAATAAAAAATCGATAATCAAATAGATTTTAACATGTGAATTGTGCGCAACACTAGCATGACTATTACTCTACAGTTTAAAAGTAGTGTAATAACTATTACGCTACTTTAAAACTTTCGAGTAATAACAATCACCTTAGTTCCATTTTGTTCTAGTATAAATATTTTCCTTAGTAGTGTATCAAATTATTTATGAAAATGTCATCGCTGGTTTTTTTCTCTTTGCTTCGTACACACCGTAAGATCTCTTTGTGTGTGTATGCGCATGTTTATACATACATAATGTATGGGGAATGTTCATTTGAAAAGAAACTTAATATGAGAAGGAAAAAAAAAATGGCATAATGGTAACCATTAGATAGTTTATAACTTCTCATATTAATTTTTTCTTTTTCATTAATTAGGCAAAAACATTTTATCCTACATATTTCAAAATATATCCTATAAATATTAAAATTTATTCTACACATATCAAAAATTGTCCTTTATAATAAAGTAGGTTGTCTTAAAATGTATATATTTAAAAAATGTGTTACAAGTTTAATTAATTGGTTAATTTAGTGGAATACAATAAATTAATTAAAGTTATAAAATTACGTATATATCCTTTTAATAATAATAAATACACGTATTAAATTGAGCATATATATTGATTTAAAACTCACTATTTTCATTTTTATAAAAAAATTCTTTTCATTTTAATCATCCACTATGATACATAAGATGTAAAGTTGTAATGAAATTAATTCTTCTATATATTAAAAAAGAAATTCTTCTATATATTCTTCTATATATTAAAAAAGAAATGAAATGAACAGTAAACTCCAGGGGTATTTCAGGGTTTATTCAATATCTACAAAGTCTTTGAGGGGCAATAGTGGTTGCCAACAAATTTACGATTTTATCCCGTTTTAAAATTATGATTTCACCATCAGTTCAAAATTCTTCTATATATTAAAAAAGAAATGAAATGAACAGTAAAATCCAGGGGGTATTTCAGGGTTTATTCAATATCTACAAAGTTCATGAAGGGCAATAGTGGTTGCCAACAAATTTACGATTTTATCCCGTTTTAAAATTATGATTTTATCATCAGTTCAAAATTATGTTTTTACCCCCACATAAAAATAAATTTACGCCTTTGCCATCGTTCTTGTTTGTTTTCCTGGTAAATTATATTTTTGCCCCCAGTGTAAAATTGCCGGCAGCTTCCTGACACTCCCTCATTTGTCCATTTAATTTACAATTTTATCCCTGAATTAAAATTATGATTTCGCTCTCAGTTAGAAATTACGTTTTTTCCATCGTTTTAGTTTTTTTTAGCAAAACTATAAAGGTTTTTTTGTTTTAATTTGTTTACTCGATTAAATTTTTTTTGGTGTCAACTAGCTGCCTAACACTAGCTCATTAGTCCTGAAAAATTACAGTTTTGCCCTGAGCCCAACCGTAAAATTACGGTCTTATCATCATTTTTGTTTTTTTTTCTAGCAAAATTATATTAGTGTTTTTTTAATTAATTGAGAATTATTCGGTTATCGCCCCGCAATACGGGAGGGGCATCAATTAAATATCATAAAGCAATGAAATGATGATGCTTAACTTACCCTCTTCCTCTCACGCATTTGGCAAGCCCCACTCGGCTCTTGATTTCAAAAATAATATTCATTTTTAGGTTGTTCGGTATAGGGGCGTCCTCGGGCCGTCGTGGGGCGGCGCCGCTCCATCCTCCCATTTCCCTTGGAGCGTCAGCGTCCTCTTCGTCTTGCTGCTGCCGCTCAAGCCGTTCCTCCCCTTCTCACACACACATATACATACAACACATATATATACATATATAGGCCCATCCTCCATTTCCTTTGGTCCATCCTTGGAGGGGCATCCTCCTTGGATGTTGACGTGACGTTGACGTGGAGGGGCATCCTCCAAGGACTTAGCTCCTCACACCGAATAGCCTTATCGGGGGTACTTTCAACACACAAATTCTGTTAAAAAAAAGTACACACAGCTACGTATAGTCCACCCTAGCTAAACCATCTTCTGAATATTGAGTATTGACCATGAAGTGAACAAGGAGAAAATGATTGTGATTCTGTTGTGTTTGTTATTATAAGACCATGTGTATGCTATTATAAGACCATGTGTACTACTCAAGTCCTATAACCCTTCATAGATATGGGTTTATACGACACGTGATAAATATGTAAGAAATGGAAGTTATGATAGGGTTATAAAACTTGAGTCTGTAGTGGGGTTCTACCCCTTCAATTATACATATATATATGTATGTATATATATGTGTGTGAGAGAGAAACCACCATGGCGCCGCTATGCATATCACGACCATGTTTCATAACCCCCATAACGCCGGGGGCGGTTTTGAGAGGCGCTATGGGACGTTATAGCCCGATATAGCGCTGCATAACTCCCCGCTACGCATGGCCTAAGAAGGATTCCTAACTGTGTTAAAAAAATCGAGTTTACCTTTGAATATGATGTCTATTCCTTCTAAACAAGTGTTTGTGAATCATGTTGTTAATTTTTGTGCATGATTTTTTCTTTTTTATGGTGATGCACAAAAGGCGATGAATTAGTTAACTTTTCTTAAAGCATGACTACGAATATCTGAATAAGAACTTTACACACATCTCATAACTTTATATGAGTTAAGCTTCCTTATTTGATTTTTGATATAGATATATACACACGTGTGTGTGTGTTATGATAGAAATAAGCTTATGGCATGATATTTGTTTTGAAATAATTTGTTCAAATTATTGTATAGTCAAAATCTTAGATTGTTAGAAATTGATACAAAGTAATAAGAACGAGGAAAATGCAAAATTGTTAGAAATTGATACAAAGTAATAAGAACGAATTCGTGGCAATAATTGGAAACATACAAGATCAAGATTATGACACATGGATAAGGTGGGATTTCGTCCTTGACAGACAACTATGGAAATGTGCAAATGGCTCTTGTCTTGGTGTCAATAGAAGAACCAGAGACATCTTATGGTGTTCCTAAATCCAAACCAATCAATTTTTTTTTGAACAACCAACTGAATCACCAGAGAAATGCATCACCTCCTCCATAACGGTTAGAGTTGAATGCATACATGAGCCACCAAGCCACCAGGTCCGGAGAAAACACGCATTGTTAACTAGTGTTTTTAGAGTTTGCCAAAGTACACTACAAAGCTAGGTATTATTCATTTTTATGGCAAAATGAAACGTATACAAAATTTACGATTGATATTTGATAAATTTTTTAATTATATTCTTTTAATTTTTGCAATTTGAAACCTTCGCAAATTTTTTGACGATTTGCAGCCCACATTTTAAATTTAGTTTCAAAATAGAGTTAATTGCCATTTTCGCCCCTGAGGTTTGGTCACATTTGCCATTTTCGTCCAAAATGACAGTTTGGTACCATTTTGCCCCTCACGTTTGGCCATTTTTGCCATTTTCATCCAAATCTCTAACCTAGTTAAAAATCTCTTACCTAGTTGGACGAAAATGGTAAATGTGCCCAAACCTCAGGGGCGAAAATGGCAATTAACTCTTTTTTTAATTTAATTTTTTATATTTACTCTATAAAATACAATTGTTTAATTTAATTTTTTAAAAAGTTCTCTATAACATAATTGTTTATTATATTTTATAGAGTAAATATAAAAAATTAAAGAGTTAATTACCGTTTCGACCCGTACCGTTTCGAGCCGAACCGTTTCGACGCGAACCGTTTCGACCCGTACCGTATCGACGCGAACCGTTTCAACCCGTAGCGTTTCGAGCCGAACCGTTTCGACGCGAACCGTTTCGACCCGTACCGTTTCGAGCCGAACCGTTTCGACGCGAACCGTTTCGACCCGTACCGTTTCGACGTGAACCGTTTCGACGCGAACCGTTTCGACCCGTACCGTTTCGAGCTGAACCGTTTCGACGCGAACCGTTTCGACCCGTACCGTTTCGACGCGAACCGTTTCGACCCGTACCGTTTCGACGCGAACCGGTTCGGCTCGAAACGGTACGGGGCGAAACGTTTCGCCGCGAACCGGTTCGCGTCGAAACGGTACGGGTCGAAACGGTTCGCGTCGAAACGGTTCGGCTCGAAACGGTACGGGTCGAAACGGTTCGCGTCGAAACGGTTCGCGTCGAAACGGTTCAGCTCGAAACGGTACGGGTCGAAACGGTTCGCGTCGAAACGGTACGGGTCGAAACGGTTCGCGTTGAAACGGTTCGGCTCGAAACGGTACGGGTCGAAACGGTAGTTAACTCTTTAATTTTTTATATTTACTCTATAAAATATAATAAACAATTATGTTAGAGAACTTTTTAAAAAATTAAATTAAACAATTGTATTTTATAGAGTAAATATAAAAAATTAAATTAAAAAAATAGTTAATTGCCATTTTCGCCCCTGAGGTTTGGGCACATTTGCCATTTTCGTCCAACTAGGTTAGAGATTTTTAACTAGGTTAGAGATTTGGATGAAAATGGCAAAAATGGCCACACGTGAGGGGCAAAATGGTACCAAACTGTCATTTTGGACGAAAATGGCAAATGTGCCCAAACTTCAGGGGCAAAAATGGCAATTAACTCTTCAAAATATTAATTTCTCAAATTCGCAATCCATTTATACGGTCACGTACATACCAATTTTCATTTTATACTTTTCCCGTCCCCCTTTTCAGCGTCAAATCGAAGGTGCCGCTGCTGCAGGCTTTTCCGGCAAACCGCCTGTTGACGATCGAGCATCCATTCCAGGTGGTGACACAGATCTGAAGGTGGAGATCTTGGAAAACTCTGAAAACCTCAGATCCATTATCCTCTAAACAACCGGTACGGAATGAAATCCTCAGATCTAGAAGCCTCAGATCTGAAATCCTCTGCAGGCGGTAAACAGATTTGTGGTCGAAGCTGAAGAACATGGTCGGCAGTGTTGATTGTTGCGAGAAACAAGTTTTTTTCGGCAGTGTTGATGGTCGCCAGTTCGTTTAAAAGGTTCAATTCGTTTGAAATTCAGCCAGTTCGTTTGAAAAGTACTACTAGATCGCACGAAATGGTCATTTAGTGATCCCAGTTCGCATGGTTTGGACATATCAGGTCGTATGAAGTGGTTATAGGCTTTCCAGGTCGTTTGAGATAGTTATTCAAGTCGTGTGAAGTGAGTTAGAAGTGTTCCAGGTCGTGTCTTTGTGAACCAGGTCGCTTGGAATTGTACTCAGTTCGTACGTTATGGGCCAGGTTGTGTGAATTTGATCCGGGTCATAGCGGTTCGCAATCTTTTAGGAGTCTAAACCGGTCCTAACAAGTTTGTGCCACGTTTGTGCAGAGATTATATCTTTTTGATTTTGTTATGGGGTGACACGTTTGTGGAGGGGCATTTTTGAGGGGTGGGCAATTTGGGGTTGCTACCCTCCCCCGGCTTATAGAGGGTCTTTTCTTTTGCTCCCTCTCTTTCTTTGTCTTTTACCCCTAACTCCCCTCGAGTTAGCGGTTTATTGTGTTGCTTTTCTGTTTGCGTTTGACTTTGTGCATGGCCCCCGCGCGTAGAGGTAGAAACGTCAAGACTGTTGGGCTGGCGTCAGCATGTGATAGTGGGTTAAGGGCTTGCCCCCTAAAGCATTTCCACGAATGCAAGGATGGTAAACCGGGGTCTAGTGGGTTTTTTCGCCTTCTTGAACACATGCAAAGCACCCACCTTAAGACTGAAAACAGGAAGATCTATGTGAAGGAGGCTATCGCTAAGGATTTAGACCTTTTTCTGGATGTGGGGGAAGTCCTAAGGGCACGAGACAAATGGTTATGTGGGGAGTGCATGGTTTTGCATGCCCTTAGTAGGGGGTGCAAACATGCTGATGAGATGGTGTCTTTTACTCAAATCTTGGGAGACGTGGACGATTTCATTGTTGGGATTAGGAAGCCATGTCAAGTGGTTGCCGTCCCTCTCGTACTTTCCCCGGAAGGGGTGGTAACCGATGTTGCCCTTCTCGAGCGTGTTTTTTCACTCCGTTTTCAAACCGTTAAATGCATCCCCCCAAGTTGTCGAATGGCCTTCGCTCAGGTTTTAACAGGTGCCCTACGTAAAGTGGTGGCGTCTCCAGGCTCGGTTGAAAATTGGGTTCAGTTGCTTTTGTTGCCGTGTTGTACACTGAGGGTTGTCAGACCTTCTTCTAGGCAAGAGCGGAGATCAGGAAATAGAAAATCCCTGCAGTGCAGCAGCATCTTGCAGGCGCTTGCATTGTGGAAAGATGGGTCTGGTTTTACAGATCTGGTCTCTTCTCTCTTGAGCAGTGGGGGGGGGACTCTGAGGTGCCTAGGAGGGTTTCCGTAAGGGGCGAAGACAATAAAAAGGATCCCAATATCAAGCAATGCCTGCGGAAGGTCAGGGATGGGCATTTTACGGCGGCGGTCAAAGTTTTATGTTCTAGTGGGGTTGCCCCCTTTGGAGAGTCAACCATGAAAGCCCTTATTGATAAACACCCGGTGATGCCACCCCCATCACTGCCTTCCAACCCCATTGTCCAATCCACTATTATTACAGCAGAGGATTGCGTGCTTAAATGTATCCAATCCTTCCCTAGAGGGACATCTTGTGGCAGAGATCGGATGCGAGCCCAACACTTGTTGGACGCTATTGGTTGTGAGGGGTCGGTAAGTTCCTCAGGTCTGCTCACAGCTATTACTGGAGTCGTCAACCTATGGCTTGAGGGGCTTTGCCCTAAGGAGTTGGCAGAGTTCGTGGCCTCAGCCCCCCTCACCCCCTTATTGAAACCTGATAATGGTATTAGGCCTATCGCCGTGGGTGGCATCTGGCGTAGGTTGGTCTCTAAAGTGGCTATGAAAAAGGTTGGGAAGGACATGGCCCATTATTTGAGGGATTTTCAATTCGGGGTTGGTACACCAAATGGGGCGGAGGCGGTGCTTCATAGTGCGAACAAGTTCCTTAACTCCTTTCATGAAGATAGGTCCATGGCCTTGCTTACGGTAGACTTCACCAATGCTTTCAACATGGTTGACCGCTCAGCGTTCCTCCAACAGGTCCACCAGCGTTGCCCATCTATCTATCGGTGGGTCCAGTTCCTGTACGCCCAACCCGCTCGGTTGTATGTTGGCAGCGAGTGTATTGGGGCCACCACTGGAGTGCAACATGGAGATCCCTTGGGGGCCCTCCTCTTTGCCCTAGCCTTACACCCCCTTATTCTCCGTGTGCAGGAGCACTGTAACCTGCCCTTTCATGCTTGGTATTTGGATGATGGCACGATCATAGGTAATGCAATGGAAGTTGCTAAAGCCTTGGACATCATCAACACGGAGGGACCATCCATTAGGCTCCATCTCAATATTAAGAAAACGGAAGTGTACTGGCCATCGTGTGACGGTCTCAAGGTGCAGGACGGCCTTTTCCCGAGAGGGATAGGTAGACCTGTGAGGGGGGTTAAGCTCCTTGGGGGGGCGGTTAGCCGAGATTCTGCTTTTATCGTGGAATTAGCAGGGCGGCGGGCATCGACAGCGGTTGACCTTATGAAACTCTTGCCCTGCTTACAGGACCCCTAGTGCGAGCTTCTTCTTTTAAGGTCATGTATGGGGGTAGCCAAGTTACTGTTTGGGCTGCGGACCTGCCAACCTCACTTGATGGCAAATGCGGTATCCTGTTTTGACGATGGTCTCCGAGAGGCTATTGAAGACATTGTTGTTTGCGGGGGGGGGGGGGGGGGGCTACTTTGGTGACCTTCAGTGGCGTTTGGCATCTTTGCCGATGCGTCTGGGTGGTTTGGGCCTCCTCTCAGCTCGGGATGTTGGAGTTTATGCTTTTGTGGCGTCTAGAGCTCAGTCGTGTGTATTGCAAAACCATATCCTTCGGAACAGTGGGGTTGTTAGGCTTGACGTAGACTACAAACAGGCCCTCGAGTATTTAAGTGTCTCTCTTTCAGACTTTGACATTGGCGGTTTCTCTAATATGGACACCGCCCCCCCAAAGCCACAAAAAACTTTGGCGAATGCTCTATTTGAGAAAAACGCTCGGAGTCTGGGAGAAACATTTGATCTGTCTCCCCGCCAGAAGGCGGTGATTGAGTGCTTGAAAGGTCCCCATGCGCAAGACTTTTTTACTGTTATCCCGATCGAGGGGCTGGGGCAATGCATGTCGGCTGTTGAGTACAGGGCTATCCTCAAATACCGGCTGATGATTCCAATGTATCAAGAAGACGAAACCTGCCCAATCTGCTGTAAAGCCTGCATGGATAAATATGGGGAGCATGCTGTTCATTGCAAGGAACTCCCTGGTTTCAAATACCGGCATGACTGGGTGAGGGATGTTTTGGGGGACATCTTGAGGAGAGCGGGGATTTCTGCCAAGAAGGAGACCCTTGTGAATTTCCTTACAGACCCCATGGAAGTGAGATCTACATTGAGACCAGCGGACCTGCTCGTCTTTGGCTGGGCGGGAGGGAAACATGCTTGTGTAGATCTCACAGGAGTCTCCCCCTTAGCTGATTTAAGAGAAAGCGGGTTTGTAGCAGGACAAGCTGTAAGGAAAGCAGAATCAAAAAAGGTGGATAAACACGCTAAAGCATGTGCTGATAACCAACATGCATTTGTCCTCTTCGCCTTCGACACCTTTGGATCCCTAGCTCCAGAAGCTATCCGTTTGCTGACTAAGGTCCAACATGTTGTCCACAACAATGGCTCATCAACAGGGGGGCAGGGGTTTGTCTTTAATAGGCTAGGGTTTGCTATTTAGAAAGGGGTAGCGGCGCAGCTTGTTGTTCGCTTACATGCGATATTGATGTAAAGTTCATTTTGATGTCTTTAATATGATTTTAAAAAAATGCCAAATGATTAAGCAATTTTATACTTTTCTTTCAATTTTCCGCAACCATTTTGCGACAAAAACAAAACTGTCGCAATGGTTTGCAACCCAATATAAAGGGTCACAAATTTTACGATCGGAATGGTGGTGGTCGCCAATCTTGGGAACATAGTGATATCCATCACGAATTTGTGTTTTTTTGGACATAAATAATCTTGTAGTGTCATAAACTACATAGACTTAAATAGCTTATCATAAGCTAATTAATAAAATCCCTCCATCATATGGATAGATGTAAGATTTGCCTACGTTTTATCATTTCCTGACCTTACCACTAGCTTTGTTATTTATGGGATATAGTTGTTGTTGTAAGTTAATTGATAAGATAATCCATGTTAGCACAGCTAATTAGGTTGATGTAATGTCCTTTCCTTGAATCCACATTCCATGTTTCAACATGCTTTCAATCTTTCCTTTTTTTTTTCTTTATTTAGTTCTATTTATTTTACATACTCTTTTTTCTTAAGGAATGGGCACTCCTTTCATCTAGTATAGAACTCAATAATCATACACTGCCATCTTATTTTTACTCACAACTACTCTAATATCACTAAATCACTTGCAACATTCCTTTCATCTACTTTAGGGTGAAGGGAGTGGTTAAACAGGTGAAAGTGACAAACTTTAAAATGGACCAATCAGAGAGTGCCACGTCAGAGAGGAGAAAAAGTTTAAACTTTGCTGAAAAGTGTTGGCAATGGTTAAACACTTTGGAATTGGTAAACTATTTTTTTTATTTTTTATTTTTTTAAGACATGCCCGCTGCAAGTTTCTGTCTTCCGGAAGTCTACCGGAAATTTTCGTTTCCAGCCGCCGGAAAATCACGATCACCTCCACCACCACCGGTTCCAGCTCCATCACGATCACCTCCACCACCACCTGTTCCAGCTCCATCGCGATCACCTCCACCACCACCGGTTCCAGCCGCCAGAAAATCACATCCGCCGGAAAAAAATGGTGGAAGTGGGTTTGCCGGTGCTTGGTCGGCTTCGCTGATGACGGTGTTTGGTCGGCTTCTTCCTCGGAGACATTTGTTTTAAAAGGCTATATAGCCGTTGAGAAGTCCAAGGGTCACAAACATCACATTTGCCGCTTCGATGAACCTTTGCCGGTTGATATCAAAACCGATCGGTAAACACCCCTTGGCGGCGGTGTTACCGCTGGGCAAACAGGTTTGCCGACCCACTTTGCCGCCCACTCCCTTCACCCTTAGAACCAAAGGCTCCACCTCTTTACTCTATCTACCAATCACACACTCACCACAACTACCCTAAGCATGTATGCATACTCGTGAAACCAAGCCAAACACCCTACCTGAATGGGTAGCAGCAATTTACCGATGCGGGTACTTAACCGGAAGGGGTACCCGAATGGTGCACCTTCTCCCTTATAGCAAAACATTCTGTAAAATATAAACGTAAAAAAATACAACATTACATAATAATTAAAAATAACACGATCAAACATTACATAATATAAATAAAAATATATACACCCATTTTGGGTAAAATTTATTTTGAATACAACTTGGTTTTCGATTCCAATGTTCTCTAGAATATTGATCTAAACACATGCCAACGACGTTTATGAGACCAAAAATAGTTCTATTTTGAATACAAATCGGATTTCATTAAAATTTATATCGGAATGTTGATAAAATTATTTTTAACTAAAACAACGTACTTAGTTGTTTTTAAGCTAACCTAGCAGTCCTTTCCCCCCGAAAAGGAGGGGTAGTGTTACAATAGGTACCGCTATATCTCGCACCCAATCCTGCTTGCATGCCGTATGCCCTAGGCGTAAGGCCGTATGTTCAGTTTAATTATCTATCCTCTAATTTGTTTAAATTTTTAGATTGAAAAATAACACATACTAATTTAATCTACTCTTGATCTTAAATATTCCACTAATTTGAATCACTATATTAGCCCCTGGCCCTCACCACTTGTTTAAGACGGGGTCTAGTTTGAATCCCGTCTAATAAAACCTCATTTTAAGACGCGCCTTTTTAAGACGACGTTAGAAACCCT
Organism: Helianthus tuberosus; assembly: GCA_030545235.1. Lineage (NCBI taxonomy): Eukaryota > Viridiplantae > Streptophyta > Magnoliopsida > Asterales > Asteraceae > Helianthus > Helianthus tuberosus. Next base: position 10,638,262 of record CM060440.1, read on the forward strand.
GTCTTAAAGCCCAAATCACCCCGTTTAATGTTCCATTTTGTAGTAGTGTGTATCCTGCAGGAAATGTGTAGGAAAAACACGAAACAAGTTTAGTCACATTCCGTTAGAATTGTGTAGGAAAAAAAATATAATTTTGTAGAAAATGCGTAAGAAAAAAGAATACATTCTGTTGGAATTGTGTAGGAAAAGAAACTAATTTCATAGGAAATGCGTAGGAAAAAAGAATATATTCTTATGGAATTGCGTAGGAAAATATATATTCATAGGAACGGTGTAGGAAAGACGATTAAATTCCGTTGAACTGTGTAGGAAGAAAAAAATTGTAGGAATTGTGTAAGAAAATTAAAAAATATAAAAATTTTATAATAAAAATAAATATAATTGTCTGGTTGACCGGACCTATATGCTGAGCTTTGGGCAAAGCTCGGCGCTTCAGGGTAATACTCAGCGCTTTGGCCAAAGCTCGGCTTTGGATGGTTTTATGATTTTTTAAATTTGATTTTAATTCAAAAACGTACCTATACTTGTCGAATATTGACATGTTTTCTTATTACACGTCATTTTATTAAGTATATGGTCTATACAGCACGTTCCGGATAAGTTCGGTTACGTGTGTTGTCGTATTCCATGATTTCATGTGATTCTGTTTCGATTTCACTTGTAGTCCAACGTGTCGTTTTGTATCTATACGTGTCCTACCGGATCAGTATTTGACGTATTTTGTCATTAAATGTCGTATTATGACGTGTGTTGTCACTATTGTTCCGTACTATCGCGTATTATGGCCGTTCGGGTCATGTCGGTGACATCCGGTATCGTGACGTTTATTATCTGTAAGTGTCGTATTAGTGTGTAGATTGATTATTATGGCGTATTATTGATCGTATTATGACGTATTTTGGCCGTACGGGTCGTGTTTATGATTGTTATTGTTCAAAAGATGCGCTTCTATCATGTGTCATGCCAACCCGAACACCGAATGTCACCGACACGACACGACCCGTACGACCAATCATGGAATACGGCAACACACGTAAGCAAACTTATCCGAAACGTGCCGTATAGACCATATACTTCAAAAAATGACGTGTAATAACAAAATACGTCAAAATTCGACTAGTATAGGTGCATTTTTGAATTAAGATAAAAAAAAACCACTCAAACGCCGAGCTTTGGCCAAAGCGCTAAGTATTACCCTGAAGCGCCGAGCTTTGGCCAAAGCGCTAAGTATTACCTTGAAGCGCCAAGCTTTGGTCAAAGCTCAGCTTATGGGTCCGGTCCATCAGACAAAGACTTACAGAAATTAACGTGAGAATAGTAACAGTTTTCTAGTTGTGCCCTCACCACTTTTAGACAATATTTTTAAAATGTTTAATCTAGATGTTTTGTTCATTATATATTATTGAACTAGTGGATTCCTCCGCGCGTTGCGGCGGACATTTGGTTGGTATCGGTTTGGACTATTACGTTATCGATATGGTACCGTCACTCGATATAACAACTGAAAAAGAAAACCTGGAAATAATTGAATCATTATATGACCAAATTAAATGATGTTGGCACGTATTTCCATCAATTGAAAACAATAAAAACTAATATCAATAATGATTCTAATAGTACCTACCATACGCATAGATGTGTTCAACTAAAAATAAAAATTAAAAATATATACCTTTTTTCATCTATTTTCCTAGAAGAAAAAATCACCGCCCATTTAGATAGGATAGGGAGTTAAGCATGTGCAAAATAACAATATAATTGTTTTCATAACTAACTATACTGACAATTGAAACTCAGGACGTTTTTGTTATTGTATGCATCTAGCAATCTTTTTATCATGTAGCAAATCATATGTGCCAATGGAGTAAGGTAACACATGAAGATATTATACATAGATAGCAAAAATTAAAATTTGTATACGTTAAAAGAGTTTGTTTTATATTTAATATATGTAGAATAACATTATTATTTTATTATTTGAACCTATTTAATTATGTTTAACTTATTTGGATTTTTTATTTTCCAGTTTCAGAAACCTCTTTGAGTGCCTTCAATTTCAATTTTTGGTTATTTGGATTTTAATATCCAAATCTTAATTTTCTATTCAATAACAGCAGCTCTTTTGTTTTCTCTTATCTTTACATAGCCCAACCATTGTCGGCTCCTCCCTTTCCACTTTCCCTCATCTCTAACTCTATCTCTCATTCTCTCTCTTTCTATTCCTCCCTTTTTTTTTTTTTTTTTTTGTCTCTCTTCCTTTTAATTTGGAGAAGTTGGTCATACTAAACTAATGATGATTACTCTTAGGCAGACAAGCAAGTGGTGCCATTGTGATGGTAAATGAAGGGTCATGGCATTATCTTAAATAGTATCTAAAATTTGTCCAATTCTAATACTGTTCATAAGAAACAACATGAATGGTTATATTATAAAATAAAATTACGTACCCATGAAGGCCGCCACTCTATTCACCAATAGGAATGTATATAAAGGCATGTGTGATGTGATGTGGAACACCATGTCATCGTTACGGATGATGTGTCGATCTTTAGCTGGTTGATTGGTTATGCATTTTCAAACCTTCTCTCCTATAATAGGAAGAAGTCGCAATGATTGCTAATGTGGGGTGCCATGAAGAGATGATTGTTGAGTAGTAGGGGCCTTTAGGGTTTGTCAATATCTTTTTATACACGTACATACTATGAATATGTAGACACATGTACACAAACGATACGAGAACCTTATGTTGTGTGGATAAAAAGGAACTTAATTCGATTTATAAGTTTGATTTATAAAATTTTATATGTACAGGAAATAAACAAAATTATGATTTGAAGTTACAAATTTATTTCAATTCAAAAATATGATTAATACTATTCAAATATATATATATATATATATATATATATATATATATATATATATATAGGGGAGAGTTTAAATGAGAACACTCATTTTTTGTAAGAACCACGAGAACAATTCTCAGCCACTCATTTATATTTCCTTATTTTTAATAAAAAGGTTAAATTAGTAATTATACCAATTCCCTTTTCCATTGCCGGTACTCAAAATTATCAAAGCTTCTTTTGATGAAATTAGCGTACGATGATTACGGCAATCTTCAATCACCTTTGAATTACTCAATGATTGCTCTGCTAAAAAATCTTCAGTCGATTCAGAATCCATCACCATCTTCAACGATTTCTAAGTTATCTTCAACGATTTCGTGAACTAATTTGCAGGTATCAATTTCTCTATCGTCATTCACTTCTGATCTTTAACGATTGTCGATTTTGGGTCATATGTTCCATGATTTCAATTTGTCGATGTTGTTACACGTGTTCTTCGATTTCAATTCTCAGTTTTGTTGCACATATTCCATGATTTCAGCTGATATGGTGCTCATAATTTGCCCTAATTTATTTTTATTTGGTGAATTGAAGTCATGGTTTATCTTGAATCTTATGTGAGGAATAGCGAGTTGAATTGCATAACTGTTTTCAATCACGAGTAACAATTTGAAGATCTGGATGAAGCATTTGTGTAGTTGTTGCTTCTTTTAATGTAATATCAGTGTTCATTTCCTATTTTGTTTTACACCTGTGTAATTACTTACTCATTTCTTTACAAAGACAAACAATTAAGGGTAATGTGGGCTATTTAACATCTTGACACAGGAGATGTGTAATAGTAATTTCTTGTATCCCATCGTGTTCAGATTTACACATGTGTAACTACTAATTGCTTACATTCCATCATGTTCAGATTTACACATGTGTAATTATTGTTCTATGTTCTCTGTTAATAATGATGCTAAGCCTTTTACGATAAAGGTTACTGCAGAAGTTCGTCACGATCTTGGTCTATAAAAGAGAAAGGCAAGGATCAAACGGAGTACGCGGAGATACTGAAGTTACAAGGGCTCCCATTTAACATGACGAAAGATGAAATTGTTGAGTTTTTTAAAGATTATAAAGTTGTAGAGGAGAAAGTGCACATTGCTTGCAGGCCGGATGGGAAGGTGTCAGGAGAGGCGTATATGACGTTTGAAAAAACTGAGGTGGAAAAGCAAGTGTTGTGTAAAGATAGGTTCATGATCGGGTCATATTATGTGGAGTTGTTCCCTTCGACTCCAGATGAAGCCAGGCGAGCCGAGTCGCGATCTAGCTAGTAATAAACTAATAATAATCGTCTTTCTTGTTTCGTATGGTGTTTTTTACAGATTTGCCTGTGACTGGTGGATATTTTATTTTTTGGTTCTTTGTTTATCTTTTTCAGAAGTTGATGATATTATTGATGTGTTCATCAGTTACATATTATGGTGTAATACCTTTTTTACACACCGGGAACAGTTTTTATTGTGCTTGTTTAGTTGTTGAAGCTGGGTTTTGTACAAAATATGTGTAGGATTCTTTATATTAATTTGTTATTTTAGACTTTAGTATGTTGATGATTTGGAGTAGTTAATTAAGACATATATAACACACCACACTATTTTATGGGCGTGGAAATTATCTATATACACAACACATTAAAAATTTGAAGACAATGTTAACATCTAGTGGATATTAAGACATTTTACACATATATAAAATACACACTTACATAATGTAATTGGTGATACGAGGCAACTTATAAACGACTTCATATCCATTGAATAAAGATTTTGACAACTGAGTTTGCATGTTATACTACAAATGATATACCAATATGTAATAAATACATTTTTTCTTGGTTATGCCCCTTCTCAACATAACGCTACTACATGAAAACTACATCATTATTGTTTACGTATCACGTATAGCAACCCCCTCTCCATACCATAGTCTGCAGGAGTTACTACACCAGCAATCTGATCTTCATTAGACCCACAATAAAAGAAACCCATCAGCCACTAACTCTTCGGCTATTAGCTGCATGAAAAAAAAACACATGATTACCTGATTTTTATGTGTAAAATGAGCTTATCGTAGAAGATTATGATCGAGGATACCATTAAAACGCGCACGAATTATTAAAATCTCATCTTTAACCTGTGTTTGTTCATTCTATATTTTTTGTTTGTGGGTTTCATCTTCTTTACTTCTTAGATCAAGCGAACATGACCAGTAGTCTCGAGTATTCACTTATCGGGACCCACAAAAACTGTAAAATCACCAGCAGTGACTCTGAATTTGGGTCCGAAACCAAGGTAAGGTGCAGCAAAGTTGCAAAACCACCTTCAACATGGCGCAAAGGCGCATTGAACAAGTCAAAAATCAACCTAAACAAGCCAATAACATGCTAAACTAGCTGAAAACAAATCTAAAACAACTAAAAATGGCCTGGAATGGATGTGGGTCTTTAAAGAGTCTTGCGCCTAGCTGACATGCTTAGCTTTTGCGTCTTGAGCCTTAACTGCCTAGGTCTAAACTCATCAAACCAGGAATCGAAAACAAGATTTATTAAGGGGCTGGAAGCGTAAAATGGGCCATAGGGCTCCCATATACAAATCAAGCTCTAAAGATTCAGGTGTGCTTAGGAGTGCATACTAAAATTGTTTATTTGTTTTATTTTTTTTAAGAAACAAAGCAATCCCAAACACACTCAAAACAGTTTGTTCTTATATCAAATGCAATAAGCAATACCAAACACCCCCGAAATTGATGTTAGGGCAAGCAACAGGCAAGGGATCAATTTGAAAATTCAGGAATAGTTACACGAATCAAGAGTTCATAATATTTTATATAGTATCAGAACTACAAATATGGCATAATTTCCTACATAAAATTATTCTCTTTAGTTGCAGGGTAATGTATAAAATCGAAAAATCGAATGCATTCACCAGAGATTAGGGGAGTGTCATGACTGCCCGTGATGTATTTTGAATCATGGTTGCTTGAATCTGCTAGTGATTGGAGACAACGTCGACGATTTTAAGCTTCAGGCAAGGTTAGGGTATGGTGATAACTCAAGTTTCACTCAATAACTCAAGTGCTTCATCCCACGAGTGTATACTACACAAACCATGAATCAAACAAGTATACGTCACAACATTAGGCGACGCATTTCCTTTTCATTTCTGTAAAAAGCTTCAACGCTTCAACAAATCGTTTACGCTTGCAAAGGTTGTCTATAACGCAGCTGTACTGGATAATCCCCTGTGGACAAGTAGACGTTTCCATCTTCTGAAGCAAAACAATAGCTGAACAAATATCTCCCAATTTACAAAGACCATTAATCAACGTCCCGTAAGTTACTACACTAGGTTCAATCCCATCCGATCAAACAACTTGATCGCTTGATGCAACTTATCGTTAACACATAGTCCCCTAATAAGGGTATTAAAAGTAGCACAATTGGGCTGGTATCCGAGTTTGGCTTTCGCTAGCACGGCGAATCCAAAGTCTACTCTTTTCAAATGACATAAACAATTAATAGCAATGTTGAAGACATAAATGGTGTGTTTCAAAATAGGGTTGACTCCTAAAAAGTCAAACTGTTTAATGATTCCTTTTCAAACTATACGCAAAACTATTTTAAACCACATTGTTAAGTAGTATGCATTATTAGCAGTTTGTGTAAACATCTTAATCACTAATCATTAACTTAGATTACTTACACATGTGTATATTGACTAATCACTCAAATTCATTACTAACCAAGATGATTTACACATGTGTAAACATATTACTTACACATATTTTTAACATATTATTTACACATGTGTAAACATGTGTAAATTGATTGATCACTCTAATTCAATGCTAACCAAGATGATTAAGACATATCTTATTTACACATGTGTAAACTGATTAATCATTTTAATTTAATGATAACCAAGATGATTTACATACTTACACACGTGTAAACATGTGTAAATTGATTGATCACTCTAATTTAATGCTAACCAGGATGATTTACACATGTGTAAACAGATCACTTACACATGTCTAAACATCTTATTTACACATGTGTAAATTGATTGATCACTCTAATTCAATGCTAACCAAGATGATTTACACATGTGTAAACAGATTTCTATGTGTAAACAACTTATTTACACATGTGTAAATTGATTGATCACTCTAATTTAATGCTAACCAAGATGATTTACACATGTGTAAATTGATTGATCACTTTAAGTTAATGCTAACCAAGATGATCTACATACTTACACACGTGTAAACATGTGTAAATTGATTGATCACTCTAATTTAATGCTAACCAAGATGATTTACACATGTGTAAACAACTTATTTACACATGTGTAAACAGATTAATTACACATGTGTAAACATCTTATTTACACATGTGTAAACATGTGTAAATTGATTGATCACTCTAATTCAATGTTAACCAAGATGATTTACACATGTGTAAACATGTGTAAATTGATTTATCACTTTAATTCAATGCTAACCAAGATGATATACACATGTGTAAACAGATTTCTTAGACATGTGTAAATATCTTATATAGACATGTGTAAACTTTATTATATATTTTTTTTATATTACAAACTTCCACATGTGGCAAGCTCGAGTTTATTTGTCTGTTTTTCAGCAACTTTTGTCACCATCTATTTTCCTTTTTTCTTCTGTTAAAACAATAGGAATCAGTTAAAAACATGTATCTTGCTTATCTCCGGCCCCTCGCTTTTTAAGTGTCTTGTGCCTTGGCCCAAGGCTCACATTTTGCGCCTTGTGCATTTGACAACTATGCATTTAATGCGAGAGTATTTGAACTATATTTATATAAAAAACTAGAAATAGTCAATACCTTACAGATTATCACATTATCTGATGTTAGGTTTTGCACATTAACGAAAAACTGAATCTCATATCCAATCCAGGTCATAAACTTATAATTTGACATGCATATACAGACAAATAACGTCAAATCTATAAGAATTCATAGCAATTGAAGTAAAATAACTGATAAATGGCTATATCAGTTCATTGCAGTTAATACAAAAAGTGATAAAATAGCTTAATATTACTAGTTATGCTAAAGCTAATATGAACTGGACAACTAGTAACAACATCGATTTCACGATTTGGATCTATAACATCAATTAGACATCATTTTATAGTCAAATATCGTCAAATCTAACCGAGTATTACGAAACCACAACTATTACAAAACCGTCACAACTCAACAGCGGAAACTACAGGTGTATGATCTGAAAATTCGTAAAAGAATTATTCGAATCAAACCGACTGAAGCTCAAATACAAATTTAATCGAATGGACTACAAAATTCCATATGACATTATATCAATCAGTAACACTATATATGAGTAGTTTCAAAAAGTTGTTAAATAATTTATCAAAATACAGAGCTAAACCTCAAGTACTCCATTACCTAAACCTAAAATTGTAATATCTATGTGAGTAATAATGATGTATATCAGTTACATGTAGAACAGTAGAACAACAGAAATACACAACAATTTTGAAACACTTACAGCTCAACAGAGAAAAATACAGGCGTATAATCCGATATTTCGTATTAAAGCTGACCGAATCGAACCGATTGAACAAATTGAAGCACGAGGACAAGTTCAATCGATTAGACGGTGAAATTATGCTATGAATCTGTATCGATTTTTAATATTGTAATGAATACAACAGCATAAACAGTAACGTACATGAAGAACGGTGATGCTGTGATGCTTACGGCTGCGAACGGTGTTAATGGATGCGAACATTCATGCTTCTGTTGTCGATGATTTGCTGAGGGAGATGGATGGTTTTCAATTTCTTGAAGGAGAAGATAGAAATGCTCGTTGTATCGTTTGGGGATTTGCGGAGGGAATTTGATTGTGGGTTTTGTGTTTTATGTTTTGACAATAATACCCTTTATGTTTTAATTTAACCCTTAATTTAGCCCATCTAATCTTAGCCCTTAATTTAGGATGATCTATGGATGAAAATTGTTCCTAATGTTCTCACAAAATTGAGTGTTCTCAAGATAACTCTCCCATATATATATATATATATATATATATATATATATATATATATATATATATATATATATATATATATATATATATATATATATATATATATACACGCACACTCACATATGGCGGGAAAATAATTTTCTATCTAGAAGTCAAAAATAATTGTTTTTTAAAGTGAACTTCATTACAAACAAAATCAGCCCAAAACCAGGCCGGCACACGTAGAAGGACGATCATCGTTTTTTAGTATTACTTTTAGTTTTTCTTTAAAGAAGCAATTTATAAGTTTTTGTTTATTTTCTATTTTACAGTTTACAACAAAAATTTTAAATTACTTTCGTACCTAGATTTGAACCTAAGATCTACCTTCTAAGAGACATTAATTTTACCAAGTTATTGTTTATTTATATAAAAAGATTCATAAAATAATCTAAAATAAATACATGTGGGTAACTAAATTACAGAAAATATTATTTACGTTTATATAAGATTGCATGTTTTATATATAAAATTGCATGTTTTATATTTTATATTTTCACCCTATCATCCTTTATGTTAACTTTTTCAATCGTATTACGTCTCTTACATTAACAGTCATTAAAAACTTTAGTTATTATTTTAAAAATGATAATTATCCCTTACCCCACAAACATATATATAGGGAAAGGATAATAAGAATACTCTTATAAATTTAAGAAACTCAATCTCCACCATCCATCTAAAAGTTGTATGGCTGAGATTGGATGTTAAAAAAAGTTAATTTTTCATAACATCTTACAAACGTACAAAAACAACTGTAACAACTTTTTGTTTTTAAACTTTATAGACTAACACAGTGACATGTAACATGTTTTTACATACACTACACATTGAAACCTAGTAAAACTTAAGTTCGAACATTTTACACTTCGTAAAACCTGCAAAATTTGTTAAAAACAAAAAAATTATGACATGTGATATTACATATATGTAAATGAGTGAAAAATGTGTAACATATTAACTTTCTTTCTCTTGACAAAAGTTGTTACATATCAGAATTCTTCTGAAAAAATTATAACACGTGGCAAAATTATGTCCATCCAGAAGGTTTCTTTAGTTTTTGAACTCACATGGGTTGTTCCTCTGTAGTTGCACTATACACAAACAAAATAATATTTAACAAAAAAAAAAGTACATGGTGTGGTGTAGGACGTTGGAGAAAGAGTGAAGATTTCATATTCTATACCAAATAATTTGTGTATTGCATGGATTATTTTCATTTATCCATTCCCACAAGTTATGGGCAATCTATCTCAATATAGAGGTACTTAGCCCCAAACTCATCTATAACCTATTACTTTTATTAATCCATCAATTAAAATAATATATATAGGGTAAGGATAGTGTAAAAATGACCTAAAGTGTGAGAAGTGTATTATAACACTATATATAATAATATATAACACCATATAAACACCGTATAACAATATGTAACACCATATAATACCATATAACACTATGTAAACACTATATATCATTATATAACAAATATAACACTATACATCTATCATAGACATGCTATCAGACAACCTATAGTGTTATAATTTGTTATATAGTATTATCTATAGTATTATAATACACTTCTCACACTTTCAGCACTTTTTACAAGATCCTCTACCTATATATATATATAGGATAAGGATCAAATACAAAGGATCCTAATTGTAAGAAGGGTACAAAGGCTCCTAAAAAAACCCACTACAAAAAAAAAAAAAATTAAACATCCATCACCACCCAAAAACCTAAACCCCCACCCCCTCCCCCATCCCCCCCCCCCCCAATTTTTTTTTTTTTTGCCGAGGTGGTGGGGGTTTAGGTTTTTGTGTGTCGGTGGGTGTTCAGTTTTTTTTAGATTCTTTTTAGGTTTTTGGGGGTGGGGGTTGGTCTTTTTAGGTTTTTTGGGGGTGGGGGGTTAGGTTTTTTTTAGCTTTTTGGAGGGTGAGGGTGGGTGGGGGTAGGTTTTTTTGTGAGGTATAGTTTGTTTTTGTGTTTTTTTTTTTTTTTTTTGCCGAGGGGAGTGGGGTAGGGAGGGTTTAGGTTTTTGGGTTGTGGTGTGGGGGGGGGGGGGGTGGGGGATGTAGGTTTTTGGGTGGTGGTGGGGTGGGGGTGGGTTTTTAGGTTTTGGGTGGTGATGTAGTGGGTTTAATTTTAGGTTATTGGACACTTGTCACTCTATAAATCATTCTTACACTTCTTACAATTAGGAGCATTTGTAAAATAACTTGACCATATATATATATATATAGTGTGAGGTTCATTGGGGAACACTAAAAAAGTGGGGAACCGGGGAACACTCTTAAAAATTTAACTTAACATCTTAAAAATTAATTTTTTAAACATCTTTTTCGGCGCTTCTCCTTATATATACTTGTAGAAGCATTTTTAATAAAAAATTCAAAAACTAAAAATATTAAAAAAACAATTAAAAAAAGGCTAAAATTTTTTTTTTTTTAGAAAAATTATTTTTTACTTGACTAGTTTCTCCTCCTTTTTATAAAGAAAAGCGCTGAAAAAGTTTTTAAAAAAATTATTTTTAACATGTTAAGTTAATTCTATAAGATATAACTGTTTTGTAAACATTTTTTTATATTTTTAGTTTTTGATTTTTTTTATCAAAAATGTTTCTACTTGTATTTATAAGAAAAAGCGTCGAAAAAAAATTAGAAAAATATTTTTTTAACATGTTAAGTATAATTTTTAAAAGTGTTCCCCCGTTCCCCACTTTTTTAGTGTTCCCCAATGAACCCTCCCCTATATATATATATTATTGTTATGGTTGGTTTTTTGAACTCATATCTTGGATTATATTCTGACTTTGTTGTTTTTTATTATGACCAGGATACCGGATCAGGATATTGGTAGTATCCTGATAGCTACAAATTGATCATGTGCAGGTTATGACTGCGAGCTTGTAACGTTCACAAGGCTTGGTCTTCCTGAAGACTCGGACGTGGCAGTTCGAAGAAAGACGTTGGAAGCCAGAAGAAGAGGACTGTAACGGTCAAAAGGAAATATTCGAAGTTCCCCAAGATTATAGGATAGTTAGTTATTTCTGTTTATTATAAATAGGAGCTGTACGGCTCAATAGAGACACAACTCCACTCACTCTCTTACTCTCTTAACAGCTACGATCCCTCGTAATCACATTCACCAACACTCACACTTGAAATTTATTGTAATACTTAGCTGATCCATACAATATCCTGCACTGTATTCTAAATCTTGAAGTAATAAGAAGAACAAGGCAGCCGACGATTGTCAGCTCCTGAGGTTTTATGCCGGAGATCTAAATTGATCAAGGGCTTTCCTCATACGTCTCGTCTCCATATTTACATTTCTGCTCATTGTTTGATTGTTGGTATAGCCCGGTATCCTGAGATATATCCTGAAAACTGTTTTTGCAAACAACTAAATCAACATATTTTCTACAAACACAGCTAGCACACTACCTCACAAAACTAATTTGATCACTTAATTACTTCGGTAATTTTTTACCAAAACAATTATAATCAACGGAAATAATGAGACATATATTATATTATATACTAAATATGGACGTTGGTGCTACTACGCTATGGAAAAAATTGCAAGACTGACATTTGCGAGTTTACAATATTGTCCTCCTCCTACATTTAATGAAAGAGATAGAGAAAGAGGCTTGGTATAACTGTCACATCCCCCGACCCCACCCTGGGAGCGGGAGCCGCGAGCCAGTCAGATGGTATCGGTGTTTATTAATTACGCAGTGGAAAAAAAATTCATCAGGATCGTAGTTAGGAAATAATTTCAGAGTTTATAAAACACCAAACTTTTAATATTAAACAAATGAGCTAAAACTCATATTTCATTCAATTGTTTTTATAGGGATAAACTCAAATAAATAAAACATAAATTTCTTCTTTTATTCAGGTATTTATAGCCACATTATTTAAGCTTTCAGTGCTCCATAGCTGGCTTCTATTATCTTTACAGCTAATTTACCTGAAACACGTTTTGAAAATATTTTATCAGTAATAAATACTGGCGAGTTCATTCCATTTTTTTATAAAAATATATTGTTATACTTTACAGCATAAAGGGTTTTTATATTTGTTTCCAAAAACTCAATCAGTATTTGTCACACGGTGGCAGTTCCGATGTGACGGTGGTCATATCACTCATTGACTAACTTTCGTCCAATAGTGAAGTTTATCAATTAACAGATATATCGCATATCTTATTATTATTTAAATATATCTGTCACTAGGCGATTCCCGTGACGTGGTCAAATCACTATTGATCATTCTTTCAACTAGTGACTGGGGTCATAACACTGTTGATCATTCTCTCAACTAGTGCCTTTGGTCGTATCACTGTTGATCGTTCTCTCAACTAGTGACTATGGTCATATTTCTGGTCATATCACTGTTGATCATTCTCTCAACTAGTGATTCTGAATTTAATTGTGTCCCATGACATTACTTTGTCAAATATATTTTCTATGACACAAAACCAATTAGCCCAGAAAATGAAATATATCATTTTCTGTCAAACTAGTAACTATAACTTTATTAAATACAATATATTAATTAAATAAATATGATATTTTTATTTAATATATTTCGACTAGAAGTTTACAAGTTCAATATATTAAATACCTAAATTACATATATGGTGTAGGGCTGTCCAAACTGCTCGACGATCGAAGATCGCTCGACGATCGCTCGAAAAATGCTCGAAAAATGCTCGTTCGATTCCCGCTCACTTTGTAAATGAGCCGATCGGATCGGTTCGATTCAAATTCAATCCGAGCATGAGCATAGCTCCGCTCGCTCGTCTATCGCTCGGTTTCGCTCGAATTATTTTTATTAATATATATATTTATATTATAGATTTTATAGATAAAAACCCAAAAAAATATAATAGCCCCAAAAAAACTAAAAGCCCAAATAACATTCAACCCAACTTAATCTATACTATATAATAAAAGAAACCATGTTAGGGACAAATGGCGTTCTATAAGGCATTCTTAATTATTTTTCTAAATATTTATTATGGAAATTCAATTATCGATAATATTAAATTTAAAATTTGTAGAAGATATTTTAATGATAAAGACAAAGATAACTAATAATATATTAATTATTATAATCATATATTAATTATTAAAATCTAAAAAAAATATTAGCGTTTTAAATATTTATAAAGATAAAGATTTTATTTAATTGGTAGTTTTAATTGTTTTTATATTTTGATGATAAGGACAAGGATAACTGATAATCACATATTAAAATAAAAAAATATTTATTTTAATCAACTGTTTCGTTAAATGGATTTATTCAATACATGTAGAACATATATATTTTTTATACATGTGTTTTAATAAAGGATTCCATTATCCCGTTTTATACTCCAATGAAATAATAATACTAAATCATAATATACAGCTTATCTCCTGTATATTTAATATTTTTTACTAAAATATTCCTTTTCTTTTTTCTGCTGATTAACCAACATCAGGCAATACGTAAGTTTCTATACTAATAATAAATAAATAAAACAAAGTAAAATATTATAAACCAGACAATACATAACTCTCGAACCTAATAAAAAATAAAGTGAGATGTTACAATAAGTAAATAGTACCTCAAAGTTTATTTTGTTAGAAAACACATCTTGATGACTAAGAGGTTGTTTGTTTACCTCTTAATAAGGATCTTAATGGTTCAGACCTCTTACTGGTTCAACACTTAATCGATCGGATCGGTTCGATTCAAATTCAATCCGAGCATGAGCATCACTTTTGCGATCGGTTTTACAAATTTGATCCGCTCGGATCGGATCGGTTGTAATTCAATCCGAGCATGAGCAGATCCTCGATCGGATCGAATCGGATCGTGAACATCCCTAATATGGTGTAATTAAAGATATACTCGTACTGGGATACCATTAATTAAATGGTACAATCTCTTATATATAAGTTTCTTTTTATCATGACCCATAGGATAAGCTGTAAATAGATTAACTAAATACAAATTAAAGTCTATGTTAATTTATATTAACACCCCATTAAATATCTTTCAAGTATTACAGAAGTTTAAGCGACTTTAGGTGTTAATATCATTACAAAGTCATGTGGAAATTTTATATATATTAAAGTTGTTTTGACTAGAGCATAATGTTATGAAAACTTATGTTTACCAAAAAAAAATATAATAAATATAAGTTTTTGTGGGTAAATATAAGTCTATAATAATCATGGTTTTTGCAAAGCATTTTTAAATATAAATGTATCAAAAAAAATGATAAAAAGGATAATGACTCACAAACTGTGAGAAAAGAGAATAGACTCACTTTGTAACTTTAGGGTTCAAGTAGAAAGCATTCTGGTATAATCTTGGGTATAACTCATGAGCTTATTTAATAAAATATATAATGCACTCGCGTTAAATATAATAACCCAATTCAACTTTATCCCTACGTCACGAGACAGAACCCCAACGAACTTAGTCGGGCAGAGCCTTGACATGTGTTACGGGGCTCCAGATCAATCGGACAGGGTATCAGTGATCAGGGGTTAAAACACTTAAAACGGGGCAGAATTTTTGGATTGAAATATTAAACTTCATCTCGTGGATTGGGTATCAGTGCAATCAGTGAACAATACCAGAAATATATGACAGAAAACATACCTTGATCAGATTAGGGTTTGATCGCCATTGATGAACTTGAGAGCTTCTGATATGTAATTATCTTGGTTTGAGTGAAGTGTTATGTATTTTGGGGATTATAAACTTCATCGAATCATTGATGTTCCACATAAGCTCATGTATGGCACGTAGGACATGCCACATCAGATAAAATTGCCACATATGCTCATTTTACTAACCTGGTTAGTGAATATTTAACGAGGGGGTGCCATGACAATCGATGTGTTAAGTTGAGAGTGGTCTGAGACAAAGTGAAAGTTGAGAGTGGCATTGGCCAAATGGCAATAGTTGGGGGTGTTTAAATCCATTAACCCTTAAATAAATAATTGGAGACGATTTATCGTGTCAGCAATATTTAAATGATTCTATGGCCAACTTCGTTGGTATAGGATTCATCAGTATTCTATAAACCTTAAAAGACTTTTCATAAGTTGTCGATGATTCTTCTGTAATATCCGTCTCAAATGAGATTACCCATGGTCATTATTCCTACGGATAATTATATTTTTAAATACTGAATTGGTTACTTTGATGGGTGGATGTGAAAAGGGGCCCCACTACTTTCTCACTCACACCCGTAAAAAGGTTAAACACCCCCCCTGTAACACCCCGTGTTTCGAAAGTCAAAGTCAAAGTCAAGATTGAAGTCAAAGGAAGACAAGATTGCTAATTGTGATCTGTCGCTCCTTGCTCAATTCCTGTATTTACTTCTTTGACTCGTAGGTAGTCTATTTTATGTTCTACGTTAGTTGTATTATGTGGAGTACTTATTAATAATCGAGGTTTATTCGATATTTATCGCATGTTCTATCGCTCTATCGCTATCGCACTCGCAATTCGAATTACGCGTTTTAGATATGGTTTTATGTGTGTGTGTGCCTTATGTGTTACTTGTGCATGTTTAATTATGATATGTGTGGTGATTAATCGAAACGCAATCGAAACTTAATTGCAATCGAATCGCAAACGCTAAACGATTACGAAATAAGGATGATTGTATGTTGATATATTAAAAGTAATTTGAATAGGAAACTCTATCGTGTCGCAACGCTCGCAATCGCAATCGAAACGGCAAAACTCGTCGCACCGAACACTCGAACCAAGTGGCTAATCGACCAAGTGACCAGCCGTTCGATCGAGTTGCCGCTCGATCGACCAGCCCTTTCCACTTTGGGAAACCCTATAAATACCCCACTTGTTACTACTTTTGGTAAGTGACATCTCTCTGTTCGAACCAGCCTCACTCAAGCTTCTTTTCTCCGATTTCTCTCAAATCTTTTAAGTTTTCAACCTAAATCTTGTACTTTCTTAATCCACACGTACTCCTACTCCTTTCTATCTTTTGAATCTTAACTTTTAACCGTTAAATCACTAGATTTGAGGTGTTCTAGGATGATGTCATCATGGTGTTCTTGAGAACTTCATGTTTTGGCCTCAATCCACCAAGAACAACTTAGATCTGAATGATTTCCACACAAATAAACAAGGATCTTTCATGGATCTGAACATAATCAAGGTGAAAAAAGGATTGAAAGATGGTTTCCAACTTTCTTTCAACTCTTTTACACTCAATGCACACAAAACCGATAGAATCGGAGCTTGCTCTAACCTTCTACTCTTGCTTGTTGATGTGTTGGTTCAAGATCTGGATTCTATCCACGAGATTACCGATTTCGGGTTAAACATGGAACACCGTCTCGAACAGTTAACTGGTCGGATTTGGGTGATTCATGTCTGATCAGGAGTACCAAGTATTGACGAGGTTTCTGTTGCTTAACACGTTATCAAAACATCTCGATAAATTGACAAATTATAAAAATGAC
Organism: Helianthus tuberosus; assembly: GCA_030545235.1. Classification (NCBI taxonomy): domain Eukaryota; kingdom Viridiplantae; phylum Streptophyta; class Magnoliopsida; order Asterales; family Asteraceae; genus Helianthus; species Helianthus tuberosus. The sequence continues at coordinate 10,655,763 of CM060440.1, forward strand.
CAAGGAAGAAGACGACCGGGACACCAGAACGGAGTGCCACACGATCGGACTGCTGTCCGATCCGATTGTCACCCGATCGAGTTGTCACTCGATCGACTTGCACCCTGGCCCCACACTCAACTTCTATTTCCAAACTTTGAGGGATGAACATTGAACGAAGTGCTGCCCGATCGAATTACCACCCGATCGGACTACCACTCGACCATGTAATGATCAGACTTCTATGCTTAAACTATTTCCAACAGGTTCAAAGCACAAGGGTTGCCACCCGATCGGATTGCCATCCGATCGAGTGACCGTCCTGCTGTGAATTTGTTCTCAATTGAGGAGACTCGCCAATCGAATTGCTGTCCGATCGGACTACCGTCCGATCGACCGACTTGAAAGGTAGAGGTACTTCTCTGATTTCAAAATGCTACAACAAAAACTTCAAAAGACAAGCCATCATACACAAACACATCCTCCCCAAAGGAAGTAACAATCCACTCGAAAGGTCACCCGATCGGATGACCATCCGAGCGGACTGTCACCCGAACGACCGGCTATTCTATCGGACTACTCTCCGGTGGAACAGCTGTCCGACCCACTTACAACCTGCATCATTTTACGCGTCACTTATCATTATGATATCGTTCTGATCAGGCTAACCCTACTCTCTAGCGCTCCCTTCAATCCACCAATCGCTGTGAGTATACTTGATCCCTTTTTGCTTTATGCACCTTTGGGTGTTACATACGTTACTTATTCTAAATCACATAGAACACACTACGCAATACTTTAATCGCTAACCAATTACCGCATGTTATACGTGACTTAATGAATGCTTGTTTGTTATGTTTACACATGGAATGTTGTCTACCTGCCTTTGCAACAGTAGTACTATTTGTTTGGACTCAGCACCTGTTCACTCAGGAGTTGTTAAGGATAATTTGTTACATGGCTCACAGTGGTGAGTGTGTATTACGAACTGCCTTGGGTAGTCAATTCGCAGTCATTGGTATCGATAGGTTCATGTCGATAACTAACATGCCTCATTTTACACTGTGTACGTGCTGGTTATACGTAATGATTTTGAACTCTATTATATCTATTAAACTTGTATGCTCACCTTTACACTATGTGTATTGACTTTTACTTTAACATATGTGACAGGTGCTTAGGATGCTTATTTGCTTAGCTTGCTGTGAAATCGAGGCTAGGAAAGACCTAGAACAATAAACAATTGTCTGTAATAAAAATCCGAGTTGTCGGAACAGAACAATTTGACTAGATCTTGCCTGTAATAATCATGTTATCTTTTATGACATGGTATGGGACATGTTGCTTTAAATAATTGGTAATTACAGTTGTTATGGAAACTTCTGGACAATCTATTTCGCTCAGTGCCACGCCCCGATGTTTCCGCCATCGGTTGGGGTGTGACATATTGGTATCAGAACCATAACTATAGGGAATTAGGCAAGACTCGACCTAGTCCAGGTCGATGTCTTTGAAATGACCTAGTCTATAGTTAGGAACCAATAGACCGACTTGTGCATATCCTGTAGGGAATATGTACGAGCTTACTGCTATTTCTCGCTATTCTTGCCTACGCTACACTATCACTGCACATTAGTTTTCGAAAATAAACGAGCGATTAGGCCGAGATTAGGTGTGAAAACCACAAACTCTCGACTAAATTGCTTGTTTGCCCCGCATTTTCATCTATAAACACAAGAATTTGCGTTGAATCAGGAGTGTCACACCCCGATTTCCACGTGTCACCGGTGGGCCCGGTGGGGGAGTATCGTGACGTGGTTGGCAACGTAATAGTCAAACAACACAATATAATAATGCACAGCGGAAGCAATTTAAAATAAGATACAACCGAATTTATTTATTGTAATCAAAGTCACAATATCCGGTGTTTATCCACAGAACAGATCGAAACAAAATAACATTTATGGTTCAACAGACTTCTGGCATCCTAAGCTTGCGAGACTTTTATTGATGCTTAGGAGACAATCCAGCCAAATTTCGTTTAGTACCTGCATTCAGTCTTTTTGGGAAAATACGTCAGTTTACACTGGTAAATACATTCAACTGACTCATTTTGGAAAAATGATTGAAAATTGGTTTGGATGCACGTGGCATAAATCATTTTATTTAACTTGGGAGAATTATTTAATATTATAATCTTGTGAACGAATTACATGTTACTTATGCGTTCAGTAGCCCGAATCAAATCCGGGTTAAAGATCAATAGACACACCACTTTAAGTGAGTTATACACGGGAGTACGCCTACACCCCGTGCTCAGGTCGTGGCCATCTCGTAAGATGATGCCAGGGATATCCGGGACATGGTCATTAAGCCCCCAAAGGCTGTAAAGTAAACAAAACTGTTTAAACGAGCCGGTCAAATTATTCAACTACCCACTAAGCGTGGAGATTTGATGCCCGATCAAGCGGTACGCTATGTACCGTAACCCAAGCCCGTATAGGGAAAATAAGCGTGGAGATTTGATGCCCGATCAAGCGGTACGCTATGTACTGTTAAGGTTTGACCCGTTTCGGCTAATTTATGTAAACTTGTTACATAAACCGAACCGTACGCGTAATACGCGTGACGGGTAGTCATGAGAGCTATATACAGGTTTCCTAACTTAATTATGTCTCAAATATGTTGTGACATCAGTAAGGTGTCTTTCGTTATGCCCGAAATGTGTATAAACACAAACTAGGCCCCGTAGGGGTAGTTTGGTCATTTAAAAGTTTATAAAAGGGTTTAAGTGATAATCTGAGTTACAGGTCTGATGAAATCAGCAAATATACTCAATTTGCTAAGTTACATCAGTAGGTTAAAGCATGTATGTGAAACTTATCATTTTTAACCAAACTAGGCCCCGTAGGGGTATTTTGGTAATTTCACATAAGCCGAAAAGCTCAAAACTGAAGTCTGAGTTTATCAACCTTTGCTTACTGTTAAAATATTATAATTTGTCTCTTACATCATTAGGTATCAACCCGGGTATGTCAAATATGATTTTAAAACATACTATGCGTTAAAAACGCTAATTAAGGCGATTAAAGGCCATTACCGGGTTTGATACTTAAATCTGATATTTTTATATTTCCAGAAGGCTTAAAATACTTTATTTATCATAACTAATCAGTAGCAAAAGGTTTAGAGTCGTTTAGATGTGTAAAACTCATTTTATGGCCCGTAAGGGCAAAACCGACAATTACCGAATTAAGCCTACGACTATGAGTTATGCTCAGCCTAAAATTAATTAAAAATCTTTAAAAATCCCAAAATAATATATTACATCAGTGGGTAAAAGATTTGATATCAAAAAGTATGTTTAACTAGGCTATACGTTAATTACGCCATTTTATTAACATAAAGCATTAGTTTTGCGATAATTAGCATAACTCTTAATCTACAAGTCAAACTGATGTCAAACTTTGCATACAAGTCTATGTATCAGTAACAAAGGTTTCTACACTTTTACATGTTCATAATTCACGTTTTAAGGTAATAAGGGCATAACGGTCAACATATGAGCAATTAACGGAAACATGCATATTAATTGGATAACTAATGAACTGAGGTGTATAATCACAGAGGGTTGTTCTAACATGTAACCTAGTCCAATTAAAGCTCTGAGGCATTTCTAAAATATGCCTAAACGGGTCAGAACTGAAAGTCAAAGTGAAAGTCAAACTATGCGACTTTCGGTTCCGAACCGGGTCTAAACAGGAAATAGTCGGGTTGAACATGTTTGGACATGTTCTTACACTAATTACTAAGTTACAACAATGATCAAACAGGTTATACATGTTCTAGATAGCTAATTATGCATAAATGACATTTTAAGCATTATGTTGACTTTTTAATTAAAAGTTTGACCCGACATTAGACCTGCTTAGAGTGGTGATCAGGGGAAACCCTTTTAAGGTTTTATTACCCACATAAATACCAAATCATAACTATTTTTAATTCGAGATATGACTGAGCCATTATTGACTAATCTCGAAGTCAAACCGTAATTATGACGGTTTGACTTTTAGCTAATTAAACAAGCTAAACTCAACTAAACAGGAACTAGCAGACTTACAAGAGTCCTATGCACGAGATTGATCACTTGAGGCTGCTTGATAGCTCCAGAAATGATCCACAAATGCAGGAGAAGGTGTGAGGAAAAGTTGTGAACTTGAATGGGTTTATATAGTGGTTTCACACACCACATTTGATTGACAAATAAGTCTATGAGTGCCCACAATTGATCAACAGGTGTCCTAGGAGCTTAGGGGTTGTTTTAGGGGCCAGGAGAAGTGGAAAAACGGGTAAAGGTCGCGCATAATAGGCCATAGGGAACAGCAGCCATTTTTCACGGTTCTTGGCACCCCTCGCGTGGCGCGAGGGGCCCCTCGCGTGGCGCGAGCGACAGGCAGATCAGCAACATGTTTTTTGTTTGCGATTCAGTCCTTGGCTCTTCAAAACCCGAATAGGTACTGATTTCTTGCACTTTAAACCCCCACAATCGATCTACTAAGGCCTTAAAACATATACCCACTTTGCCAAGTCCCCGGGTAACTTTATTTTCACCCGCAAAGTCCTAACTTTCGACGTTTACGCTTTAACGCTTCGCACACGAATTTGATCATAACTTTCTCATACGTTAACGAAACTTTATGAAATTTTTATGGTGCATTCTCGTGAGCATGATTAATATTTACAAAGCTTCGGGTTTGTCAAAAGGTCACTCAGATGTATAATTTAAACATGTTGACGCATTTGGTCCCTGTAGTTTGAAATCACTCACTTTTAGCTTCGTATGATCCATGATTTATTCGTTTGGAGGTATGAGCATCGTGTAGGGTTAATGTACATCATATTTATTCACAGTTGGCACTTAGAATACGTATATTTACATACTTTCCATGTTTGTCAACTTTAGTCCTTCCATAATATTTCTTTCACACGTTTAACTTTATGACACGTGTCAACATATTATAGGACGTGAATTTCCGAGGTGTTACATCCTCACCCCCTTAAAATAAATCTTGACCCGAGATTTACTGAAATAAGTAAGGGTACTTTTCTTTCATCGTGGATTCAACCTCCCACGTGTATTCGGGACCTCTACGGGCATCCCATTTGACCTTTACAAAAGGTATATGCTTCCTTCGAAGCTTCCTTACATGTCGATCTTCAATCGACAAAGGTTTTTCAACAAATTTTAAGCTCGCGTCTATATGCACATCTGTATGTGGCATGACATGTGATTCGTCAGCGGAACACTTCTTTAGATTGCAGATGTGGAACACATTGTGAATTCCACTGAGCTCTTCTGGTAAGTTCAACTTATAGGCAACTGACCCGACACGTTCGATAACCTCGAAAGTTCCTATGTATCTCGGGCTTAGTTTGCCTTTCTTACCAAATCGCATCACTCCTTTCCAGGGTGATACTTTAAGTAGGACTTTGTCACCTACTTCGAAGTGAAAATCCTTGCGATTTGGATCAGCGTAACTCTTCTGCCTATTCCGGGCAGCTTGGAGGTTGTTACGAATCTGGACAATCTTGTCCGTCGTTTCGAACACGATCTCTGGTCCTGATAACTGGACTTCTCCAACTTCCGCCCAACAAACTGGCGATCTACACTTTCTACCGTATAATGCCTCAAAAGGCGCAGCCTTTATGCTGGTATGGTAGCTATTGTTGTAGGAGAATTCGATCAATGGTAGGTTCTTATCCCAGCTACCTCCCAAATCGATCGCACATGCGCGTAGCATGTCTTCCAACGTTTGAATAGTACGCTCACTCTGACAGTCAGTCTGAGGATGGTAAGCCGTACTAAAGTTCAAACGTGTGCCCAAAGATTGTTGGAAACTCTTCCAAAAGATTGACGTGTACCTAGTATCCCGGTCAGAGATAATAGCTACAGGTATGCCGTGTAGGGATACAATCTTATCAACGTATAACTGGGCTAGCATATCGGAGCTATAAGTCTCCTTGATGGGTAAGAAATGAGCTGACTTAGTCAGTCGGTCAACTATAACCCATATCGTATCATTTCCTTTCCTCGTCTTGGGTAACTTGGTAATAAAATCCATAGTTACCATTTCCCACTTCCACGTAGGAAGTTCAGGCTGTTGTAGCAAACCTGACGGTTTCTGATGCTCGGCTTTGACTTGCGCACATGTCAAGCATTTTGTTACATGGGCAGCTACAGACTTTTTCAAGCCTATCCACCAATAATTTGCCTTCAAATCCTGGTACATCTTATCAGCTCCAGGATGAACGGAGTATTTGGAACTGTGGGCTTCTTGGAGGATTACATCACGAAGTCCTCCAAAAATTGGAACCCATATTCGTCCATTTAATCGCAGAATTCCGTCCTTGCTAAGAGTTAACTGCTCCTCAGTTACTCCTAACTTTTCATTAGGATAGTTAGCTTCCAACACAGCTTCCTTCTGTGCAGCTAACACCCTTTCTATCAAACTGTTCTTTATTTCCATGCGCTTGGCATTGATTCGAATGGGTTTAACCCTTTCCTTTCTGCTCAAGGTGTCAGCGACTACATTCGCTTTGCTGGGATGATACTTGATTTCACAATCATAGTCATTCAAGGTTTCCATCCAACGGCGTTGCCTCATGTTTAATTCCTTCTGATTAAACAGATGTTGGAGGCTCTTGTGATCAGAATAAATCACACATTTGATACCATAAAGATAGTGCCTCCAAAGCTTTAGTGCGAATACAACGGCACCCAACTCCAAGTCATGGGTGGTGTAATTCTTTTCATGCACTTTCAGTTGTCTTGATGCGTAGGCAATCACCTTGCCTTTCTGCATAAGCACACACCCCATGCCAGTGTGCGAAGCATCACATTAAACCACAAAGTCTTCAATTCCATCTGGCAGTGTCAGTACCGGGGCGTTGCTCAACTTTTGCTTCAGAATATCAAAGGATTCTTGCTGCTTAGGGCCCCAAATAAACTTAACCTTCTTCTTAGTTAAGGAGGTTAGGGGTGCAGCAATCCTTGAAAAGTTTTCAATGAAACGCCTGTAATATCCTGCCAATCCCAGGAAACTACGAATCTCCGTAGGCGTCTTTGGCTCTTGCCAATTCATAACAGCTTCAACTTTAGCGGGATCCACCTGGATACCACGCTCACTAACCACGTGTCCAAGAAATTGGACTTCTCGTAGCCAAAATTCACACTTAGAGAATTTGGCATATAGCTTCTCCTGACGCAGAAGTTTGAGAATACAACGAAGGTGTTTCTCGTGGTCAGCTTGATTCTTAGAATAAATAAGGATGTCATCGATGAAGACGATAACAAATTTATCTAAGTAAGGCTTGCAGACGCGATTCATGAGATCCATGAACGCGGCTGGTGCATTAGTGAGCCCAAAATGCATCACTAGGAACTCGTAGTGACCATAACGAGTCCTAAATGCAGTCTTGTGAACGTCTTCATCCTTAACCTTCAACTGATGGTAGCCTGACCTCAGATCAATCTTTGAGAAGTAACTTGTCCCTTGAAGCTGATCGAACAAATCGTCGATCCTGGGCAATGGATATCTATTCTTGATCGTGACTTTATTAAGCTCGCGATAGTCGATGCACAGACGCATCGACCCATCCTTCTTCTTGACAAACAGGATTGGCGCTCCCCAAGGAGATGAACTAGGTCGAATGAAACCCTTAGCCAGCAATTCATCTAGCTGCGTCCGCAACTCCTTCATTTCTGTGGGTGCCAATCTGTATGGTGCCCTAGCAACTGGTGCCGTTCCGGGGATGATATCTATCCTGAATTCAACTTGTCTATCTGGTGGCAAACCAGGTAGATCTTCAGGAAACACTTCTGGGTATTCAGAAATGACAGGGATGTCTTCTAACTTCGGTTTGGGCTCATCAATAATCACCTGTGCCATGTAGATGACACACCCCTTCTTCAAACACTTGGAAGCCTTGAGCATAGTCACGTGCTCAGGTAGTCCATACTGGGTATCTCCCCGAATGGTAAGTGACTCACTAGACGAAGTCTTTATCACTACTTGCTTCATGTTACAGACGATTTGGGCCTGGTTATGAGATAACCAGTCCATACCCAGAACTATGTCAAAACCGGCTAACTTAAACGGAAGTAGAGACAGAGGAAAAGAATGGTTCTTAATGGATATAACACATCCATCTAACACAGTAGAGACGGTTTCTATGGTACCATCTGCTAACTCTACCTCATAGTTTGCGTTTAAGGTTTTGACAGGTAAATTCAACAATTTACAAAACTTATGATCTACGAAAGACTTATCTGCGCCTGAATCAAAAAGTACTCTTGCAAAGACATCATTTACAAGGAAAGTACCTGTTATGACATTATCGTCCTGCACCGCTTCTTTCGCGTCCATTCTGAAGACTCTGGCATTAGTCTTCTTAGCCTCCTCAGGCTTCTTGTTGTATTTTGGGCAGTTGGTCTTGATGTGCCCCTTCTCATTGCAACGGTAGCACGTTGCGTCTTTTATCTTTTTGCAATCTAGGGTTTTATGGTCCCTGGACTTGCAAATTCCACAAGCAAATGATTTTGACTGAGTCTGAGAGCTTGACTCCAGTCTGCACTTTCCATAGTGCTGCTTCTTGCAAATTTTACACCTGGGCTTCTCATCAGACTTATGCCCATCCTTCCTCGACTCAGATCCCTTTTTGTTATCACCGTTCCCACGGTGTTTCTTATTCGACCTTCGCGAACCATCATCTTCACTCTTCCTCTTCTCGGCCGCCTTATTCCTCTGCGATCTCTGCCGGACCGCATCCAGAGTGAGGGATAAGGAAAGGTCAGTTACAGACTTGAAGGTAACTGGCCGAGAAGCTTTTACACTGGACTTGATCTCGGGTTCTAAACCACCAAAAAAGCGAGCGATTCTTTTTTACTCCGGGGTTACCAGGTAGGGAACCAACCGGGACAGTGTATTGAAGCTTGTCAGATAAGCTTGACAGTCGAGGTTCCTCATCACCAAGGATAGAAAGTCAGATTCTATCTTCTCCACCTTATGCTGAGGGCAGGAGTTTTCCTTGATCAGGGCAATGAATTGATCCCACGACATGCTATACAACGGGATCTTTCCGGAGGCCTCCATTAGAGATCTCCACCATGCCAATGCTTCACCCTTGAAGGATTGTGACACAAACTTAACTATATCCCTTTCAGCGCACCCGCTGATATCCACCACCGTGTCCATTTCGTCCAGCCAAGTCATACAGTCGACGGCCCCTTTTTCCCCAGTAAAATCCCTGGGTTTACAAGACACGAAGTACTTATAAGTGAAACCTTGTTACGGGGTCCCTGATGCAGTACTATATGCTGAGATGGGACACTTTGATTGTTGGTGGACTGACGGTCATCACCGTCTTTCTTGGGTCCATTCTTTTTGGGAGGAGGCTTGTTATGAGCCTCAGAATGTGTCCTGGGCTTTGAATGTGATGCAGAGTGGGTCCTACTTCGAGTACCACTGTATTCCTCATACTGTCTATCCAAAGCCTGTGTGATAGCGCCGTCTATGATTGCTTTTAGTTCAGCACCCGTTAACGTAATCTGGGCGTTCTCATTTGGCTCCACAGGATGGCTATTTATTTCATTTGAGTCAGCCATTTGAATTGAACTGTTGCAGAAAACAAGGACAATATTTTATTTGGGAGTTTATTATGGAATTACTTCTTAGGGTAATTCGTTAACCATGGTAAACAGAGACCATATTTGGTTAACTTATTAATCGCGTTAATTTAGGATTTTAATTAAAATTTATCCTAAACACAAACAATAACAATATATATTAGTACATAAGGTTTGGTCACATGGACAATTTAAATTATAAGCTATGATTTCAGAGAATCAAGACTTTTAAGGTTTGAACCTAGTTCATTACCCTTATCAGACAGGAGGTCATAGCTACCTCTGTCTTTTGGCTCATATAAAAGTGAGCGGGGCCCGTAGGCATCATATTACCACGTATGGTAAAAATATGATCATCTTAATTGATGATCTTAACCCATGATTCAGGGATCACATAATTGGGTTTGGAATCTTCTAAAGAATCCTTATACATATAAAATGACATGTGATTGTAACGAATCACTTCTGCCAGGAGTGTTAACATGTTTTAAGATGTTAACAGGGATTTGAATCTTTTTAAACAGGTCTTACCATTTTGGCCCGGTCTTATAATTGACACGAAGCTAGGTTTCACACTTTAAGATCCTTAATTAATTAATTACTTAGGCAGATTAATTTAAAAAAAATGATTTTAATTTATTTATTTCATTTGTAATTATTTATGCACAAAAAGGCAATCATGAAATTCATAGAAATAACATTCCATTAATTTATTCAAAGCATTACACACTTGCCCTAAACGGGTCTTTCAAATTACCAACGTACCCACGTAGGGGTTAAATAACACACATGCCCACGCAGGGGCTAAATATTATACATGTCCACGTAGGGACTCACACTAACAATACACCCACGTAGGGGTTCAAACAATAAGCATGCCCACGCAGGGGCTCAAAGCAACATACCAAATACACCCACGAAGAGGTTCAAACAATAAATACAGGAGAAAATCACTGTGGAAGGATTCAACGATCCCTCTTGTTCTTTCCCTTGATCAAACTAACCAACCCTTGGAAGAACGTCTGTCTTTCCCTACGATCCTCGTGAGCTTCCCGTTCAACTTGCTGCAACCTATGAAGAATTTCCTCCCTTTCTGGGGGAGAAAACCGTGGTGGCTGCGATTGAGCCCGGATGATGGGTCTAGAAGGTATCGAGTATCCCTGAGTCGGGTAACTCACCCCCCATGGGTCCCCATAGGGTCCTTGGGTGTTGTAGTTCGCTGCTACCATGTATGGATCAGCCTCCGCGTACCCATAGTCGTGATGCGTTGGGGGTTCAAACGGGTTGTAAGCCATGCCACCCGTATATGCCGGAATTGGGTTTTCAAACCCCATCGGCGGTGGTTGTAGTACAGCAGGGTTGGAGGGTCCACCCATTTATGGGTCCTCCTAGTATGGCGGGTAGTGACTAGCACTTGACTGTTGTGGGGAACTGAAATTGAAGCCCCCCGGTCGTACCGACATGCGTGCACCGGTTCTCCTACGCCTTGGCGGTTGAGGAGGTGCTGGTTGAACTGGTGGCGGTGGAGGTGGTGGCGTAACTGCCACAAACCGGTGATCCTCGGATGAATCTTGATGATGCGGCTGTGGTTGTGGCTCCTGCTGCTGCTGAGACTGCTGCTGCTGATGCTGCCCATGAGACGACGAGTGGTGCGATGGTGTATAATACCACTGGTGTTGATCGAACAGGGCTTGGAAACTGTCTGGACCACCGTAGGGTGATCCGTGGAAGGACGATCCGTCGGAGATTTCGATCGGATGGTTTGGAGTACCACTCGCCGGCATGACGGGGTCCGTATCCTCGTCCATATCGTCGGCGTGATCTCCCGAAAAGTGGTCCTCTGGAACCAGTGGGTTAAAACCCACGGGCTCTGGTATGAACCCAACCGGGTTAAACTGTCCCCGAAAAGCAGGTGTAGGGTCTCCATATGAATGATGAGATAGGGATCTCTGAAGTGGTATGTAGGACGGTTGAGGGTTATTGGGTTCATAAGGATTGAGAGCAGGAGGTGTTGAAGTATGCGAAACCGACCGTCTGGCCGGCTCATACTGGTTTCTTCGGTTTTCCCGAGGGTCGTCACTCTCGGTGTTGGATGGAGCTCGCCTTCGTGAAGGTCCAGCTTCATGATCGTTGGGGGCGGTGACTGGCCCCTTTCCACGTCCTCGTGTTCGGAAGAATCTAGGAGGCGTCCTCGTTATTCCTGTTAATATAGCATGAGATAACAATAACAAAAATATAAAATTTAAAGGACAAAACAAAACCCGAATAAGGTGGAATTTGTCCTAGATTAATAGTTTAGACTCGAAGGTTTAGATATGTGCAATTGTGTAACTGAGATTAAACACAGAAGGCTAGTGTTTAATTCACTCAGAGTTGGCTCTGATACCAACCCGTCACACCCCGATTTCCACGTGTCACCGGTGGGCCCGGTGGGGGAGTATCGTGACGTGGTTGGCAACGTAATAGTCAAACAACACAATATAATAATGCACAGCGGAAGCAATTTAAAATAAGATACAACCAAATTTATTTATTGTAATCAAAGTCACAATATCCGGTGTTTATCCACAGAACAGATCGAATCAAAATAACATTTATGGTTCAACAGACTTCTGGCATCCTAAGCTTGCGAGACTTTTATTGATGCTTAGGAGACAATCCAGCCAAATTTCGTTTAGTACCTGCATTCAGTCTTTTTGGGAAAATACGTCAGTTTACACTGGTAAATACATTCAACTGACTCATTTTGGAAAAATGATTGAAAATTGGTTTGGATGCACGTGGCATAAATCATTTTATTTAACTTGGGAGAATTATTTAATATTATAATCTTGTGAACGAATTACATGTTACTTATGCGTTCAGTAGCCCGAATCAAATCCGGGTTAAAGATCAATAGACACACCACTTTAAGTGAGTTATACACGGGAGTACGCCTACACCCCGTGCTCAGGTCGTGGCCATCTCGTAAGATGATGCCAGGGATATCCGGGACATGGTCATTAACCCCCCAAAGGCTGTAAAGTAAACAAAACTGTTTAAACGAGCCGGTCAAATTATTCAACTACCCACTAAGCGTGGAGATTTGATGCCCGATCAAGCGGTACGCTATGTACCGTAACCCAAGCCCGTATAGGGAAAATAAGTTAAAAGTATTTACCTGATGCAAGTATAAGTCACAATCAGCAGAATGCACGTAGCTTTTACTGTTTCTCCTAATCTGGAACGAAGGTTTAATATAACCTATTAGAATTCTAACGGGTCTTTTATTAAGCTTAAGCTTAGACCGGCTAGTTTCAAGATACGGCTCGTACGCACGATTAAGCGAAGACCGGATAGAATGTGATTCTGACCCGACAAGTTTGGAGACTTGTTTAATATGGGTTTATTATTCACATTCTGGATTTTGAGATAAAACCGTTAAGGTTTGACCCGTTTCGGCTAATTTATGTAAACTTGTTACATAAACCGAACCGTACGCGTAATAAGCGTGACGGGTAGTCATGAGAGCTATATACAGGTCTCCTAAGTTAATTATGTCTCAAATATGTTGTGACATCAGTAAGGTGTCTTTCGTTATGCCCGAAATGTGTATAAACACAAACTAGGCCCCGTAGGGGTAGTTTGGTCATTTAAAAGTTTATAAAAGGGTTTAAGTGATAATCTGAGTTACAGGTCTGATGAAATCAGCAAATATACTCAATTTGCTAAGTTACATCAGTAGGTTAAAGCATGTATGTGAAACTTATCATTTTTAACCAAACTAGGCCCCGTAGGGGTATTTTGGTAATTTCACATAAGCCGAAAAGCTCAAAACTGAAGTATGAGTTTATCAACCTTTGCTTACTGTTAAAATATTTTAATTTGTCTCTTACATCAGTAGGTATCAACCCGGGTATGTCAAATATGATTTTAAAACATACTATGCGTTAAAAACGCTAATTAAGGCGATTAAAGGCCATTACCGGGTTTGATACTTAAATCTGATATTTTTATATTTCCAGAAGGCTTAAAATACTTTATTTATCATAACTAATCAGTAGCAAAAGGTTTAGAGTCGTTTAGATGTGTAAAACTCATTTTATGGCCCGTAAGGGCAAAACCGACAATTACCGAATTAAGCCTACGACTATGAGTTATGCTCAGCCTAAAATTAATTAAAAATATTTAAAAATCCCAAAATAATATATTACATCAGTGGGTAAAAGATTTGATATCAAAAAGTATGTTTAACTAGGCTATACGTTAATTACGCCATTTTATTAACATAAAGCATTAGTTTTGCGATAATTAGCATAACTCTTAATCTACAAGTCAAACTGATGTCAAACTTTGCATACAAGTCTATGTATCAGTAACAATGGTTTCTACACTTTTACATTTTCATAATTCACGTTTTAAGGTAATAAGGGCATAACGGTCAACATATGAGCAATTAACGGAAACATGCATATTAATTGGATAACTAATGAACTGAGGTTTATAATCACAGAGGGTTGTTCTAACATGTAACCTAGTCCAATTAAAGCTCTGAGGCATTTCTAAAATATGCCTAAACGGGTCAGAACTGAAAGTCAAAGTGAAAGTCAAACTATGCGACTTTCGGTTCCGAACCGGGTCTAAACAGGAAATAGTCGGGTTGAACATGTTTGGACATGTTCTTACACTAATTACTAAGTTACAACAATGATCAAACAGGTTATACATGTTCTAGATAGCTAATTATGCATAAATGACATTTTAAGCATTATGTTGACTTTTTAATTAAAAGTTTGACCCGACATTAGACCTGCTTAGAGTGGTGATCAGGGGAAACCCTTTTAAGGTTTTATTACCCACATAAATACCAACTCATAACTATTTTTAATTTGAGATATGACTGAGCCATTATTGACTAATCTCGAAGTCAAACCGTAATTACGACGGTTTGACTTTTAGCTAATTAAACAAGCTAAACTCAACTAAACAGGAACTAGCAGACTTACAAGAGTCCTATGCACGAGATTGATCACTTGAGGCTGCTTGATAGCTCCAGAAATGATCCACAAATGCAGGAGAAGGTGTGAGGAAAAGTTGTGAACTTGAATGGGTTTATATAGTGGTTTCACACACCACATTTGATTGACAAATAAATCTATGAGTGCCCACAATTGATCAACAGGTGTCCTAGGAGCTTAGGGGTTGTTTTAGGGGCCAGGAGAAGTGGAAAAACGGGTAAAGGTCGCGCATAATAGGCCATAGGGAACAGCAGCCATTTTTCACGGTTCTGGGCACCTCTCGCGTGGCGCGAGGGGCCCCTCGCGTGGCGCGAGCGACAGGCAGATCAACAACATGTTTTTTGTTTGCGATTCAGTCCTTGGCTCTTCAAAACCCGAATAGGTACTGATTTCTTGCACTTTAAACCCCCACAATCGATCTACTAAGGCCTTAAAACATATACCCACTTTGCCAAGTCCCCGGGTAACTTTATTTTCACCCGCAAAGTCCTAACTTTCGACGTTTACGCTTTAACGCTTCGCACACGAATTTGATCATAACTTTCTCATACGTTAACGAAACTTTATGAAATTTTTATGGTGCATTCTCGTGAGCATGATTAATATTTACAAAGCTTCGGGTTTGTCAAAAGGTCACTCAGATGTATAATTTAAACATGTTGACGCATTTGGTCCCTGTAGTTTGAAATCACTCACTTTTAGCTTCGTATGATCCATGATTTATTCGTTTGGAGGTATGAGCATCGTGTAGGGTTAATGTACATCATATTTATTCACAGTTGGCACTTAGAATACGTATATTTACATACTTTCCATGTTTGTCAACTTTAGTCCTTCCATAATATTTCTTTCACACGTTTAACTTTATGACACGTGTCAACATATTATAGGACGTGAATTTCCGAGGTGTTACATCCTCACCCCCTTAAAATAAATCTCGACCCGAGATTTACTGAAATAAGTAAGGGTACTTTTCTTTCATCGTGGATTCAACCTCCCACGTGTATTCGGGACCTCTACGGGCATCCCATTTGACCTTTACAAAAGGTATATGCTTCCTTCGAAGCTTCCTTACCTGTCGATCTTCAATCGACAAAGGTTTTTCAACAAATTTTAAGCTCGCGTCTATATGCACATCTGTATGTGGCATGACATGTGATTCGTCAACATATTATAGGACGTGAATTTCCGAGGTGTTACAAGGAGTGAAATCCATACTTTGACGCATAATCCTCTTTTATTTTATCAAAACAGGAACGAAGTTGTTAAGTCAGGGGTGAAACCCTAACCTTGACGACTTGTTCCGACCTTTACTTGGTTTTACAAAACTCTCACCAAAGTCTCGACGGACTCCAACGACTTGAAGTCACGATATGACTGGAAGGATTCGTGCCGATCGCCCAGATTCGAGGCAAAAGCACAGTCCTGAAGGTCAAAGTGTGTACAACAAGTCCTTGTGAATAGTCGAATCACTTTGGGTAGTCAATGTTTATCGAGCCTGAGACAATCTATTCTCGATTTTTATGTGTTTCGATTCTGAGCCCGCAACTGCTGACTCTGATACTCGTCGATTTTATGTGTTATGTGTGTATTTACCTGTTATATGTTTTAATTTTTGGAGATTTATTCGATTTTCGCTATTGCTTGATCGACACACACTACTCGCACTACTTATCTACCTCAAAACGCTGACAAATCGCTACTACATGAGGAATGACTTTACGCCATGTTGATTGCTATGATATTCGCTTATGCTATACTACTCTATATGTTAATCGCGATCGCTATACTCGAACGCTCGCGAACCCTGAATAATAGGTTTATGTATTCTGATTGTCTCTTGAGATTATGTGCTTATGTGCTTCTGTGATTCTGTGCCTTACGTGCTTATGTGCTTCTGTCTTTATGTGAATCTATGATTATGTGCCTATGTGTTTATGTGATACATGTTTCACTGTGTTCCTAAGCTTTAGTAGTATTAGACGTATGAGGTGAGAATCGATTATACTATGTCTGAGACCCAAGACGATGTCTGTTCCAGACAATGTCAACTGGACCATCATCTGGACCCCGTCACCCACGAATCACTCGCCAAGAACAGAGACACAAACGCCTTGCTGCTCTCGTCGCTAAGCAAGTACCAAAAGTGGTTCCTCAGATCGTGAGTGAAATATACGAGAATGTGAGCAAATCCTCCGAGGAGTCCAGAACCGAAGCTCCTAAAGCTACTCCCAAGACTGCTTTCAGCTTCAAGCAGTTCAAAGCCTATGGTCCAAAGGAATTTACTGGCGAGGATGGCCCAACGGCTATGTTTCAATGGTTTGATTCCGTCGAAGTCCCTCTGCGCCAGAGTGGATGTCCTGAAAATCTCCGTACTCTAAACGCTACCGGCGTCTTCCAGTCCCGCGCACTAGACTGGTGGACGGCCGAGAGAAACAAACGCGGAAATGACGCAGCCTATGAGCTGACGTGGGAAGAGCTGAAGGCCATTATGATGGATGAATTATGCCCTCCCATGAACGCCAAAAGCTAGAGTACGAATTCTGGCATATCAAGCAGAAGGATGGAGAGAACGCAGCTCTGACTGCTCGCTTTAAGCAGCTCAGTATCATCTGTCCCAATCAAGTGAAGACACCCAAGATGACAATCAAGAAGTACATTCGAGCTCTGCCAGACTGTGTTGCAGAGTTTGTGCATGCCGCCAAGCCAGCAACAATCGAAGAGACTTACTTTCTTGCCGCTGAAATCAACGACAAGCGAGTAAAAGTTGGTTTTTGGGATAAAGCTTCGAAGAACCTGCATCAAGCTACCCTGCACCAACCACGGAAACCACCGCCGCTCAATCATCAAAGTCCTCACACCGCAAGAAGAAGAACAACAATAGCTCTAGCAACAAGAACTGTGTTGTCACTACCACTGCTGCTCCACTTCAAGCCGTGCCGGCCCAGCAGCAATCTCAGCATCGACCAGCTCCAGTTATCTATGCACCGCCTGCAAAGCGTGCATACACTGGTCCCCACCCTGCCTGCCCAACATGTACTTATCATCACCCAGTGGGTATCGCCTGCCGTTTATGCGTACACTGTAATATGTACGGCCGCTTCAGTGCTAACTGCCATACTGGTCCACGCCAAGCCACAGCTCAAGCCACTGCCCATCAAGCTCTACTTCCTGCTCCTCAAGGCCAACAAGCGGCTCAGGCACCCGCGATCAACGCTAGAGTCTGCTTCGCGTGTGGTGATCCCAACCATTTCGCGAACATGTGCCCGAACAGGGTTGTGAAACAAGAGCCCCAGCAGCAGCAGCAGCAGCAAGAGCCTCAACAACAACAAGCCGCCCGCGCCAGAACCTTCAACATCAATGCACGCCAAGCCCAGGCTGACAACAACGTGGTTAATGGTACGTTCCTTGTGAATGGTATTTATGCTTCGTGTTTCTTTGATATGGGAGCCGATAACTGCTTTGTGTCATTTGAATTCGAGAAGCTCCTTAGTCGTAAGCGCTCTCAATTCCCCTCGACGTTCGATGTCGAAGTCGCCACCGGAAGAACTGTCATCGTAAATTATGTTCTTTGTGATTGTACTCTTGAGCTCAACAATCACATCTTCCCAATCGACCTAATCCCGATGCAACTTGGAAGTTTTGACATCATAGTAGGCATGGACTTTCTTCGCAAAAACCATGCCGAAGTTGTGTGCTTCGATAAGATGATCCGATTCTCGCTCACGAATGGTGATGTATTGTGTGTTTATGGCGAAACTACTTCGAAGGGCCTCAAGCTCATGTCATGTGTCCAAGCTAGCAAGTATCTCCGCAAGGAATACAGAGCTTTCTTGGCAAACATTGTAGTAGCGGAGAAGGAAAAGAAAGGTAATCCTGGTGTGAACGATGTTCCTGTTGTGCTCGAATTTCCGAATGTATTTCCTGATGATCTTCCCGGACTACCGCCAAGTCGTGATATCTACTTTCGTATCGACCTCATTCCTGGATCAAACCCTGTTGCCAAAGCTCCTTACCGACTCGCTCCATCCGAAATGCGCGAACTCTCGACTCAACTTCAGGAACAACTTGATAAAGGCTTCATTCGCCCGAGCACCTCTCCATGGGGCGCACCAGTCCTTTTAGTCAAAAAGAAGGATGGGTCGTTTCAGATGTGCATCGACTATCGGGAGTTGAATAAGTTGACAATCAAGAATCGCTATCCCCTGCCCCGCATCGACGATTTGTTTAATCAGCTATAAGGTGCCACGTGTTTCTCCAAGATCGATCTACGCTCAGGCTATCATCAGTTATGCATTCAAGAGGAAGATATACACAAAACCGCTTTTCGCACTCGATACGGCCACTATGAGTTCGTTGTTATGCCTTTTGGTTTAACCAACGCACCCGCGGTTTTCAAGGATCTGATGAATCGCGTGTGTAAACCTAATCTCGACCGCTTCGTCATCGTGTTCATCGATGATGTCTTGATCTATTCCAAGTCGAAAGCCGAACACGCGCAACATCTACGTTTGGTTCTCGAGCTACTCCAAGGAAATCGACTCTATGCCAAGTTCTCCAAGTGCGAATTTTGGCTGGAGGAGGTTCAATTCCTCGGTCATATTTTCAATAGTCAACGTATTCACGTCGATCCGGCGAAGATTGAAGCAGTTAAGAGTTGGATTACACCTAAGAACCCGTCTGAAGTCCGTTCTTTTCTCGGACTAGCAGGCCATTATCGCCGATTCATCGAAGGATTCTCAAAGATCGTTGTGCCGCTTACCGCTCTCACACATAAAGACAAGTCTTTTGTTTGGGGAACTGAACAAGAGTCTGCTTTCCAAACCCTCAAGCACATGGTCTGCAATGCTCCTGTTCTCACTTTGCCCGACGGAAACGACGACTTCATTGTCTACTGTGATGCCTCAAACCTTGGTCTTGGTTGTGTCCTCATGCAACGGGACAAGGTCATTGCTTACGCATCTCGTCAGCTCAAAATCCACGAGAAGAACTATACAACCCTTGATCTCGAGCTAGGCGTAGTTGTTTTTGCGTTAAAGATTTGGCGACACTACCTGTATCGTACCAAGTGTATGATCTTCACCGATCATAGGAGCCTACAACATATCTTTTACCAGAAGGAACTTAATATGCGTCAACGATGATGGGTAGAACTTCTCAACGATTACAACTGTGAGATTCGTTATCATCCTGGCAAAGCAAATGTCGTAGCCGATGCACTCAGCAGACGGAGTTATCTGCTCAGCATTCGTAATACCCAAGCCCAATACGATCTCGCAACCCTCATCCGCGAAGCCCAGCATGCTTGTTTTAATGAGCGCACCTTGAAGAAGGAAATAATCTACCACGATGGAGCCCAGCTTGTGAATAAATCGAATGGGATATTCCACTTTCTAGACCGAATATGGATCCCTAAGCGGACCAATTTACGACAGATATTGATGGACGAAGCCCACAAATCTCGGTATTCTATTCATCCCGGTGCTGATAAAATTTACCAGGACCTTCGCTACAAGTACTGGTGGCCGAGCATGAAAAGGGATATCGCTTCCTACGTTGGGAAATGCCTGACTTGCTCAAAAGTCAAGGCTGAACACCAAAGACCCTCTGGCTTACTTGAACAACCCCCGATCCCTATATGGAAGTGGGAGAGTATAGCTATGGACTTCATAACGAAACTCCCGCGCACGCCATCAGGTCACAACAGCATCTGGGTTGTTGTTGACCGTTTGACCTCATCAGCTCATTTCCTGCCAATACGGGAAGACTACAAGGTAGAACGATTAGCCCGAATCTACACCAATGAGATCATTTATCGACATGGGACGCCTCGCGACATCATCTCTGACCGTGATGCTCGATTTACCTCGCGACTGTGGGAAATGTTTCAAGCGGCTCTTTGTACTACGTTTAATCTTAGTACCGCATTCCACCCTTAAACCGACGGTCAGACTGAGAGAACGATCCGTACTCTTGAAGACATGCTTCGTTCGTGTGTCATAGATTTCGGTGGTAATTGGGACGCTTACCTACCGTTAGTCGAATTCTCGTATAATAACAGTTATCATTCCAGCATTCAAATGGCACCGTTTGAGGCTTTAAACGGAAGAAAATGTCGATCACCTATTGTATGGCACGAGATCGGGCACTCGCAATTAACCGCTCATGAGCTATTGCAAGAAACGACTGACAAAGTTCTCCAAATTCGAGATAATATGTTGAAAGCTCGGAGTCGCCAGAAAAGTTACGCCGATAGACGACGCAAGCCCCTTGTATTTGACGTTGGCGACTACGTACTCCTAAAGGTATCCCCTTGGAAGGGTGTGGTCAGATTCGGCAAGAAAGGGAAGCTAGCGCCTCGATATGTTGGACCTTTTAAGATTCTGGAAAGGATCGGAAAAGTCGCCTACAGACTCGAACTACCGGAGGAGCTTAATAACGTCCACCCAACTTTCCATGTTTCGAACCTCCAAAAGTGCCTAGCTGAACATGATTTAATTGTACTTCTTGATGATCTCCAAATAAACGAAACACTACACTTCGTGGAGAAGCCTGTCGAAATCATGGACCGCTAAACCAAGCAGCTTAGACGCTCGCGCATTCCTATTGTGAAAGTCCGATGGGAAGGCAAACGAGGCGCAGAGTTCACTTGGAAACTCGAAAGCGACATGAAGGCGAAGTACCCGCAGTTGTTTGTTATGGCTTCGGCCTAATTTCGGGACGAAATTCCCTCTACAGGGGGAGGCTGTAACACCCCGTGTTTCGAAAGTCAAAGTCAAAGTCAAGATTGAAGTCAAAGGAAGACAAGATTGCTAATTGCGATCTGTCGCTCCTTACTCAATTCCTGTTTTGACTTCTTTGACTCGTAGGTAGTCTATTTTTTGTTTTACGTTAGTTGTATTATGTGGAGTACTTATTAATAATCGAGGTTTATTCGATATTTATCGCATGTTCTATTGCTCTATCGCTAACGCAATCGCACTCGCAATTCGAATTACGCGTTTTGGATATGGTTTTATGTGTGTGTGTGCCTTATGTGTTACTTGTGCATGTTTAATTATGTTATGTGTGGTGATTAATCGAAACGCAATCGAACTCAATCGCAATCGAATCGCAAACGCTAAACGAATACGAAATAAGGATGATTGTATGTTGATATAGGAAACTCTATCGCGTCGCAACGCTCGCAATCGCAATCAAAACCGCAAAACTCGTCGCACCGAACACTCGAACCAAGTGGCTAATCGACCAAGTAACTAGCCGATCGATCGGCCAGCCATTCGATCCGGCTGCCACTCGATCGACCAGCCCTTTCCACTTTGGGAAACCCTATAAATACCCCACTTGTTACTACTTTTGGTAAGTGACATCTCTCTGTTCGAACCAGCCGCACTCAAGCTTCTGTTCTCCAATTTCTCTCAAATCTTGAAAGTTTTCAACCTAAATCTTGTACTTTCTTAATCCACACGCACTCCTACACCTTTCTATCTTTTGAAGCTTAACTTTTAACCGTGAAATCACTAGATTTAAGGTGTTCTAGGATGATGTCATCATGGTGTTCTTGAGAACTTCATGTTTTGGCCTCAATCCACCAAGAACAACTTAGATCTGAACGATTTCCACACAAATTGTAACACCTCGAAAATTCACGTCCTATAATGTGTAGACACGTGTCATATGTTAAAACGTGTGAAAGAATATTATAGAAGGACTAAAGTTGACAAACATGGAAAGTATGTGAATATACGTATTCGAAGTGTCAACAGTGAATAAATATAATGTACATTAACCCTACATGATGTTTATAACGTCAAACGAATAAATCATGGATCATACGAAGCTAAAAGTGAGAGATTACAAACTACAGGGGCTAAATGTGTCAACATGTTTAAGTTATACCTCTGAGTGACCTTCTGACAAACCCGAAGCTTTGTAACGGTTAATTATGCTCACTAGAATACACGATTTAAATTTCGTAAAGTTTTGTTATCGTATGAGAAAGTTATGATCAAATTCGCATGCGAAGGGTTAAAACGTAAACGTTGAAAGTTAGGACTTTTCGGGTAACAATAAAGTTACCCGGGGACTTAACAAAGTGGGTATATGTTTTAAAGCCTTTATAGATCAATATTGAGGGTTCATAATGCAAGAAACAAGTGCCTAATCGAATTTTGAAGAGCCAAGGATCAAATCGCAAAAATCAAAAGTTCTGATCAGACTAGGCCTAGCGCAAATCGAGGGGGGGTGGCGTCACGCGAGGAGTGCCCAGCTCCGAATTCTTTGGGTTTTTCCTGTTGAAGTGCAATCTGATCGATTTTATCCGATTTTCCACATTTCTCTTGACCCTTAGACACCCCCTAAGCACTAGTAACAAGTGTTGATCAGTTGTGGGCACTAGTAGAACCATGTGTCAACAAATTGTGGTGAAAATTTCACCATATAAAGCCCATGATATGCAACATTAGTCTTCACACCTTCATTCAAGCAATCTGATCATTTCTGGAGCTCAAGTCTGCTCTCAAGTGTTCACATTTCGTGCATAGGACCTTTGTAAGTTGGCTTAACCTTTCTTAATTAAGTTTAAGCTTAGTATTAGCTTAAAAGTCAAACCGTCGTAATTAACGGTTGACTTTAAGATTAATCACTAATGGTCCAGTGATTAGTCGAATCAAAAGTACCTTTAAGTAGGAAATTATGTGGGTAATAAAACCTCAAAAGGGTTCCTCCTGATTCCCACTCTAACTAGGTCAAATGTCGGGTAAAACTTACTAATAAAAAGTCAACAAAATGTTTAAAATGCGATTTATGCATGATTAGCAATGTAGCACACTTATAACCTGTTTGATCATTAATATAACTTGGTGATTAGTGTAAGGACATGTCTAAACTTGTTCAACCCGACAAATTCCAGTTTAGACCCGGTTCGGAACCGAAAGTCGTATAGTTTGACTTATACTTTGACTTTCAGTTCTGACCCGTTATGGTATGTTTTAAAAATACCTTAGAGCTTTATTTGGACCAGGTTACATGCTAGTATAACCCTCTGTGATTATACACCACGGATCATTAGTTATCCGATTAATATGCATGATTCCGTTAATTGCTCATATGTTGACCATTATGCCCTTTTCACCTTAAAACGTGATTTTTGAAAATGTAAAAGTGTAGAAACCTTAGTTACTGATATATAAACTTGTATGCAAAATTTGACATCAGTTTGAGGTGTAGATTAAGAGTTATGCTCGTTAGCGTAAAATTAAAGATTTATGTTAATTAAACGGCGTATTTAGCGTATAGCCTACTTAAACATACTTTTTAATATCAAACCCTTTACCCACTGATGTAATATATTATTTTGGGATTTTTAAAGATTTTTAATTAATTTTAGGCTGAGCATAACTTATAGTCGTAGGCTTAATCCGGTAATTGTCGGTTTTGCCCTCACGGGCCATAAAATGAGTTTTACATATCTAAACGACTCCAAACCTTTTGCTACTGATCACATATGATAAATAAATTATTTTAAGCCTTCTGGAAATATAAAAATATCAGATTTAAGTATCAAACCCGAAAATGGCTTTTAATCGCCTTATTAAGCGTTTTAGCGCATAGTATGTACTAGGAGTATTTTAAACATACAAGGGTGATACCTACTGATATTTGAGGCAAATTATAACGTTTTAGCAGTAAGCAAAGGTTGATAAACTGAGACTTCAGTTTTGAGCTTTTCGGCTTATGTGAAATTACCAAAATACCCCAACGGGGCATAGTTTGGTTATAATTACTAAATTTCACATATATACCTTAACCTACTGTTATAACTCATTAATTTGAGTATGTTTGCTGATTACATCAGACCTGTAACTCAGTTGAACACTTAAACTCTTTTATAACCTTGTAAATGACCAAACTACCCCTACGGGGCATAGTTTGTGTTTAAACTCGTTTCGGGCATAATAAATGATATCTTACTGATGTCACAACATATATGAAGCATATTAACTTAGGAAACCTGTAAATAGCTCTCATGAATACTCGTTACGCTTATTACGCGTTCGGTTCGGTTTATGTAACTAGTTTACATAAACTAGCCTAAACGGGTCAAACCTTAACGGTTTTATCTCAAAATCCAGAATGTGAATAATAAACCCCTATTAAGCAAGTCTTCAAACTTGTCGGGTCCAAATCACATTCTATCCGGTCTCCGCTTAATTGTGCGTATGAACCGTATCCTTGAAACTAACCGGTCAAAGCTTAAGCTTAATTAAAGACCCGTTAGGATTCTAATAGGTTATTATAAACCTCCGTTCCAGATTAGGAGAACCAGTAAAAGCTACGTGCGTTTGCTTATTGTGATTTATACATTGCTCAGGTAAACACTTTTAACTTATTTTCCCTATACGGGCTTGGGTTACGGTATATAGCATACCGCTTGATCGGGCATCAAATCCTCCACCGGTGTGTGGGTAATTGAATAATTTGATCGGCTCGTTTAAACAGTCTTGTTACTTAAAGCCTTTGGGGGGTTAATGACCATGTCCCGGATATCCTTGGCATCATTTTACAAAATGGCCACGACTTAAGCGCGGGGTGTAGGCGTACACCCGTCAGTGCATAAAAGAATATTGTGGTGTGTCTATTGATCTTTAACCCGGACAAGATCTGGGCTACTGAACGCACAAGGAACATGTAATTCGTTCACAAGATTATATATTTAAATAATTCTCCCATGTTAAATAAAATGTTTATGCCACGTGCATCCAAACCAATTTTCAATCATTTTCCAAAATGAGTCAGTTGATTGTATTTACCAGTGTAAACTGACGTATTTTCCCAAAAAGATTAAATGCAGGTACTATGCGTAATTGGCTGGGATTTCTCCTTAGCATCATTAGAAGTCTCGCAAGCTTAAGATGCCTGAAGTCTGTTGAACTATTGTTTCATATTTTAATTTCGATCCTTCTGTGGATAAACTTCCGAATATTGTGACATATGATATTACAATATTAAATTCGGTTGTATGATATCTTTTAAATTGATTCCGCTGTGCATATTAAATATTGTGTTGTTTGACTATTATGTTGCCAACCACGTCACGATACTCCCCACCGGGCCCACCGGTGACACGTGGAAATCGGGGTATGACAGGTTGGTATCAGAGCCAACACTGAGTGAATTAAACACTAGCCTTTTGTGTTTAATCTCAGTTACACAATTACACAATTCTAAACTTTCGAGTCTAGACATATAACATAGGACAAATTACACTTTGTTTGTGTTGTCCTTTATTTTGCATATATTTTTGTTTTGTTATCTCATTCCATATTGACAGGATTAACAAAATGCCGCCAAGATTCTTCAGAAGGAGAGGACGAGGAAAGGGGCCAATCACCGCCCCCAATGACAACGAGGCAGGACCATCACATGTGCGAGCTCCGTCTACTACCGAGAGTGACGACCCTCTGCAGAACAGGAGGAACTTGTTTGAACCAGCCAGATGATCGGTCTCACACAGCTCAACGCCCCCAGCGCATAACTCCTATGGGCCATACTCGGAAAATGAGCCCAACAACCCTCAACCTTCATATATACCGTTGCAGCGATCTCTATCGCACAACTCTTTTGGTGACCCTACACCAGTGTTTCGGGGCCGGTTTAACCCGGCTAATTATATACAAGAACCAGTGGGTTTCAACCCATTGGGCCCGGAGGACCACTTCTCTGGAGACAACGCGGAGGATATGGACGAGGACATGGATCCCGTCGAACCCGCCAGTGGTACACCCAACCACCCGATCGAGATTTCGGACGGATCTTCGTTCCACGGATCACCCTATGTTAGTCCGGATAACTTTCAGGTGATGTTCACCAGGCATGAATGGTACTATACACCTCCTCACCATTCATCGCCTCAGCAGCAGCAGCAGCAATAACAGGATCCCTCTGTGGATTCCAGATTCGTGGCAGTCACGCCACCGCCTCCACCGCCGCCAGTGTAGCCGGCACCTCCGCAACCGCCAAGGCGAAGGAGAACCGGTGTGCGCATGTCGTCACGAGCAGGGGATTTCCATTTCAGTTCCCCACGTCAATCCAGTGGCAGCCACTATCCGCCACATCAGGAGGACCCACAAATGGGTGGACCTTCACAACCAGCTGTTCAACAGCCACGGGCTATGGGTTTTGATAACCCAATTCCAGCATATACGGGTTCCATGGCATACAACCCATTTGAACCACCGACTCACCACAACTATGGTTATGCGGAGGCCGATCCTTACATGGTAGCGGCTAATTATAACACTCTTCATCCGGAGGGACCATACGGAGCTCCATGGGGAGTAGGTTACCCGACTCAGGGATACCAGATACCTCCTCGACCTATTATCTGGACACAATCGCAGCCGCCACGGTTTTCTCCCCCAGAAAGGGAGGAAATCCTACAAAGGTTGGATGAAGTAGAGCGAGGTTTCCACCGTGACCGTAGGGAGAGACAGAGCTTCTTCCAAGGATTGGCAAGCTTGATCAAAGGGAAGAACAAGAAGGATCATTGAATCCTTCCAACTGTTGTTGAGCCCCTGTGTGGGCATATCTTCTTGTATAAACCCCTACGTGGGTAAGTATGTTGTTTATTTTGACCTCTGCATGGGTCTATCTTTCTGTAAACCCCTACGAGGGTATTTTATTTATGTAAGTCCCTGCGTGGACTATTATGTTTATTATTAAGCCCCTGCGTGGGTATGTGTGTTATTAAGCCCCTGCGAGGGTAAGTACTTGTTTTAACCCCTGCGTGGGTAAATTTGTTATTTGAAAAGACCCGTTTAGGGCAGCGTGTAATATCTATAAATTAATGGAATGTTTGTTTTATAAATTTCATGTTTGCCATTATGTGCATAAATAAATTAAATATGAAATAAATAAATTAAAAATTTATTCCTTTTAAATAAATATCTGCCTATGTAAATTTTTAAATAAGAATCTTAAAGTGTGAAACCTAGCCTACGGGTCATTATAAGGCCAGGCCAAGATGGTAAGACCTGTTTAAAAGATTCGTATCCCTGTTAACATCTGAAAACATCTGAAAACATGTTAACACTCCTGGCAGATGTGATTCATTTGAAATCACACACGTTATTAATATATAAGGATCTTTCAAAGATTCCAAACCCAATTAAATGATCTCTGAATCATGGGGTAAATCATCAATTAAGATGATTATACCTTTACCATACGTGGTAATATAGTGCCTACGGGCCCTGCTGATTTCTATATGAGCCAAAAGACAGTGGTAGCTATGACTCCCTGTCAGATAAAGGTAATGAACTAGGTTCAAACCTCAAATGCTTTGATTCTCTGAAATCCTAGCATATAATTTATAAATATCCTTGTGACTAGGCCTATGGTGCCAGTATACCTTCATGTTTTGATTCTCTGAAATCATAACTTATAAACTAAATTGTCCATCTGACTAGGCCTTTTGTGCCACAAATAAAACTGTTATTGTTTTATAGTTAGGATAAATTATTAAAGAAATCCTAAATAAATTTGATTAATAAATTAACCAAATATGGTCTCTGTTTACCATGGTTAATGAATTTCCCTAAGGGGCAATTCCATAATAAACTCCCAAATAAACTATTGTCCTTGTTTTCTGCAACAGTTCAATTAGTATGGCTAACTCGGACGAGGGTAATAGTCATCCAGTGGAGAATAACGAGAACGCCCGAATAAATTTAACGGGTGCTGAATTGAAAGCCATATTAGACGGCGCAGTTACACAGGCTTTGGAAAGGCAGTACGAAGAGTATAGTGGGACTCGTAGTAGGACCCTATCTACACAGCCTTCAAAGCCACCGTCCAAGAAGGACGACTCGAAGAAAGATGATGATCGACGCTCCTCGAACCACAGTGCTCCAACTCAGCAGGTTATACTAAACCAGGGACCCCGTGACAAGGGTTGCTCTTATAAATATTTCGTTTCCTGCAAACCCCGGGATTTCACTGGGGAGAAGGGAGCCATTGACTGTATGACGTGGCTGGATGAGATGGATACGGTTGTAGACATCAGCGGATGCGCTGAGAGAGACGTGGTCAAGTTTGTGTCGCAGTCTTTTAAGGGTGAAGCTTTAGCATGGTGGAGATCTCTGATTCAAGCCACCGGGAAAATCCCACTGTACAACATGTCTTGGGATCAATTTGTTGCCCTTATCAGGGAAAATTACTGCCCTCAACATGAGGTAGAGAAGATAGAGTCTGATTTTCTATCATTCGTGATGACAAACCTCGACTGTCAAGCTTACCTAACAAGCTTCAACACGATGTCCCGGTTGGTTCCATATCTGGTAACCCAGGAACCAAAGCGAATAGCTCGTTTTATCGGTGGTTTAGCCCCGGAAATCAAGGCAAGCGTTAAGGCTTCTCGGCCAGCTACTTTTAGATCCGTAGCTGACATTTCCTTATCCCTCACTCTGGATGCGGTCAGGCAGAGATCGCTGAGGAATAAGGAGTCTGAGAAGAGAAAACGTGAAGATGATGGTTCACGAAGGTCGAACAAGAAGCACCGTGGGAACGGTGACAACAAGAAAGGATCTGAGTCGAGGAGAGATGGGCATCAGTCTGGTGAGAAGCCCAAATGCAAAATTTGCAAGAAGCAGCACTTTGGAAAGTGCAGACTTGAGTCGAACTCACAGACTCAGTAAAAAACCTATGCTTGTGGTATTTGCAAGTCCACGGATCACAAAACCTTGGATTGCAAGAAGATGAAAGACGCAACGTGCTACCGTTGCAATGAAAAGGGGCACATTAAGTCCAACTGCCCTAAATACAACAAGAAGCCTGAAGAGGCCAAGAAGACCAATGCGAGAGTCTTTAGAATGGACGCGAAAGAGGCTGTGCAAGAAGATAATGTCATAACAGGTACTTTCCTTGTAAATGATGTCTTTGCAAGAGTACTTTTTGATTCAGGCGCAGATAAGTCTTTCGTAGATAACAAGTTTTGTAAATTGTTGAATTTACCTGTCAAAACCTTAAGCGTAAACTATGAGGTAGAGTTAGCAGATGGTACCATAGAAACCGTCTCAACTGTGTTAGATGGATGTGTTATATCCATTAAGAACCATTCTTTTCCTCTGTCTCTACTTCACTTTAAGTTGGCCGGTTTTGACATAGTTCTGGGTATGGACTGGTTATATCATAACCAGGCCCAAATTGTCTGTAACATGAAGCAAGTGGTAATAAAGACTCCGTCTGGCGAACCACTTACCATTCGGGGAGCTACCCAGTATGGGCTGCCTGAGCAAGTGACTATGCTCATGGCTTCAAAATGTTTAAAGAGGGGTTGTGTCATCTACATGGCACAAGTGATTATTGATGAGCCCAAACCAAAGATAGAAGACATCCCTATCATTTCTGAATATCCCGAAGTTTTTCCTGAAGAACTACCTGGGTTGCCACCAGATAGACAAGTGGAATTCAGAATTGATATCATCCCCGGAGCAGCACCAGTTGCTAGAGCACCTTATAGGTTCGCGCCCACAGAGATGAAAGAATTGAGGACACAGCTAGATGAATTACTAGCCAAGGGTTTCATTAAACCTAGCTCGTCTCCTTGGGGAGCGCCAGTCCTATTTGTCAAGAAGAAGGATGGATCGATGCGTCTGTGCATCGACTATCGTGAGCTTAATAAGGTCACGATAAAGAATAGATATCCTTTGCCCAGGATCGACGATTTGTTCGATCAGTTACAAGGGGCAAGTTATTTCTCGAAGATTGATTTGAGGTCAGGCTACCATCAACTGAAGGTTAGAGATGAAGACGTGCATAAAACTGCATTTAGGACTCGTTATGGTCATTACGAGTTCCTAGTGATGCCTTTTGGGCTCACTAATGCACCGGCTGCATTCATGGACCTCATGAATTGCGTTTGCAAGCCGTACTTAGACAAATTCGTCATCGTTTTCATCGACGACATTCTTATTTACTCTAAGAGCCAAGCTGATCATGAGAAACATCTCCGATGTATTCTCAAACTTTTACATCAAGAGAAACTCTATGCCAAATTCTCTAAGTGCGAATTTTGGCTATGAGAAGTCCAATTTCTTGGACATGTGGTCAGTGAGCGTGGTATCCAGGTGGATCCCGCTAAAGTTGAAGCTGTTATGAATTGGCAAGAGCCAAAGACGCCTACGGAGATTCGTAGCTTCCTGGGATTGGCAGGATATTACAGGCGTTTCATTGAAAATTTTTCAAGGATTGCTGCACCCTTAACTTCCTTGACCAAGAAGAAAGTAAAGTTCGTTTGGGGCCCTAAGCAGCAAGAGTCCTTTGATATTTTGAAACAGAAGTTGAGCAACGCTCCTGTGCTGACATTACCTGAAGGCACTGAAGAATTCGTAGTTTACTGCGATGCTTCACACACCGGCATGGGGTGTGTGCTTATGCAGAAATGCAAAGTTATTGCCTATGTATCACGACAGTTAAAGGTGCACGAAAAGAATTACACCACCCACGACTTGGAATTGGGTGCCGTTGTGTTCGCACTAAAACTGTGGAGGCATTATCTTTATGGAATCAAGTTTGTGATCTATTCTGATCACAAGAGCCTCCAGCATCTGTTTAATCAGAAGGAATTAAACATGAGGCAACGCCATTGGATGGAGACCTTGAATGATTATGATTGTGAAATCAAGTATCATCCCGACAAAGCGAATGTAGTCGCTGACGCCTTGAGCAGAAAGGAAAGGGTTAGACCCATCCGAATCAATGCCAAGCGCATGGAAATAAAGAACAGTTTGATAGAAAGGGTGTTAGCTACACAGAAGGAAGCTGTGTTGGAAGCTAACTATCATAATGAAAAGTTAGGAGTAACTGAGGAGCAGTTAACTCTTAGCAAGGACGGAATACTAAGATTGAATGGACGAATATGGGTTCCAATTTATGGAGGACTTCGAGATGTCATCCTCCAGGAAGCCCATAGTTCCAAATACTCCGTTCATCCTGGAGCTGATAAGATGTACCAGGATCTAAGGGCAAATTATTGGTGGATAGGCTTGAAAAAGTCTGTAGCCGCCCATGTAGCAAAATGCTTGACATGTGCGCAAGTCAAAGCCGAGCATCAGAAACCGTCAGGTTTGCTACAACAGCCTGAACTTCCTACGTGGAAGTGGGAAATGGTAACTATGGATTTTATTACCAAGTTACCTAAGACAAGGAAAGGAAATGATACAATATGGGTTATAGTTGACAGACTGACTAAGTCAGCACATTTCTTACCCATCAAGGAGACTTATAGCTCCGACATGTTAGCCCAGTTATACGTTGATAAGATTGTAGCCTTACATGGCATAACTGTGTCTATTATCTCTGACCGAGATACTAGATACACGTCACATTTTTGGAAGAGTTTCCAACAATCTTTGGGCACACGTTTGAATTTTAGTACGGCTTATCATCCTCAGACTGACGGTCAGAGTGAGCGTACTATTCAAACGTTGGAAGACATGCTACGTGCATGTGCGATCGATTTGGGTGGTAGTTGGGATAAGAACTTACCATTAATCGAATTCTCCTACAACAATAGCTACCACACCAGCATAAAGGCTGCGCCTTTTGAGGCATTATATGGTAGAAAGTGTAGATCGCCCGTGTGTTGGGCGGAAGTTGGAGATGTCCAGTTATCAGGACCAGAGATAGTCTTCGAAACGACAGACAAGATTGTCCAGATTCGTGACCGTCTCAAAGCTGCCCGAGATAGGCAGAAGAGCTACGCAGATCCGAAGCGTAAAGCTTTTCACTTCGAAGTAGGTGATAAAGTGTTGCTTAAGGTATCACCCTGGAAGGGGGTGATGCGATTTGGTAAGAAAGGCAAGCTAAGCCCGAGATACATAGGACCTTTCGAGGTTATCGAACGTGTCGGGTCAGTTGCCTATAAGTTAAACTTACCGGAAGAGCTCAGTGGAATTCACAATGTGTTCCACATCTGCAATCTGAAAAAGTGCTTCGCTGATGAATCACTGGTAATACCGCATACAGATGTGCATATAGATGAGAGCTTAAAATTTGTGGAAAAACCTTTGTCGATTGAAGATCGACAGGTTAAGAAGCTCCGAAGGAAGCATGTACCTATAGTAAAGGTCAAATGGGATGCCCGAAGAGGTCCCAAATTCACGTGGGAGGTTGAATCCACGATGAAAGAAAAGTACCCTTACTTGTTTAAGTAAATCTCAGGTCGAGATTTATTTTAAGGGGGTGAGGATGTAACACCTCGAAAATTCCCGTCCTATAATGTGTAGACACGTGTCATATGTTTAAACGTGTGAAAGAATATTATAGAAGGACTAAAGTTGACAAACATGGAAAGTATGTGAATATACGTATTCGAAGTGTCAACAGTGAATAAATATAATGTACATTAACCCTACATGATGTTTATAACGTCAAACGAATAAATCATGGATCATATGAAGCTAAAAGTGAGAGATTACAAACTACAGGGGCTAAATGTGTCAACATGTTTAAGTTATACCTCTGAGTGACCTTCTGACAAACCCGAAGCTTTGTAACGGTTAATTATGCTCACTAGAATACACGATTTAAATTTCGTAAAGTTTTGTTATCGTATGAGAAAGTTATGATCAAATTCGCATGCGAAGGGTTAAAACGTAAACGTTGAAAGTTAGGACTTTTCGGGTAACAATAAAGTTACCCGGGGACTTAACAAAGTGGGTATATGTTTTAAAGCCTTTATAGATCAATATTGAGGGTTCATAATGCAAGAAATAAGTGCCTAATCGAATTTTGAAGAGCCAAGGATCAAATCGCAAAAATCAAAAGTTCTGATCAGACTAGGCCTAGCGCAAATCGAGGGGGGTGGCGTCACGCGAGGAGTGCCCAGCTCCGAATTCTTTGGGTTTTGCCTGTTGAAGTGCAATCTGATCGATTTTATCCGATTTTCCACATTTCTCTTGACCCCTAGACACCCCCTAAGCACTAGTAACAAGTGTTGATCAGTTGTGGGCACTAGTAGAACCATGTGTCAACAAATTGTGGTGAAAATTTCACTATATAAAGCCCATGATATGCAACATTGGTCTTCACACCTTCATTCAAGAAATCTGATCATTTCTGGAGCTCAAGTCTGCTCTCAAGTGTTCACATTTCGTGCATAGGACCTTTGTAAGTTGGCTTAACCTTTCTTAATTAAGTTTTAGCTTAGTATTAGCTTAAAAGTCAAACCGTCGTAATTAACGGTTGACTTTAAGATTAATCACTAATGGTCCAGTGATTAGTCGAATCAAAAGTACCTTTAAGTAGGAAATTATGTGGGTAATAAAACCTCAAAAGGGTTCCTCCTGATTCCCACTCTAACTAGGTCAAATGTCGGGTAAAACTTACTAATAAAAAGGCAACAAAATGTTTAAAATGCGATTTATGCATGATTAGCAATGTAGCACACTTATAACCTGTTTGATCATTAATATAACTTGGTGATTAGTGTAAGGACATGTCTAAACTTGTTCAACCCGACAAATTCCAGTTTAGACCCGGTTCGGAACCGAAAGTCGCATAGTTTGACTTTTACTTTGACTTTCAGTTCTGACCCGTTATGGTATGTTTTAAAAATACCTTAGAGCTTTATTTGGACCAGGTTACATGCTAGTATAACCCTCTGTGATTATACACCACGGATCATTAGTTATCCGATTAATATGCATGATTCCGTTAATTGCTCATATGTTGACCATTATGCCCTTTTCACCTTAAAACGTGATTTTTGAAAATGTAAAAGTGTAGAAATCTTAGTTACTGATATATAAACTTGTATGCAAAATTTGACATCAGTTTGAGGTGTAGATTAAGAGTTATGCTCGTTAGCGTAAAATTAAAGATTTATGTTAATTAAACGGCGTATTTAGCGTATAGCCTACTTAAACATACTTTTTGATATCAAACCTTTTACCCACTGATGTAATATATTATTTTGGGATTTTTAAATATTTTTAATTAATTTTAGGCTGAGCATAACTTATAGTCGTAGGCTTAATCCGGTAATTGTCGGTTTTGCCCTAACGGGCCATAAAATGAGTTTTACATATCTAAACGACTCCAAACCTTTTGCTACTGATCACATATGATAAATAAATTATTTTAAGCCTTCTGGAAATATAAAAATATCAGATTTAAGTATCAAACCCGAAAATGGCTTTTAATCGCCTTATTAAGCGTTTTAGCGCATAGTATGTACTAGGAGTATTTTAAACATACAAGGGTGATACCTACTGATATTTGAGGCAAATTATAATGTTTTAACAGTAAGCAAAGGTTGATAAACTCAGACTTCAGTTTTGAGCTTTTCGGCTTATGTGAAATTACCAAAATACCCCTACGGGGCATAGTTTGGTTATAATTACTAAATTTCACATATATACCTTACCCTACTGTTATAACTCATTAATTTGAGTATGTTTGCTGATTACATCAGACCTGTAACTCAGTTGAACACTTAAACTCTTTTATAACCTTGTAAATGACCAAACTACCCCTACGGGGTATAGTTTGTGTTTAAACTCGTTTCGGGAATAATAAATGATATCTTACTGATGTCACAACATATATGAAGCATATTAACTTAGGAAACCTGTAAATAGCTCTCATGAATACTCGTTACGCTTATTACGTGTTCGGTTCGGTTTATGTAACTAGTTTTACCCGAAAAACCTTAACGGTTTTATCTCAAAATCCAGAATGTGAATAATAAACCCCTATTAAGCAAGTCTTCAAACTTGTCGGGTCCAAATCACATTCTATCCGGTATCCGCTTAATTGTGCGTACGAACCGTATCCTTGAAACTAACCGGTCAAAGCTTAAGCTTAATTAAAGACCCGTTAGGATTCTAATAGGTTATTATAAACCTCCGTTCCAGATTAGGAGAACCACTAAAAGCTACGTGCGTTTGCTTATTGTGATTTATACATTGCTCAGGTAATACTTTTAACTTATTTTCTCTATACGGGCTTGGGTTACGGTATATAGCATACCGCTTGATCGGGCATCAAATCCTCCACCGGTGTGTGGGTAATTGAATAATTTGATCGGCTCGTTTAAACAGTCTTGTTACTTAAATCCTTTGGGGGGTTAATGACCTTGTCCCGGATATCCTTGGCGTCATTTTACGAAATGGCCACGACTTAAGCGCGGGGTGTAGGCGTACACCCGTCAGTGCATAAAAGAATATTGTGGTGTGTCTATTGATCTTTAACCCGGACAAGATCCGGGCTACTGAACGCACAAGGAACATGTAATTCGTTCACAAGATTATATATTTAAATAATTCTTCCAAGTTAAATAAAATGTTTATGCCACGTGCATCCAAACCAATTTTCAATCATTTTCCAAAATGAGTCAGTTGATTGTATTTACCAGTGTAAACTGACGTATTTTCCCAAAAAGATTAAATGCAGGTACTATGCGTAATTGGCTGGGATTTCTCCTTAGCATTATTAGAAGTCTCGCAAGCTTAAGATGCCTGAAGTCTGTTGAACGATTGTTTCATATTTTAATTTCGATCCTTCTGTGGATAAACTTCCGAATATTGTGACATATGATATTACAATATTAAATTCGGTTGTATGATATCTTTTATATTGCTTCCGCTGTGCATATTAAATATTGTGTTGTTTGACTATTATGTTGCCAACCACGTCACGATACTCCCCATCGGGCCCACCGGCGACACGTGGAAATCGGGGTGTGACACAAATAAACAAGGATCTTTCATGGATCTGAACATAATCAAGGTGAAAAAAGGATTGAAAGATGGTTTCCAACTTTCTTTCAACTCTTTTACACTCAATGCACACAAAATCGATAGAATCGGAGCTTGTTCTAACCTTCTACTCTTGCTTGTATATGTGTTGGTTCAAGATCTGGATTCTATCCACGAGATTACCGATTTCGGGTTAAACATGGAACACCGTCTCGAACAGTTAGCTGGTCGGATTTGGGTGATTCCTGTCCGATCAGGAGTACCAAGTATTGACGAGGTTTTTGTTGCTTAACACGTTATCAAAACATCTCGATAAATCGACAAACTATCAAAATGACCAAGGAAGAAGACGACCGGGACACCGGAATGGAGTGCCGCCCGATCGGACTGTTGTCCGATCGGATTGTCACCCGATCGGGTTGTCACCCGATCGACTTGCACCCTGGCCCCACACTCAACTTCTATTTCCAAACTTTGAGGGATGAACATTGAACGAAGTGCTGCCCGATCGGATTACCACCCGATCGGACTACCACTCGACCATGTAATGATCAAACTTCCATGCTTAAACAATTTCCAATATGTTCAAAGCACAAGGGTTGCCACCCGATCGGATTGCCATCCGATCGAGTGACCGTCCTGCTGTGAATTTGTTCTCAATTGAGGAGACTCGCCAATCGCATTGCTGTCCGATCAGACCTGAAAGGTAGATGTACTTCTCTGTTTTCAAAATGCTACAACAAAAACTTCAAAAGACAAGCCATCATACACAAACACATCCTCCCCAAAGGAAGTAACAATCCACTTGAAAGGTCACCCTATCGGATGACCATCCGAGCGGACTATCACCCGAACGACCGGCTATTCGATCGGACTACTCTCCGATCAAGCTGTTGTCTGACCCACTTACAACCTGCATCGTTTTACGCGTCACTTATCATTATGATATCATTCTGATCAGGCTAACCCTACTCTCTAGCGCTCCCTTCAATCCACCAATTGCTGTGAGTATACTCGATCTCTTTTTGCTTTACGCACCTTTGGGTGTTACATACGTTACTTATTCTAAATCACATCGAACACACTACGCAATACTTTAATCGCTAACCAATTACCGCATGTTATACGTGACTTAATGAATGCTTGTTTGTTATGTTTACACATGGAATGCTGTCTACCTGCCTTAGCAAAGGTAGTACTATTTGTTTGGACTCAGCACCTGTTCACTCAGGGGTTGTTAAGGACAATTTGTTACATGGCTCACAGTGGTGAGTGTGTATTACGAACTGCCTTGGGCAGTCAACTCGCAGTCGTTGGTATCGATAGGTTCATGTCGATAACTAACATGCCTCATTTTACACTGTGTACGTGCTGGTTATGCGTAATGATTTCAAACTCTATTATATCTATTAAACTTGTATTCTCACCTTTACACTATGTGTATTGACTTTTACTTTAACGTATGTGACAGGTGCTTAGGATGCTTATTTGCTTAGCTTGCTGTGAAATCGAGGCTAGAAAAGACCTAGAACAATAAACAATTATCTGTAATAAAAATTTGAGTTGTCGGAACAGAACAATTTGACTAGATCTTGCCTGTAATAATTATGTTATCTTTTATGACATGGTATGGGACATGTTGCTTTAAATAATTGGTAATTATAGTTGTTATGGAAACTTCTGGACAATCTGCTTCGCTCAGTTGCACGCCCCGATGTTTCCACCATCGGTTGGGGTGTGACACCCCCACACACACCCCACCTTGGTGCCCCCTTTACCTAGAGCATGGAGGTGTTTTGGGGCTTTAACTAGTTGAGTTGGATAAGAGCACTACTCCACACCGTGTACCCTTAGTAAAAGTTATAAGTGTGTTGAAATTTTTATGAATACATTAAATATTCTTAATATATAACTATCATGTGTAATTTAGTTCTTTGATCAACATTTTAACAAATTATAGAATTTGTTTTAACCGGATCCAAATCCATGTTTAATTTGTGTTCACTCCAATGAAAACTCATATTTAAATTTCAAAAACACTAGTAAAACTCATTATTAAATTGTGTATTTCAGGCACTAGCGTCTACATCGAATCAGACACTGGTGTGTTTTAAGTGTGAGATGTGTGTTTAATTGTGGTAACAGATATAACACAATGTGAAAAAACCAAAAACTAATTAGTCACAACATCAAGAAATAATGAATGTGTTTTATTTTTCGAAATGTGAGGGGTGTGTTTAATTGTGAAAATTGATATAACACAGTGCGAATAAACCATAAACTGATAAAACACAACGTCAAGAAATAAAGTTATTTAACGTTTCGAACTTCGGATGAAGGATGTTATGTTTTACTGTGAAAACTGATATAATATAACGTGAAGAACCATATAAAACACAATGTCAAGAAACAATTCATGTGTTTTACGTTTCGAACTTCAGATGAATTAATCGTGGATAGACGGATGTAACTGCCGATTTTGAATAGTTAATAGATATATAGTTTGCATAAAAATAGCCTTTTATTATTTAATAAATATATCTTCCAAAAATAAAATTATTTATTTAATTACCTTTATGCCCTTTAATACAAAAACCCTAGATGTCACATGTTACTCTTAGAACACTTCCTACACTTTGTAGAAACAGTAGACTTTGTAGCGAACTCTCACCATATAAAATAATACTAATAATAATAGTTAAATAGCGTAGAGTTTATTACAACTAAAAGTAAACCATAAGGGTTATATGGTACTTATACTAATATTCTAATAGAAGATTTTTAATTTTGAAAATAGTCCAAAAAAAGAAAACATAAAACTTAGATGCAATGGAGTTTTGTACACATGGCTCTAATACTTGTATGTATAGATAAAAAATAAATAAAAAATAAAATAGTGGATACCCATTGGCCTACAAATTTCACCAACCAAAACACTCAAAAATAAATACTAAAATCTCATCACATACAACTTTTGATAAATAATAAAGAGAAAATTATACTATTGTGGCAATTATAAAATTGGCCTACAAAAAGCTATGGGTCGAGTCAAATGACTATTAAGGTTGTTTACATGAGTTTTAACTTGCCACATGGGCTCTTTGGAAAAATGAGAAGTACCTAGGTTTCAATTCTATCTAATACTTCGAGTTAATTGCCATTTTAGTCCCTGAGGTTTGTCCAAATTTAGCATTTTAGTCCAAATAGTTTTTTTTCCGCCTCTGGGTCCCTGACTTTTCTCTTTTGTTACCATTTTGATCACATACCCTAACTCCATCCAAAAACCTCATTTTTAACTAGGGGTATTTTGAGGATTTTTATTTTAAATCTTTTCAATTGCCATTTTGATCCAATTCTAAAAAATCCAAAAAATTCTAAAAAATCAAAAAAATTCTAAAAAATCATAAAAATAAAAAAAAATTCTAAAAAATCAAAAAATATAAAATTTCTAAAAAATCAAAAAATCTCTAAAAAATCAAAAAACTTCTAAAATATCCAAAAAATTCTAAAAAATCAAAAGAATTCTAAAAATAAAAAAAAAATTTAAAAATCATAAAAATTCTAAATATCAGAAAAAATCTAAAAAAAAATCTAAAAATTCTAAAAAATCTAAAAAAAAATTCTAAAATATAAAAAAAATCTAAAAAAAATAAAAAAATTCTAAAAAATCAAACAAATATATTTTAAATTTCAAATTCAAAAAATGACGATATATTCCTCGTCCAGACGAATATATTTTCAAGTTTTATCTATTTTGTTAAGTGAATGTCTGTTTTAGTAATTTTTCTATCAATATTTCTATTATATAATGGCTATTTTTTCTTCGTATTTTGATTAAGTGAGGACGTGTCGTCTTTATGATAAAGTGAATTATCACTAAAGTAAATTATGTAACATAATGTAATTATTAGACTCACTCACTTTGGAGAAGTGGTAAGATGGTGAAACATGGTAGTTATAAAGTTTTATTTTCAGTCAGCATCTTGCTGGACTTTGATTTGTATTGTCTTTGGTTTTAGTGGTTCTATCTCATCATGAAAATATATAAAACTTGAAAATATATTCGTCTGGACGAGGAATATATCGTCATTTTTTGATTTTTTTTTCAATAGTAAAATTTCATTCCAATCATTAGGGCAAATTACATAAGGATAGCAGGTAGACGAGCAACAAACTGCGCCGCCATCCCTTTTTTGAATAGAAAACCCTAATCTACTAAAAACAAAGCCCCGCCCCTGAGGGGTCGAAAAGTTGCTATGGACCACACGCTGAACTCTAGACAAGAACCGAACTGCCTCCGGCGTCAAGGAGCCGAACGTGTCAAACGCCAGGGGGACAAAGGCATGTTGATTATCCTCACAAGCTTTCACGTGCTTTTCCACCTTCTTTGACTCTGCTTTCAGTACCGCTTGCCCCGTCACAAACCCATTTTCCCGGAACCCGGCTAGTGGGGATACACCTGTGAGATCGACACAAGCATGTTTCCCGCCCTCCCAACCAAAAACTAGCACGCCAGCTGGGCGTAGGGTGGATCTCCCCTCCGACGGGTCTGTAAGAAAATTAATCGGTGCCTCTTTCTTCGCCGAGATCCCTGCTCGTCTGAGAATATCCTGTATGTCCCGTGAAACCGGATCTTTCAATGATATCAAACAACACCAAGTTTGTGCGGAATCCAAACTTGATGTGATTCAAGAACAAATCGAAAAATATGAAAATACGAACCGAAAATATGGAAACAATGAACAAACCGAATCACCTTTAAAACTTGCACACGATTCTATTACTTTGACAAGCAAAATCGTCTGGTACAAGTTCACCACCAATTGCCTCTTTCTCTCTAGAGAAATTGTAACTATGAAAATGTCCAACCCTAAAACAAGTTAGAAACTTGTTTATATACTAACTTAAGCCCAAGTCCCTACATGGGCTCCCCTTGGGCCTGCTTGGCCCACATGGCCTAAAGCTTGGCCCAAGTGACCTGTAAAGGTCCAAAACCTAATATAAACTAACCCGGTAAAGCCCAGTTCGTAACCATAGCTCGTTGTAATAATTTGATGCGTCAGTCTCACACTTTAGGGCCTAACAATCTCCCCCTAGACTGATGCCATCAAATTGTCTTCATAATATGAATTCAGCAACATCTTCAACGAAGTCTATGGTTATCTCTATGCTGCAGATGTTGTGGAAGTTCTTGACTTCTGAACTCTCAGTACTGGGTCTCTTTTCTTCAGCTTTTGTGGTTAGCTTCATATCAGGATCTCGATCAGCATCTTCTTGAAAGTCTTTGTTAAAAAGAATGTGAGAGGAGGATTCTCAGCAGCTCTTTTCTTCTTCAATCTTTGTCTTTCAAACAGGTTCATGGTACTTCTTCAAATGTACTTTCACTGTCAGACGGCGTTGTGTATCCGATTCTTCTGACTCAGGTACATCTTGTTGTTCAGCTGCTTCAGGCGTCTTCAGCAACTAACAGCATCTTAGTCTTC
Organism: Helianthus tuberosus; assembly: GCA_030545235.1. Classification (NCBI taxonomy): domain Eukaryota; kingdom Viridiplantae; phylum Streptophyta; class Magnoliopsida; order Asterales; family Asteraceae; genus Helianthus; species Helianthus tuberosus. The sequence continues at coordinate 10,697,668 of CM060440.1, forward strand.
AACAACCCCTGTTCTTGATTGAAATCAAGTTCTGCACATACTCACAAACTCATAAGCAAACATTTCTTATGCAACAGGGAGAGTACCACATGAACACTAGGTACATGAAATTTCACAATTTAAATTCTTTTAACTTTTGATGATCAGTCAAATCTTCAAGAACGGTTATAATTTTTTAATTTTAAGAAACAATAAGCACTCTATTTTTGGATTTTTGAATTTTTCATTTTTTTTTTTTTTTAAATATTTAATTTTAAGAACTAAAAACAAATAAAAACTCAAAATATAAACAACTACGATAATATACAATTACAATTGCAATGGGATCAAAATTCGTTCTCGAGCAGACTAAGGAACACTTTTCAGTACGAGCCTAATCAAACTGGTCTATGCGATTGCCAATATATTTGTCCACTTAAACTTTAACGCTCAACTTTCAATTTTTCAACTTCGTGATATGCTTTAGGTAATATTATACTATTATACCCGTGTGTCCCATTCCAAGTCATACCCCCGCGATCAAGGTAAGCACAACGATTCATCGTAGCGGGTGAGTATACTGATGTCATCCTTTAAGATATTTTGACTGTGTCTAGGTCTGCATATAATCTGTTTTATCATGTTTTGATTTCTTAACAATGAACACCCAAACAAATACTAATCAAATCCTGGAAATATAAACAGCACACTCTATCATGCAAGTATCTTCCCTACCACATATTTCACAAGTCCAATCCAGATTTCTGAAATCTTAACTGGGAATAGATTGAGAAGAGAACAGAATAGATCTTAAGTAGAGATGGTATAATATACAGGATCAAATGAGTTTTTCTCAATTTGACATAGGTTTATAGGGTTTCTTTTGGGCACTTGAGGGCCTCTTTCGGGTGTATTAGATCTATAGCGCGACAACGTACAGCTAGGTCAGCATGTATCTGGATGCAGCAGAAGCTGTCGTTGCCTAGCACCTCCAGGTCAGCATATTTCTGGATGCAGCAGAGGAGATACACGACTTTTTCAGAAAAGATTTCAGAGTCAGACCAAAATTGTGTGTATCGGGACAACATACAGACATTCAAATAGAAATGAGCTAATTCCAAGTGACTTTCTTTCCTGGAGTCATGTACACTTTTAGTTCTGAACAGAAGGACAGCCAAGATATCCCCGGATGATTCAACAATATAAAGACCCAAAACCTCAGATGTTGGCTATCTATCAACGCAAGATTTAAGACCATAAAATCATACGCCGTTGGTATGTTACCCACATGGTACATAGTTCGTTATGTTTATATCACTTAGTATCTTTTATCATTTGAGCGTCAAGCCTATCGACATATCGCAGTAGATCCTAGTCTTTTCAGCTATGGCACCTTACATGTGTTAGTCAAAACCTTTAACACGAACATTTATTTCACTTCCCATATCATGCAATCTTTCTTTTTGGCTTTTTCATTTTTCAAATGTTTTTGTATTTTTCTCATTTTCTCCCCCTAAAACAATACATCTATCTATATGTCCCTTTCCCCCCCTAAATTTGTGCATAAATCTTGTATTTTTGCGCAAATTTACCATTTACTAGAGAAAGGACACAATATGTACAAAGTTATAAACTAAGAAAAAGAGACAAATATTTTTGCTTAACCGTTCTGTCATCAGATTGAAGACTAATCAAATTCAAATCAAAGTACTGAATTTAAACGGTACCTTTTGCTGATCATTTCTTACTCCTTTAATCTCCTCCAAAGGAAACATATCATCTGTAAAAAAAAATTTGAACTTTTTGCAACAGTGAAATGTTACCCGTTTTTTATCTCTGGAACAACCGCTATCAACATTCCAGAGATTGTCAACAGCTCCTCCTTGGTTGTTCCTGAAAGGTAAGGAGATTAGTAAGACATGGGTACCCAGGCCATCGTGGTCCTGGGATTTCCTGAAGCATCAAAGTAAGACACTTCTTTCAAACATAAGTCCCCTTTCATTTCAAGGATTGGAGACGTTGCTGCTTTTGATTTGGGTTTCCAAAACTGTTTCGGTCTAGCAAACGCGTTTGTTGCCTTCGGTTGAGCAACTTTAACTGTTTCAGGTTTGTTAATTTTAGAAACACGTTTTTGTTCCAGAAAAGCTTTGCGTTTGTTTTTGGCAACGTTCCAATCCCCATCAGAAGGTTTAACCTTAGGATTCACATTCTTCATTGCCTTAGGTGATGATACCCTCATTGGCTTGGAATGATTGTTATCCTTTGATGTAACCCTCTGATTTTGCATATAGTAGGGTACGTAGGGACGCCTTGTGCAGTTTCTAGCAATATGACCCGCAATGCCACAGTTGTAGCAAGTTTGTCTTTTTATCGGAAAGACGTTTTGAGCAGCTTGATTCGCTCTAGCAGGTCCTGAAGGACAAACCGGTCCTTTTTGCGCTGGATGCGCCTGCACATTTCTCTTAGACGAAGATGAATTGGGGTGCTTGTATTTGTTGTTTGCAGAAGTCTTGTTGCTTTGAGCACCATTCTTCGTCTTTTCTCCCTGATTTGAGCTTTCAATCACCTTGTCAGGAGCCTTATGAGATCGTGATTGTCCTTGGTGAGCAGACTTCTTATACTCTCGACTTTGATCTGCTCGTTTTGGCTCCTTTTGTGTGTTGTGAACCGGCTCACAAACACCAGAACAAGAGTGAGTGTTAACTTTCTGTTGCACTTTTTGACGATGAACACAATTTCTAGCAATGTGTCCAGGAACTCCACAGTTGTAACATGTTTGTCGCTTCAATGTATGGAGATTCGAAAAGCTAGCAGCAGTAGCTGATCTGGTGGGTCTAGATGATCGATCTTGCGTTGCCTGTGTTCCATGTGCCTTTTCTGAATTCTTCTGTACCTGTTGATCAGAACTAGCACAAGCATGAGATTCAGACAAATGATGTTTTTCTTCTTTCATAATTTTATCAGGATCATTCTGAAAAGACGATTCAGTTTCTGTTTTAATTTTCTTTTCAGAAACATTTTCTTGTGACTTTTCATTTATTGTGACCACCTCTTCTTTTTCAAAATCTGGTTCAGTTTTAATTTCAGAAGATGTAAAAGTTTCATCAACACATGTTTCTTCAACATATGTATCATGTGAATCTTTTTGAGATTTGCTTTCAGCCACGGTTTCCAATGGGGTCCCACTAGATTCAACATTAGGGACACCCACTGAGACAGATTCAGAAGAAGAATCAGGATACTCTTGATTTTCTTGAGAAGTCGTTTCAGTGGTTTCACTGAATGCATCCTGAGGGACCTCACCTGTAACACTGTCATCAACTGAAACATTAGAAACATTACAATCACACACATTAACTGAAACACAATCATCACCAGACTTATTGTTCAAAGTTTCACCACAAGCATTATCAGTTTTGCCCCAAACATCAGGCTCACTTGACGAAACATAAGCTGAAAACGACGCAAACAAAGAACTAGTAAAAGCAATGTCTGACTCAGTTGGTTCAGAATAATGTTCAAAATATGGTTCAGAAACATTTGAAATAATAACCGGTTCACTCCCATGAACATCATCACACTTTACTTCAGAGCTATCATCTGCACACAAAGATGAAACATTAGGATCAATTATGCCTTTAGGAACAAACTTTAAAGGCGAGGACTTTTGTGGCTCAACAGGTTTGTTGTGAACAGACGATTTACTAGATGAGCCATAAGTCATTTTGCTTTCGTTTAAGATCTCCTCCTCAGACATTGGCAAATAAGTGTAATTGTTATTGTATGGAGGAGGAGTCTGATTGTAACCCAATCCCGACCCTTTCTTTTTAGAGTAAGCCAATTGTTGATCACACAGATTTTTTACCAATTTACTGGAGGAATCGAATTTCTTGATGTTTAATTGATTGATTTGGTATTTATCTCTTACATTCTCCAGTTCCTTAGTTACTTCACATAATTTTTCTTTGACTATCATGAGTTGGGCTTTAGCTACACTGACATCGTCCTTTAGTTGAACAATGTCCTTACGCTGAGCTTCGATTTTCTCTTTGAAAAGTTTTTCATTTTTCGTTAAAGTGAAATTTTTCCTTTTAATTTCATTGTAATCTTCAATTAGCTCAGCGTTGTGTATTCTATAAGCCTCAACCCTTTCTCGACACTCAGGAGTGCAAAAGACAGAAAGTATCTCTTCTTTGGTAATTTCTTGAGCCACTGGTTTGTGAAACACGAATGCCATAATTTCAGTGGGTGATACTTTTGTTCTTCTCCTCAAAATACAAACCAAACAAGAACCCGTGCACACGCTAACTCAAACACTCAGCAGTCGAATGAACCCGCTTTCTGAACCGTGCCTCAAAACCTGTCAAACCGAATTCACAAACAAACAACCCCCCCCCCCCCCTTTTTTTTTTTAAAAATAACTTAAAACCCCTTTTTTTTTTTTTAATATATAGAATAGTTATAATTATTATTATTTATTATATTATAATTAATGATAAGGTAATGATGACCTAATGATTATTATAATTATTATTATTAATTATAAAATTAAACCTAAACGACAAAATGTCACAATCAGATTTTAGAAAATTCTTCACCAGCTTTCCCGACACCTAAACTGTCACGAAAACTACCCTTTGTTTCTTCTTCTTTGTTTTCTCGACACTGAAACTGTCGCAAAAGAAACACTCTATCTTCTTCCAAGTCCAAAACGGAATACACCTGTAAACTTAATTGTTTTAACAAGAGTTTGTCGGTGCTTGTTGGCTGTTTTAGTGGCAGTCAAGAAGACAGATGTCCGATGTAAGAGACGATGATGAGTTTGTCGATGTAAGTGACGATGTAAGTGACGATGATGACGTTGGTTGGAGACGATGATGACGTTGGTTTGAAATGAGATAGTTGCCGGAGAAGTGGTTCAGGTTGAGAAGGTGACCGGAGGTTATTGGGGGTTAAAATATGATGGCCGGTGAATGGTGAGGTGGTGGAAACGAAGATGGTTGCGGTTGCGACTGGAACTCAGATGTTGCAGGTTAACGGTCAGATACGATGTGGTGGTGAACGGAGTTGTGGTGGATGACGGAGAGTGACGACGAAGATGACTGGCAGATGATGAAGATGAACGAATCCTTGAAGATGGAGAGTTGCAGGTGAGATCAGGTGTACGGTAATGGTTGCGACTCGTAAACGTCGGACTCGGAACCGTGGTTGCGAGTTGGAACGGTGGATACGATTGCGAGTCGGAACGGTGAATGCGGTTGCGAGTCGCAACTGAAATGCGAGTCGAAACCAAAACGTGATGAACCGCAATCTCTTGTTGCGAGTCGGAACGGTGGATGCGGTTGCGAGTCGGAACCGAGGTTGCGACTCGAGACTGCTCGTGATGAGGATGACACAGTTGCGACTCGGAATCTAGGTTGCGAGTCGGAGGAGCTGTTTCCTTGAAGATCGGAGTCGATACAGTTAGAAATGATGATGTAACTTCGGAAATGATTGCGACTCGTAATGGAGGTTGCGAGTGGATGATGATGACGTCTTGTGCTGATTGTAGGTTGCGAGTCGGAACAGAAACGTGAAGAGCCGAAACCTTGATTGCGACTGGAATCCGTGAATTGTTGAAGATGAACGATTGCGACTGAATTCCAATAATTTTGGAAGATATTTTCAAATTTGAAAATTTTTAACACGTGAACTTTCCAAAGTCAAATATCAGTTTCGAAAATTTGGGATTTTGATAAAGCTTTGAAAGATAATACAGAATATTTAAAAGATTTAAAACAATAGATTATCTGGTAACAACTTTCAAAACAAATCAAAATCCAAAATATAGGAATTTTCACTAAAATTCGGATGAACACAATGAAGAACACCAAAGAACGCAAAGAACACCGAACCAAAAATAACGAAAATCTTGAATCCTTGATATCACACCGAGCCTAGAAATAGGTTCTAAAGGCTCTGATACCACTTGTATGTCCCGTGAAACCGGATCTTTCAATGATATCAAACAACACCAAGTTTGTGCGGAATCCAAACTTGATGTGATTCAAGAACAAATCGAAAAATATGAAAATACGAACCGAAAATATGGAAACAATGAACAAACCGAATCACCTTTAAAACTTGCACACGATTCTATTACTTTGACAAGCAAAATCGTCTGGTACAAGTTCACCACCAATTGCCTCTTTCTCTCTAGAGAAATTGTAACTATGAAAATGTCCAACCCTAAAACAAGTTAGAAACTTGTTTATATACTAACTTAAGCCCAAGTCCCTACATGGGCTCCCCTTGGGCCTGCTTGGCCCACATGGCCTAAAGCTTGGCCCAAGTGACCTGTAAAGGTCCAAAACCTAATATAAACTAACCCGGTAAAGCCCAGTTCGTAACCATAGCTCGTTGTAATAATTTGATGCGTCAGTCTCACACTTTAGGGCCTAACATATCCATTAACGTGTCTCGCACAAAGTCATGGCGATACTTAAACCCCGGCAACTCTCTACAGTGTAACGCATGCTCCCCGTATTTATCCAGGCATGCTTTACGGCAGACTGGGCAAGTTTCATCATTCGGGAACATGGGGATCATCAAACGGTACTTAAGGATTGACCGGTACTCCACCGCTGACATACGTTGACCCAAACCTTCAATAGGAATAACAGTTAAGAAATCCTGAGCGTGAGGCCTCTGTAGGCATTCAATGACGGCTTTCTGGCGGGGTGACAAATGGAAGAAATCTTTGTTTGAGTGTTTAGATTTTTTTTTGATTTTTTAGAAATTTTTTGATTTTTTTTTATTTTTTTGATTTTTTTAGATTTTTTAGAATTTTTATGATTTTTTTGATTTTTTAGAATTTTTTTGATTTTTAGATTTTTTTCGAATTATATGATTTTTTTATTTTTAGAATTTTATTGAATTTTTAGAATTTTTCAAAATTTTTTGGATTTTTTAGAATTTTTTTGATTTCTTAGAATTTTTGATTTTTTTTATTTTTTAGAATTGGATGAAAATGGCAATTGAAAAGATTTAAAATGAAAATCCCCAAAATACCCCTGGTTAAAAATGAGGTTTTTGGATGGAGTTAGGGTATATGATCAAAATAGCAACAAAAGGGAAAAGTCAGGGACCCAGAGACGAAAAAAAACTATTTGTACTAAAATGACAAATTTGAACAAACCTCAGATACTAAAATGGCAATTAACTCAAAAATAAATAAAAAATAAAATAGTGGATACCCATTGGCCTACAAATTTCACCAAAAAACCAAAACACTCCAAAATAAATACTAAAATCTCATCACATACAACTTTTGATAAATAATAAAGAGAAAATTATACTATTGTGGCGATTATAAAATTGGCCTCCAAAAAGTTATGGGTCGAGTCAAATAACTATTAAGGTTGTTTACATGAGTTTGAACTTGAGCCCCGCTTGCGATCTGCTCATATAATGTAATATATGTGTGGGCGCTCGGGGGGGCAAAAGCAAAAGTGCACTAATTTTTAACGTTATTTTACTAATTTCGTGAAAATAACGTTAAAAAGAGGGGATCGTTAATCAGGCATCATGTGGTGGCGTTGATAGCCGAAAGACAAGGGGGTACATGCACCAATTGGCGTTTGTCTCAATTGCTGAGTGTTATGTGCCTTATGTCCAAGGCTTGATGCAAAACCACAATCGAGTCGGGGGTCTCATTGGAAGCAGCCTCTCTATTCCTACGGGGTAGAGGTAAGGCTGTCTACATCCCACCCTCCTCAGACCCTACCTTAGCTTTGCTATAGGTGGGATATACTGAGTACGATGATGATGATGATGATGACATGAGTTTGAACTTGCCACCTGGGCACTTTTATCATTACAATTTGGAAAAATGAGAAGTATCTAGGTTTCAATTCTATCTTCATTTTCCGATCTCTATAAATAACATGAATTTTATTCTAATACTATGTATGAAACATATAGAATTCGTGGGTGTGGTTTAGTTTAAGCGGGTTTTAGTTCATCTACCCACAAACACGTTTAGTTAAGTAGGTTACATCAGAGTCAACTTAGTGGGTTCACGGGTTGATCGGGTTTTATATTTTAAACATTATTTATTTTATTTTTGTCTTTTTGGTGCGAATTTATAGATTAAAAGTATTAAAATGTTACAAAGAAAAGTTTTTTTTTTAATAATTAACTATTTTTATATATATTGTTAGAGCAAATTACAAATCATGGGTTGGTAGACGGGCAACAAGCTGCGCCGCCACCCTCTTTTGAATTGCAAATCCTACTCGGCTAAACACATAACTATGGCCTACAGACACTGTCGCATGCGCAAGTGCTGCCTTTTGAACCCGCTTCAAGAAACCGGTCGCCACAGGGGCCAGACAACCAAAGGTATCGAACGCGTCATATTCTAGTCACCCCTCAAGTTTATGAGTCTGGCACAATTTTAGCTACATGTTTTTTAGTGGTATATGGTTCGACAATCGACATGTCAAATCAAAGACATGACCTATTTAGATGAAGAGATGCATCTTCAGTTTCATTACACAGTTGTTAAGTGCCTAAGATGTTTCACAGACATCAATATATAGAACTCAAATAAGCATGCCTGGCTTGTGATATTCGATTGGTTTTTACAGAAAGCATATGTTGCTATGCATCCTTCACTTATGTCCCAACCAGAACCTTAACCCACAACTAATTGGTTGATGAGACAAAAGGGAAGCTAAACCTCAAATTTTGCTACTCTTATTTGTTGAATAATAAGAAAAAGTCAATATTTAAGAAACCCCTATTTTCATTAAGAAAATTGAGCAACATTTTTTTTTAATCAAATGATTTAACAAATCAAACTACGAAAATAAAAGATACAATTAGAAGTAGCTTCCAAATGTAATTGCTTATCACCCTTGTGCACCTTGAATTTTGAACATATGGAAAAGTATGGTGGAGATAAACATCTTTTTCACGTTATTAATTACCTAAGCTAATGTAATACACTAATGCGTTATGTGTTTCATAAAAATGTTTTAGAGTTTATGCAAGTAAAAATGGATGCACCATCAAAAATTCATGTATCTAACTATAAGGGATAAATAATTTTTATGTATCTAACTATACGTGATAAATAATTTTTAGAGTTAATTACTGTTTTCGTCCCTATGGTTTGTCAAAAATCACTATTTCAGTCCATTAGTTAAAAAATTAAGATTTCAGTCCCCGTGGTTTCACTTTCATAACCATTTCAGTCCACCTCCGTTAACCCCATCCATTTATTCTGTTAAGTACACGTGAATTGACCATAATGCCCTTATTAATAAAAAACAAAAAGATGTCTAAATGAGTTAATTATTGTTTTCGTCCCTGTGGTTTTTCAAAAATCACTATTTCAGTCCCTGTGGTTTCACTTTCGTAAACATTTCAGTCTAGTCTCCTAACGCCGTCTATTTTACCGTTAAGTTTTTAATGAAATACCTAAATTACCCTTGTGTTAATTAAATTGGATTGTAGGGTTCGACCCATCATGGCTTCAGTAGAAGTAGAAGTCTGACACTATTTTTACATATATGGTTCCAAAATTTTAATTTTGGATTTTAGAATGAGAAAATGTTCAGTTAAGCATTATTTTTTAAAGTTATTATGTTAATTGATGCTAGGAATATATTAAAGGGGTGGGGTAATGGGTCGTCGGAAATTAAGAGGGTGGGGTTGTGATGCCGGAGAAGACGAGCGAAAACTTTTGCCGGAAATGAGAGCAGGGATGGAGTGGGGTGGGGTGGGGTGGGGTAGCGTGGGGTTGTGTTTTAACAAGCGGGTCCTAGAATACGATCTTTTAAATTTCCATGGTTTTTTTTATTTAATTAACACAAGGGTAATTTAGGTATTTCATTAAAAACTTAATGGTAAAATACACGGTGTTAGGAGACTGGACTGAAATGGTTACGAAAGTGAAACCATTGGGACTGAAATAGTGATTTTTGACAAACCACAGGGACGGAAATAGTAATTAACTCATTTAGATATCTTTTTGTTTTTTATTAATAATGGCATTATGGTCAATTCACGTGTATTTAACACAATAAATGGATGGGGTTAACGAAGGTGGACTGAAATTGTTACGAAAGTGAAACTACTGGGACTGAAATCGCAATTTGTAAGCTAATAGACTGAAATAGTGATTTTTGACAAAACACAAGGACGAAAACAGTAATTAACTCTAATTTTTAATATATAATTAACACTCGGAGATATAGCTACTTTCCGGATAAATTATTTCAGATTTTTGGCTGCAATAGATAATAATCATTTTCAACTCTTTACGCTAAAAAGGTAGCTTTTGAGGATGGGTTTGGATGTTGTTTTCAAAATGGAATCTTTATCTTTCTTCTCATTCAAGCTCAAAAACATAAAAAAAAAAAAAAAAAAAAAAAAAAAATAGAAAATGGCAAAACCCATGCCTTTAGGGAATGTGTAGTGGGGCGGTATGCTCACTTATAGCGCCGGTATGGCGCCTGCAACACCAAAACGGAAGGCGCCATTTTTGCAATTTTTCGAGCGGCGCGATGTTGATAACGGCGCTGTCAAATTGAATTTTGTTATTTTTGACCGTTGGTAAACGGTCAATTCCTTAAAAAAAAAATTCAATTTTTTTTCAAACTTTCTTTAATAAATACCTCCTTTCCTATTTTTTTTTACCATACACACTCAACCCAACCCTTTATCTCTTCCACTTTTTTTTAGAAATCCTATATTTTAAACAATACATCATTCAATCGTGGCTTCATTCCTCCCCGATCAAGTGCGGACCCAAACCAAAGTGGTAATCCTACTCGCCCCGTGTCGCCGGTTCCCACTCGACCCAACCCTTTCGGCTCCGGTTTTCTCGACTACAATCAACAAAATCCCGGGTTCATGAATCTTTTGAACCAACCGTTATCATGGGACCCGAATCTCTACGGGTGGAACCCGAATCAAAACACCGACGGAATGGGGTCGTCTCAAGCGTTCGGGTCGGCTCAAGCTTTCGGCTCCCCACAACACGAACCCGATGTTGTTCCGGAAACACAACCCGAAGGAGCGGAGACGCAAAAAGGAAAAGGAAAAGCAAAAGCAAAACGGCCACATAAAAAGAAAGCGGAAACCACCACCCGAGCGAAAAAAAATGTGATATCGTGGGAGTCCGATGAGGAGTATGCGTTAACCCGCGCTTGGATCGATGTGTCGGAGGACCCGGTTATAGGTATATTTTTTAATTTTTTTTCTGTTTTTACGTTTTTTTTTCTGTTTTTTTTTTGTTTTTTTTGTTTTTTTTAAACATTTTCTGTTTTTTGCAGTTTTTTTTAATTATTTTCTGTTTTTTTTTTCTGCTTTTTGCAGTTTTTTAAATTATTTTCTGTTTTTATTTTTCTGTTTTTTTTCTGTTTTTTTGCAGTTTTTTTAGACTAATAAATTATATCTTTTTTTTGTAGCAAACAATCAAGATAAATCAGTTTTTTGGCGCCGAATACGAGCGCTTTTTTTCGAGCTAATTTGTAAAGATGAGGAATACCGCCCACCGGACTCTATATCGGGCAAGTGGACCGATATAAACAAAAAATGCACGAACTTTCAAACCGTGTACCAACGCAATTTTGCCGGATGGAAAAGTGGAAGCAAGGACGAGGACATCACGCAAGCGGCGTTGGTCGAGTATACGAATGGTAATGGCCATTTCCCGTACATGAGGTGTTGGCAAATCCTTCGCCATAGCCCCAAATGGGCCACCATATCTACTCCGAGTGGTCGTTCGGGAAATAAACGGCCGTCAAAGAGGTCCAAAACAAACGAGTCGGGTGAACCCGAAACGCCAACCTCCGACGCTCGAAACACCGACTTGAACGAGGATATTCCGGATGACGAGCCGGTGGAGGAGCTACCAAGACCGCCCGGAAGAAGTAGGCGGGCGAAAAAGCCCGAGTCGTCATCGATATCTATGGGAACGGATATGAGTGACGCATTTTCGGAGATAAACAAGTGACTTCAAGACATACACGAACTCGGTAGTAAACGTATGGAGGAGAACCGCGAAGTTACGGAGATTATGCGGGATAGACAATGGGCTCACGACTTTGAGTTCTACTCGAAACCGCACGACCACCTTACCGGAAAAGCTTTGAAGATGGCGTTGGCCCAAAAGGAAAGTATCGAAAAAAAATATAATCTTTGAAGTGTTGTTTTTTTAATTTTTTAGTCAAACTTTTTTTTTTTAATTGGAACCGTTTTTTTTTTTTTTTTTTTTAGGTGTAATGTTTTTATTTTTATTTTTATTTTAGTGTAATGTTTTGTTAATTTAATGAAATGAATTTTAATTTTATAAAGTTAGAAAATAATCATTAAAAAATAGAAATTAATAATTGGGTAATAATTAGGCGGGGGCTTTATGACTACGGGCTTAAAATGCATAACGCCCCATAACGTCCACCCGCACACGTGGCGCGCCACGTGTCGCATAACGCCCACAAAGGGGCGTTATGACTACACATGGCCTTATAGTCTAGTGGTATCTTGGGGTGGGATAAGACTTTGGACTAATAGCTCCTGGGTTCGATTCCCACAAGGAGGGGGTCCATATTTATTGGGTTTCCTCCTGAATTGGTGTATAGGCATTATGCCTAGTGAAGATGTATATGATCGGGTGGTTCCACTGGTGGCACGATGATACTCCAGTGGTCAGTCAGTGATCCAAATTTGTCGTTTTAAAAAAAAAATAGAAAATGGCAAAGTAATTTGCTAGTGGGGTATATCTTGATAAGTTGGCAGACGATAAAATGAGATTGTTACTAAAATAAAATACCCTTTCATTATGAATTAAGCTATTAATTAATTATTAATGTAAGTAAGTTTCACACGTGAATTGCCGTTGGAAATGTATACTTCAAATACTGTTGGTGAAAAAAAATATTTATCATTTTGGTGTTTTTTCAAAACTATTTACCAAAATAGTGTTTTTATTCATTTGTATTTACCTTTTCTTTTAATCAACAAAAAAAAACTTATTAATTTTTTTTTCTATTAAATCAATCCACTGTTAGCATTTTTATTTGTTTATAAAATAATAAAAAAGAATAATATTGTTTCTTTCTTTTTCCTTGTTGACTCTTTTTATTTACATATTAATACCTCCTTTTAAAAACTTAAACCTACAATTCTTTTTTTTCCAAAGTATTCATTCAGTGAATGTAATATTATAATTACATTAGGAAGTCAAGAAAACAGTGAAAACATGTGGTAAAATTATTAAGTCTCATTACCATAGTAAAACCATTAAGTAATCATCTCTCTTTTTTTATCATATCACTAAGTTAATATTAAAAAACAAATTCGTTGTTCATAAATTCGTACCATTTTGTTTTTTAAATTGATTTTTCTTGCTATCTCAACCCAAGAATGTTAGTATAAGTTTCACTATAGTTATAATGTTTGATTAGTTTTTATTGTATTTATTTATTTCATTGTTTAAATTTACCGTGAATGATTTTATTAGTTTGTGTTTCACATGGGTTGGTTGAAAAAAATTTACAACAAGATGGAAAAGGGTATGATATTGATTTAATATAAAAAAACTAATAAGTTCTTTATGTTGATTAAAAGAAAAGGTAAATACAAAATAAATAAAACATGAATAATTTGATTGAGAAAAAACATATCGGATTGATTGAAAAAAAGGTATAATAAAAAATAAATACGCACAACAAATTAATTGAATAAAAAAAGAATAAGTCTATTATGTTGGTTAAAAGAAAAAGGCAAATACAAAATGAAAACCCCAATTTGGTAAATAGTTTTGAAGGAACACAAAAATGGTAAATACTTTTACCACCAATACCAGTTTGAGAAAAAACTCCTCCAAATTAAGAAAAAAAAATTGCAACACTATCAGGCTTAATTGCACATATTTTGTATTTCGTGTTACCAAAAGATACAAATCAAAAAATAAAGTTAGAATATGCACAAAAAGATATTGACATGTTTTTTATCGATCGGAAACCATAAAAATGAATACTCATATCTGTTCGATTATCTGGGCGATGACGTAGCCAAAATGTATGCTACAATTTAATAAAAATAGTACAATGGTATCAGATTTAATTACATATATGGCTTCCCAGGTAACTAAAAGATAAAACTCACAAAATAAAGTTGTGATATTTCCAAAAGGATAGTGACACGTGTTTCACATCGATCGAAAACAATAAAAACAAATACCGATACTAGTATCATTGTTGTTCGATTAGTATCGGTTCGATTTTTTACGATACTGGTACTCGATATAGTTCTGACAAAAATAAGTTATTTAACTAGTAAGTTAGTGACACATTTTCAAGAAAACAATTGAAAAACATAGTTTTTTGCAACAAATTTGTGATAAAATATAAAAAACATAAAAAAACAAACCCATATTTTTCTGCCAAAAAAACTGCTATAAAAATCAACAAAAAAAATATAAGACTTGTTTTAAATCGGGTATTCATATATGTCTAAATTAACAATACTTCAAAAATTATACATAGCGCGAGTTCTAACAAGTTTAAACCACAAAACTAACAAACTTTTAACATACATATATATACATATATAGGCTAAAAAGCTACCAACAAATAATAACTAATTACTAGGAGGACGCCGTTCTAATTGGTTCAGGTGAATGTACAAGCACGGGCACAAACTCAGCTGAAGATGGAGATGCTAAGCATTTCTTTGAGACTGGAGCCTCTGCTTCTTTTTTGTATTATGTGGCAATCATTTTTTTATGTTTACCATCAACCACCTACTTAATTTGGAATAGACAATTAAGCTGAACTTTTAAATTTGATAGTTTAGGATTAACTAGAGACAAATCCGACCAAATCCTTACGAACTTGGAAGCACGAGAAGCTTCTTCTATATATTTTTCCATGGCTTGTAGAAATGGAGACAAAGGCTTCAATATTTGTGAATAAAAAGAAGAATTAAAAAAAGGTTTTGATAGCATACTGTTATAAAGAAATTGAAAAGTATTGAAAAGTTTATGTTGAGTGGAAATCTGTCTTTCATCAGATAATGACAAGAAACATGCCTGCTCAATCTTAAAAACGTTTCCTGTGACAACCGTCAAATTTGCATACATCCGTACAATTATTAAATGATGATTAGTGTTTAATGACTGTGCTAAATTACAATTTATTTACTTGAATTGTTTCTGATTATTACCATATACATACATGTGCATCATATATTGCTTAAAGTCATGTCATTATTGCATGAGAACTTTATTGACTCAAAAGATGCGCGAAACACAGTAAGCACAGTTATCCGGCAAATCAGAAAAATGCTGACAGAGTTCAGTAGATAGACAGACATTGTATTGAGATACAGAATGAGCTAGAAACAAAGTATTACACTAGAATAGTGTGTAGGAAAGTAAGTATCGCAAAACTGCATTCCTAGTGATAGTTTAAGTGCCGGAAAGTGTCTAAAACTCACATAAACTACATAATTCTGCAGAAAATAAGCATAATTCAGCTATAATCAGCTATTTAACACAATAATCATGCAAAATTTATGTTTTAATGTCCAAAATAACTTACAAAGTGTCGGGAATTGAAACTGTCACAAAGGGTGCTTTATACTTGGTGAAACTACACAATTCGGCACTTTAACGAACCGTAACGAACTGAACAACCGGACAGTAACCGGGACATTAAAATTTGTCTAGAAGTAATGTTTTTATGATATTAAGCTAGTATTGGTGGTAGAACACCTTAAAAATCATAAAAACACCTAAACACACTTAAACCCTCTAGTTTGCATTTTAAACCCCTAACTTCCAAAAATTTACATTTTACCCCCCCCCCCCCCCTCACCAAATCCGGCCCCAACAAGGGACCCACATGAAGATTTTATTTAAATTTTCTAATAGATCTTGTTCCTACTTTTTAAAACATATTATACAAGGTAGAAATGTTATGAATGGGTTATAAGTATAACCCTTGAGTTCTAACTTCATTTCTACACCTACTAAAACACACACAAGTTCTTTCTTCTCCCTTGCTTACCTTCGGCTGACCCCAAGCACACCCACATCCACCTTCATTCATCCTTTCTCATACAAATCAAGCATATACAAAGGTGTAAGAGGCCATACAAAGAAGCTAGGAGCTTTCGGAAGTTGAAGGACCTTCTCTATTTGCTTTTATCCACTTGTTTTCTTCACTTGATCATCCCTAGCCTTGTGCTAGTGGTAAGAACCTTGATCTTGCTATTTTACTTCTATTTTAAGTGGTTAAAAGAAGGTTCATAACCATAATCTTGAAGAACACTAAGAAACTTGAAGATGAAACATGAACATAAGCATAAAACTATAAGAAATCTTAAAGAAATCATGTTGTTTAGTGTTGTTATGATACTTGATGATTGATGGTTTGTGTAAATGATGTAGATCATTATATGATCTTGCTAGATCATGATTAAAAACATAATCTAGCAAGATGAGATGAAGGAAATGTTAAAGATTTATAAATCATCCTCATGCAAGACATGAACTTGAAAGAATATATTGTTTTCTTGAAAAATAATGATTAATGTGAGTAGTAATACTTGTAGATCTAAAGATTTATGGAGGATTTCTAAAGAAACCAAGCTAAAAATATAAGTTTTACTAAATCTTGGTTCTTAGACAAACAAACCTTATTTTTAGTGGTTAAACAAGTGTAGAAACACTTGTGTAACAAGAAGAATTCATAAAGAAACATTTTTAGAAATTGTGATCACAAGTTGTGAAGATCTATCTTCTTTAAAAATGAAGTTTTTAAAAGGCCAATCACACTTTAAAGGGTAACAAGACTTACTAAAAACACTAGTAAGTTACTACATATTTTTATAAAGATTCAAGTTCATGAAGTATTAAATTATAATTGTTTTTGGCAAAATTGGTAAGTAAAAGTTGTATAATATTGAGGTGATGATTTTTACAAAATAAAATGATATGCTTGAAAGCATGGAAACCTCCATTTTTTGGGGAAACTATGGCAAAATTTTCTAAAAATCTAAACACTTAGAAAAATATTTATTAACATACACTTACAAGTGTATTTTAAACCATGAATTTTTACATAAACTTTGCCATAATTTTTTGTTAAAAAAATACAAATATTGGAGGTTGGTTTTCATAAATAAAAGTGACTAAATATGTATTTAGAAAATATATACTTAGAAGACACCATGTGTGTAATTATTTGTATATTTTGTGTGTTAGTTATATTATTTTAGCACATGAAATAATATAAATCATTAAAATATCATGAATTACCATCCAAAATATTACCAAAATTCCAAGGAATAGAAAACGCCTAAAAGTGTAAAACATAATGAGAACGATTTTGGTGTAACATGTGGCCTTAGTGCTGCTAACTTACCCTAAGGGTAATATTGTCAAAAAGCTCACTCACATGCCAAAGACCATACACATGTAAGTCATGTGCATATTCCACCATTCTTTAAGTCCCACAATCTTTTTATACGTGACTATTTAAAAAAAATGTACACCATAAAATCATGTGTGTTATTATCTTTCCAACGAATATACTATTGCTATGTTTTTAAATAAAAAATGACATGAACTGGGTGTTTGTGAAAGTGGGTGTTTTTATGGAGTTTTCGAAAAACGTCATAAAAAAATCCAAATAAAGATGTTATAAAAACATCCAGTTCAACAAAAGGCCTTAAAATACGTATTTGAAAATGTCATAAATCACCTAATTTAGAAAAACACAATGAAATACCCTGTTGAAAACGCTATAAAAACACCCAAGTCGGAAAAACGCTATAAAAACCTAGCTGAAAACGCTATACAAACACACAGTTAGAAAAATACCATGAAAACCCAAGTTGCAAACGCCATAAAAACCAAGAGCCTACAGATTATATGAGTAGTACTAGTTATGGAATCCCCCACACATAGTTGGGAAACCATAACTGAGACATGCGAGTAGTAGTGAAATATAATCTGATTTTGTTTCTCTTATGTTTGTGACATGACATAAGATAGGGGATAACTAGAATATTAGAGACTCAGTTCGGATGTGGAACTAGGTTTTGGGTCCAGTGTTGGTTGTGGACTTCACACAATACTTTTCCATTTCCTTTTCAGTTTGACACCGCTTTAAATGAATTCATCATTATCTCATCTATGAAATCAGTTCATTTTTATCAAAATAGTCACGGATCGACGACACAAATATTATTATTCGATGAAGAAAAGCTTGGTTAAATACAAATCATGAAGCTGCATATGAACATTTGGTGGCTGGACTATTTTGGCGATAATTTGGAATGAGCAGACAATTGTTCCAAAGATTAATTGACAATTCGGAGAGAGCATTGTCACTTTTCATATTAGCGTAGGATGCGAGAGGTAGAATGGATTTTACTCCTTTATAGAAGTGCACATAAACAATTCGTCAAATGGCATATGACATAGCTGGAAATTTTTGGGATGAGTACTTGAAGATGTTTGGATAAACGACACTTGAAAGTATTTATAAACTTAAAAAATGTGTCAAAAAGCTATGCAACAAGATGTACTTGCATAAGCCAATGTGAAGTGACATCTAACAATTTTATGTGGCACATTAGGGAAACATGGATTCCCTAGAATGCTTGGTAGCATCGATTATATGCATTGGCTGTGGACAATTTGTTCAAATACATACCGATGTCAGTAGTGCAGGGCGATCACTCAAATTCAATAATAATTCTAGAAGTTGTGGCATCACAGTTCTTTAGATTTAACATGCTTTCTTTGGTGTTGCCGATTATATAATGACTTTAATTTTCATGGATCAGTCGGCGATTCTCAATGACATCATAAATGAAGTGGCACCTGATTCATCGGTTATTATTTCATGAGTGGAATATAAGCACGTGTATTATCATGCTGACAAAATATACTCCGAATACATAATATATGTTAAATCTTTCACATGTTCAGAATACAGAAAAAAAAAAAGAAAAAAAAATGTATAGTAGTTCAAGAATCCACAAGAAATGATGTGGAATGAACATTTGGTGTCCTCAAATAACATTTGAACATAATGCAAAATCCCACAAGCATGTACACAAAAATAAGGAATATAATGTATGTGTGCATCATATTGCATACCATATGATTTTCGATGATGATGATCACTTGATTTATCATTGCAAAGAAGACAACATTGACAGAGGTTTTGAAGAAACTAATGATGCACAAAGAATGTCTAATACATGGGCATTATACAAATGAGACACACAACAACTTACACTCGTATTTGGTAGAACATAGCTGGAAAGTTTATAGGAGGCATTTTGTTTATGAAAAGTATAGGGGATATTGGATTTAAATAACCCCAACTTTCACTAATTGACCGATAGCACTCCCAACTTTCAGTTTATACCACACAACTCCCAACTTTCAACTTATTTTCCTACAACACTCCCAAACTAACCCAATTAGTTTTTATGCTGATTTGGGTGATGTGGCTTATGTGTAAAAAAAACATGTGGCTTATGTGTAAAAAACCTTAACTTTTAAAAAAGGAATAATGGATTTTAATAATCCTAACTATTAGCAATTGGCCGGCAACGGTCCCAACTTAAAAAATGACCGGTGGCGGTCCCACCTTTTCGTATATTGTTAACCAATGGACCTTCACTAAACCGAAAAGGATTACAGGACGAAAAGAAATTAAGATTCTGTTAGTAAAGGTCCATTAGTTTACAATATTTGAAGAAGTGGGACCACCACTGGTTATTTTTGAAGTTGGGACCATTGCTGGCCAACAACTAATAGTTTGGATTATTAAAATCCATTATTCCTTTTAAAAAATCCAACTCTTCTTTAAAAATATGTATAAATCTAGCATAAAATTTTAATTTTGCCTCTGCATCCATGCTACTGAAGAACAAACCCTAAACACTAATTTATGTTCAACCGAATGAAATTGTTTTAAGATATAAGCTCATAGGTTTAATATTTAATGTATTATTCCACAGTTCTGATGAATTTGTTTAAAAATATCAACCTGGGAGTCAACACTTTCTTTCTTTTTCGATTCCATGCTTTCAGATTTGGTTATCTTTGAAACATTGTTAACTGAATCATTCTTCACAAGTTTTAAGAACCTACCTGGAGGAAGCTTTGGAGAAATTAGGGCTTCAAACATTATGTGAGGTTTGAATAGATTTTAAAGAAGGGTTGAATTTTATTTTAAAAGTTAAAGTTTTTTTTTACACATAAGCCACATATTTTTTACACATATGCTGCCACGTCACTAAAACATCCACATCAACATAAAAAATTAACTGGGTTAGTGTTAGGTTAATTAGTTTGGGAGTGTTGTAGGACAATAAGTTGAAAGTTGGGAGTGGTATGGTACAAATCGAAAGTTTAGAATGCTATCGGTCAATTGGTGAAAGTTGAGGTTATTTAAATGCACTATCCCAAAGTATAGCATACGCATACACATACACATATATGCATATACATATAATTTGCAGTTGTACCACATTTAAAAACGATTGATACAAATTCATTAAGCGGTTTTTCATTTCACAACACATTTATGGGTTTTGATTTAAACACTCCTTTAGAGGATGGATTCTATACAAAGGCTTATTTCTTAGATGGTGGGGCTGGTGGTTACGTAACCCCATTATACATACTCTTAAAAGACAAAGTCGGTGGAAACCCCGCCGGCTTTGGCTCCCCCTCCCCCACATTTCCACGATGTTGCAATTTTAGCCCCTTGACTTTGGTACCTTCAGTGTTTCATAAATTGGCAAATTTAGTCCCTAAACTACTACTACCGGCTTTGCCTCCCCATCCCTCATACTTTTACAATGTTACAATTTTAGTCCATTGACTTTGGTACCTTCAATGTTTCATAAAATGGCAAATTTAGTCCCTAAACTACTACTATCGACTTTGCCTCCCTCCCCCATACTTTCACGATGTTGCAATTTTAGCCCTTGACTTTGGTACCTTCAATGTTTCATAAAATGACAAATTTAGTCCCTAAACTACAACATTTTACAAATAGTTTGCTTTTGACAACCTAACTTTGTGGTAGTTTCCTTTTCAACCCCAACTTTGTTATAGTTTCCTTCTTACCCCAAAACTTTATCAAATTTTATCTTTACCCTTTCTTAGCCCTTAAGTTTAGAAAATGCAATTTTTAACCACTTAACTTTTTGTGAACTTTGTAAATACCACTTTGACCCCCTCGAGAGTTGTTAGCTTGACGATATAAATTCGAGTTAGTTCGGTCGCGTATAATACGTTATGACTATACGATATAAATTCGATTTATGTTACATTTTGATCCAATCGCAATGCAACTATAGGATACATTGAGTTCACTCGAATACGTCAGAACATGCGTTTTTATATGGTTAACACATCACATAACGTTTGGACTAATCCGTTCAATACTTGCGAAGTACCTGCGACGCAACGCGCGCGGTGTGAGATTATATATATTATTAATATAATATTTAATCTTGTAGCCTTTATAATCATTAATATAATATAGATCAAAATATATTAATAACCAATTAATAATTAGTTGGTAATTGTTGATAGACCATATTACCCTTAGTAACTAATTAGGTTTCCTCTTGGGTGTATATATAAGGAGATTATTAGAGAGTTTAAGGTTAGACAATTACACAATTAACACAACCCTAATAACATCACTTTCGGCTCTCTCTCCATAACCGAAACCATCCCTTGTTTCGGTCCATCACCATCATAACATTACACCCTAAGGAGGAACCAAATCATCCTGACAAGTATGTCAAACTCAATGGCTACATCTCTAACTGGATTCTCTGCTAGCATGTCTGCTGCAACAGGTATGTTAGTCATGTTTTCCATTATGTTTAAACAAAACTGAACAACATGTGGTATTAGAGCATATGTTGATAAATCGGTTCTGTTTTCGTATCCGTTAATTCTGGGATTGAAATCTGGAAAACAGAATTTTTGAAAGTATTATAAACAGCCGGTTTCGAGTCCTTTAACTATGTCCCGAATCACTGTTTTCGGAAAAGAATTTTAATAGTTGACTCCAAATCATAATGGGTAAAACTTACTGTTCTGAAATCCATTACAAAACCATTAAAATTCAGGTTTCGGGTTTCCAGAATTATGTTTTAATTTTCTAGGGTTCATCTTTTGTTCTAAGAAAACTCGAAAATTGCTTAAGTTTTGGAATATAATTTGGATTAGTGGGTGTTTTTACTGTTTTGATCTGAATTTTATCTATTAAAATTCTCGAAAAACTGTTAATAGATAATCAGTTATAATTTTCGAAATCTTTTGATAAGTTTAGATCAGCAATAAAACAGGAAACATTATCCCACAATCCCTAAAATTTTGAATTTTCAGTTATTATCACAATAACAACTGTTAACAGTGGACTTGAGACCATCAGATCTCGACTCGAGACCACTAGGTCTCGACTCGAAATCAAAAAGGTCCTCAAATCTTTACAACTCGAGACCATAAGGTTGCGACTCGAGACCATAAGGATACAACTAGAGACCATAAGGTTGCGACTCGAGATCTCATTATGGAGTCGAGATCTCATAAAACACAGTAGTCGAGACCATGATTACGACTCGAGACACTGAGGTTGCGACTTGAGACCTCATAACTGACTCGAGATCTCATAATTTAGTCGAGACCTGACTCGAGACCTCACTCGAAACCTCATTATTTTAGGCTGTTTAATGTGAACTAAAATTTAGCTCAGGGCTCATCCCCGAACCCCGTGCTAACAGGTGGTTTGCTATTAAACACTTGGTTTTGTAAACACTTAATTATATAATCAAAATCAGATAACTTTTTACAAAACCAAAAATAGCTTAACTTGAATGAGCTTCTGATGAATCATTTCTGGCCAAAGCTGATTTAATACATATATTTATTGTTCAAGTATTATAAAAGCTATATTGAGTATTCATTGCAAACGTGAAATGTCTTAATTTCTGGACAAAGCTGATTTTAATTCATTTTTGTCTAGCATACTTGACAAGTGCATAACTAAAGCGATTGTCTCATTTCTGGCCAAAGCTGATTTGTCACGATTACTTTGTACACATACTTTAATGATTACACTTCTGGCCAAAGCTGATTTGTCTTCGTTTAAGTAGAATTTTAACTAAGTCTATTATTTTGTGTTAGTAATAGACAATATCAAAGCTTCATAATTAAAATGGTTATTATTTATGCCTGCCTTAGTATAACATGCCCTTAGATCACATTAGGACTTCTTTCTTAGTATCATAATTTGCTCATCTTATTTCCACTATCGGCACCCAATTGCGGGATTCCACCTTTGACTGGTGATAACTTTGCTGAATGGAAGGATGCCCTCATGCTTACACTTAGATTGCTAGACTTCGATTATGCCCCTAAGAGAGAATAAGCCAGCGGACCTTACCACTCAAAGTACTGCTGTTGAGCAGATAGTTCATGAAAAATGGACTAGGTGTAACCGCATGTCTCTCATGTTCATGAAGCAGTCCATACACAATGCGATCAGAGGAGCCATTCCTGATTCTGGTGACGCTAAAACCTACCTGGCTTCTTTGGAGGCACAATTCAAAGGGACATCAAAAGCACACGCTAGCACTCTTATTCTCAAGCTGGTGACAACTAAGTATGATGGGAGGAGCGGCATTCGTGAGCACATCATGATGATGCATGACATGGCCAATAAGCTGAAAGGGCTAGAGATGGAAATCAGTGATGGCTTTCTTGTTCACTTCATCATCACTTTGCTTCCTTCGTCCTATGAAGCATTCAAGATCAATTACAACACTCAGAAGGATAAATGGACGATGAGTGAGCTGGTCGCTATGTGCATTCAGGAGGAAGAGCGTATGAAGATGGATCGCACTACTGATGTTGCTAACTTCACCACCTCCAATTCTAAGAAGAGGAAGAACAATTATCATAGAAAGGATGCTTCTAAGGTCCAAAATCCAAATCCTAATACAAGTACACCTTCCAACTCTAAGAGCTCCTTAGGCAAACCCTATTGCAAGTTCTGTAAGAAAACATGACATAAGCAAAAGGAATGCCCTGACTTCAAGGAGTGGCTGGCTAAGAAAGGTAACGATTTTTTCATGATACTTGAGTCCTTTAATTTAAATGTTCCTGCTAATTCTTGGTGGTTTGATTCTGGTTCTATGGTTCATGTAACCAACTCTACTCAGGGATTCCTTACAATTCGGAAGCTGGGAAGAAACCAAAGAACACTTAAAGTTGGGGATGATTGGGAATTAGAAGTGAAGGCCATAGGAGCATTACAATTTTTGAAAACTGGTTTATGTATTAAACTTTATGATACCTTATATGTTCCTGAGGTAACTCGGAACCTTGTATCAGGACCAAAGTTAGACATGGACGGTTTTGTTGTTTCCCATGGTCATCGCAAACTCTCTATTCTCTATGATTCCGTTGTTTATGGTACTGGTATTCTGGATGGTGGTCTCTATAGATTGGAACTAGATGATAATTTTTCCAAATCTTTGTTGTCATATAATATTAATGAATCACTCACAAAGATGAAACATAATCGAGACTTAGAGACTTCATCTATGTTGTGGCATCAACATTTAGGCCACATCTCAAGAGAACGATTAAATCGTCTCGTAAAGGATGAAGTCTTACCTGCTCTCGATTTCACTGATTTTGGAACATGTGTCAAATGTCTTAAAGGCAAAATGACATTAGCAAATAAGAAAGGCGGCACTAGGAGCTCTAATCTACTATAACTCATTCATACTGACATTAGTGGTCCTTACCAAATCGCTGGCATAACAGGACATACTTCATTTATCACTTTCATTGATGATTATTCTCGTTACATGTACTTGTATCTCATTAAGGAAAAATCTGAATCTCTAACAACTTTTAAAGATTATAAAGCTGAAGTCAAAAAGCAATTAGATCGTCAGATTAAAGTTGTGAGATCAGATAGAGGCGGCGAATATTATGGAAGACATACTGATGTGGGTCAAGCTCCTGGTCCCTTTTATGAGTTTTATAAGGGCCATGGAATTGTGAACCAATACACTATGCCTGGTACAGCTCAGTAGAATGGTGTCACTGAACGAAGAAATCGTACCCTTATGAACATGGTGCGCAGTATGTTAGCCAACACTAATTTACCCCTATTCCTCTGGACTGAAGCGTTAAAAGCAGCTGTTCATATACTCAATAGAGTTCCTTCTAAGTCTGTCCCTAAAACTCCTTATGAACTTTGGACAGGAAGGAAACCGAGTCTTAAATATATGAAAGTATAGGGCTGCATTGCTGAAGCATAACTCTATAATCCTTTCCCAAGGAAACTTGACCCTAAAAAAGTTACCTGTTTCTTTATCGGGTATCCTGATCATTCGAAGGTTTATCGTTTCTACTGTCCTTCCCATGTCACCCGTATTGTTGAAACCAAGCGTGCTGCGTTCCTAGAGGATTTCAAGGTCAGTGGGAGCAGTACAAACCCTTATGAAGAATTGCAAGAAGTACAAGACGCGAGGGGGGGGGGAGACTCGTCGCTTACCATTACTCTGTTTACTCCTCTTGTACCCAATGCAACAACTGCACCTGAAACTACTGCACAAATTCCATCTCCACAATCAGAACCCATTATACCTCATAACGAAGGCACATCAAACGCTCAAAACCAAGACAACGCTGAACCCGATAATCAACTCAGGAGGTCATCTAGGCAAAGAAGGCCTACTAATTGGGATGATTATGTTACCTACCTGACTGAAATGGATGCTGGAAAGCTCAATGATCCTACCTCTTATAATGAAGCCATTAGCAGTGATCAGTCTTCTGAATTGAACAAAGCAATGATTGATGAGCTTGAATCCATGAAGAAAAATGACGTTTGGGATTTGGTCGAATTACCCAACGGTGTTAAACCTGTAGGATGTAAATGGGTGATCAAAACAAAACTGGATCCGAATGGGAACGTTGAACGCTATAAAGTGAGATTGGTTGCAAAGGGCTACACTCAGAAATAGGGAATTGATTATCAAGAGACGTTTTCACCTGTCTCTCATAAAGATTCATTAAGGATCGTTATGGCCCTAGTAGCTCATTTTGATTTGGAGCTACATCAGATGGACGTCAAAACTGCTTTCCTTAACGGAGACTTAGACGAAGATGTTTACATGAAACAACCTGAAGGCTTTAAACCTGAAGGTCAGGAGCATCTAGTCTGTAAGTTGAAGAAATCCATTTATGGGTTAAAACACGTCAATGGTACCTCAAGTTTGATGAAGTCATGAAAAGACAAGGTTTTATGAAGAATCAAGTGGATCAATGCACCTACCTCAAGATGAGTGGGAGTAACTTTACTGTACTTGTCCTTTACGTAGATGATATTCTATTGGTAAGTAATAGTTTAGACATGTTGCATGAGTCGAAGCGGTTACTCTCGCATAACTTCGACATGAAGGATCTCGGAGATACTTCTTACGTTATTGGCATCGAAATTCACCGAGATAGACAAAAAGGGATCCTAGGATTGTCTCAAAAGACTTACATAGATCTTGTCCTTACACGTTACAACATGCAACAGTGCAAACCCTTAGTCGCTCCAGTAGTTAAGGGAAATGTTTTGTTCATTCCAGTGTCCGACAACAAAGGTTGAAAAAGAGCAAATGAGCCAGATACCTTACGCGTCAGTAGTCGGGAGCCTGATGTATGCTCAAGTCTGTATTCGCCCAGATATCACTGGAATGCTAGGCCGTTATCAGACTAATCCTGGCCTAGATCACTGGAAAGCAGCCAAGAAGGTCCTTAGATATCTGCAAGGGACAAAAGACTATAAACTGACATATAGAAGAAGTGATCACTTAGAAGTGGTAGGTTATTCTGATTCTGACTTTGCCAAATGCAAAGATGACAAGAAATCCACTTCAGGCTACATCTTTATGTTAGCAGGCGGACCTATCTCATGGAAGAGTCATAAACAACCGTTATGAAACACTATTCCCTGCCACTGTTCACGCTCATGTGTTTTGTAGATATAGGAAATATTTGATTTATGCGCCGCCCACGTTGCGGGGCGCTAAACTAGATATTTCTTAGTTTAATAACATGTATGCATTTATTTCAGTTAGTTATACATGCTACTTATAACACAATATAAAAAAAGATGCATCGAGTTAACCAAATAAAGAAAAACACTATCATAGTTATGATAAAAAATAACTAAAACGATGGCAAGCGTGTAATTTAGAGTTGGGGGCAAAACAATAATTTGTCAAGATCAATTAGCCAGTGCTAGGCAGCTGTTTGGCACGAATAAAAACTAAATTGAGTAAATCAAGTAAAATAAAACACAACCATAGTTTTGCCAAAAAAACTATGACAACAATGCAATTTTTAGCTTGGGTAAAATCGTAATTTTAAAATGGAGGTAAAATAATATTTTTAACTGAGAGTAAAACCATTTTTGTATTTTGAATTGGGGGCAAAATCGTAATATTTTTACTGAGGGCAAAATCGTAATTTTAAGCTGTGAGCAAAACAAAAATTTTATTTTGAATTGGTGGCGAAATTGTAATTTTAAATTGGGAACCAAATTGTAATTTGGCATGATTGTAGCGGTGGGCAAAACTATAATTTTTTTTTTACCAAGGTAAAATCGTAAATTTAAGCTGGGGGCAAAGCATAAATTTAATTTCTAACTGGGGGCAAGATCGTAATTTTAAACAGGGGATAAAATCGTAAATTGGCATGACCTATAAATCACTATTTTATGCAAGGCAAAATCGTAATATTTTTACTGAGGGCAAAATCGTAATTTTTAACTGGGGGCAAAACAAAAATTTTATTTTGAACTGGTGGCGAAATTGTAATTTTAAACTGGGAACCAAATTGTAATTTGGTAGGATTGTAGCGGTGGGCAAAACTATAATTTTTTTAACCAAGGCAAAATCGTAAAGTTAAGCTGGGGGCAAGATCGTAATTTTCAACAGGGGTTTGATAGGACCTATAAATAACAATTTTATGCAAAAAAAAAAAAATGGAAAAGTTGGCCGCCACTTTTGGCCAACCAATTGAGAACTATTCCCGCCGACTTTGGAAACTTATGTTTGTATGTAGTGTAAATATATTTATGGTGTAACTACGGATTTGATCCTACATGCAATTTTCGTGTCCAACCATCTATACAGGGGCGGATGTAGCATATAGTAAGGGGTGGCGTCTACTACGGCTTGGCGTTCCGACGGTAGTGTAAAATTAGTGTAAATTTTGAAAAAAAATTGACGTTTTTTCGGTTTCATTACCGCTTATTTATAAAACGTTACGGCTTGGCGCGAATCCTAGATCCGCCACTGCATCTATACAAAATAATTAAAAATACTTCAAACAACTATTAGATCTATTGAAGATTGCAACATATCTTATATTTATATATATTAACGTAATTTACTTTATATTAATTTTACTTGAGGTCAGTTTCATGTTGACATTTCTTTTAATCCATATTTAAATGCCAAACATAAAGATTCATCCCCTTTGGATTTTCTATGAGAATAAACAAATATTTCGTGCCCGAATAGTTTATAAACATAGACACCGCCACAAGATACGCGTTAAGGAACTTGACTCAACCATAAACAAAAACTATGCTTTTAGTAAATTGTCTATGTGATTTGATCGTGTTAAGGAACTTGACTCAACCATAAACAAAAACTGTGTTTTTAGTAAATTGTCTATGTGATTTGATCGTGTTATGGAACTTGACTCAACCAATAAAAAAAAACTATGTTTTTAGTAAATTGTCTATGTGATTTAATTCAAATTGCAGTCTTCTTGCAAAACAGTCATTACATTACACTTTACACTTCCTATAATAATGACATTTTAATCTATTCCACTAACGCATTTTGTTAGAGCTCTAGATGCAAATGAAAGCATCTATTGTTTAGTTTTGAGTCAATTTTTTTATAGGGCACAAACCCTATTTTTTTACCGAAGCTTCATTTTCATGTTACGTCAGAGGCAATGTTAAGTATACATACAATTGATTCTGATAATTTTTTTTTGTTCATGGTTATCCAAAAGAATAAGTGATATATTATCATATTTAGGATTTCACAACAAGATGTAGATACAATTGATTCTGATGATTTGTTTGTTCATGGTTATCCAAAAGAATAAGTGATATATTATCATATTTAGGATTTCACAACAAGAACTATATTTTGGTTTACAAGCTTTAAGTAATGCTGATAATGTGCTTAATTTAATGTAACTAGCAAAAACACCCGCGCGCGTTGCGTCGCGGCCACAGTGCAAACATCGAATGGATTAGTACAAACGTTACGTGATGCGTTAACCATATGAAAACGCGCGTTTCGACCTATCCATTCGAACTTAATGTAACCTATATAAGCATTGCGATTGGATCAAAACATAAAGTAAATCAAATTTATACCGTATAATCATAACGTATTATACTAATGATCTCTTGTGCTAGTGGTCAAGGGGAGGTGAGAAGCTTTGCTTCTCTTGGAGGTCTTGGGTTCAAATCCCAACACTGGGGAATTTTAATACTAACTTGGTGATACTAACTACTAACCCGATTAGCGACATCCTATCCATACACCGTTTAAAAAAAAAGTTAAAAAATTAAAGTGGTTAAATTTAAAAGATAAAAACATTTGTGTTGAAAATGAAAAAATCAATTATTTTTTGAAAGACCCCCAATACATAACGTACAACAAGATAAAGCAACTTTATGTTGCTAATTTATATTATGGTAATATGTGTCTAAATATAAGGCTATTAAAATCTACACTAAGGGTCTGTTTGGTATGCGGTAATGGAATGGATGAGGTAATGGAATGAACGAGGTAATGGAATGGACGAGGGAATGCAATGGATCATTACCATTCCATGTCTTGTTTGGTTACCATGTGAATGGAATGAATTATTATTGTGTATTGTTCGGTAGGCAAGAAAAACGGAGTAATAAAATTAGCGGTGAGTGGTGGTGGTGGTCGGTGATAGTGATTATGGGTGGCGGTTGTGGGTGTCGGCGGCCGCGATGGGTGGTGGTGGTGGCGGCGAGTGGCGGTGCGGCTGTGACGACGAGTGGTGGTGGCGACAAGGTGGTCGTTAGTGGTGGGTGGCAGAAAAGGTGGCGGTTGGTGGCGGCGCCGGTGGTTGGTTGTGGAGGTGGTGGTGGCGTCGACGATGGTGGTGGGCGGCGGCGGCGAGTGGCGTAGGCGGTTGGTCGCAGCTCTGGGTGATAACGGTGGCGAGTGGGTGGCGGCGGCGACGGTGGCTGTCGGGGTGAGGTGGTGGCGGGTGGCGGCGATGGCGTCGGTGGTGGGTGGTGGTGGTGGTGGTGGGTTGTGGCGAAGGTTGTGGGTTGTGGTGTTGTTGAGGAATGGTGCAAGAGGGGATGGAATGGAAAAAAAACATGGGGAGTGGAAGGAATGATTTTGAGGGAATGGAATGCCTTTTGGAATGGGTGATTCCATTCCATTGACCAACCAAACACTCTTTTCTTCATTCCCTCGTAATCACTCATTCCATTCCACCTCTCATTCCTGCATACCAAACACTACCTAAGTGCTGGCCGGGAGACAAACTTAGGGTTCGATCAAAATGTAACTTCTTCAAATTTGGGTTCAATCTAGATGTGACTGGGGGGCATGTGACAACTCTTAACACCAAAACATTCATTATAAATGAGATTTAAACAACGGGATTGAAACTGCATGTAATCAACTTCCAAGAGGTGGTGCGACCAACAGTAAAATGGGATGAGCGGGTGAAGGCGGCATGACAAAGGGATGAGCGGGTTGGAGACGGTCCGACCGGCCGTGATAAAGGGATGAGCTGGTAGAGGGGTGTGACCAACGTTACAAATAGGTTGAACGGGTGGACGACCGAGTGACTTAGATTATTATTATTATTATTATTATATTGTTGATTAAAAAGTCATGAATAGTAACTATATTTTTATAATAATATATATCTTTTCAATATTTTATCATTTAATATTATAATAGTTTATTATTATATTTACTTTTCAACAATAAATATATATATATATATATATATATATAGGACAAAGATCCGTTAGGAACCACCCCTTATTGCGAGAACCGCGAGAACCAGTGTGAACACAAACAGTAATTCCTAAAAAAATCTAAAAAACACCCAAAATTTTTTTTTTTTATTTTGTTACTATTTTTTTTGAAAAAATCGCAATATTTTGTTAATAAAAAAAATTTTCAAAAAAAAATTTTCAAAAAAAAAAAAAAAAAAAAAATTTCGAGTAACAGTTATCCATGCACATGTGCATATGTATCGTTTCTTTGTCAAATTCCGCAATTCATTACAAATAATAGTCAATTGCACTTTCATTTACACTACCACGTGTAATACACTACTTTTTACGTTAACAATGTTAGAAATTCACATGTGCATTTATATGTATTAACAGGAAATAAGGTGTTTTGGTACACTACTTTCTCTTTTATCTATCGTTCCATCCATAATACACAAGCATGCACATGTGCATTTTTGTCATTTCTTTGACAAATTCCGTAATTCATTACACATATTAGACAATTGCACTTTATTTACACTACCATATGTAATACACTACTTTTTACATTACCAATATTAGAAATGCACATGTGCATTTATATGTATCAACATTAAATAAGGTGTTTTGGTACACCACTTTGAATACACTTTCCTTTTTCATCTATCATACCATCCATAACACACTACCATTACCTCCTACCATCCATAATACAATACCATTATCTCCTACCATCCATGATACAATACCATTAACAATATTTTCACTTTAATACATGTATGTAAACACCATTTATACCATCCCATCAACATATTACATAAAAAATTGACAACTATAACCAAACCATCAACCACTAGATATAACTAACCAAAAAACATGTATATGAGCCTACTTCTCCATTCAAAATCACAAACTTTTTGTAACAAAACACGTTATATCATGGTTATACCTAATTATGCACATGTGCATTTTGAATATTGGTAATGTAAAAAGTAGTGTATTACTAATGGTATTGTAAATTAAAGTGCAATTGTCTATTCCTGATAACGTATTACTGAATTTGTTGAAGTAATGATACATATGCACATGTGCATAGATAACTGTTACTCGAAAAAAAAAAGTTTTTTTTTTTTTTTTTTTTTTTTTTTTTATGGTAACGAAATATAGCGATTTTTATTAAAAAAATATTAAAAAAAAATAAAAAAAATTTTTGAGTGTTTTTTTGATTTTTTTTTGATTTTATTTTGTGTTCACATTGGTTCTCGCGGTTCTCGCAATAAGGGTGGTTCTCGCATGAACCTTACCCTATATATATATATATATATATATATATATATATAGGCTAAAGATAAATAGAAAACCACTTTTAGCTAGAAAACCCGGGAAACTCTAAGCTCCCGACATTTTTTTTGGAAAAAATAACACATGTAATATACATGTTTTTAAAACTTTTGGGCCAAAAAAAACAAAAAAGCGCCGAAGGGATTTTTTTTTAAAAAATAAACAAATTTCAGCAACTTTGCTGTGTAACACGTGTTACACAAAAAATGCTGAAATTTGTTTATTTTTTTAAAAAAAATCCCTTCGGCGTTTTTTTGTTTTTTTTTTGGCCCAAAAGTCTTAAAAACATGTATATTACATGTGTTATTTTTTTCAAAAAAAAATGTCGGGAGCTTAGAGTTTCCCGGGTTTTCTAGCTAAAAGTGGTTTTCTATATATATATATATATATATATATATGTTGATGCAGATTTGTGTCCGATGCTTGTCGAATAGATTAGTTTTATTTTACGCTGAATTTGTAATAGTTAGTGAAACGGTCTATCGAACGTGTATAGACCCGCTCGTTTGAAGTGGTCAAACGAGAGGGTTATTCGGTTGACCGTGTGGGTTTTGCTAGACAAACAGTTAGATTATGGTTGTATAATGTTTGGTGTCGAAGGATAAGGCATCGAAGGATTGTGTATATCCTTCGATGAGCTCGAAAGATATCCATCGATAGATGAAGATGGACCTCGAAGGATATGTCATCCTTCGAGGTATATGTGTATCTTTCGATAGCTGGATGATCGACAGATGATCTATCGATCAATCAGTTAGATCCTTCGACCATACAACCTGTGTTGGGTATAAATACCAACACTTTGTCATTTGCAAGACCAAGAGAGTGAGAGGAGGTTTGAGACCTCACCCGGGGAGAGATCACCACTTGATCTCTCCCGGAATGTATACTCCTTTGGTATTAGTTCGGTTATCATGTAATCGGGCCGATTTGTAACGTTATACTACCGGATTAATACAAAGTTGTTTGTTTATCATTGCTAATCTCTTCCGTCTTTGAACATAATCACAAGAATCACGGTTTCGGTCCCCAAACCCGGTCCTACAATTGGTATCAGAGCCATGGTGCCCGATTTAGTAAAACTAACCGTTTACTAAGTCACATGTGCTCTAGATCTGTGATTTTTGTGCGTTTTTGTTCAAGATGTAAAAAAAAAAAAAAAAAAAAAAGTGAAAATGAGAAAAACTCAGATCTGGACCCGAATATTCAGATCTGTGCTAAAACGAGTGTTGGGTTTTATGTTTTTCTCTAAAATATTCAAGTTTTCTTCATCAAAAATCGTGTACAAAGTGTTTTCATCGAATCTGCAGATTTACACAGTAGCTGTGTTCTTGATGTTCTTGGTGCCTTCATGTTTCGAAAGATGTGTAGGATGCTCGAAAGATCTAACTGTTTTCGAAAGTTCAATCACAACTTCGAATGATCATTCTTTTTCTCGAAGGGTCATATTTATGTTCCGAAGGATCAAGATATTTTGTGGATCTTTGAAAGATCAACATTTTCGAAGGATCAAGATATTTTGTGGATCTTTGAAAGATCAACAACTTCGAAGGATCTAGATATTTTGTGGATCTTTGAAAGATCAACAACTTCGAAGGATCTAGATATTTTGTGGATGTTTGAAAGATCAACAATTTCGAAGGATCATCATCTCAACAGCTTCGAAAGATAAGACAGATCTCGAAGGATCAGAACAAACAACTTCAAAAGATCACCTGTGTTGTGTATCGAAGGATCCCGAATCGAAAGATCAGGATGTTTCGAAGGATCCAGAGAAAAGGGGCTGCTGTTGTTGTAAAAAAAAAAAAAAAAAAAAAAAGGCATGATGAAAACAAGAGATGATTGAAAACTTAATTTTTGAAAAAAAAAAAAAAAAAATTGTGGGGTAGTCATGGTTACCGATGCAAATGGCAAAAATGGTAACGCGACTATTATGGGCCAAAAACAACACGGTATGTTCACTTCCGCACGTCAATGTTTATGATTGTTACCGGTTATTCGTAAATGTTCGAAAACATTTTGTTTATTGTCATATTCTCGCATTTGAAGACGAACGTATGAACCTTGAACGCCAACACCGGTCCTAACGAGTTCACAAAGTCTTTGGAGGGATACAAGTCGGATCCGATGGGGTACTAGGCGATATTGCTTTATCAACTAGAATATGCAACGAAGAAATCCTTTTTGTTTATTGTCATATTCTCGCATTTGGTAACGAATGAATGAACCTAGAATGTCAACACCGGTCCTAACGAGTTCACAAAGTCTTTGGAGGGATACAAGTCGGATCCTACGGGGTACTAGGGGACGTTCTTATTCAACTAGAATATGCAAAGAAGAAAGTCGTTTTCGTGATTTTTCGGAACCGAGAACATTCAATAAAGATTGACGACAGTTCCGCTCAGTGGAGGGAATTGGTGAACATTTGACGACAGTTTCTTTGAAGTGGAAAGAATCTGTTAAGGTTTAGAGATTTTACCAAAGAAATGGGGGATAAAAATGTTGAATTTCTTCGGTAAATTTCTAAACGCAATCACAGGTGGTAGAGTTGTGATTTTCTGGTGATACAATCGGTTCGGCGTGGAATGTTTTGCACATACACATATTTGAGGATTTTAATTAATTCTCCAGCCAGCGTGAAGGGTTTTGCACGGAAAAATACAGGTTTCTAAAGTCTATAGTAGTTACAAAAGCGCTGTTCACTGAAGACCTGGGGAATCTTTATGGAAGCTGATAGTTCAAGGCTGAAGACCTGCAGGATTCGGTTTTGGGTTTGATGTTTCTTTGGGATTTTACAGGGATCTAGGGGTAACTCAATTCGTTGAGTTTGCAAACGATGTACTTGGTCAAGCTGACTTCCTGAGTACTGATGCTGAAGATCCGTAGTGCATTACGTGGTCAACTTCACAAAGGCGAGACAATGAGATCTGGATGTAGTTCAACTAAGCATGCTGGTTGAGCTTGCAAGGGATACACTTGGTCTAGCTGACTTTCCTGAGTGTTGATGCTGAAGATTAAAGTGCATTACTTGGTCGATTCCACAAAGACGGTTTACAGAAGACAGTTCACCAGAAATCTCTATCAATGTAGTATGCTTGTATGAAGGAGAGTTCTTATGACAAGATCAAGACTTGATGCAGTTCTTAAAGATTGGAACCCTTATCAAATGCCGGTTGGAGTATTGGAAGATCAGCGGAAGATCGGTCAATTGAGGAAATTGCACAACACTCAACACGGATACGCGTACTTTAAGGGGGAAATATTTTACAAGGAGTGTCAAGATACTACTTACCTGGATCATCAGTCAAAGGGGAATTTGTTAACACAGAGAAGATGAATACTTGACTGAAGATCGATTGCAGTTGCATTTTCAGCATTCGACAGCAACGGACAAGGGGGAATTTGTTGATGCAGATTTGTGTCCGATGCTTGTCGAATAGATTAGTTTTATTTTACGCTGAATTTGTAATAGTTAGTGAAACGGTCTATCGAACGTGTATAGACCCGCTCGTTTGAAGTGGTCAAACGAGAGGGTTATTCGGTTGACCGTGTGGGTTTTGCTAGACAAACAGTTAGATTATGGTTGTATAATGTTTGGTGTCGAAGGATAAGGCATCGAAGGATTGTGTATATCCTTCGATGAGCTCGAAAGATATCCATCGATAGATGAAGATGGACCTCGAAGGATATGTCATCCTTCGAGGTATATGTGTATCTTTCGATAGCTGGATGATCGACAGATGATCTATCGATCAATCAGTTAGATCCTTCGACCATACAACCTGTGTTGGGTATAAATACCAACACTTTGTCATTTGCAAGACCAAGAGAGTGAGAAGAGGTTTGAGACCTCACCCGGGGAGAGATCACCACTTGATCTCTCCCGGAATGTATACTCCTTTGGTATTAGTTCGGTTATCATGTAATCGGGCCGATTTGTAACGTTATACTACCGGATTAATACAAAGTTGTTTGTTTATCATTGCTAATCTCTTCCGTCTTTGAACATAATCACAAGAATCACGGTTTCGGTCCCCAAACCCGGTCCTACAATATATATATATATATATATATATATATATATATATATATATATATATATATAATAGCTTTTCATTATTTTGTTATTAAATATTATAATACTTTATTATTATATTTACTTTTAAGTTTTAATATATTTTTATTTTTTTAAACCATTTCCTTTTTCGTTTATGATTTTTTTATTAATTATTTTTAACTTTTTTTCGTAAATCATATTTCATTTATCAATTAGTTTGATATTTCTTTAATAACTTATGTTTATTAATTTTTTCTAAGGATCATGAATAGTGATTTTATTTTATAATAATATATAGCTTTTAAGTTTTTAATTATCTAATATTTTAATAGTTTATTGTTATATTTACTTTTAAATTTAATGTATTTTTATTAAAAAAATTACACCGTTGGTCTTTGTGATTTCTACTAAATTTCAATGTCAGTTACTAATAGTTTTTTTGTTGCAAAATCAGGTATTAATGTTTTAATTTGTTACAATGTTGAGTACTAAGGCCAAATCTTGGACAATGTTGAGTACTAAGAGCAAACCTTGTTAACTTTTTTTGTTAAGTCTTACTAAAATTACTAAATGCCCTTTAATATCTAGAGTCTATTTTTTAATTAATTACATTTGACTAAAATAATTTAATGTTTTATTTATATTTATATTTTTATATTTTTCTGTTTTATTTATAATTTTTATATAAAATTAAATGGATTTGAAGTTTATTATTTATAAACTTTGAGTTTATATTTAATAATATGCTAGTAAAATACACTTTTTAATTTAATCTAAATAATATTATATATAAACTCAAAGTATATAAATAATAAACTTCAAATCCATATAATTTTATAAAAAAAAAACAAAAAATATAAAAGATATAAATATAAATAAAACTTTAAATTATTTTAGTCAAATATAATTAATTAAAAATAGACTCTCTAGTTATTAAAGAGCATTTTTAGTAAGACTTAACAAAAAAAAGTTAACAATGTTTGACCTTAGTACTCAACATTGTCACAGATTAGAAAGTTAATACCTGATTTGCAACAAAAAACTATTAGTTCCCTACATTGAAATTTAACAAAAACCATAAGGACCAACCGTATAATTTTTTCTTTTTATTATATTACTTTTTAAACCATATTTCTTTTATCATTTAGTTTTGTTTTAATAACTCTTAGAAACAAAGTTGTATTTAAAATAGAGTTGCTTTACATTAGCATTTGCTCCGTTTCACCGCAACGCGCAACTTTAAGAAATCTAGTTATATATAGTAGATGAAGAAACATAAATAGTAAATTTAATTTTATAAATTACTTTTGTAATGATATATTGTTTGTTAGTATTTTATTATTTAATATTATAATAGTTTATTACTATACTTATTTTTTAGTTTTAATATTTTTTCCGTTTTTAAAACCATATTTCCTTTATCATTTATTTTTTGTTTTTAATAATTATTTTTTTAAATCATATTTCCTTTATCAATTAACTTGAAATATTGAAATTATTACTATTATTATTATTTAATTTTAATTTTAATTTTAATTGTAATTTAATTATTATTATTATTATTATTATTATACATATTAATAACAATTGGTCATGAACAGTAGTTCAATATTTTTATAATATTATAGTTTTTTAAGTTTCTATTATTTTATTATTTTATTTCTTTAATTTATTATTTTATTGTTTCCTTATTTTATTATTTTAAGTTTTCTCATATAACATTTAACATAATATCTTAGCAACATTGATGCCCTGCCGATCTTGACTGTATAACATCGGTCGGTATCCTTATTATCAGAACCGTTACTGATATTCGTATTTATGGTTTTAACCGATGTAAAATACATATTGATATTATTTTGGTCATATCGTGACTTTATTTTTTGGGTTTTATCGTTCGCTTGATATACTGAGTGGCGATACCGTATCGATGTCGTAATCAGTGGCGGATCTAGGATTCCGACCAAGGGGTAACGTTTTATAAATAAGCCGTAACGAATTCGAAAAAACGCCAAATTACACTAATTTTTCCAATTTTTTTCCGACAAGGGGTCGCGGACGCCACCCCTTAATAAGCTATAGGTCCGCCCCTGGTCGTAATGAATCAAACCCATACCGAATGATACCCGCCGCAACGTACGGGGAAATTTAACTAGTTATCTATATTAATAGAAACTACTCATGAACAATAGTTTTCTTTTAAAATATTAAAATAAGTTTTTTAAATTAATTGATTCCATTTCTTTAACATTAAATTTACCCATGATTAAAAAAAACATTGTAACTTTCCTTTGATTAACATATTACTTTCTTTTGCAAATAAATCTCATCTTTTATGTACAGTTCTAATAAAGTTAAAACCTATTTACATATTTGTAAAATTTAAAGTTATGGGTATGTAATATGTGATGCATACATTTTATAAAACTAATAGCTTAACATACAAATATATGATATTTAAAAAAATACAGTTTTATTATTAACAAAAATAAAATGAAAAAAATAATAATCATTTTACTCTTTTTGTTATTTAT
Source organism: Helianthus tuberosus (assembly GCA_030545235.1). Lineage (NCBI taxonomy): Eukaryota > Viridiplantae > Streptophyta > Magnoliopsida > Asterales > Asteraceae > Helianthus > Helianthus tuberosus. Next base: position 10,736,727 of record CM060440.1, read on the forward strand.
GAGATTATTAAAAAACGGTAGGATGTGTATTGGTCGGTTTTGGCCTAAAACCATAACATAACCACGATGTCGGTTTTGGCCTAAAACCATAACATAACCACGATGGTTCGGTTAATTCAGTTTTTTGCACACCCCTAAAAAACGGTAATGACATGATTCAAAACGTGTGTATATCTATATTTTAGGATGTTTAGCCTACGGTAATGTCACAAACTGATCTGACTTTGACTAAACATCGGTATGGGAATTGGTACCATCGGAATAGTTACCAATTTTTTTATGGCCTTCGATCGATGTACAACGGTTGATACAAAGAGTGTCGATGTCCAAGTACCGCAATAAACCGAACCGATACCGACTGAAATCCCGCCGCATCGCGCGAGGGAATTCTGCTAGTTATTATTGAAAGGTAAGCTTGATGAATAGTAAATTAATTAACAATTTAATATTATATTTAATTTTAAGATTTTTTATTTAATGTGACTACTTTTTAAATTGCATTTGTTACCTTTTTAAATAAACTAAGCTAGTGTGATATCCCCCACGCTATGCGGCGGGAATTTGGTCGGTATCGGTTCGGCTCGTTATGATACCAACACTCGCTAGAGCAACCTAAATGAACAAAAAACCATAAAAACAAAGTCGTGTTTTACATTAATTGAATACAATAAAGTGAACACCGCACTAAATTCGATAATAGGTATACGGTACTGATGTTTGGTCGTCAGGGTACCAGCATGGTACCAGAAAAAACACTCTACGCTAACTTCATTGTTCATTAATAAGATTAACAAATATACGTTATCGAAGAAAAATCAAATTAAATAAATTAAATTAAATAGTAAACTGCCATTTTGGTCCCTGTGGTTTGGCCAGTTTTGCCACTTTAGTCCAAATCTCAAACTTATTACATCTGGGGCCCTGTGGTTTGCATTTTGTTGCCATTTTAGTCCAAAACTCAAATCAGGTCAGATTTCAAAAAAAAAACCCCTGGTTTTTGTCCTTTTCCTCAGGGGCCTTTTGGTCTTTTTCTAACTAAATATTAAGTAAATCTTTATCTATTTATAAGTTATTATAAGAAATAAACAACAACAACAAAAACATGTCGATCTAGATCTAGGATGAACAATAACTCGATCCAGATCCCTGACTCTCTCACTTCTCTCTCTCAATAACTCGATCCAGATCCAGGATGAACAACAACAACAAAACATCCGTCGCCGCTGAGGAACAACCGTCGCCGCCTGAGGAACAACCGTCGCCGCCTTTGTCTTCGCCGGAACTGAATGAGAGAGAGGTACGAATAAGAGTAGATCTGGTGCGAGGTTTAGGTTTGATCCGAGAGATGCAGATGAGATATTTGCGGAGTTTTTTTTACAGATCGGAAGGTAGGGTTTCAGGTGTTGTCTGATCTTCGTCCCAACAGTGGTTCCGATGGTGGTTCTTCTTTAGCCGCCTTTAAGGTTGTTAATTTGTGTTAAGTGTTAACCCTAATTAGGGTTTGGATTAGGGTTTTCTGGTGAAATTGGGTGAAATGAGGAAGACAAGGGTGGTGGTGGTGCAGTGGTGGTGCAGTGGGGGTGGTGGTGGTGTTAATGGAGGGGGGAGGAGGTGGCGGTGGTGAGAAGGGGGGATTATGAGAGGGTTAACTGCATATTTTGTTCTCTCTGTTCGTTATCTTCTCTTTAGGCGATTTAGGGTTTCTTTCGAGTAGTGAACATCTTTGTTTCACTAAGTGCTTGTTAGATCGTTTATGTACAGATTATCACATTGATAATCAGCAGGTGAGAGGAGAGTTTAGAGTTTTGTTGTGCAGTTCTTATTCGATTGTTTGTTCATAGTTCAGGGTTAATAAAACACTTTATTCAGTCTTGATACCTGTTGTTTGACATGTGCAATCAAGCTTTAAGTTGGGGATAAAGACAAAATGAGTTATATATAGATAATTGAGTTATAATAATTTCAAAATGACTAAAATACCCCTGAGGATAAAGACAAAATATCAGGTTTTAAGTTTGGGAATCTGGTCAAATTTCACTTTTGGACTAAAATGGCAACAAAATGCAAACCACAGAGCCCCAGATGTAATAAGTTTGAGATTTGGACTAAAGTGGCAAAACTGGCCAAACCACAGGGACCAAAATGGCAGTTTACTCTAAATTAAATGATAGTTAAATTGGTTAAAAGCGTATACATAAATATATTATATATAGTTTAATCAAATATATTAAATTTTTAGATCAATATTATGTTAAATTATTATATTAATATTAAACTTATAGGATTCTCCCATGCTACGAGACGGGAATTTGGTTGGTGTATATGTCGTTTGTTACGAAGCATGCACTCAAATGATATTGACACGTAGTTGACACTGATCGAAAACAATGAAAAGAATACCAGTACAAATGTTGTTCGGTCGAAACTGGCTCAATTTCGTCAAAGTACTGACACTCATATAACTTATTGTACCAAATATATACTCTATTTTGAATGCAACTTTGTTGTCAACAAAATTTATGTTAGCACATCTATAAAGTAAGCATGTACGTATATTGAGCTTTTAAATAAAAGTTAACGAACGCAAGTTATTCGGTTTTAAAATTATATTGTAATCATAATAAACCTTTTTAATATATTTCATATTTGCATGAATTTGGTTGGTGCATATATCATTTGTTACGATACCTGCGCTCAAACAACATTGACCCGTAATTTACACCTATCGAAAAAAACGAAAAGAACACCGGTACAAATATTGTTCGGTCGAAACCGGCTCGATTTCCTCAAAGTACCGACACTGGTATAACTTACTGTACCAAAGATATGCTCTACTTTGTTGTCAACAAAAATTATGTCTGCGCGTCTAAATAATTAACCATGTACGTATATTGAGCTTTAAAAAAAATTAACGAATGCGAGTTCTTTAGATTTTATATTATATGGTAATCATAATAAATCTTTTTAATATATTTCATATTCTTCTTTATTATCATTTAAATATACTGCTTAGCCCATCAATTAGATAGGCAAAAGAAAATTACTGACATAAATTATTAAACATATCAATATTTTTTTGCCACTCAATTCAATTAAGTTATCAAAACAATAAAAAACAAACAAAAAGATTTTGACACCAATTAAAATATTAGAAACAACAAATTAAAAACAAAACCATCAAACATTAAAATATATTCAACACCAATTCATCAATAACATTTATCAATTACTATTCATGTCAAGTTTGAATTAATATGTATAATAATATGTATAATGTATAATATGCAACTCAATTTATTTTTTTCTATCGACATCCAGGCATAAACTTTGCGGAAACATAGTTATAGTTAAAATATATTATTATTATTATTATTATTTTATTATTATTGATAGGTTGATGAATAGTAAATTAATTAACAATTTAATATTATATTTAATTTAAAGATTTTTTATTTAATGTGACTACTTTTTAAATTGCGTTTGTTACCTTTTTAAATAAACTAAATATGCAACTCAATTTATTTTTTTCTATCGACATCCAGGCATAAACTTTGCGGAAACATAGTAATACTTAAAATATAGTAATTTTTGGTATCTCAAGTTATACAAGTGTCGTTATTGTACCAGTACCTTAATGAACTGAACTGATTTCGACTGAATAACATCGGTATTAGTATTATCTGAACCAGGATTGATTTTTATGGATTTCTATCGATGCAATATACGTGTCGATATCGTTTTAGGCATCTCATGGCTTGTTTTCTGTTTTCTCTATTGGCTGTTGTAACGAGTATCGACACTATAACGAGCCAAACCGATGCCAACCCAACTCCCAGACATAGTGCGGGGAATCCCACTAGTTGTTGTTGTTGTTATTATACATACATACACATATACATACACATACACATACACATACACATACACATACACATACACATACACATACACACATACACATACATACACACATACATACACACACACACACATACATACATACATACATACATACATACATACATACATACATACATACATACATACACATACGTATACATACACATTGGTTAACGGGTACAAAAACGATAACTTGTTATATTGGTAAATTATAACTACGTCATCGAAGATGGGTTTTCTTAGTATAACAGGGAAGCGGAATACACTCGCTTCTTCACCAATTAATTTCATCTTTGTATGTGAAATTCTTTGCCCCCATGGGTATCAAAGACGAAGATTCCAACAAGACTTTGATCTTTGTTTCCCAGTTAACTTACCGTGTATAAATGACAAAACTACATACACGAAAGCGGTATTTTAATTCAGAGACCACCTATTACCAAACCGACACCGACGATCTAAAAGATGGTGTAAAGGGAGGCTTTAACAAGGGACGTAAAGTTTAATTAATCAACAATACTAACATCTTTTTTTGTTTGGGATTTTGAAGCAACACATGAAACCACATATTGAGAAAATATTCGACGGACGCTGGTCGTAATTTCTATAGGAGATTATAACGAGAAAACAAGTCAACTATTTACCTGAGATAAGATCGTGTTTTTTTTTTTTTGGAATTGTCCATTTCAGCGTCAGAAAAGCCGTCGAGAACCTGTTATCGGACAAATGATTGGGAATCAAACCTGAAAAAGCCTAGTGTGGACTATTATTGGGATTTAGTCATCATCAGATCACTGACAAGTGTTCTTTCTATCGTATATTTCCGACGAATAACTGATAGTTAACTTTTCATTTTTTAACAAACCTGGGTATTAACGTTAATTGTTTGTTAAACTATTAGTATCTAAATACGTTATTTTGTGCAAGCTACATGGACTAACTATGTTAATACCCTAGAAGTTAATTCCTCCAAATGTTACAAAATGAAAAGTTATGATATGTACCAATCGGTTGATAAATAATTCGTTGAGTGGATCAAGCTCAAAAGAAATTAGGAAGAAACAAGACTTGAGATAATTCTCTAATTTTTCATTCATAACATAATAAATCAATATAGGCTGTTATATAACCTACAAAATGAGATCCAAACTAACTGCAACAAATTAGGAAACACTAACCCACTAGACCCACTATTATCCACTAACTACTTAAAGAAAACACTAAACATGAAAATAATATGCAACAAACAACGTGGGCAGTAAACAAATTAGACTTCATTTAATGCATAGGTTATGTGGGTGTTTGGCACGTAACAATCTACCCCTCTTGAACTCGCCTTGTCCTCAAGGCGAAAATCCAATTCGGCCACGGTGGATGCCACTCGATTCTTCCGTCCGCATTCGGAAAAGTATTAATTAACCGCCATGGCAGTTGCCACTCGATTTTTCCGGTTGCATTTGGTGCGGTATCGATAGGTCGCCACGATGGGCGCCATCCGCCATGCGCAAAACCCATGATTGGCTCATCTTCATTTGCTGCCATCTCACATCCTATGTTAACCCAACTAATTAAAGATCCTTCAGTTGTGGAAGTTGCAATTTGAATTTTCTTCTCGTGTAATTTTGATGCTTCTAGAGGTATTAAATGAAAAGGGTAATGCACCACAATTTTACACCCAACAACATGGACAAGTTTGGTGACTGGTTTTGGGGATGGGCGCGGTGCAAACAGGCCAAGTGACAACGATGGTTTTAGTGTAGGTTGTATAGGAGGGGCAGGAACTTGTGTCACAGGTTGGAAGGGTGCAAAAGGTCGAGTTTCCACTGCGGGTTTTGGGGTTGCAGGTTGTTCAAAGGCTGGCACGGTTGTAGATTGGCTGAAGTTGGTGGAATTTGGAGTGATGGTTGTTGGCGGTGTGGTGGCGGAAGGTAACGGTAGCGCTAGAGCGAAAACTGATGTTGGAGGTATATTGGTTTGGGGAGCTTCCCACGCGGTTCGAATTGATCGGAACTCGTTGAGAAGGGTTTGCAACTGAGACTCGAGCTTCGCAAGGGATTCGTTCATCCATTGGTAGAACTCGGTTTCGGATAGAGTGTGACCAACCATGGTCGGGGGGATCACGACGGCTCTGATACCAATTGATATGTACCAATCGGTTGATAAATAATCCGTTGAGTGGATCAAGCTCAAAAGAAATTAAGAAGAAACAAGACTTGAGATAATTCTCTAATTTTTCATTCATAACATAATAAATCAATATAGGCTATTATATAACCTACAAAATGAGATCCAAACTAACTCCAACAAATTAGGAAACACTAACCCACTAGACCCACTATTATCCACTAACTACTTAAAGAAAACACTAAACATGAAAATAATATGCAACAAAACAACCTGGGCAGTAAACAAATTAGACTTCATTTAATGCATAGGTTATGTGGGTGTTTGGCACGTAACAAGTTAATACCCTAACAGATGATTTTAAACTATTAGTAGCTAAGTATGCTATTTCGTGCAAACCAGGGACTAACTATGTAATTAACTCTATATAAAAATGATCAAATTTTAGTTTATTTGAATACTTTCTAATACTTTATGCACCGTTTATTAATATGCTTATTATATTAGCAGAACCCTATAGATCAATACAAATACTATTCTAGTTTTAACCTAGTGCTTAAAATGACCTCTATGTTCTATCAAACACATTTGTTAACTCATAAATTTCAAGCTTTGGATAATAAATGAGTCAATCGAGCTCGATCTCAAGAATAACGCCCGAGCTCATATATTAGTTCATTATAATAATGATAGAATAATAAACCAAACATCGTGCTTGGGCTTAGGCTCGGGCTCAAGCACCATTATGAAAATATATTTGAGTTGTGCACATTGTTCCTAACCAAGTAAAGTGCAGATTCCCTTCTACACGGCTTGCTTCATTACAAACCCTAGGGTTATGATCAGAATGACAAGGACAAGACAACTCAAAGTCATTTTAGCGTGCTTTCAAATAAAATGATAATAGTCATATTGCCCGCTAAATTTAGGCTTCCACTATTCTCACACTACTAAATCTTATTTTCACATCATTTTTCACTCTATCTTTCTCTCTCTCTATATATCTACGTATGTATAAAAAATATAAAGAGAAGGGGTGTGTGAATATTATTAACTCGCTAAATCATTTGTAATCAAGAAACAATCAAAGATATACGTTATTTATTTAAAATTATTTTCGTTTGGAGATCCATTTAAGCCGTACAGCACTAAATTCTGATATTTAAATCTGAAAACAAGTGCTTGTGAACTTATATAATTGTCCGTGATGAAATTCGATTAATATTATCAAAAGACACGTCATACATCTTATTGTTTAAAGGACAAATAATAAACTTTTGGACAGCTAATCATTTATTTCAGTTATTCTATGCTATGCCGGATCTATTCACACACACATTTGGTCTATTCACACACCCAAACGCCCCGCTATGGCCAAAGCGGGACGCTTTGGATTAAAGTCAACAGACAAAAGCTGAGCACGTCACTTCCTGTCCGGCGACCTCGTACCGAAGCGGCCCACTTTGGCCAAAGCGGGGCGTTTTGGTCTGGCAATTTATTTTTGGAGGGAAAAATAGGGTTTTGGTGAAAAAAATGGTTGTTGGTTTGTTGTTTGATTGTATTTGGTTGTGTTTTTTTGTTGAAAGATTGTAGATTTTTATTTTTATTTTATAAGACATATTTAATTTAAAGTTGATTTAAAGTTATTTTATTTTTACGAGTTAATTACTGTTTTCGTCCTTGTGGTTTGTCAAAAATCACTATTTCAGTCCATTAGTTTAAAATTTGAGATTTCAGTCCCTATGGTATCACTTTCGTAACCATTTCAGTCCCTGTACTAACAGAATAAATGGATTGAAATGGTTACGAAAGTGAAACCAAAAGGACTGAAATGGTTACGAAAGTGAAACCACAAGGATTGAAATCGCAATTTTTAAACTAATGGACTGAAATAGTGATTTTTGACAAACCACATGGACCAAAACAGTAATTAACTCTATTTTTACAAAAACATATATATATTAGTGTTATTAATTTATCAAGTAATAAGTTACTTTTTTATATTTTTTTTGTCAATTTATATGATATCTTTGACTAATTTATATTGTTATGTTCTTTTAGTTTTCATGATGAAACCGGAGCTGTTATCTCGGTTCTTTAGTACTTTCGTGATAAATACAATGTTCATATTTGTTATCCAGTGCAGAAAAATGTGGTTTCTGTATCGATTATTCAGATCTCTATTCGGTCATCTTTCAAAACTGCAATACTCGAATGTACAGAAAATCCCGAAGAAGTTTAACAGAGATCACCGGAAGCAAATCCTGTTGAACAACAATGTCCTGTTAATTGTTTCAGATGACATGCTTGGTAACAAAGAGTAACACTTTCTTCTTTTGTTTTTCGATCTTTGTTAGTTGTTAATATTTTATTTTTTCTACTTTTAGAAAGGTTTGAGTGAGAAAGTTGTAGTCAAATTACAGTTAGTCTTAAATGGTACAAAAATGTGATGATACCAAAAGAAGCAGCTCTTTGGACACTGTTGGGTTATCATCTTTCAACCTCATGTTGATAAGTGTGTGTTTATTTTGATTTAATGCTTCAGTTTACTTGAATCTTTGTGTGTGTTTTTTATTGCAATTCAGTCAAGACCGATACGGGTAAGATTGTGCCACTTGATGTTAAAGGCTCAGACACTGTTGGCAGCGTCAAGCTCAAAATACAGGCCAAGGAACATATCCCCTTTGACCAACAGGAGCTGATCTTCAACGAGAGAAATCAAGTGTCTGTCTATTCAATTGAGAGAAATCACTGCATTACATCCCTGTTGAAAAACATAATCGATAATTTTTTTTAGGGAAAATGGGGTTGAAAGATGATAACTCAACAGTGGTGGATCTCATTCTACAACTTCGATAAATTCAGGGCTATCCTCAAATAATGTTTCCTATATGTTTGAAGACCAACAAATGTCCAAAGTGCTGCTTCTTCGTTCGCCTGACTAGGCGATAAAGAACCCCTAAAACGGGACATAATCCCAAATTGTCTAGAGAAGCGTTTTTATCATGTGTCATATGAAACAAGTGTCTGACTTAGACAACGGTATCTCAATGAAAGGAATTCTAAAAAGGAAAAGAGACACAACTCGTGTAGTTGCAAAAAGCAGAATCACATTCATTTTCCTTCAATTTCCAGAACATTCTCCACAAACTATAACAAATTCCTTTTCCTTCAATTCTATTGATGTGTCATCTTTGGAGTTAGTAGGATTTCCAAATACAGCAGTAGGATCCGTACTTAAAGGTATCTCTCTAAAAAAATCCATCAAGCTCAAAAGGAAAACTTGTGTTTCCCATAGTCACAAACAATTGCGGTTTTTATTTCCCATAGCCACCGTTTCCATAATAAAAAAACGGTTGCGGTTTGCTCATTCAATCTTCATTGCTTCATTAAAATTAACAAGGCGGTCTCGGTTGCATATTTTAGGGAGACCTTTAAGTACGGATCCTACAGCTGCATTTGGAACAAGATCACCATTTCAGGGTTTTAGACAACTTGGGACTATGTTCCATTTTAGGGTTTCTTCATCACCTATAACAATGTCGATAAACATTGATCGGAACCCGCCGCTTAAATCTCAGTTATGTCTCATTGCATTATAACAATACTGACAGGGGTGCTGGTCTTTTCTCCCACTGTGCAAACTTGAAAAATCTCACCAAGAGTGATCAAGTTAAAGGAAGGCTGGTGAAGGTTAGCTGACACTCGCCATTCTCTTGCACCTTCTGCAGACATGCATCTCTAAGCAGTCAGCGAGAGTTAAAAGACACTCGTGAAGGTTAGCTGACGCTCCATGGGCTATGAGGCAGTCGTGATCCAAATCAGTCGTTGTTAAGCAAACAAATATGGTAAAAGATGATGCCTTGTGCCCTTTGATGTATTACTTTTTGTTACATGATGTCTACATGTGTTTTGAAATAAGCTTTGTTCTTGGTTTAATGAAGCTACACCTTCATCTTATAGGCCTATACAATGCGAAAGAAAAGATGCCTTGTGCCCTTTATATCTTTTCATGGTGTTTTTTTAAAGGCTAACACACGTAAAATCTAGTTATATTCCTACATCTATATCTTTTGTCCTGACAAACTAGCTCGGGCTAGACCCCTCAAGTTGTCATTCATATCTTTTTGTTCACTGACAAACTATGTGACATGTGTCTGGTCTAGTGGTCCCGGTACATTCAAGATAATGTTCTCTGGCAAGTACTGTTTAATATCTGATTGAGAAGCACTAAAATAATAACGGTTCTCCAATTCCAGATCAGTAATGTAAGGAGAGGCGTTGAGATAACGGACATCCATCAAGCTCAAAAGGAAAACTTGTGTTTTCCATAGTCACAAACGATTGTTGTTTTTATTTCCCATAGCCACCGTTTCCGTAGTAAAAAAACGGTTGCGGTTTGCTCATTCAATCTTCATTGCTTCATTAAAATTAACAAGGCGGTCTCGGTTGCATATTTTAGGGAGACCTTTAAGTACGGATCCTACAGCTGCATTTGGAACAAGAAGTCCAAAAATCCATTCATTATCTGTTGTTGTCTCAACAATATGATTGCACGCATCGAATTTGATAACTGTGACAGCTTATTAAAAGTAGAAATCACCTCCAATCCTTTCCTGGTCAAATCACACAATATACAGTTTAAACTTATCATGTGTTGTAGTTTGTATTTCCCATAGCCACCTCACGAAATGAGGTTTCATTATCATGAGAAACGAAGAAATTTGATCTTGGAAGGTATCGAAGATTTGGATACAAATTCAAGTCACGAAGATGACTCTGCAGTAGTTGATCATGACGACTATAATAAAACGAAAGGGATTTCGAGCAGTTGGTCGATGACAAAATGATATTGAAATTTGTGAGCCTTCAAATTAACGACGAAGTTTTCTCTGTCGCTAATTTCTCCATTCACCATGAAATCGAACAGTTTCTTCATAGATTTCGTCCGGTTTCAAAGCCTGTTGAGGATTGCGAGTGTTCTAGACTCGTTCAAGGCATGCTTGTTTGTGCGATTTATAGAAATAAGGATAAAGCTCTATATTTTGATTATTCATGCTTGTGCGTATATCCGATGAAAACAGTTGCCTGAATTGCTTTGGTGATTGCTTTGGAAAAATTGTAACAAATAGTGAGTTATTTGCACGAAATGAAAAGAACAAAAATAAGGTGCATACATACCCTGTCTTATTGGATACTGATTGGAGTTCAGAAGGTTTTTTAAGGGATGAAGATGCCCTTTGTTTGGACGCCACATTGTTTGGAAACGTCGCACGCTTCATTAACCATAGGTATTTATATGTACGTTACACGTTTAAATAACTACATATGTTTACTGCTTTTTTTGTATGCATCGACTGAAAATTCATTTGGCTGGTTTGATAGATGTGTGGATGCTAACATGGTAGAGATCCCTGTTGAAGTGGAGTCACCAGATCACCATTTTAGGGTTTTAGACAACCTCGGACTATATTCCGTTTTAGGGTTTCTTCATCACCTATAACAATGTCGATAAACGTAGATCGGAACACGCCGCTTAAACTCAGTTATGTCTCATTGCATTATGACAATACTGATAGGGGTGCTGGTCTTTTCTCCCACCGTGCAAACTTGAAAAATCTCACCATAACACATTGTAGACTGGTGGGCTTGAATGGTTTTAATATATTTAATCTTGCACGATCTAGTCTAATACTTGAAAATGAATATGATCGTGTCAAGATCTTTATCTATCATGTCATCGACCAACTGCTCGAAATCCCTTCTGTTTCTCGGGTTCGCATTTATCATGTGTCATGCGATTGTCTAAAGAAGCGCTTTTATCATGTGTCATCTGATTGTCATTCTAAATAACTAGCAGAAGACGTGTCGGGTTCTTCTGCTAGTTATTCGGAATGTTTCGAATCATCATAGAAGACGTGTCGGTTTCTTCTGCTAGTCACAAACGGTTGCGTTTGTATTTCCCATAGCCACCGTTTCCGTAGTAAAAAACTGTTGCGGTTTGTAATAAAACGAAAGGGATTTCTCCATCGCTAATTTCCCCATTCACCGTGAAATCGAACAGTTTCTTCATAGATTCTGTCCGGTTTCAAAGCCAGTTGAGGATTACGAGTGTTCTAGACTCGTTGAAGGCATGCTTGTCTGTGCGATTTAAAGAAATAAGGATGAAGCTCTGTATTTTGATGCCGCAGGGAGACATGAAAGAAGACCACCTCACAAAACGAGGTTTCATAATCATGGCCGAATAGAGATCTGAATATCCCCTCAGTAGTTGTTACCATATGACACATGATAAAAGCGCTTCTTTAGACAATCTGGGACTATGTTCCGCAAATTGGGAACCACATATTCGTGTGTAAAAGCTCGGAAAGAGGACCGAATAGAGATCTGAATATCCCCTTGGTAGTTGTAACAACATGACACATGATAAAAGAGCTTCTTTAGACACTTTGGGACTATGTTCCATTTTAGGGTTTCTTCATCACCTATAACAATGTCGATAAACGTTGATTGGAACACGCCGCTTAAATCTCAATTATGTCTCATTGCATTATGACAATATTGACAGGGGTGCTGGTCTTTTCTCCCACTGTGCAAACTTGAAAAATCTCACCATAATATATTGTCTAGAGAAGCGATTTTATCATGTGTCATATAACGCAAACAAGTTCTCCATAGTTTGTGCAAATCAAATCCTGAAATACACTTCATCAATAATCGAGAGAAACTTCTTTGAGCTAACTGCCGATATCTCATCCTTCTTATCTATTTCACAATCAAATCAACTCATAAACAACCAAAACACTACCATAGGTGAACCCTTCAGAAGAAATCGTAGGCTGATACATAAATGTGCATATAATGCATAGAAAACAGCTCAGCAATTTGCATCCACTCACTATACTGTTATTACATCCGAGACGTTTCAAGTGAGTCATATGAAGCAAGTGTCTGCCTATTCAATTGAGAGGAAACATTGCATTATATCCCCGTTGAAAACAAGCTTGAAAAGGTTTAGCACCAACAGGGATCATGTTAAAGGAAGGCTGATGAAGGTTAGCTGGCACTCGCCATTCTCTTGCACCTTCTGTAAACATGCATCTCTAAGCAGTCACCAAGAGTGAAAAGACGCTCGTGAAGGTTAGCTGACGCTCCATGAGCTATGAGGCAGTCGCGATCCAAATTGATCATTGTTAAGCAAACAAATATGGTAAATGATGATGCCTTGTGCCCTTTGATGTATTACTTTTTTGTTAGATGATGTCTACATGTGTTTTGAAATAGACTTTGTTCTTGGTTTAATGAAGCTACACCTTCATCTTATAGGCCTATACAAACTCTTGCGGTTTGTATTTCCCATAGCCACCGTTTTCGTAGTCAAAATTTATCTATTCTTTTTTTCAATGGGGATGTAATGCAATGATTCCTCTCAATTGAATAGACGGACACTTGCTTCATAAGACTCACTTGAATCATCTCAGAAATAATAACAGTACGTTTGGCATCCATGCCTGGTTGAATTGCAGAAAGAAAAGGACAAGGAAGATAAACATTGTATTTATCACGAAAGTACTAAACAACGTGTCGTAAAAGTTGCGTCTTTTAAGAAGTCCAACAATCCGTTCGTTATCTGTTGTTGTCTAAACAATATGAATGCAAGCAACGAATTGGACAACTGTGACAACTTACTAAAAGTTCCTCAGGCTCACGAAAACCGCATTTGTTTTTCAATCAATTCAACTATGTTGGTTCGGTTTAGTTTTTTTTACTGTTTCAGTTATGTTTCAATAAATAATATCTGATCGAGAAGCACTAAAATAACAACGGTTCTCCAATTCAATCTTCATTGCTACATTAAAATTAACAAGGCGGTCTCGGTTGCATATTTTAGAGAGACCTTTAAGTACGGATCCTACAGCTGCATTTGGAATAAGAAGTCCAACAATCCGTTCATTATATGTTGTTGTACTCTCAACAATATGACTGCACGCAACGAATTTGACAACTGTGACAGGTTATTAAAAGTAGAAAATCACCTCCAATCATTTCCTGGTCAAATCACACAATATAAAGTTTAAACTTATCATGTGTTGCAGTTTGTATTTCCTATAGCCAACTCACGAAACGAGGTTTCATTATCATGGGGAACGAAGAAATTTGATATTGGAAGGTATCGAAGATTTGGATACAACTTCAAGTCAAGAAGATGACTTTGCAGTAGTTGATCATGACGATTGTAATAAAACGAAAGGGATTTCGAGCAGTTGGTCGATGACAAAATGAATTAAATGAATCAATCGAGTATGATACAACTACCACAATGTCAGATTTTAATAATGTTTCATCGACATTTAAGTTCTAATTAAATTATATTTGAAACAATTCAAACGTCTTATGATACAACTACCACAATGTCATATTTTAATAATGTCCGTCGCTAATTTCTCCATTCACCGTGAAATCGAACAGTTTCTTCATAGATTATGTCCGGTTTCAAAGCCGGTTCAGGATTGCAAGTGTTCTAAACTCGTTGAAGGCATGCTTGTTTGTGTGATTTACAGAACTAAGGATGAAGCTCTGTATTTTAATGCCGCGGGGAAACATGAAAGAAGACCACCTCACGAAACGAGGTTTAATAATCATGGCCAAATAGAGATCTGAATATCCCCTCGGTAGTTGTTACCACATGACACATGATAAAAGCGCTTCTTTAGACAATCTGGGACTATGTTCCGCAAATTGGGAACCACATATTCATGTGTAAAAGCTCGGAAAGATGACCGAATTGAGATCTGAATATCCCCTTGGTAGTTGTTATAACATGACACATGATAAAAGCGCTTATTTAGACACTCTGGGACTATCTTCCGTTTTAGGGTTTCTTCATCACCTATAACAATGTCGATAAACGTTGATTGGAACACGCCGCTTAAATCTCAGTTATGTCTCATTGCATTATGACAATACTGACAGGGGTGCTGGTCTTTTCTCCCACTGTGCAAACTTGAAAAATCTCACAATAACACATTGTCTAGAGAAGCGGTTTTATCATGAGTCTTATAACACAAACAAGTTCTCCACAGTTTGTGCAAATCAAATCCTGAAATACACTTCATCAATAATCGAGAGAAACTTCTTCGAGCTAACTGCCGATATCTCATCCTTCTTATCTATTTCTTAATTAAATCAACTCATAAACAACCAAAACACTACAATAGGTGAACCCTCCAGAAGAAATCGCAGGCTGATACATAAATGTGCATATAATGCATAGAAAAGAGCTCAACAATTTGCATCCACTAACCATACTGTTATTACATTATATCCCCGTTGAAAACAAGCTTGAAAAGGTTTAGCACTAGCAGGGATCATGTTAAAGGAAGGCTGGTGAAGGTTAGCTGACACTCGCCATTCTCTTGCACCTTCTGCAGACATGCATCTCTGAGCAGTCACCGAGAGTGAAAAGACGCTTGTGAAGGTTAGCTGACGCTCCATGAGCTATGAGGCAGTCGCGATCCGAATTGATCGTTGTTAAGCAAACAAATATGGTAAAAGATGATGTCTTGTGCCCTTTGATGTATTACTTTTTTGTTACATGATGTCTACATTTGTTTTGAAATAGGCTTTGTTCTTGGTTTAATGAAGCTACACCTTCATCTTATAGGCCTATACAAACGGTTGCAGTTTGTATTTCCTATAGCCATCGTTTCCGTAGTCAAAATTTATCGATTCTTTTTTTCAATAGGGGTGTAATGCAATGATTCCTCTCAATTGAATAGACAGACACTTGCTTCATAGGACTCACTTGAATCATCTCGGATGTAATAACACTACGTTGGGCACGTGCCTGGTTGAATTGTAGAAAGCAAAGGATAACGAAGATGAACATTGTATTTATCACGAAAGTACTAAACAACGTGTCGTAAAAGTTGCGTCTTTTAAGAAGTCCAACAATCCGTTCGTTATCTGTTGTTGTCTCAACAATATGAATGCAAGCAACGAATTTGACAACTGTGACAGCTTACTAAAAGTTCCTCAGGCTTATGAAAACCGCACTGGTTTTTCAATCAATTCAACTATGTTGGTTCGGTTTAGCTTTTTCCGACTGTTTCATTTATGTTTCAATAAATCATATCTGATCGAGTAGCACTAAAATAACAACGGTTCTCCAATTCAATCTTCATTGCTACATTAAAATTAGCAAGGCGGTCTCGGTTGCATATTTTAGAGAGACCTTTAAGTACGGATCCTACAGCTGCATTTGGAAGAAGAAGTCCAACAATCCGTTCATTATATTTTGTTGTCTTAACAATATGACTGCACGCAACGAATTTGACAACTCTGACAGATTATTAAAAGTAGAAATCACCTCCAATCCTTTCCTGGTCAAATCACACAATATAAAGTTTATACTTATCATGTGTTGCAGTTTGTATTTCCCATAGCCAACTCACGAAACGAGGTTTCATTGTCATGGGAAACAAAGAAATTTGATATTGGAAGGTATCGAAGATTTGGATACAACTTCAAGTCACGAAGATGACTTTGCAGTAGTTGATCATGACGACTGTAATAGAACGAAAGGGATTTCGAGCAGTTGGTCGATGACCAAATGAATTAATCGAGTATGATACAACTACAACAATTTCAGATTTTAATAATGTTCATCGACAATTAAGTTCTAATTAAATTATATTTGAAACAATTCAAACGTCTTAGGATGCAACTACCAGAATGTCAGATTTTAACAATGTCCGTCACTAATTTCTCCATTCACCGTGAAATCAAACAGTTTCTTCATAGATTCCGTCCGGTTTCAAAGCCGGTTAAGAATTGCGAGTGTTCTAGACTCGTTGAAGGCATGCTTGTTTGTGCGATTTACAGAAATAAGAATAAAGCGCTGTATTTTGATGCCGCGGGGAAACATGAAAGAAGACCACCTCACAAAACGAGGTTCCATAATCATGGCCGAATAAAGATCTGAATATCTCCTCGGTTGTTGTTACCACATGACACATGATAAAAGCGCTTCTTTAGACAATCTGGGACTATTTTCCGCAAATTAGGAACCACATATTCATGTGTAAAAGCTCGGAAAGATGACCGAATAGAGATCTGAATCCCCGTGGTAGTTGTTACAACATGACACATGATAAAAGCGCTTCTTTAGACCCTCTGGGACTTTGTTCCGTTTTAGGGTTTCTTCATCACCTATAAGAATGTCGATAAACGTTGATTGGAACACGCCGCTTAAATCTCAGTTATGTCTCATTGCATTATGACAATACTAACAGGGGTGCTGGTCTTTTCTCCCACTGTGCAAACTTGAAAAATCTCACCATGACACATTGTCTAAAGAAGCGGTTTTATCATGTGTCATAGAACGCAAACAAGTTCTCCATAGTTTGTGTAAATCAAATCCTGAAATACACTTCATCAATAATCGAGAGAAACTTCTTCGAGCTAACTGCCGATATCTCCTCCTTCTTATCTATTTCACAATCAAATCAACTCATAAACAACCAAAACACTACCATAGGTGAACCCTCCAGAAGAAATCGTAGGCTGATACATAAATGTGCATATAATGCATAGAAAAGAGCTCAACAATTTGTATCCACTAACCATACTGTTTTTACATCCGAGACGATTCAAGTGAGTCATATGAAGCAAGTGTCTGCCTATTCAATTGAGAGGAATCATTGCATTATATCCCCGTTGAAAACAAGCTTGAAAAGGTTTAGCACCAGCAGGGATCATGTTAAAGGAAGGCTGGTGAAGGTTAGGTGACACTCGCCATTCTCTTGCACCTTCTGCTGACATGCATCTCTGAGCAGTCACCGAGAGTGAAAAGACGCTCGTGAAGGTTAGCTGATGCTCCATGGGCTACTAGACTCATTCAAGGCATGCTTGTTTGTGCGATTTACAGAAATAAGGATGAAGCTTTGTATTTTGATACCGCGGGGAAACTTGAAAGAAGACCACCTCACGAAACGAGGTTTCATAATCATGGGAAACGAAGAAATTTGATCTTGGAAGGTATCCAATATTTGGATACAACTTCAGGTCACGAAGATCACTTTGCAGTAGTTGATCATGACGACCGGTTGAGTCGTAGGGAAAACATTTACTCAGAGGAGGGTGGGTAGTATGAGTCTGAGTATATTGTGGTTCGTGAAAGGGTAGGGATAATGTTTTATGGGTGGTGAGTTGTGGTTGATTTATAGGAGGAGGTTATGAAACGAATATATGTTTATGCGAATTTAAAGGACTTGCAAGGAATGCTACCTTCTATGCGGGCTTTCCATCCATAAAGGACTTGCAAGCATGATAAAATCGCTTCTTTAGACAATCTGGGACTATGTTCCGCATTGTAGACTGGTGGGCTTGAATGGTTTTAATATATTTCATCTTGGACTATCTAGTCTAATACTTGAAAATGGATATAATCGTGTCAAGATCTTTATCTATCATGTCATCGACCAACTGCTCGGGTTCGCATTCGACAGAAGACACCAACTTCCGGTTTCTCGGGTTCGCATTCGACAGAAGACACCAACTTCCAAAAATGTGGGTCGAAACGCCCCGCTTTGGCCAAAGCGGGGCGTTTAGGGTTCAAACATTCCACCTGTATAATATCACATCAAGTCTCATCAGCCATTGTCGGAAGAAAAAACCCTAAACGCCCCGCTTTGGCCAAAGCGGGGTGGTTCAACTGATATCGTACACCATCACATCACCGTTTTTCTGGAAAACAGGCCAAAACGCCCCGCTTTGGCCAAAGCGGGGCGCTTCGAAAGGGTGTGGAAATATGGTTTGGGTGTGTGAATAGCATGACCCAAAAAAAAACCATTAAATGATAAATTGGCTGGGTAATCAAGTTGAGTTGAGCTTGAGTTCCATTAAACTTGAGGTTAGCTAGTTTAACTCAACAAACATTGAACTTGGCTCGTTACAAAGCCCGAACTCGTCTCGTAAAACAATTTTCAAGCCCATCGGGTATGGGTGCCCCCAAAATGGAGTATTACGTAATTTAATAGGCGTATAATAGGAGTCGTTCACAGGGTAAGGTTATTGTAAAAAAAGGTTAAAAGTGTGAGAAGTGTGAGAAATATTGTGGAGATTATATGTGTCCTCAATCTAAGTTAATTCAAAAGGGTAAACAAGTAATTTTATCATTAATTCAATTAATTTAAAATCTTCCATAACCGCCACTTATTTATAGGAACAAGACTTTTTTAAAAGATTTCTATAAAAACACTACGAATAAAACTACAACCACCCTTCAGCACCATTCAATAATTACATGACACTATTCAATAAGTATATAACATCATTTTAAAGATATCTTTAAAAACACTACAAATAACACTACAAATCACCACTCAGCACATATATAACACTATTCAATAG
This sequence comes from Helianthus tuberosus, assembly GCA_030545235.1. Taxonomy (NCBI): domain Eukaryota; kingdom Viridiplantae; phylum Streptophyta; class Magnoliopsida; order Asterales; family Asteraceae; genus Helianthus; species Helianthus tuberosus. Next base: position 10,756,164 of record CM060440.1, read on the forward strand.
TTATATAAAACAATTCAATAAGTATATAACACCATTCAATAATTATATAACATCATTCAATAAATATATAACAATGTTAAAGACACTTCAAAACACCATTCAACAGTTCATAACACTATAATAAGTACATAACACTACAAAACAAGATATAACACTACAAATCACTATAAACACTATGAATAATATATAACACCATATTACCCTATTATAACTCTGTATAACAATACAACCTCGTCGTTCCACTGCCGGCACCACCACTGCCGCCCGCCGTTGTGGGGAGGTGGCCAATGCCGCCTCTCTATAGTCTCTGATTCGAAGATGTCGATGATTCGGAGCGGTGGAGATGTCAATGATTTGGAGCCACGAAAGAGAACGGCGGAGACGTCGCTGCATCGATGATGATGAAGCAATGATGAAGTTGTTGTATCGTTGATGATGATGATTTGAGATGTAAACTGATGATGATGATGATGATTTGGGAGGGATTGATGATGATGATTCAAGATCTTTGATCTGGAGAAGAAGGAGGATTCGAATTCACAGATCTGGAAGAAGAAAGGGGATTCGAAATTGTAGGGATTTGATTTAAAGTTTCATATTTTCAAGTGGATGTAAAAGACTCTATTACCCCTACAATTTTCAAATCAGTCCAAAATAATAAAACACATTTTACAATTTGGTCCCTATTGATCTCAACCATTAGATCAAAGATCTAATGGTGTAGATTCTTTCTTACATTTCTCACAAAAAACCTCTTTTTTACAGGAACCTCTGTCGTCATTCACAAACACATATACACAAGCGCAAATACATATATAGGGGAAGGTTCAAATGAAAACCACTAGTTATTGTGAAAACTCGAAAACTAATTAAAAAAAGCCAAAAAAACATACAATTTTTTTTTTTTTTGCAAACCAATTTTCGCAGGTTTTATTATATAAAAAAATTTCAAAAAAAAAAAAAATTTGTGTAGTGCACATGTGTAATACTACACATGTGTATGTGCTACACATGTGTATGTGTACTACACATGTGTAGTATTACACATGTCCACTACACAAAAAAATTTTTTTTTTTTTTTTTGAAAAAAAGTTTTTTTTATACATAAAAAGCAGCGATTTTTATAAAAAAAAAATTGAAAAAAAAAAATTTTGTATGTTTTTTTGGCTTTTTTTTTTAATTAGTTTTCGAGTTTTCACAATAAAAGTGGTTTTCATTTGAACCATCCCCTACATATATATATATATATATATATGTGTGTGTGTGTGTGTGTGTGTGTGTATTTATGTAGAGGAAGGTTAACGTACAATAGTTCTTAACGTACGATGCGTACGATGTTAAATCACGCATGATAAGAAATTCAAACTCTAATCACGCATGAACAAAACCACATAATCGTTTTTTTAATAAATTTCAAAACGTGTTCTAAATGAAAATTACATTAAAATAGAAGGTAGACGGACAACAGGTTGTGCTGCTACCCTCCTTTTGAATTGCAAAACTAAGTCATTTAATTAAAAACTATATCCATAGATCTCGTGGTCATAATATTACTATGCATGACTCTTTAATTAAACTCGACTAAGTAGGTCCAGAGTCTCTGGCATAAGGAAACCAAAAGTATTAAAAGCAAATGCGATAAACACGTGTTGGTTATCAAGGCTCGCTTTCTCGCATGAACAAATTATATAATCAGGTATGAAGAAATCATATAATCACGCATGAACAAATAAGAAAATCACTCATGTGGTAAACCCTAATCACGCATGTTATATTTTTTTCATACGTGATAAAGGTTTGAATTTTATAACATGCATGATTTAATATCGTAGTACGCATTGCACGTTAAGAATTATTGTATTTAAAAAAAAATTCTATGTATGTATGTATGTACGTACATAATGTTTAGAAAATGTAGAGTGTGTAGGTATGATGGTTGTGTATCTCAAGGGAGGAATATGATTGTTTCAGTTATAGTTAAGAGTAAAATGCACGGATAGTCCCTGTGGTTTTGTGAAATTTCACCTTTAGTCCCCAACTTTTGGAAATTACACTGGTAGTCCCTGTGGTTTGACATTTTGTTACTCGGATAGTCCCTGGAGTGGATGTCCGTTAGTTTTCTCCGTTAAGTCCATATGAAATTACAAAACTACCCTTCCTTTTGTTAAAATATAAGAAATAATTCACACCCACAAATATGTATATAAACACACACACTCACTCACTCACTCACTCACTCTAAAAGTCATACACTGACTTTCTCTCTACTCGTTCTTTCTCAGGCAAACCCCCACCACCACTTGCCACCACCAGCACCACCACCTGCCACCAACACCTGCCACAACCCCCACACAGCCACCTTCAAATCCGGCAATCACCATCTCTACCGTTGGCACATGCCTGTACAACGTGTCGTACGGCGATGGATCCTACACCATCGGAGATTTCGTGACGGAGATGCTAATGCTTCAAGGATCTACAACCGTTGTGAATATTGCCATTGGATGTGGACACAATAATGAAGGATTATTCGTCAGAGCTGCTGGATTAATCGGATTAGGCAGCAGACGGATATCATTTCCGTCACAAATCAACGCCAAGTCATACTCTTACTGCCTTGTGGTGGATCGCGATTCCAACGAAGGGGACGAAGGAGTTACCGGCGGCAACAGGTGTGGCGTTGTTTTATACTTGTTATGATTTGTCGATTTGGCCTGATTTTGCAGGTTTCAGTTTCATTTTGGCCCGATTCTGCTCCAATCCAAGTTTGATTTGGCCTGATTTTGTTTACACATTAGCTGGGTTTTAGTTTTGTTGTGAAAAGATTAAATCTTTTGTGGGTGGCTTGATGATATCCATGGCTCTACTACAGATTTGGGTTTTTTTAGGAGCTAGTAGTTGATTTTAGGGTCGTGTTGGTAGAGAAAAGGTGATGATGGAGGGTGGTGGTTTTCCGTGGTGGTGGCAATTGGTGATTTTAGGAGGTGGTGGCAAGTGACGGTTTCAATAGGTGGTGGGTGGTGATGGTTTTAGGAGGAAGAAGAAGAAGTGTAAGGTGGGGCCCACCATTTTTTTATTTCTTTTATTGCTTTAATTATCTTTTTCTATTAATAAGGGAAATTTTGTAATTTCACATGGACTTAACGGAGAAAACTAACGGACATTCACTCCAGGGACTATCCGAGTAACAAATCGTCAAACCACAGGGACTACTAGTGTAATTTCCAAAAGTTGGGGACTAAAGGTGAAATTTCACCAAACCACAGGGACTATCCGTGCATTTTACTCTATAGTTAATTTGTTTAAATTCCACTGTTTATATGACCCTAACCTTGTAAATGCAAAACATGATTGAAGAAGGAAAATGAAAAAAAGAATCTTGGATGATGCAGTACATCATCTAACAAAAGATAAGAATATGCCTTTTCGGACCCGCCACCTCACAGGACTGAGCATATACAGTCTTCAGACAGTCATATAGCACACCAACTTGTAACATAATTGATATTAGAAAATGATAGATATATTACTTCGTCGTTTGAATTTATAAAGGTTTTTTATAAACTCACGTCAATTATCATTACACAAAACCTAATCCAACAGGTTCAGTCAGACGTGTTTTTTCACATACCCGTAAGCTATTGTTTTGTACATTTGAAACAGATATACGAGAATTCGTCAATAATTTTTATTAACTGAAGAGATAAATATCCCATATGGGTACATCAGTACAACATTGGACCACTAACCGTAAGCTCTAGACCATGACATCCGAACCACTACGCATAAGCCCCGTATCACCAAGTCTAGATCAATGATCACCACATATGGAGTTTGGACCACTAGGCGAGTCCTGACAAAGAAACTCTGGACTAAGCAGATTAAGGGGTTTCTTGATGAAAATGCAATTTATACGATGTAATTTCACCTACGACACATTTAATACGAGATCTCACCAACAGATCGAGGGGATCTAGGGGAAGGGTGATTGGACCTTCATACGAACATGTATACTCTGATTTAATACACACATTAAACACACTCTCAACCAAAAGTTATTTATTCTCACATCAGAAGAGTCAGGGCATAAAGGAAAATCTCATTCTCCATATGGTGCGGCTAATGACCATTACAACATAGAATTTAGATTGAAGACCTCGGCTTGTTGTTACGCTAACTCATTAGCATTACAATTCTCATCGAAGAAGCATCTGGCGGCTGGCGCGACACATGTTTTGTGAGAGTGCATGCCTCTGTTAAATAAGATATCCTTTTAGACACCCATTGTTGTTTGGGTTAAATGCAAGATTGTAATCACACATTGTATTCATACTTCAAACTTTGGCAACATGGAAACATCGTTTTACATTGTACCCACTCTTATAATTAACGCACAGCTTGGACACACAATTATAATCAACACTACATCTTTATATGAATGACACTATTAGAACTACTTTAGACGCAGAGCTAAAATCAACAATACATCTTTATATGAATGACACTATACTCGAATTAAAAAATATAAAATTCTTTAGTTTATGGTATAGCTTTTTTTTAAATAATCATCGTCATCATACTCACTAAAACCCACCAATAGCAAGGCTAAGAAGGTAAGGTCTGAGGATGGTAAAATTTAGATAATCTTACATCTACCCCGTAGGAATAGAGAAGTTGCTTCCAGTGAGACCTCCGGCTCGATAATAGTCTCCGTTCTTTTTCGTTCTTTTCACGAAATTAGTAAAATAATGTTAAAATTAGTGCACTTTCACTTTTGTCCCCCAGGTACACATATACATTATATGTAACGCACGCGAGATGTTCTTTTTCTTTTTTTAATAATGAAATTTATAAAGGTTATCAAGCAAACATAACTGGTGATACAAGATTTGAACTAAAACAAAATCTTCAAAGTCAAATCTTCATGACTATTTTTTTTAAATACAAATAAGTTTTGTATACTTTTTATTCTTTTTTAAATTATATAATAAATACGAAATTTTATTCTCTTTCAACTAAGTTTTGTATACTTTTTATTATTTTTTAAGTTATATAAGTAATACGAAATTTTATTCTCTTTTAATTTGAGTATAATATTACTCGGTATTTAAAGAAACTTACTAGTTTTAACGCCACCACATGATGCATAATTAACCGTCTCCGTTTTTTTCGTTCTTTTCACGAAATTAGTAAAATAATGTTAAAATTAGTGCACTTTCACTTTTGCCCCCAAGGTCCCACACACACATATACATTATATGTGCATAGTGCACGCGAGATCTTCTTTTTTTTTAATAATGAAATTTATAAAAGTTATCAAGCAAACATAACTGGTGATACTAGATTTGAACTAAAACAAAATCTTCAAAGTCAAATTCATTCTTTGTCCTTTTCATTCTTCAAGTTGAATCTAGCTTCATGACTATTTTTTAAATACAAATAAGTTTTGTATACTTTTTATTCTTTTTTAAATTACCATACTATAAATTACTATCATGTTGGTGCTTTAGTGATTTATACTCCAAGCTTAGGGAGTTTACCAAAAAAAAATTGTGAGATTTCACTTTCAATCCTAATGTATTCATTTTTTACATTTTAACATCTTTTGTTTTATTTTGTTACTTTTAACATAAATTTTTCCATCTTTTGCAATTTAATCCCAACACATTTTTATTTTCACCTTTGATCCCCGTATTTTTCATCTTTTGCAAATTCTTCGTTATATGTTTCGTTTTATTTTTGCGAGTGAACACACCGCAATATGCGTGTGGATTTCAACATTTTTTCGTCTATTTTTTTCATGTTTAATAGGGCTGTCACAACGCGTCTATTTTTCCCTGTTTGACAGGTTCGTTGCAACGCGTGTGGTCTTAGATCGACTTAGTTATTCTTTTCTATTTTTACGTTTCAGCCTAATTTTTCCGCATTATCATGCCACAACGGGCATGCGTGATTCAACGATTTTATAGATGCTTTTCGTTTGGTGTTATTTTTTCCTTTTTGTTTATTTCTTACGAGCTTTTTTGGTGTTGTTGATCGCTGGTAGTTGTGTAGCATTAGTGCTACTTGGCACGGTTTATGCCCCCGCCGCAACGCGGGGGGACTTAATTCTAGTTATATAATAAATACGAAATTTTATTCTCTTTCAACTAAGTTTTGTATACTTTTTATTATTTTTTAAGTTATATAAGTAATACGAAATTTTATTCTCTTTTAATTTGAGTATAATATTACTCAGTATTTAAAGAAACTTACTTAAAAAATATAGGAAAATTGGTTTTTAATAAACCAACCTTTGTCCCGTTGGTAAATAATAATCTTACCTACGTAATTGGTATACAATAATCCTACATATCAACATGTTGGTACTCAATGAACTTCCGTTAATTTTTTTTAACTGAAGTTAGTTTTTAAGTTTTATTTATTACACAAACAGTCCATGTAGTTGTAATTTACTAGTTTTAACTATTTTAAAACTAGTAAATTACAGTCCCTTGAGTTTTTTTTTTTTTTTTTATAAAATAGTTAAAACTAGTAAATTACAACTACAGGGGCTTTTTGTGTAATAAATAAAACTTAAAAATTAAATTCAGTTAAAAAAAATTTAACGGAAGTTCATTGAGTACCAACATGTTGATAGGTACCCCAAGTTAAAATAAAATTGTGTTTTTGCCTCAAGCTTAAAATTATGATTGTGTCCTTAGTTCAAATTTATATTACGTTGTTACCCCAAGTTAAAAATTACGAATTTGCCCCTATGAAAATTTACAATTTTCCCCAGGTTCAAATTTACAGTACTGCCATTACTTTAGCTTTTGTCAAATTACGATTTTACAAGAAATACAACTTTCCCTCAGTTAAAAATTACAATACTGCCATTGTTTTAGTTTTTTTTATCAAAACTATAAAAGTGTTTTGTTTTAATTGGTTGACTCGATTTAATTGTTTTTCATGTCAATGAGCTGACTAACACTCGCTCATTATTCGGTCATCGCCCCGCAACGCGGGCGGGGCACCAACTAGTTTGCCTACATAAATGTGTCACATCTGCCGGTTTCTATGAAGTTTATATAAAAATGATTTTGTGTATAGAAGCTACCTCTATATATAAAATATGATAGTGTATAGAAGCAACCTCTATAAAATATGATGTAGGCTTAATATTTTGTTTTGAGAAAATTGCCTAGATAGTTCTTGTGGTTTACTTCGTTTTTACTTATAGTCTCTACACTTATAAAATTACGGCTATAGTCCTCAACTTTGGCACTTTTGTTCATGGATAGTCTTTGACGTAGATGAAAGTTAGTTTTTCGTGTTAAGTGAGTGCGAAATGACTAAAATGCCCTACAAAACAAAATAATAAAAACAATAAAACATTTTGAGTAAAAACTGCAATTTTACCCTCTGGGGTTTAAGCCAATTGGCACTCTGACCCCCCTCCATGGAAATAATTGCAATTTACCCCCCCCCCCCAACGTTGATGTTATGTCGCAATTTACCCCCTGCTGTCTAATTCTGTTTAAAGTCAACATAAGGTATTAACGGTCAAAGGTTATAATCATGTTTTCCACACTAGTTTTATATCTTACTCAACATAACACCCTAATATATCACACTCACTGCAATCTTACCCCCACCTATTAAGCTCTCCTTCGTTTCTTCTCCGGAGACATAACGATGAACAGTACGGAGATGGTGAAGGTTTTACAGTCGTCGGTGGTTGTCGGAGAAGGTATATGGTGGTGATGAAGGTGATTCAGGTTGTAGGTGTGAGGAAGACGATAGGAGATGAAGAAGATTATAGATATATTTTAGGTGATTACGATTGATGGTGATGTTGCTGTGGTGTTCAGTGGTTTGAGAACGGAGATGATGACAATGATCAAACTCGAAACCGAAAACTTAACTCGGAACCTCAACTCGAAATCAGAAGATGATGAAGTGAAACGGAGGTGGTTATGATACCAATGATGCAGTTGATAATGATGATCAAACGATTGTGGTTGCCGGCAATAACCTGTCTACTGTCCACTCTTGGAGATCTTTCTCTTAAGCTCTCACTCTTCAGGTTAGCAATAACCTCTATTAGCTGTTAGGGAAATTTATAGTGTTTGTGATTACGAAAATGATTATTACAGAATAAAGTTCCATGCTTGACTGTTGGTTTGATATGTGTGGGTGTTAAATCTACTAACTGTTTAGACAATTAAGATCATGAGGTTCGAAATCTGTTACCGTGTATGTGACGTAGATGATTCTTTGTGAAGGATATTGTTAGGATGATTTGATAGAATGAAATGTTATAAAAATTTGAATGATGAACAATTTCTGGTTAGTGTTTTGTGAAATAATGATGGTGGTTAATCGATTTGGAAGATAACAGTGAAACGGTGATTTGACGATTTAATTCATTGAATATTGTTAGCAATGAAGATGATGTAGATCCTAAACATAAAGGCATGAATATGTATAGCTATATGGTTTACATGTGATGACTGTGTTTAGAAAAGCTTGATGTTGGCTTTCATGGAGTGTACAAAAATATATACATGAGGTACAACCTACTGGAGGTTGCATGATTTGAAAATTTGTGTGATAAATGTTTTGTCTTTTTTCTGTTGATTTAAGAAAGTGGAAGGAATGTGTGTTGGTGACCCCACAACATATGATTCGCACACTGAACGAATGGCAATAACCTCTCACAGGAGACGATGGTGGTTGCGGGAATGGTGAAGATGATGATTTCTAGTGAAGATGATCGGAGTGGTTGAGTAAATTCCATTGGGGGGTAATATTGCAGAGTAAAACAAACCATAGGGGGTAACAAGAAAGGGTAATATAGTCATTTCACATTCCATTTAACAGATCTGTTAACTTATTTGACGGCAGGGGGTAAAATTGCGACACAACATCAATGTTGGGGGGGGGGGGTAAATTGCAATTATTTCCGTGGAGGGGGTCAGAGTGCCAATTGGCTTAAACCCCAGGGGATAAAATTGTAGTTTACTCAAACATTTATACATTCAATGAGCCCCACCCAACCCCACACCCAATCAACCCCTCCAATCATTCTTTGTGGGACCCACCATCACCATATTCAACCTACTTCACTCTCCTTTGGAGACCCTCACCCTCCTGCCACCATACTCCACCAGGACCACGATCTCCACCACAACATCACCCTCTCACCACCATGACACCACCCTCTTCTCCATCTCCGCCACAACAACGCCCCCTCACCACCGCCGCCACCATCACCACTGCCACAACCACCCTCCGCCATCATCATCACTGCCACAACCACCCCCCGCCACAACCACCATCGTTGCCATCATCACCGTTGCCAGAACGGATGTAACATTAATAATTTCTAAGGTTTCTACCAGTTCTTCACACTCAAAATACCTCTACAATCTACACATAACTTGTTTCATAACTTGTTTCTTATTGAGTTTTATTGAGATTGTAGGATTTAAACAAAACAGATTTGAAAGTTTGAAGAATTAAACGAACCTTGATGCTGCCAAAAGGATGACCAACAATCAGCCCTAACCCATCTTCTACACATTGCTTGTAATACCTTTTCGATTCTAGATCAAATTATGTAGAATTCAAGATTTTGATCGCAATTCCGGTAGATTCACCCATAAGTTTGACCACATATTTCTTCACTTCCGAAACTCGTCCCTCTATTTTGTAAGTTCTTGATCTAAGTAAAACACACTTTTCTAGCTGTGGTGATGATGGCGGCGGTGGTGGAGGGTGGTTGTGGCAGTGGTGATGATGGCGGAGGGTGGTTGTGGCGGTGGTGATGATAGCGGTGGTGATGAGAAGGTGGCGCAGACAAAGAACCATGAGGCCGGCCATCTGATTTGGACTTTGAATCTTGGTGCAGTCGAATTTGTGTTTGGACTTATGGAGTTTTATGGTTGTGGTGGTTTAATTGTGGTGGTGGTGGTTTAATTGGTGTTGCAGACAAAAAACCGAGAAAAAGTAAGAGAGAAAGGGAAGAGAGGGGGTGGGTGTCTGGGATAGGATAAGGTGGGGCCCACTATTTTTTTAATATTATAAATATAGTAAGGGCATCTTCGTCATTTCACACCCACTTAACTGAGAAAACTAACCTCAATCCACGCCAGAGATCATCCGAGAACGAATTTGTAAAACTTGGGGACTATAGTTGTAATTTTGAAAATGTAGGGACTATAGGTGAAATCTGGCCAAACCACAGGGACTTTCCGAGCACTTTTCTCTTTTGTATTTATCAATTTCAACATGATTAGGTGGAATCTGACAAAACCACATGGACTAACTGAGCACTTTTCTCTTTAGTTTTTATCAATTTCAACATGATTTGCAAAAAAAGGATGTACGTTTTAGAAATAAGAAGGCGCGTATCAATATATTTGGTTTCTAAAAGCATTATCAACTCGAATTTAGTAAATTTAGAAATATGAATAGTAAAACAAAAATAACATGTCTAAAAGAAACTAACACCTAGTTTATAGTTTGAAAATCCCAGGATAATATCTTCGAATTGGATATGAATTACTTTCAGAATAAAACATGAAATCATGAATTACATTCAGATCAAATAAAGTATTTTATGATACTTTCAAAATCCCAGGATAATATCATCGAATCGGGTATGAATGTATGATTTAGTTTCAGGATAAACAATTTTATAATACTTTCAAAATCTTTAATCAAAAATTCAAAGAGAACACAAAAATGAGTAGGCTTTTACGTTGAAAACGTATACCAAAAACATACCGGAGACATTCATTATATTGGTGTACCGCCACAACGTTCAAGTTGAAACGTTACAACTCTTCACGAAAGAGTATGTTATTTGATTATTATAATTACGAGCAGTTGTTCAATTGCATCAATCAATTGGAGAAATACTCAATATGAGTATCATCAGCAATAACTTTGTAACTATTGGAGTATTGGTCTCCAATAATTAGTCAGCAATAACTTGACATTGATATACACTTGATGCTAATAGCCTAAGTTATCGTTGATGAGCATGTTAACGCTTATGACCAAGTTTCTGCTAATTATATTGGCTACTACTTAGTGTTAACTTACTGTTGACGATCATTATACCTTTGATACTACTCATGATTAGTTTCACCAAGGGGCTTAGCCTCTTGGACCCGTTAGGGGAGGTGCCCCTTATAGTATTACTTGAGAATCCTAGGTATTAGAAATCTATATAGTTTTGAACAAGTGTGTACTTACACCTCTCAAATCGTATTGATGTATATTCAAATTTCTGTTTAACTTAATAAGTCTAATATAAAATGGCTTGACAACTCTAAAATCACCAACATAAAGTTTAGATAGTAATTTAAAGAACAAACTTTGTTTTTATAATAATAAAAAAAACCTCGTATCATATATACCGAAAAGAGTGTAATACGTATCACTAGGAGGTTTTTCTATCCCGATAAAACGTGAGACCTTTATTTTATCTTATTAAAAAATGTCATACATGTTTATATAATATATAATGGTATATAAAGATGCATGAACATGCAAATGAACAGGTTTTTTAATACCAAATATAGTGTCACAAGTTAGGTCTGTATTATAATTAGATTTTCATATCATTTGGATGATAATTATTGTTTTATTTTTTGTATCCTATTTTGTCCGTTTTGAGTGATGATGATTGGAATTTGTCGCCACGCTTTATTTAATAATTCTAGTAAAATTCTTTTCTAATTAGATTCTAACGAATCTGTATTATTATCTTAATAATATATAACATAGAAGATAGACTTTTGGCTCGAAATCGATTTCAGGTTGAATACTTGAATCAAACCAAACTTAAATAATCTCGAACTAGATGAAAGTCTAGATCTCATTCAATAAACGGTTGGACCTGATCCCTAACTTCGGGCGAGTGGTAATGGGCTTAAGCCATAGGTGAGGGTTTTCCCTGATTCGGGAGCGATTGTATCTCGATGTAGTGAATGTCGCCAGTAACGCATTTAAAAGATTCATTGGCCGTTTAAAAATATATAATAAATATATATAGTATATTTCGAATAAAATAAACGTGCCAAGTAATAAGCATGGGAAGTGATGTGAAGTATTTTACAAGTAGCTAAAACGATAGAAGGTAATTAACCTCCTTGTTTACTTTTGTTATTTAAATCTAGCTAACATAATTTTTTGAACTTAAATTTATATATATTGTAGAGTTAATTACTATAATAAATATATATAGTATATTTCGAATAAAATAAACGTGCCAAGTAATAAGCATGGGAAGTGATGTGAATTATTTTACAAGTAGCTAAAACGATAGAAGGTAATTAACCTCCTTGTTTACTTTTGTTATTTAAATCTAGCTAACATAATTTTTTGAACTTAAATTTATATATATTGTAGAGTTAATTACTGTTTTTGTTCCTATTGTTTGTCAAAAATCACTATTTCAGTCCATTAGTTTAAAAATTACGATTTCAGTCCTTATGGTTTCACTTTCGTAACCATTTCAGTCCACATCGTAAACATTTCAGTCCCTGTACTTAACATAATAAATGGACTGAAATAGTTACGAAAGTGAAATCACAAGGACTAAAATGGTTACGAAAGTAAAACCAAAGAGACTGAAATCGCAATTTTTAAACTAATGAACTGAAATAGTGATTTTTGACAAACCACCGGGACGAAAACAGTAATTAACTCTATATTGTAAGATACCATAAAATCGAGGATTTATGTAATATCATTTTAAGTATAGCATTTTATATTATTTTTGAAACTACATTATTTAAATGTTCATACAATGTTGTAACCTACTTCTAAACTATAGATACAACCGTGCATGTAAGTTATTCAATTACAATAGTATATTTAACTAGTTACAACAATGATATAGCATATATCGGTGTGTTTATGTTGTCCATGTTTGAAGCATGAACAAGGTGCGTGATTATAATGGTGCGTCCAAACCATTAATAGAACATGCATCTAAAATCACTTATAACTTATAATTTAACTGATGCACCCTCACCCTAATATATATATGTGTCACATGGTGCATGCATGGATAGCGGTCGCGCGAAAGAAACCTCACATTCAATGGAGCCTGTCGGCCCGATCACTTTATCTCATTGTATTTTTATAAGTCTAAAAAGAGACAATGCAAGCATTGGTATAAATTGCTACAATACAAATTTTCAGAAGTATATGTGGTATGTTGATAATGTAGCAAAAGAAGGTCACATGAATCCCTTGTATAAAGTTATGATATGATATACTTGTTAGTATGTCCATTGTCCAAGACCAACAGTATGACTAGAAGCAATGGCTTTTGTACAACAAACAAATATTCATTATTGATACAAGTACATACAAATAGGTTGGCTAATCTGGAAATGTAACCATCACAAAAGAAAATAACAAAACTGTAAGACAAATGTACCCAAACTGAGGTTACATTGCAGTACATGATGGGATAAACAGGTTGGCTAATCTTCAAGCGGCGACACGGTACAAAGTGACCGCTCTTTAGAATTTCATTTTTACCTGGTGGCAGGTCAAGAAATTTTCGTCGGTCTGGTTACATCAAAGCATGGGAACGTACATATAAATTTTTGAGGTCCTACGAATAAAATTGCAAAATTTAGAATTTTATATAGCCATTAGCGTGTCAGGAAATTTCCTTAGTGGTGGCTCGAAAAAGAATCGGGTTGAAATATGTCACTTAAAAGTAATTACATTAAATCTTAGCAAAAGTACAATTTTCGTCTGTGGTGGATTGATTAAAACAAGTACATCAAATCACGGGAACACATAAATTCTTGAGGGCCTACGAATACCATAATTTGGAATTCTATATAATAGCGGCTCAGGAAATTTCGTCAGTGGTGGCTCGAAAACGAATCAGGTTGAAATGTGTCGTTTGAAACTAATTACACTAAATATTTTCAAAAGCAAAATTTTAAGGTCCTACGAGTTAAATTTGTAGAATTCATAATATCATTTTAGCCGATGGTGGGTCAATAATTTTTCATTTGTGTGGCTCAAAAACGGGTCAAGTTGAATTGGGTCGTTAGTTAAATACAATTACATTAAATCGTAGCATACCTATGAATAAAGATACAATTCAGAATTTGATTAGCCAGTTAATGGGCCAAAGTCAAGAAATATTTGAGTTAACATATTTAGGAAAGTTGTTAGATTTTATTTTTCATAGGCCGAAGTTTATTGGCCGGCCCCGACAAGCATTTGGGCCAAGCTGAAACTGGTGCAACAGAAACTTTAGCACACAAAGTTACAAAACCCACACGGATTGGCCCTATCATTTTGTTTTGTGCAAACCATCATAGATTCATACCAAAGGCCCAACCCAAAACTATATATAAACCCATTTTAATGAAGATCCTTGGTTACAACTTACAAGAAAGGATTTGCTTCAAGGTTGCAGTGGCGGATCTAGGATTCACGCCAAGCCGTAACGTTTTATAAATAAGCCGTAACGAAATCGAAAAAACGTCAAAATTTTCCAAAATTTACACTAATTTTTCCAAATTTTTCCGAGCCAAGCCGTAGCGGGGGTTGCCCCACTACATAAGGTACATCCGCCACTAAGGTTGGTGAAAGTAAAATGGGGTTTCTAGAAGTGAAACACGGTTTGGTCAATGTGGGTTTGGTTCGTGGCACAAGTTGGTTTGGTTAACCGTGGTTTGGCTTGGTTTCTCAGTGATGAGAGCACCGCGGAACCAAACTACGAAAGTAGCTTTTCAACGAAAGCTTAAAGGAACATCGGTTTTCTTTTTGTTCATTTACATCGGCTAATTTAGTTTACGTTTAGCTCATTCGATGAATACAGAGCATTTCTTTCCATATGGTTAATTTAGTTTAAGTTTAGCTCACCCGCTGAGTACATGGTATCAGTGTCAAATGACACCCTTCTCTTTTGTGTATCATATAGAACATATAATAGCTAGATTCCTAACGACCTCATTCTTTTGTTATGATTAACTCACCTGCTAAAGAAATAGTATCGCAAGAGTATCTTTATTGTGTCTTAAGTTATAACGAGTGCCGATACCGGGAACAAAGTTGGCACCGGTAGCGTACCATCGGGTCGATGTAAAACACATGTGAATATCCTCACGACTTTATTTTTCATATATTCTTTTTTCTACTAGTTTAATTAATTTTACTTTTTTACTAAGTATATAACACAACTTATAGTTTTATAATTCAATACCATAAAAAGTATATTATAGTAAGTTCAATACCAATTTACTTACACATTATACTATACTATACTATACTATATAATTGTTTAAAAACCAACTTTTGTAATAGTGCAGTTTTAGATTATCTTAATTGAACCACTAAATTTTTCTATAAAAATTTTGACCACAACATTTTTTCTCATAAACATTTGTACTTTAACATTTTGTGTTTACCTCCTACACTTATATAAGTTGTTTGCTAATTTATTTTACTATCACTTATGCTTTGAAAATTTATGTTTACCATTTATACTTTATCTAGGTTGTTTTTTTCCTTTTTTTACTAGTTTACTTATTGATGTCCTATAAAATTTAAAAGCTAACTTTTGTACAACTAAATTTTCAGTATTAAAATTTGGCCAATAGGTTTTTCTCATAAACCTCTATACTATAAAATTTTATGTTTACTCCCCACACTTATATAATTTGTTTTTCTTTATTTTAGCTAATTTATTTCGCAATCCCTTATGCTTTGAAATTTTATGTTTACCCCTTATACTTTATCTAAGTTATGTTTTTCTATATTATACTAATTTTTTTATTGTTGTCCTTATACTCGAATAAAGTTATTAAACGGCCCTTAAACCTTAATGAAGTTACTTTTTAACCAACGCTTTTCACTTTTTAAAAAGTAACCACAAATTTTTTATATTATATTCTTTTTAATCAATCTTTGCATCTTCCTTGATTTTATCTACCTTTTAGCCCGCTAGAAAACACAAGTAACTACTTACTACTAATTTACTTTGTTAACTCTAAACATTAGTTAACTTATTATATGGTCCGTAAACAATCGTCGTCGCCATGCATTTTGCGTATCTTGGATCCTTGTCGCAACGCATAGGTGAGAAACCAGCTAGTACAGTTATTTAAAACAAACTTTTGTAATAGTATAGTTTTACGGGTTTTTTTTTTCTAATTGAACAATTAACTTTTCTTTATTACAATTTGGCCAGAAAAGTTTTTCTCGTAAATCTCAATACTTGGAAATTTTACGTTTACCCCCATACACTTATTTAAGCTATTTTATTATTTTAGCTAATTTATTTTGCTATCTCTACTTTGAAATTTTTCGTTTACCGCTTACGCTTTATTTAAGTTAATTATTTTCCTTTTTTTTTTTACAAAATTTACTTAGTATCCCTAAACTTTAATAAAATTACTAAGCAACCCTTGAACTTTAATGAAGCTGTTTTTTTTCTTTTTAAACTAACCCTAAGTTTTTTCACTTTTTAAAAATATAACAATTTTTTTATATTATATTCTTTTTTACCAATCCTTACACCTTGCATTTTAAGAGTGAATTGCAAATTTTGTCCTTTATTTTTATACCATTTTTAAGTGGTGCCCTTTGTGTTTAAAATTGATGAGTTTTATACTTAGTGTCTCAAAATCCTGCACATTATGTCCTTTAGCCCTAACGCAGTTAAAATTTAACTAGGTTAGTGCTAAAGGACATTTCATGCAAGATTTTGAATAAATAAGTCCAAAATTCGTCAATTTTAAAGACAAAAAACACCAACTGAGATTTGATATATAGATTTTGAATCAATAAGTACAAAACTCGTCAATTTTAAAGTTTAATTAACTTATTCTATGGTCAAGGAACAATCGTTATCGCCAAGCATTTTGTGCATGTTGGATCCTTGTCGCAACGCACGGGTAAGAAACCAACTAGTATAGTTATTTAAAAACCAACTTTTGTAATAGTATATTTATAGGTTTTCTTAATTGAACCACTAAAATTTTCTATATTACAATTTGGCCACAAAAGTAATTCTCATAAACCTCTATGCTTTGAAATTTTACGTTTACTCTCTACACTTTTTATAAGTTATTTTTCCTTATTTTAGCCAAGTTATTTTTCTTTCCCCTAGACTTTAACCCGCCGTGAAACGTGGTAATTACCTACTACAAATTTACTTTGCTACCTTTGAACTTTAGTTAACTTATCATACGGTCCGTGAACAATTTTTATTGCCATGCATTTTGCGCATGTTGGATTTTTGCCGCAACGCACGGGTGGGTATTAGCTAGTACAACTACTTAAAAACTGACTTTTGTAATAGTATGGTTTTATATTTTCTTAATCGAACCAATAATTTTTTCTACATTACAAATTGGACACTCAAGTTTTCTTTTTAAACCTCTA
Source organism: Helianthus tuberosus (assembly GCA_030545235.1). Taxonomy (NCBI): domain Eukaryota; kingdom Viridiplantae; phylum Streptophyta; class Magnoliopsida; order Asterales; family Asteraceae; genus Helianthus; species Helianthus tuberosus. The sequence goes on from CM060440.1 coordinate 10,773,585, forward strand.
TACTTTAAAACTTTATGTGTACACCCTACACATTTTTTACGTTATTTTTTTACTAAATTATTTGTTATAACTGTACTTTAATAAAGTTACTAAATTCCACCTTAATGAAATTATTATTTTTTTAGACCAACTCTAAGTTTTGCAATTTTTAGGCTATGGGGTGTGGATGGAGCCCCATGGGGCTTTATAGGTGCCACGTAGGATCCCCGTCAGCCATGGAGCTCCCCTTTAATTTGGAGGGTGTGGATGGAGCCCCTATTAAACAAAATTAAAAAAAAAAATCTTTGATTGGTCAAAAACTATGTGGCCCCACCTGAACCCGCGTTGCAGCTCGCCATGGTGGTAGCGGGCCTTCAATGGCGCCCCTTCAATGGCGGCGGGGGTGTGGTGCTCGGCGCTATGCATGCTTGTGTGGCAAGGGGTGGCGCCCCATAAAGCCTTACACCCATAGCCTAACAAAATGCTATCATTAAATCTCGAGGTGATGCAATTTTAAAAATTGATATAAAGTTATAGAAGTTTTTCTTTCCTTTTCCGTGTTCCATTAACGTTTTGTGGCTCTGACTAAAGATGGGGTTGGTCAATCGAACCACGATATTGATAGTTTGAAACAAATAAAATCCAGATATTATGAATTCATTTTAATAAACTCAAGTTGTTAGGTTATCGTCTTTTTTTATGTTTAATATAATTATGCCAAAGTGAGTCATGTACGTAAGTAGCGTTTGGTATAATACAAAAGTCGAAAATATTATACATATTTTCGGTTCACGTAGGAGCTTTACAATGTAGATAAACTTTAATTAAACGTACTAAATTTGCTTGACATACCTCTTTTTAGAGTTAATTACATAGTTAGTTGTGGTTTCCACAAAGTAACATACTTAGGTAATAATAGTTTAAAATCACTTTTTAGGGTAATAACTTTTCATTTTGTAACGTTTGGAGGTATTAACATTATTTATAGGTTTAAAATCACATTCTGTTAGTACCTAAGTAAGTTATTTTGTGCAAATCACAGGGACTAACTATGTTAATACCCTAGACGTTAATACCTCAAAACGTTACAAAATGAAAAGTTAATACCCTAGAATGTGATTTTAAACTATTAGTACCTAAGTATGTTATTTTGTACAAACCACAAGGACTAACTATGTAATTAACTCCTTTTTTTTATGTTGATAATAATGATATTAAATTCCAAATCAAAAGACATGAAGCTTTTGAATAGTTTTTGTTTATTTATACATGTATTAAAACTTGTTAGTAATTGACCATTTCAAGTCAAGCAAGGAAAAAAATAAAATAAAAGAGAAGCTGTCTATCACTTGTTAAAACAAAAGCTAGTTTTGTCTAAAACAAAAAAAAATTATATTAAAAAAATTATATTATATTTCCCTGAAACACATAACATATTATCTTCAATCTCCTAAAGTTATTACAAGATATGTTCAGTATATTAATTTTTAATCTCCTAAATTAAGTAATTAAAATATAGGTTTTAGGATAATCGTAAAAACTAACCTGTTAAGCATGTCACAGTTTGATTTGTTTGAGGAGAGTTTTCAAGACAATCGGGGTTAGCACTTCTTCGAGAAACATACATTAACCAAATAATGTGAATATGAAATGATAGTAATTGTTTTTATTTAGAAAAATAATAATTGCTATAATTATCTTAAACCCAGATAGAGCATGATAGGGTGTGAGATTACATTACTCAAATCAAACAAAAAACATACAGATTTTTAGGTTTCCGTTAAGGGTGCAAACGAGACGAACTGAACCGAGCCGAGTTCAAGTCTTGCACTACTCGAGGCTCATTAGCCTTTGCTGAAGCTTGAGCTCCGATTTCGAGCCTATGTTATTGTGTAGCCTCAAACCCGAGAAACTTCACGGTTGAATTTAAGTGTTAAAACATAGTTCTTAAACCGATAAAAAGGTCGTACATGTGTAGTGGAAGATCATTAATGTCAAATACATCAAGCCTCAAAGTTAAACAAAGCAATATAAGTCTAAATAAGTAAACTATGTTTTATAGGATGCCAAACTTCAAGGTGCCTTTGCTCTATGTCATGAGACCTCCTATTAAACATTAATGCGTTTAACCTGACATGCATGTTAAATCTAGGCAGCTTTGCTGGGTGAGTTTCTATTTTATATAAAATATTTAGGGTCATTTAACGGCATTTCATGATATTAAGCTTTAGTTGTAATACATTTTATACCTTGAACAACCTTATCACCAAACATTTATATTTGATAGAGAATACGTTTAACCTTAACTTTCGTAAAGCTAAGTATGGAAGTTTCCAAAAATTATCATAACATTGCCCTTATGGCTCGTTGTCCATAAACCGATAATGCATATATATCATAGTCCCTGTGGCTTGCCATCCATAAACGACCATGCGTATCATAGCCCCGGTGATTTGTTGTCCATAAACCGACCATACACAACACGAGTGATCATCACCGCTCTCATCTCATAAGTTGTACAACCCTCCGGTGACAGGCCACCAAGACACTACCTAGATTGTCCTTATGACAATTACGTGTCTAAAGTCATAACACTACCATAAGGCTTGTAATAGATCTAACTACTTGAACTAGGCGCTATTCCAAGACTCTATTCATCAAATCCATTCAACTACTTAGACCATACAAACTTAAATCATTTATTGTTTCCTTTATTTTCCATTTTACCGTCCCTTTAAACATAACATTCCTTTTGGAAAGTAAACTTGTTAACATAACGACTTAAAGCCGAAACATTCCACTTTTTTGTCTGCGTCAAATTATTTGATCCTTTAACTTTATTGAGTAGGATTCGATAACACTGAAAACCTTGCATAATCATTTATACCATAACTCTAAACATTCTTAGACACTATTTCATAAAGTCAGTTACTAAATCATTTACTAGTGCCTATACTCATAACATTTTCAAAAAATTTCATGTAAGCATGCACATCAACACAAAACGCTAAAAACAATTAAAAAATGGGCATCTAGAACTCACAAAGGAGTTGGCTTCTATATGATTACAGCGTCCAATCTGATACTTTGAACACTTAGTCAGTTGTCATAGATTCATATAAACCATGTCAACTTTTCACACAATATAACCATGCAAAAATGTATCCTTTTCGCTTCCATATAACCCATCGAAATGTGGGACTTTTTGCTAAGATCTAATGCTCCCACGCAAAAAAATAACTTTTCGCTTGGGCAACATTTCTTTCAATACTGTGAACATTTTGCTAATTTAACATTTCGCATAAACTACCTTTCGTTCAACATACATTTCCTTGTTCATGTTGTTTGTTGTCTAAAACATTTCATGCAATAAGATATGCTTTCATTGATTACCCTTTTCGCTAGAACATAAATACATATATTTATTTTCAAGGAAACAAAATGCAAGCAAGTGTAGTTTGAAAAATGGTATAAACGGTTGGCAAAGTTTCCTCTCGTCGTTTGTTTTGCATGACTATTAATAAAAGTCAAGGACAGTCATTGTGTAAGGTTGGATTGTTTCTAAAACAACTAGTATTTACACATGGCCATCTATACGTGGCATTATCAAGAGTAAAAAGTAGACATGGACTCAAGCTATATATTGATACTTGATGAGGATGGTTAAATTACAAACAAAACTACAAATGTCGTGTATAAAGAAGTTTTTAGAGATTTGTAGATTGTAACGTGTACTTTCATATTATATTGTCTGTAGTTTGGTTAAATATCTGGTTTTTTTGGATATTAAAATAATATGTCGTTTTCTTTATAATGAAAATATTATTATATCTTTATAATGAAAATATTATTATATCTTGATTTGGTTTTATTCGTCAAACCGTGTAACACACAAGGCTATAAACTAGTATATATATATATATACACACACATATATAGGGTAGGGTTCATGCGAGAACCGCGAGAACCAATGTGAACACAAAAAAATACCTAAAAATCCAAAAAACACACAAATTTTTTTTTAGATTTTTCTAAAAATATCGCTATATTTCATTCCCAAAAAAAAAACTTCTTTTTTTCGAGTAACGGTTATGAATGCACATGTGCATATGTATCATTTTTGGACAAATTCCGTAATATATTACCAGTAGTAGAAAAATACACTTTCATTTACATTAACATCCGCAATACACTACTTTTTACATTACCAATATTAAGATGCATTATTATGTATAACCATGATATAACGTGTTTTGGTACAAAAAAATTGTGATTTTAAATGATGAAGTAGGCTCGTACACATGTGTTTTGGTTAGTTATATCTAGTGGTTGATGGTTTGATTATATTTGTCATTTTATGATGTAGTATGTTGTTTGGATGGTATAAAGGGTGTTGATGTACATGTAATAAAATGAAGGGAAATTGGCCTGTAATAATCCCACCTAGACCTTATTGGCCATTAATAATTCCACCTTAGAATATTCCCCCCACCAGTCCCACCTTTCACCTATTTTTCCTACAATGGTCCCCCGTTAAAAAAACTTAACGGATTTAAGCTTTTTTCCAAATTACAAATAGATGTTTTAGGGATTTTGATTAGAACGACGATACGAGTCCATTGATGTAAAACTTGCCTCGAAACGATACCCCAAACGATGAAAACGGCTCTTCAATTCGGGTGTTTAAATTTCCAATTAACCAAAATCAAGTCACTTGGAGCACCATTTCGAAGTAAGTTTTACATCAATGAACTCGTATCATCGTTCTGTTCAAAAACCCTAAAAAATATGTTTGTAATTTGGGAAAAATCTTAACTCCGTTAAGTTTTTTTAACGGGGGACCATTGTAGGAAAAATAGGTGAAAGGTGGGACTGGTGGTGGGAATATTCTGAGGTGTGATTATTAATGGCCAATAAGGTCTAGGTGGGATTATTACAGACCAATTCCCCTAAAATGAAATATTGGTAATGGTATTGTATTATGGATGGTAGGAAGCAATGGTATTGTATTACGGATGGTAGGAGGTAATGGTAGTGTATTATGGATGATATGATAGATGAAAGGGAAATTGTGTTCAAAGTGGTGTACCAAAACACGTTATAACATGTTCATACATATAGCACATGTGCATTTATAGTGTTGTTTATGTTATAACAAGTTCATAAATATAGATGCAAATGTGCATTTCTAATATTGTTAATTTAAAAAGTAGTGTATTATGAATGGTAGTATAATGAAAGTGCAATTGTCTGATATTAGTAATGTATTACGGAATTTGTCTAAGAAATGATATATATGCACATGTGCATGGATAATTGTTACTCAAATTTTTTTTTTATGTTTTTTTTTGTGACGAAATATTGCGATTTAAAATTTTTTTTGAGTGTTTTTAGCTATTTTTGGGTTGTGTTCACACTTGGTTCTCGCAATTAAAGTTGGTTTCTAACAGACCCTTCTCCTATATATATAAAATAAAAGATAAAATACGTAACAATTCCTCAAATGCATAAAGAGGGAATAATCCGTGATTTCTTTTTTAGGAAAGAAGAGCATACTTTCTATGAATCTGAGATAATAATTCAGATTTCAATTAATCATTGCTAGATCTGTGAATTTGACATAAATTCTTTCCATGTAAAATTGAAATGTTTGTTAAACATGGTTGAAATTTAAAGAACCATGTTTAGGGACAACTAGGGCTGCAAACGAACCAAACGTTTGGCGAACAGTTCGTGAACTGTTCGGCGGGAAGTTTGTTTGTGTTCATTCGTTTATTAAACAAATGAACACGAACAAGAAATTCCGTTCATTTAGTTAAATGAACAAACATGAACAGAGATCGTCTTCGTTCGTTTATGTTCGTGAACGTTCGGTAACGTGTTCGTTTGTGTTCGATAGTTCACTAGTGTTTTTAATTTTTGTATTTATTTAAATACTTCAAAATTCCGATAAATAAAATATCTAATAAGTGTCAGTGTATTCTATATTCTGTTTATGAACGATTGTTTGTGTTCGTCTGTTTCTATTTGTGCTCATGAACATTATTTTGTGCTCATTTGTGTTCGTCAATGTTCATTTTTGTCCGTTATCTAAAATTAACAAACAAACACAAAGGAACATGCACAAGTTCATTTTCTTAACAAACGAACACGAACATAAAATCTCGTTCGATAAGTGTTCGTGAACAGTTCGCGAACACATGCATTTCTTAACAAACGAACACGAACAAGGTCTTGTTCGTGTTCGTTTGGTTCGTTTGCAACCCTAGCTACGACGTTGTGAAAAAACTCAATGTATTTCTAACTAGTTTTTACCCCGCCCGCGTTGCGGGGCAATAAGCCGAATATTTCTCTCTCATAACATGTATGTCTGTATAGAGGGCAAAATTGTAATTATATTTTGAGCTGGAGGCAAAATTATAATTTTAAACTGAGAGCAAAATCATAATTTTGAGCTAGGGGGGAAACAAAATTTTATTTTGAACTGTGGGCAAAAACGTAATTTTGAGCTGCGGGTAGGGCTGTAAACGAACCGAACGAACACGAACAAGGCCATGTTCGTGTTCGCTCGTTAAGGAACAAGCTTGTTCATGAACTGTTCACGAACGCTTACCGAACGAGATTTCTTGTTCGTGTTCGTTCATTAAGGAAACGAACATGTTCATGAACTGTTCACGAACACTTACCATATGTTAATGAACTCTAACAAATGTTCATGAACATAAATGAACACAAAAACATAATATTCATTTTAGAATAAAATCTGCATTTTCATCACAAACATTACGAAGAATCCACAAAAAATAAATAAACACTTAACATAATTTTCCGAACAGAGTTGGCGTGATTATCAAAAACATGATAAACACAAAATTAAGAGTTTGTTAAGCCTTAACACAAGCTAAAATTGAAATGGTGAAATGAGGGATGTTGTAAGAGGCATATAAGATAACTAGGGTTTCAAAATTTTAAAAACTAGAAATAATGAAACAAAATACAACATATAAAAACCTTTAATGAACTAACACAAATAAATATTAACAAGCAAACATAAATGAACTTCTTACAGAACACTCACGAACAAAAATGAACACATTACCGAACGTTCACGAACATAAACGAACGAACGCAACCTCTGTTCATGTTCGTTCGTTTAACTTAACGAACGAAATTTCTTGTTCGTGTTCGTTCATTTACTAAACGAACGAACATAAACGAACTTCCCGCCGAACGGTTCACGAACGGTTCGCTGAACGTTCGGTTCGTTTACAGCCCTAGCTGCGGGCATAATCGTAATTTTGAGCTAGAGGAAAAAACAACATTTTATTTTGAACTGGGGGCAAAAACTTAATTTTAAACGGATGGTGAAACCGTAATTTTAAACTGGGAACAAAATTAAAAACGAGTTTTTGAACCGAGGGCAAAAGTGTAATTTTGAGCTAGGGGCAAAATTATAATTTTATTTTGAGCTGGGGGCAAAAACGAAATTTTAAACGAATGACGAAAGCGTAATTTTAAACTGGGAATAAAATTAAATAAAAAATGGGTTGGTCCAATAGGGAAGTGCCAGGCAAGCTGCCTGGCACTATTCCCTCAACTTGAAAATACTTGAACTGTGAGCAAAAAACGTAGTTTTGAGATGAGGGCAGAATCGTAATTTTGAACTAGAGGGAAAAACAACATTTTATTTTGAACTGGGGCAAAACGTAATTTTAAACAGAGGGCGAAACCGTAATTTTAAACTGGAACAAAATTAAAAATGAGTTTTTGACCCGAGGTCAAAAGCGTAATTTTGAGTTAGGGGCAAAATTATAATTTTAATTTGAGCTGGGGGCAAAAACGTAATTTTAAACGAATGATAAAAGCGTAATTTTAAACTGGGAAAAAAATTAAATTAAAAATAGGTTGGTTCAATAGGGAAGTGTCAGGCAAGCTGCCTAACACTATTCCCTCAACTTATAAATGTATATGTAGCAAATTTAAGCTGGGGGCAAAAACATAATTTTAAACGAACGATGAAATCGTAATTTTAAACTGGGAATAAAATTAAATTAAAAATAGGTTGGTACAATAGGGAAGTGTCAGGCAAGCTGCCAGACACTATTCCCTCAACTTATAAATGTATATGTAGCAAAAAAAAATTAAATTAAAAATATGTTGGTTTAATAGGGAAGTGTCAGGCAAGCTGCCTGACACTATTCCCTCAACTTATAAATGTGTATGTAGCAAATTTGAGCTGGGGGCAAAAACGTAATTTTAAACGAACGATGAAATCGTAATTTTAAACTGGGAATAAAATTAAATTAAAAATAGGTTGGTACAATATGGAAGTGTCAGGTTAGCTGCCTGCCACTATTCTCTCAACTTATAAATATATGTAGCAAATGGGGAAGCATAAATAAATTAAAGTCTTTCGCATCTTATAAAAGTCGTATTCGGCACCTTCTTCATTATTTAGAAGTCATATCACGTCATTGTTTTCTTTTTAAATCTAATCTTTATCGTCATTGTTTTCTTTTTAAATCATATCTTTATCTGAATATATATTTTTATTACTAAAAGTCATTATATTATATTAATAGAAAAATTAACGTGTAGGACAAATATTAATTTAGTCGTCATGGTTTCGGACTTTTAGAATTTCAAAACGTAAGAATAATTCAAAGCCCTTAATTTCATGTATGAACACTGTAATTTCAACCCAAATCCGATTTGTTCTTATCATAATAATATTTTAATCATGGTCGTATATAATGATATAATAGAGCTGAAATTAATGTTATATTTTTTATTTTAGGAGTTGGAAACACGGTTTGACCTTTTTGTTCTAGAAGGAATACCTTGTGAATAAAGTCATGTAAATAACCGACAGTTTCGGGGATGATTTCAACATTTAACTTTGATATGTTTTTATTACATTTTATGGCAATAAGGTTAACGTAAGTTAAATAAAATGTTAAGGGTAATGATTAAGAGGAATTACCTTTTATGAGAAGAATAACGTAAGTTAAATAAAATGTTAACTCAACGAATTCATATATACAGTAGAGAAAACAAAATACAATACTGATGAGTATTTTGTCTTATTGAGATAATTCTTAATGTATTTTATAAAGTAAATTGCATTTTACGTTCTTTAATTTTCAACAAAATTTCAAATGTTGTCATTTTATTAACGAAATTACAACGAATGTCATTTATGTTCTAATTTCTTTAAAGTCGGTGTCCACTACAAGATAAACTCTTAAAGAGGTAATACAATAATGTAAACAAACTCTTCGTTAAGAATAATATATGATAAACTCTGATATGTGATAATGATATTCTATTATTTGATAATGATAGTCTCATCTATAAGATAATTCTAAATTAACCAAGTGTATGTATACATATAGGAAAATCCTATACAAAGGGAAAACGAAAAATGTATGACGTGTAAGAAGCCATCAGATTGTGATGCATATACCAATGATCTCTTGGCCTAGTGGTTAAGGGGGGATGGGAAGCTTTGCTTATCTTAGAGGTCCTAGGTTCAAATTCAGGCAAGAGAGGATTTTAATACTAACTTGCTGATACTAACATAATAATTACTAACCTGATTAGCGACGTTGTAACTGTACGTCGTTCGAAGAAAATGTGATGCATATACTTTAGGCTAGTTAGGAACATAATCATCCATACATAATCTGGAATTTGGTGTACGTCATTATGTAAAACCGTCTAAATAATCATGTGACGTTATAATTGTTTTGAATATAAGGCATATTACGTAATCACGCCATGGTATGTATTCACATACCATGTTAAAAGATAATTATTAAGAAGAATCTTTAAAAATACCTTGGTCAAATTAAAGATAATAAAATGTTTGTTTATGTTGTGTATATTTTTTAAATATTAACTTATTCAAAAGTTATGTTACAAAATCAAGACGAAGTAGTTTTAAAAGTTAATAATGTTGGTTATTCCTTTTTTGTTTTCCTTTCAATCCTTTTGTTATATATAATTTTTTTGACGGCTAATTTCTTTTAATTCTTGTTGTGTTGTGTGTGGAACCTGAATTCAAAACCTCTGTTTTCTAAACCTGAATGTTTAAAAACTTTGTTTTTGCAATTGACTGCAACCCTTAGTCCTTTTGTATATAAAAAATTACACCGTTGGTCCTTATGGTTTCTGTCAAATTTCAATGTCAGGTACTAATAGTTTTCTGTTGCAACATCAGGTAATAACGTTCTAATTTTTCACAACGTTGAGTACTAAGGTAAAACTTTGTAACAATGTTGAGTAATAAAGCCAAACCTTGTTAATTTTTTTGTTAAGTCTTAATAAAATGACTAAAATGCCCTTTAATAATTAAAATTTTAGTCATGTTGTAAAAATTAGAAAACGCAGGGACTATATGTGTTAAATAACCAAACTTTTTAAATCAACCAAACAGAAAGCCCGCCTTTCAGGGGGTCTTCTCTGGTAAAGTCGCCAGATTCCGGCCATATCGGATCCGTAAAATTGTCCGTTTAACTCGTGTTTTTCTTTTCGTTAATTTTTATCTCCATCATAATCAAAACTAACAACTCGTTTGTGTCACATATAAATTGCAAATTATGCTTATCTGCTAACCCGTTTACCTCCAAAATTCCCATCATCCTCTCAATCCATTATATCTTCATTTCGAGTAAAAATATACGCCTCTTGACCCAATGTGACCCCATTCCCACACAATTTCAAAGCCAATTTCGTCTCTAAAACAGATAGGAGCCGCATCGGCATACCAGAATCTGATGATGCAATTCTTGTGCATAACATCGCAGACTGGTACATATATTACATGCTATTTATTTGTTTTTATCATACAAAACAAAAGCCTCATATTTATTTCAACTTACAAAGCTGTTATATTCCTAGATCATAAATTTGTTTTAGTTATTTTTATAAATCTTAACTTGGTTTACTATTTAGATTAAGTTAAAAAGTTTATTTTACTAGCATGTTATTATATATAAACTCAAATTTTATAAATAAAAAAACTTCAAATCCATTAAATATTATAAAAAACATAAATAAAATAGAAAACATTACTTTAAATTATTTTAGTCAAATATAATTAATTAAAAAAATAGACTCTCTAGTTATTAAAGGGCATTTTAGTTATTTTAGTAAGACTTAACAATAAAAGTTAACAAGGTTTGGCCTTGATACTCAACATTGTGATAAATGAAACGTTAATACCTGATTTTGTAACAAATACTAGTATACCCGACATTGAAATTTGGCAGAAACCACAAGTATTAAAAATGTAATTTTTTCTTTTGTATATACTTGAATCAAAGATTTTGGGCCAATTAAATATCAACTATTATATATATATATATAACGAGAGCTTATGAATAGTAACTTTATTTTTATAATAATATATAGTTTTTTAATTATGTTATTATTTAATATATTATAATATAATAGTTTATTATTATATTTACTTTAAATGATGTATTTTTCTTTTCTTAAACCATATATTTCCTTTACCTTTTTTAATAATTGTTTTTTTTTCTTTTTTTAACATATATTAATTTATCCATTAATTTGATATTTTTTTAATAATTTACGTTTATAACTTTTTTCTAAAAAATTAAGTACGTACTTGTGCTTGATTTCTTTCCCTGATATTCCGTTATAAGTTTTGTTAAAAACGAAGTTGTGCTCAAAATAAAGTATATATTTGGTATCATAAAACGGTACGATAATAAACTACATCGTTATAATTGTTTGACTTTTTAAACAACATGCTTTATTTTCAAATCACGTTTGTTTTAAATTATCATTTGTTCGGTTTCGCTGCAACGCGCGATATACAAATAGTAGTTGAATTAATAAATGAATACTCCAAATTCTTAGCCATCATTCATACAACTAACGTATCTGATATTTAGGTGTGAAAACTAAAAGGTTATAAAAGAAGACGCGTAGAGCTAATATTACCGATACTATTAACTACACTAAATCTAAAACTCGTATCTCCCATCTCATATTTAAATTAATGATTATTCGTTTGATTTTATACGTGTTTTCATACGGAACAGATATTTGGGGGAAGGATCCACTAAAAAGTGGATTTTGCCTAATTAGCCTAAGAAAGATTGTAACGATGACATGTGGCACTCCTAATAAGTAGGAATGGAGGACATTTTGGTCCTTGTAAATAGGAGTGAAAATGACATGTGGCACCCCATTTGTTTTTTAAAAATACAAAAAAAATATAGTACAAAAAAGTCTAGCACAAAAAATCTAGTACAAAAAAATCTAGCACAAAAAAATGTAGTACAAAAAAAATATAGCACAAAAAAATTTAGTATAAAAAATATAGCACGAAAAAATTCAGCAAAAAATATATAGTACAAAAAAATCAATCACAAAAAATTGAGGAAAAAAATGTAAGACAAAAAAATCCAGCACAAAAAAATTTAGCACAAAAATATAATATAAAAATCCAGCACAAAAATGTTATACAACATAGAAATACAACAAATTTTAGTGGGTTTTTTTAGTCTTCATATTTTATATAGCAATATGGTACTTAAATTAAAGATAAAAAATGCTCGATTTTACGGTGAAATTTTTATGAAAAAATAATATCGTATAAAAAAGTTATGAACGTTTAAAAAATGAGGGTGGAATATGCATGTGCCTTGCATGTGGAGAGAGAAAGTACATAAATATGATTTTTCTAAGATACCCTTGCACTCCTTCTTTCTTCTACACTTTCATCTTAACCATTGATTTGGAAAATGAATAGTTAAGATTACTTCTCATCCTATTTAGGCAAAATAAACTTTTTATTTGATCTTTCTAAGATACACAATGCATATGAGTTTATGACGGCTTTCTGATTTGGTTGACACCTAAGGTTTGCATCATGTGATATTACTTGTAAGTTGTAAGGGTTTTCTCTAGTCTTAAGCAAACCCTTCAGCCTTTTTTTTTCTAAGCTTTTTGGTATTTTGACTTTTGCAATTACATGTATTCGTTTTCTATTTGTATATGAACTTAGCTCTTTGTTGAAAGTTAATAATTAAATTACATATGTTAAATCCATTAAAAAAATACAACAAAATTAAATTCACCCCCACGTTGCGGCGGGGATGAACACCAATGCCACACTACTATCAGCGACCACCAACAATAAAGTTGCAGCGTGTTAATACGAAGAAATTAAATCGAAACGTAAAACATATAAAAAATAACTAAGTCGATTTAGGACCTGAGCATTACGATTAACCTGTCAAATGGAAAAAAATAGACGACGTAAAATCGTTTAACCACACACGCACGTTGCGCCCTGTTAACTCGCAAAATTATTTATAGTATTTAAATGAAATACAAAATTATTTATAGTATTTAAATGAAATACAAATTTGTCTTTAGTGGATACAACCCACTAAGAATTATGTGACAAATCATAATGCATAGATATGTTGCAAATTATATACCCCCATGTTGTGGTGGGGGCGTAAAACCGTGCTAAGTAGCTCCAATATTATATCACCGTGAGCGACCATCAATGCCAGAAAGGTTCGCGTAAAAAAAGAAATAAAAAACGAAATATAAAATCGAACGAAAAGTAGACGATGAAACAATGTTGAACCATACACTCTAAATGTAAAATATAGAAAACAATAACTAAGTTGTTCTGTGACGGGGTGTTAAACAGGAAAACTACGCATCAAAAGATTGAATCATACACGCACGTTGTAGCATGTTAACTCGCAAAATTTGACCAAAACGTAATACAAAAAATCTGTATGGGGTTAAAAGTGATTGGTTAAAATGTAAAACATATAAATGTATGGGGTTAAGAGTAAAAAATTAAAAATCAAAAAGAAAGAAAAAAAACTAAAAGTGTGTACAACCCACCAAACATATGAGTACAACCTCTTATTCCTACAAATGTTAATTTGTATATGCTTAAAAGTGATTTATGGTTAAACTAAAACAAATTAAAGATAAAAGAATCAAAATAGAATACAACCCATAAAACATATAATACAATCCTTGATGCCTACATATGTTTCAAATTGATATTATATAAATTACATATGTTAAATCCATTAAAAAAATACACCAAAACTAAATTAGCATTAAGAAGATAATTAGTAATTAGAAATCACTATTCAATCATGTTAACTTTTATTGGAAAACAATTATGAATTTATATCGAGATAGATGGTAAACGGCCAACATGCTGCGCCGCTACCAATTTTTGAATAACAAAACTAAGTCTTATAAAAACTAAATCCATAGATCTCAAGATTATAACATTACTAACTATATATATATATATATAGAAATGGGATCGGGAGAAAACGATCAAAAGTGTGAGAACGGTGAGAACGCTTCCTGGCCCAACACGTGTCACGCCGCTTAGAAAAGGGCGGATGAGCTTTTTTGTCATTTCATCTTCTGCTTTTCCTCTTCCGCTTTTTCCCAATGTTGTTTTAATTTTTGGTTTTTGAGATTTTTGGCGTTAACCAGATTCAATAGTTAATGACGTTTTAATGGTTCCTTTGTATCAACATTTTGGCGTTTATGGCGTTATTCACATCGTATGCCAATGGAACCCAGGGGGCAGGAAATCTATTTGAATGGCGTTTTCCAATGCGTTTAAACAAGTTGGCCTATTGATCTGTTATTTTTTATAAACATTTTGGCGTTTTACTATTGTTAAATTATATTTCAACAACAGGAAAAAAAAATACAAGGGAAGGAAATAAATTAAAAATCCTAATCGGGTCTCTTTTCCCAATCTTCAGTGTCATTAGTCTCTCTCTTCTTTAATAGTACAAGAACTGTCATCAAATATATGACGTTTTATGTAAAACTTAACAAACCCATGGGTTTGATTTTTTTTGCCTGCTCATCTGTTGAACTGTCTTTTTGTGTGGATGTTTGGGGACATAGATCTATGGCGTGTGAGTGGGTTTTTCGCTTTTTCTTTATCTGGATCTTCATCTTTATAGTGAACCCACTCTTCAGTGTCATTGAACTCTTCTCCTCATCCAAACCTTCTTCAAGAACAAAAAATACAAAATGCCATATGACTGGCATCAATATCTTTTTCCTGAAATTTTGTCCATCTCATGTAGCAAAATCTTTCTGAGGTACTCCCCCCTGATAACAATTCATTCAGTTTATTTGTTGGCGTTTTACAGTTGGTGGTATTTAGTAGTATTTGGCGTTTGTTTTTTTTGGTTTGATCAAATGGAAGTTGCTGAGATGTATCATTTTATAGGATGTCTTTTTGGCGCCTAAATTAGGTGGTGCATTATTATAATAAAGTATTTTGTCTTTTCAGTTACTGTTTTGTAATTAATGTTTTTTATAAGTTTTATCTCTGAAGTCTGTAACACGTCACATCTTTCAAGTTTGACGTTTTAGATTCTTCAGTTTTTAATGATTTTGTATTTACTGTTTCTAGTTAAATTTTCATGTTTGCTTTTTATTTTTTTCTTATTTTTATTTTTTTTATTTGGGTTTTTTATAATAATTTTTCAAAGTAATTTTATTATAGTTTGGCAGTTTTTTTTGGTGACGTTTAACTGGATGATATCGTTTTAAACAAGCATTTTGGCTGTTTTGGCGTTTTTATTATATATGACGTTTTTATTATATAACAATTAACTGAAAAGGAAAATAAAAAAAAAGAATACATAAACAATTGATCTTCCAAATATTCTCTGTCTCCAGTCTCTTTCTTTCTTTTTTATGAATCATGTTAACTGGCTGGTTCGACTTTCGTATGATTCATTTTGTTTTTTTGTTTTTCAAGTAGTTTTTTGTGTTGCAGTTTGGAAGCACATAGTCTGACATCAGCATCTTTTTCTTGAATAGTTGTCCATCTCATGCAGCAAAATGTTATTGAGTTTATATCATTCAACCAACAATCTTGAATTTTTACAATCAACGATGTTTGATTTTTTAACTTTTTTGGCGTTTTACCGATAAAAAGAGCGCCACGAAATAAGATCACCATAAACCTCAAATTTTGATCATGCTAAAATCAATAATGTTTTGCTGTATGAGATGGACAACATTGTTAATACTCGGTTAAGAAAGATAACTGAAAAAGTTATCCACCCCATACAGCTAAACTTTATTGACAACAAACCTCAATAATGTTTTTGTATGTTTTGGCGTTATAAATTTGATGGAAGTTTAGGATAAGTCAATGAGATTTTACTCAATGAAATGGACTATATCCTCACTTTAGGATTTTGTCTATATCATTAAGCGAAATCTTACTGACAGCCAAACTAAATTTCAAAAAAACGTTTTTGGGGTTGAAGATAATTGATGTTTGGGTTTTTTTGGCGTTTCTAAGGCGAATGAGTTATATGAAATATGGCGTTTGGGTTTTTGTGTGTGTTTTTAACTGATGGTCTGAGATGTTGTATATATAGGATTTTTTTGGCGGTTTTTTAAGGCAGGATTTTACTATAATTAAGTTTGCCGTTTTATATTTAATGGCGTTTTACTTATAATGGTCTGTGATTTTTGTTTTTGGCGTTTTATTTCATGATTTGGCGTTTTATGTGGAGTAGTCAAAAGACCCTTTTACCCTTAATATTGAAGCGCGTCCACGTAATAAAATTGATGTTATTTACGAAAACACCACCGCGCCAATCTAGTCCATAGATTGTTTTGATCGGACGATCGTTAAGCGTTCTCACCGTTCTCACACTTTCTATCGTTTTCTCTAAATCCCGACCCTATATATACATATATATATATATATATATATATATATAGAGAGAGAGAGAGTAGGGTTCGCACGGAAAGTGTGTTTTTCCTAGAAAGTCTAGGAAGCGATCTGGTCCATCCGATTGGTGTGTTTAAGGGTTGAGATTAAATCAATGGCAATCCTGTAATATTTGAGTTTAATTAATTGATTGTTTTAAATGAGTAGGGGCAATTTTGTCAATGGCCGTGTTTTAAATCAATTAGATAACCGCCCAGTTCCTAATTTCAAGCGATTCCCCCCCCCCCCCTCTCTCCAAACCCATCTTGGAAACCCCAATCCCTACCAAAAATAACTACAATCATGGAAGAAGATAACTTTAGAAACGATGGAGAGCACCAGATCAAATTAAAATACTTCTCCATCTCCGAGTTCATCATCACCATTCAAATATTGTTCTTATCATCTCCGTTTTCTTGACGATGTGTTTTAACAACAAGCAAATTAATACAGTTGTGTTTTAGCAGCAAGCAGATTCATACAGTTGTGGTTTAGCATCCAGATTCATACAGATGTGTTTTAACAGCAAGCAGATTCATACAGTTGTGTTTTAGCATTCAGATTCATACAGATGTGTTTTAACAGTAAACAGATTCATACAGTTGTGTTTTAACAGCAAGCAGATTCATACAGATGTGTTTTAACAGCAAGCAGATTCATACAGTTGTGTTTTAGCATTCAGATTCATACAGTTGTGTTTTAGCATCCAGATTCATACAGATGTGTTTTAACAGCAAGCAAATTCATACAGTTGTGTTTTAGCATTCAGATTCATACAGTTGTGTTTTAACAGCAAACAAATTCATATAGTTGTGTTTTAACAGCAAGCAGATTCATACACTTGTGTTTTAGCATTCAGATTCATACAGTTGTGTTTTAACAGCAATCAGATTCATACAGTTGTGTTTTAGCATTCAGATTCATACAGTTGTGTTTTAACATCAATCAGATTCATACCCTGTGTTTTACCATCTTTATATTGTGGGATCTATAAAAAAAATTGACTTTAGCCCTGTAAACTGTTAAAACACAGCACCAAGAACATGCTGATAAATTCCAGTAATCTTCTGAACAATGGAATATGCGATGTAATGTGACATAGACAATAACATAAAACACATTCAGATTGTTAAAATGCAAAAGAACTGTTAAAACACAACCTGATTATATATTGACTTCAGAGTGTTAAAACACACTGACTTTAACCTCTCTGACTGGTAACACACATCACTAAGAACATGCTGATAGTTTTCAGATAAACACATTGACTTCCAGGTTTGAATTCGAAAATAATAAAAATTCCGAAAATCATGGAATTTTAGTTAATGAAGATACATTCCAAAATTAAAATTAAAATGTGAAATTACATGATAGCCCTTCTACTTAAAATCCCTCAATGACACATGTCCAATTTCTTATTCCTTCCTAGACTTTCTAGGAAAAATAGACTTTCCACCCAACTCCTACTCTATATATATATATATAGGACAAAGATCCGTTAGGAACCACCCTTTATTACTAGAACCGCGAGAACCAGTGTGAACACAAACAGTAATACCTAAAAAAATCTAAAAAACACCCAAATTTTTTTTTTTATTTTTTTACTTTTTTTTTTGTAAAATTCGCTATATTTCCTTTACAATAAAAAAAATTTTCAAAAAAAAAAAAAATCGAGTCACAGTTATCCATGCACATGTGCATTTGTATCATTTCTTTGACAAATTCCGTAATTCATTACAAATATTAGACAATTGCACTTTCATTTACACTACCACGTGTAGTAATACACTACTTTTTACGTTAACAATATTAGAAATGCACATGTGCATCTATATGTATCAACATGAAATAAGGTGTTTTGGTACAGTAATTTCTTTTTCATCTATCATTCTATCCATAATACACAAACATGCACATGTGCATCTTTGTCATTTCTTTGAGAAATTCCGTAATTCATTACAACTATTAGACAATTGCACTTTCATTTACACTACCATGTGTAATACAATACTTTTTACATTACCAATATTAGAAATGCACATGTGCATCTATATGTATCAATATGAAATAAGGAGTTTTGGTACACTACTTTGAATACACTTTCCCTTTCATCTATCATACCATCCATAATACACTACCATTACCTACTACCATCCATAATACAATACCATTACCAATATTTTCACTTTATTACATGTATGTAAACACCATTTATACCATGCAATCAACATATTACATCATAAATTGACAACTATAACCAAACCATCAACCACTAGATATAACTAACCAAAAAACATGTATATGAGCCTACTTCTCCATTCAAAATCACAAACTTTTTGTACCAAAACACGTTATATCATGGTTATACCTAATGATGCACATGTGCATTTTGAATATTGGTAATGTAAAAAGTAGTGTATTACGAATGTTATTGTAAATTAAAGTGCAATTGTCTATTCCTGATAACGTAATACTGAATTTGTCGAAGTAATGATACATATTCACATGTGCATGGATAACTGTTACTCGAAAAAAAAAAAACGTTTTTTTTTATGGTAACGAAATATAGCGATTTTTTGAAGAAAAATATTAAAAAAAAAATAAAAAAATTTTTTGAGTGCTTTTTAGATTTTTTTTTGTGTTCACATTGGTTCTCGCAATAAGGGTGGTTCTCGCATGAACCTTACCCTATATATATATATATATATATATATTTGGGTAAATTGCATTTTACGTCCTTTAAATTTAAGCAAAATTTCAGACGTTATCTTTTAACTAACGAAATTACAGCGCATGTCCTTTATGTTCTAATTTTGTTTACAGGTGTTATATATATATATATATATATATATATATATATATATATATATATATATATATATATATTTGGGTAAATTGCATTTTACACCCTTTAAATTTAAGCAAAATTTCAGATGTTATCTTTTAACTAACGAAATTACAGCGCATGTCCTTTATGTTCTAATTTTGTTTACAGGTGTTATATATATATATATATATATATATATATATATGGGTAAATTGCAATTTACGTACTTTAAGTTTCAACAAAATTTCAGACACAGTGCATGTCCTTCATGTTTTAATTTCTTTACAAGCGTTGTCATTTCTCTCTAAAAAGAATTAAAAAAATAATAAACAAAATCCACGGCAAAGAAATTAAAAATAAAGAACATCTGCTATAAAGAAGTTAAAATATAAAGAACATCCGTTGTAATTTCGTTAGTTAAAAGACAACGTCTGAATAGTTAAAAGACAACGTCTGAATTTTTTTTGAAACTTAAAAACGTAAAATGCAACATTTACTCTATATTTTTTAATCAAAGAATACGTAATACATACTATTCACAGATAGTGTAATCATGAGCAAATACACACATACTTTGATGATGGTTCATATATGCCCATCACTACAAGAAAAGGAGGCAATATCGGCGACACCTATGGCAGCGACAGGCAATACGTCGCCGCTATTAGTTGATCCGGAACACGGTTTCCCACAACTAACCCCAGCCACTCATTCCTTATCTTGATCCAACAGCTGGGGTATGTTAACGGCAATAGTGGTGACAGTAGCACCAATAGCGGCGACATATTGTCGCCTCTAAAACCCTAAAATAAAGCTGGACCTAAATCATGGAGTACAGAGACATCACATCATTACATGTCGCTGCTAAAGCCCAGTGTCGTCGCTATTGGTGTCGCTGCTAATAGTCGATCCGTGTGAACCTGAAAAAAGGTTGATCTTGGCCCTTGATGAGATGATGATCCAACGACGTGGGATCTTTCCTGCTTTTCCTCCCTCAAACAAACACAATCTTCATCTTAAACCCACTTTCTTCAACATACACTCATCTTATCCAACCTTCAACTACACCAACAACAACCTCCACCATCACCATGAAGCTACCACCGTGAAGCCACCACCACCGCCACCACCACTGGACCGCCACCACTGTCAAGCTGCACCACCACCACCGTCAAGCTCCGTTAACCACCATTGTACATACGTCGATGACAAGCTCCGTCAAGCACCATAACGTCAAGAATCTAAAGCTCCGGACAGTTTTGTTTTATTATTTAGAAAATGTATAGTGTAACTTTAGGTAGAATCCATTTTTTATAAGATTTGAATGTTTTGATATGAGATATGAATGAAAGTTACGTAATCTTCAAATTATTAGTTGGAAATGTGTTGTGTAATCTCCGTGAGAATCCTTGGTTTGAGTTTCCAGTAAACAATTTATTAGTTGTAAATGTGTTGTGTAATCTCTGACGAACTTTGCTGCAAATTTTCCGGTCAACCACCAATAGCGGCGGCAAGGACCAATATCAACGTCTTATTAGCGACGAAGTGTCGCTGCTAAAGGTCAACCACCAATAGCGGCGACAAGGACCAACAGCAGCGACATGTGGTTAATAACGTCCGATCAGTAGCGGCGTTACAATAGCGACAATATGTCGCCGCTATTACTAATAGCAACAATGATCTGGATTATTAGTGGCGACATCCGTCGCCTCTATTGCCTCATTTTTTTGTAGTGCATATAATTACACAAAGGAAAATATATCATGCAACTGTGAAAAAAAGTCACCCAAGTTTCATAAGGGTTTTGTTTAGGTTATTCAGTTTAATTATTTATGGGAAAAATTAATTACTTGCAATTAAGTCATACTTGTCTATTTTTAGATAGTCATTAATTTGGATTTTAAAAAATTTAAAACATGGGTATGCTCAACTACAAACATATATATACTGGTGAACCCATAACTTCTAGAATCATACTTTGACATTTTTGTATTTTTATTTATTGTTAATTCACTTTTAATATATTTCAGTGTTCTCTACATGTTTCACGTTCATTTGTTTGAAACTAGTTGGTGTCCCGCCCGCGTTGCGGGGCGATGACCGAATAATGAGCGAGTGTTAGTCAGCTCATTGACACGTAAAACAATTAAATCGAGTCAACCAATTAAAACAAAACACTTTTATAGTTTTGATAAAAAAAACTAAAACAATGGCAATATTGTAATTTTTAACTCAGGGAAAGTTGTATTTTTTGACTGGGGTAAAATCGTAATTTGACAAAAGCTAAAGTAATGGCAGTACTGTAAATTTAAACCTGGAGCAAAATCGTAAATTTTCGCAGGGGCAAATTCGTAATTTTTAACTTGGGGGGTAACAATGTAATATAAATTTGAACTAAGGGCACAATCATAATTTTAAGCTCGAGGTAAAAGCACAATTTTATTTTGAACCGAGGGAAAATTCGTAATTTTGAGCTGGGGCAAAAACATAATTTTATTTTGAACTGGGGAAAAAACGCAATTTTGAATTGAGGGCGGCGAAATCACAATTTTTAAACGGGGAAAAATCACATTTTTGAACAGAGGGCAAAATCTTAATTTTTATGTGGGGGCAAAAACAAAATTTTATTTTGAATTGGGGGCGAAAATGTAATTCTGAGCTGAGGGCAAAACCACAATTTTATTTTGAATGGAGGGAAAAATCGTAATTTTGAGCTGGGGACAAAAACGTAATTTTATTTTGAGCTGGGGTAAAACCGTAATTTTAGAGAGGGACAAAAACGTGATTTTAGAAGGGATATAAAATAATAAACTGATTGGTCCAATGAGAGAGTGCCAGACAAAGTCGTAATTTTGAATTGAGGGCAAGATCGTAATTTTGAGATTAAGGCAAAAACGTAATTTTATTTTGAGCTGGGGGCAAAAACATAATTTTATTTTGAGCTTGGGACAAAAACGTAATTTTAAAACGAATATAAAACAATAAAATGGTTGGTCCAATGGAGAGTGCCAGGCAGCTGCTTGGCACTATGCCCCCATTTGGTTTTTGTATATGTAGTAAATTTCGATCATTTGAAACTGTGTTGTTTTTTTTTTGTTCTCGGTCGACCTAGATTGTAGTTTATTGTTTGATCTATTGATATGCAACACCCTTTTTTATTATGTTCTCATTCGTTTCAAGTAATTTTGTTGTCATTTGTTTTTATTCAAAATTTGTTCTCACTTGTTCGATCTGAATCCAAATTTTCTAATTGATTCTTTTAACACAAACGGTTGGGAGAAAAGTTAAATTTGGCTATGTGGTGTTAAAATTCTTTTAATCTTAATTGCACATTTTCTAAATCTCATAGATCGCGTGGCACATATATATAAGATGGTTCTTAATTTGTAGGGGGCGCTGAGCAGGGAGTGAGGCGGTGAAGGGTTTTTGCCGAGCGGCTTACCGCTGTCGGCTCCGTTTTGGTGTGCCGTGAAGTGCATGAATAGTGACTAATCACCGAGGAGAAAATTATAACCGTTGTAAAAAAATGAACGTTGGAATGTACCGTTGCACAATTAAAAAAATAAATATTTGTTTTCTTTTATAAAACCCCCACATTTCAATCTTCTCACACCACTCTCACAACAATCTCAAATTTCTACACACCGTGGATAAACAAAACAAAGGTGAAGCCAGGAAAAAAGGTTCCGCTAGCCGAGAATCGGGTTCAAATCCAAGGGGACGCGTGTCGCAAATGAGGCGAGGTGGTTCTAGTTGTTCGAGTGCACCGTTTCAAACCCCATACGGATATTCAACAAACTCTCAACCTCAATATTTTTACCCCCAAGCTTCACAACCGACTTTTTACAACACCCAACCCTAATCAAATTTTCCGCCACAATTATTTTCACACCCACACGGTTCAACAATGGTCGAACCCATTACGAATACTCCATGGAAGCGAAAACTCATTTGACGCGTTTGCATTTAGGAGCCCACCAATTCAATCACCAATAAAGAATGTCGAGCGCTCACTTCCGATCTACGATGATAATGAAGACCAAGATGCAGAGGTTGTTCCCGAAACACAACATTTGGATGAAGAAATTTGCAAAGACGAAGAAGAATATGAGGTGGAAGACGAAGATGTTGGTGAAGCAAGTGAGCCGAAAGAAAAGGGAGGAAAGGCGAAGCGTTAATATTGGACGAAAAAACAAGAAGAGGCTTTAGCCAAGGCATGGGTTCATTGTTCTTTAAATAAGCAAAAAGGGAACCAACAAAAATCAGACAATTTTTGGTGAAAAGTTCTCGAGCATTACAACGCAACGGTCGGCGAAAGTATACGAACTGTTCATCAAGTACGTTCAAAATGGCTCCATATGTTGAAGAAGATAAAATACTTCAACGGCCTTTGGCATTAAGCAGTATAGTTTTTTTGTTTACTTTATAAAATATTTTCTATAACATTGTTTTTGTTTTTATATTTTACTTATATTTGTTATATATGTAGGGTCGTATTCGTGGTAGTGGGTGTGACGACATCGATGTCATGAGAAGGGCTTTAAAAGATTACCAATCAAAATATCCGATTGGTTTTCATCATGTTGAGGTGTGGGGGGTTGTTAATAAACATGACAATTGGGTCCCGATACCATTGTTGGGTGAAGATAGTGGTAGTTCGGGCTAAAAAAGATAGTCGTCGGATTCAGGTAACTATAATCCGGGTACACGGGAACTGAGTTCACTAGTGGTATAACCGACATAAACCTAGACCCCCCCCCCCAACAAGACCACGAAAGAAAGATAAGAAAGCCGCAACACCATCCGTTAGCGAAACAACTTTGACCGAGAAGCTCTCACAATACACACTTATGAAAGAAACAAAACAAGCACGAGCGATAGAGTTGTCGAATATAAAAAAGAAACGTGTGGAAGGCACCATAGCATTAGTGGCGGAACAACGCTAGGTGGTGAAACAACTTTTGTATGATCGGAATATGAAGACGTTTACTAAGCCACACGACCATGCTTCACTCGAGATGTTGCCGTTTATTCTAGCCGGAAACGAGAGATCGCAAAAAAAATATATAATTGGCCATGCTCTTTCTGAATTTTTAGTTTTATTATGGTTTATGTTTTAATTTTCTAGTTTTAATTTTATGTAATGTGTTCTTTTAATTAAATATAATATAATTTTATTTTGTTTAATATATGTTTTATTTATTTTTGGGTATTGGATTTTAATAATCCCAAGTTTCACTAATTGGCCGGTAATAATACCAACTTCAAAAATTGCCTACAACAGTCCCAACTTGTAAGGTTTTGGCCACCAATGATCCTTGTCTAACTGGGTTATAACCTTGTTGGGCTGGTGACCTGCAACTTATTTCGGCGACCCGTTTTACCCCTGAAACCACCAAACGAGACCACCACCAATCATCTCCGACCTCCTGTAATCTTCTCCGCTTCTCAAAAGTTTAAAATTTCCACCATCAACGCAACTCCGGTGACCTGCAACTTATTCCGACGACCTTCTTTACCCCTGAAACCACCAAAGGAGACCACCACTTGTCATCTCCAACCTCTAGTGACCTTCTCCGCCGCTCAAAACTTCAAAAAACTAACTAGGTTATAACCCAGTTAGACAAGGAAATTGCTGGCCAAAATCTTACAAGTTTGGACTGTTGTAGGCAATTTTTGAAGTTGGGATTATTACCGGCCAATTAGTGAAACTTGAGATTATTAAAATCCAATACACCTTTTAAAGCATAATTTTTAGAAATAAAAAATATTAAAAAAAGAAGACTCCCTATGTGTTTGAGCATCCCTGGTGATTGAGTGCAAAATAAAGAGTGAAGAGGGGAGTTGATATAACATGCGGTGATTGACTAGGTGAAGAGTTTACCATTCCCTATGTGTTTGAGCACCCCTTCTACCATAATTAACACACGCCAAATACAAATTAAAATAATTATCCGATATAAATTTAAAAATGAAATAAGAAACGTCCAAAAAATAAACAAACATTAAACTTTAATTGTAGGGCTCAATTGACACCAACGAGCGTTAAGTTTCTCTTCATTTTCGTTTGCTTAGAGATTGAGACGTGCTTAGGTTTTTATATTCTTTAGTTCAATTTTAAAACTTTATTTAGGATGATTATATTAGTTAGCATTTGAAATAAATTGACTGAAAAAAAAAAATTATAATGGGTTTGTTAAAAATTACAAATGAATTATAGTTCGTTGGTTGAAAAAAAGATTAAAAAAAAATAAAAAATGGGTTGATTAAATAATAAAAAAGTTAAAAACATAAAAATCTATTACGTTGATTAAAAAGTTGAATAAATAAAACTATATCAGCTTAATAAGTACTTTTATTCAACACCATTTTAACATTTTTGGTAAGTTTATGAAAAACTTGTCGACTACTACTTGTTTATTAAGAGCTTACAATGACAACTGGAAGCATGCAAAATGGTCAAGGTGTTTAGGTGTTATCGATTCAAAAACAGTGTCGTTATACTAATTCAAACCTCTTCAAAATTCAACTCACATGTTATTCAAGCAATCAATATATATATATATATATATATGCATACAGATATGTTCTAACCAGCCACAACCTAATATATGTACATACATATATAGACATCTGATCACATATACAACCAACACATCTAAAAAATCTTTCAAAACTTCTTGCACGTATAGTATTGTTTTATTGTTGTTCCGCGATGGTACGAAGCTCATTCTTCGCGGTTGGATTGGTGCTAGCATTCTTCGCTTTGTCTTGTTCGCCAGCGTTTGGTGATACTGTGGAGACAACATTTCGTGTAACCACATCTTCTCTTCTGGTATCTTTTATTTTAATCATTAGTGTTAGCTAAAGTAAAATGTTATTCTTCACAGGTTGCGAATTTGACAGCGAATCGGTTATGTCAAAATCAAGTCATCTCGGCGGTTAATGGAACCCTTCCGGGGCCGGCTTTAACGGTTAAGGAGGGTGACTCCGTTATTGTTCATGTGATTAACAACTCTCCATACAACGTTACTATTCACTGGTAATAATATTATTTCCTTTTTTTGGAAACATGTCACTACTAGAAAATTGTGTGATTGAGATTTGAGACCGAAAAAAAGAGTTGTTATATTAGCGGCTGATTTGCGACCAAAAGGATAACGATCACAAATGACCAGTTTTCTAGTAGTGTGATGGTAGCAATTTATGTAATTAATATAAGTTAAATTAATTAAGACCGTAACGATATAATTAAATTTGATGTAGGCATGGGGTTTTCCAGAGGTTAACTCAATGGGCAGATGGCCCCGAATTCGTCACTCAATGCCCGATCATGCCAGGAGGTAACTATACTTATCGGTTCAATATCACGGGACAAGTGGGCACGCTTTGGTGGCATGCACACTCGCAATGGCTCCGAGCGACCGTACATGGTGCTCTCATCATCCGCCCTCGAGATGGCCAAAACTACCCTTTCGCTCAACCCGATCTTGAAGATACAATTATGTTAGGTACCTTTTGTTTCTTTGCTTTCTTCTTCCTATATATGTACAAAGGTTCATTTTAGAGCCAATATAATATGTTAGGAACTGTGAGAACTTAACGATGATATTAACATTTCAGGAGAATGGTGGAATGCTGACCCTAATGAGGTCGAGAGCGTTGCACTAGCCAATGGAAGCGCACCTGCTAACGCTGATGCTTATACCATCAACGGGTGGCCTGGTGATTTGTTTAACTCGTGCCAATCGATCTCAAACAGTAAGTGAAGGGAAAAAAAGTTATGCAAATTTAATTACAAAAAAGCCTAACCGGCCGGTCTGGTCTAGTTCTGAAAACACTTATATATATTATTTTTTGAACTAGACACGTACAGATTGAACGTGGCACCAGGACAAACAACTTTGTTGCGAATAATCAACGTTGCACTCAATAATCAGTTCTTCTTCAAGATAGCGAACCATAGCTTTACAGTTGTCGCGATTGATGCAGCCTACACGAACCCATACCAGACGGACGTTATCGTCATTGGACCCGGTCAAACTACCGATGTCCTCGTAACCGCAAACCAGTCAGCAGGATTATATTACATGGCGGCGCATCCATATGTCAGTGCGGTAATTCCAGGACTCAATACGAACATCACCACCGCGATCCTTGTGTACCCGAACGCGACCCAAACAACACCAATACTTCCTGACCTACCCGCTTTCAACGATACACCAACCGCTCATACGTTTTTCACCAATCTAACAGCACTTACCACTAGCCCGTTTTGGTCACCGGTTCCACAAACAGTCGATGAGAACATGTTTATAACCTTTGGGCTTGGGCTATCAGATTGTGGTGCCAACTTATCATGTGGAGGGTTTTTCTCTGAAAGACTGTCCGCAAGCATGAACAATCTATCATTCGCTTTGCCCACTAGCGTCTCTATTTTAGAAGCTTTTTACCGAAACATTAGCGGGGTTTACACTACAGATTTCCCTGATCAACCACCTACAGTATTCGATTACACGAACGTCAACAACAGTTTCGATCAAAATCTTTTGATGACACCCAAATCAACAAGCCTCAAGAGATTGAGGTTTAACTCAACGGTCCAAATAGTGCTTCAAAACACAGCCTTGATCGGTGTTGAAAATCATCCCATGCATCTGCATGGGTTTAACTTCTATGTGTTGGCTCAAGGGTTCGGGAACTATGATGCTGCGAACGCCACCAGCATGTTTAATATGGTTAACCCACAAGAACGAAACACGCTTGGAGTCCCCGTTGGCGGCTGGGCTGTCATTAGATTCACAGCAAATAATCCAGGTAAACTCGTCGTCGTAATAATTTGATTGGTCAAAATTGACAAAACAAACATTGATTTTTTTTTTGTTTTCAAATATGAACATTGAGTGAATGTCCGATTGAGAAAACTAACGTAAAAACGTACCCACTTGAGAATTAGTTTCTTTTGCCGACTTATTACACCCAAAGATTCCAAGTGGTATCTTTTCAAGTTGTCCACATGTTTGCTTCTAAGTCGTCCATTCACCCTTTATTTATCAATTAAAACTAAAAAGACACTTTTTACTTGAAATGTATATTTTAGGTGTGTGGTACTTTCATTGTCACTTGGACGTACATTTACCATGGGGTTTGGGCATGGCGTTCTTGGTGGATAACGGAGGTACACCGGAGTCAACGTTGCCGCCACCACCGGCCGATCTTCCTCAGTGCTAGAAGGAAACTCCGAGACAAGCATAGGTCAAATGTTAACAAGAGGATTTGCAGCGTATACAAGCACGTATGATTTATAATATTCTAGTTTATATAATATATTGTTGTTAAATAATAAATGTACTCTTTTGGATTATACTAATATTGTGCATTCATTGTTTGTTAATTAATGTTTATTTGACTACTACAAACGATATATGATAATAAAGACTTCATATTAAGTCGATTAGTTTTTATTATTTTATAAAATTAGCCGCTTTGCAAATAAACTACTTAGGCTGGTCGGTGTGGTTTAAAACCCCTAGGGGTTTTATAGTGCCACGTATGCACTACGTAAGCGAGAGATTTATCGTGAACTTGCACGATGTGGTTTAAAACCCATTTAAATCCCCCTATTAAACAAAATAAAAAAAAGTGAAAAAAATTTGATTGGTTGAAAACAATGAACCCCACCTGCAGATGTCATTAGCGCTCGTTACTGTGCTAGCGCAGACTCAATGGTGCCTCCTTTTGGTGCCCAGGGGGTGCCTTCAGGGCGCTATAGGGCGCGAATTTCGCTGATTTAGCCAGGGGCAGTATACCACACCCCCTGGCCTTATTGAAAACTACGATATGATGATCACACCTAAATCTATTGTCATATACAAAATAAGTTATAATGTATTCTCATTGATTAAGAAACTGCATGTACACAACTATTATTTAA
Organism: Helianthus tuberosus; assembly: GCA_030545235.1. Classification (NCBI taxonomy): domain Eukaryota; kingdom Viridiplantae; phylum Streptophyta; class Magnoliopsida; order Asterales; family Asteraceae; genus Helianthus; species Helianthus tuberosus. The sequence continues at coordinate 10,803,111 of CM060440.1, forward strand.
AATTATTACGACTTATCTGTGTGAACGTCCAATTAACTCATCTCTATGTTTGCTTGTAAGTTTTCTTCTTTTTTAACTATATATGGGCATATTAGTCACTTAAAATTTAGTGTTGTGTTTATTTGTATTTGTTCATTTCTGTTCATTTATGTCTGTGATTTGTTCGTTAAGAACATTATCGAATGAACATAAACGAACCAACCATGTTCATTTTATTAACTACATAACATAAACAAGAAGATCCGCCCATGTTCCTTTTCAGTTAAAGTAAAACCATTGAACACAAATATACCTTCATTCATGTTTGTTTTGTTCATTTATGGGTCAACCTGTCTATGGTGACAAAAAGAAAGTTTTCAGTGATGATCTTGTTTCATAAACAAAATGACGAATAAAATGGTGTAAAACCAATACTTTTTAAGTTTTACTAATACTTTCTAAAGAAAAATTAATAGTATTTCACACTTTTAAGTACGCTAGTATCAAAACTCTCGTTTGTGGAAAATTCGAATAATATAATACCGGCCATGAAAACTAAATAAACATAATATAAAATACAAAGTTATATACAAACTCAATACAAGCCATGTAGCACGTTGGTACTCTACCATACATTTAGAAACGTTCTAAACTCGAGTTTTCACCATGTTAAGTCTTCAACCTTGCTTCTTGACGGCAACAATGAACACAGTAGAAATGTTGACGGTTTTTTGTTGAAGACCGTGTTTGACACAGTCCCTTAAAACAGATTGTGTGCCTAATCTCACGGCGAAAGCGTCTATCTCCTAGGGTACAACAACCTGAATAGTACGTGTACTGCCGAAAATGGCGCTTGCGCCCAAGATTACACTGGGTATGATAGCGTTCTTGTTTTGTGTAAAAGTATGAAGTTGCAAAAGATTTGTTGATATTACTAATCTCAAGTTCCTAAAAATTTAGAGAATCTAATGTCTGTATATTCATCATCTTTCAAGTATCAACCACCATGTTCATTTATACACATGATAATAGAAGTTATTTATTGTTGTAACCAAGACATTAAATAAGATAATTAATCTTGTAATAAAGAAGTTTTAATCTTTAATTAGATGGATTTTCTGGTAAAAAACTGAAATTTTTCATTCATGACATGAATTAAACGAGTTGAAACAACTTGTTTGACCAAGTCCAGACGTAAAAACAAAAGTGAGAGTCGTGAAATAAGAAGTTTCGTTCGATTGATAATATAGTTTAGTAAAAGCGTGTAACACCCTTAATACTGGACGGAATTTAATGAATAATTATATGAACTTCATACTAATCAGAGTTTACAAAAACTTTTCGTGTTTAAAGACCATACATATTTGTGATAGTACCCAAAACAAATCCAAGATAGTACATAACAAGTTTTAAGTTAACCCTTGCTAGTCAACTAACAACTAGTTTAAAGGATTCAAAACACGGATAATAAACCATTTACAACATGACTAAAGTCTAGACAAGGTTAAGTTTGGTGCGGAAGCTTCAAAATGCGTGTTCGGTTCTTGACAACGTACTTGATCACCATCCGGAAGGACCCCATCCATACCTAGGGTCAAAACCACTAAAAACATTAGTTTTGACATTAATATAGTACATATAAACGAATTCCGACATCGAAAAGTAAATTAAATACTAAGTTTCCTGGGCTCTACCGTAATTTACGGTATCTACCGTAAGTTACGGTAGACACTGAATGGTCTTGGTCTACCGTAAATCAGTAGAGATTCACCGTAGGACTTTTGTTTTCCACCGTAAATTACGGTGGAGACCGTAATTTACGGTGGACTCTGTAACTTTGCCATTTAACTATTTTGTGGATTTCGCCCTAATCCGCATGCCGTTTTAGGCTATTTCTTTCCTGTATGTCTGTAAATTCATTACGGACATGTTCATTTCGACTATCATGCCAACATTTGACTCACTGATCATACGGCTAAAAGTTACTATATTATCATTTATTCGACCCATTCTAACTATAAGTGTATAATTCCGATTTCTTATTCTAAAACCTTTTAGATGCCAGTACCCAAGTTCCCGGGCTTGTACATCTTGGTGTGTTTACGCTATTCATGGCTTTATGTTTCCTTGGAACTAAAAGCTCGTTTCCTCGGAGTTCAACATTCCGTTTTAAACGGCCTTTGCAACATGCCTTCATTTATTTGATCCAATATCCTGGATTCACAACTTAAAGTATCATAGCTAGATCCATAAGCGTAGTGCAATCCAACACTTAAGAACTTACGAAACCATTATATCGCTATGTCATGATTCCTTTTATGGCATCTATTTAACCAATTTGACTTTCTAGTGAAAACCATCACTTTATTAACAAGCCAAACCCAATCCCAAGTCTTTATTTTGACCCGCTTGATGATCGAGTGAACTACGCCACTTTAGAACACGCCAACGCATCCTTTACACTACGATTCTATCTATACACTAAGCTCAAATATATATGCGTAATTTAACGAGACTAAAGTCACGTACCTTTAGAGCACACCCTTCAAGCGCGTATCTCCTCCTCCGGCTTGTCCGCTTGACGATCCAGATGCTTGGCCTAAAGAGTTCAATTCAACTTACATTTAGAACCCTTTTCGTAATTATTAACACATACATTGCCACAATAGTCAATTATGCGTTTTTATCCGATTTTCAACATGTTAATTCCCCACTTAGGCGTTTCATCAAACACCTAGTGGGTCAAATTTTCACATGATTATTACCAAGTTCATGACTTGTTAACTTGTCTAAATCAACTTCAATTAGGCAGATATATACATATTTTCAACAACAATATTTCAGAGATTATCACACTAAATCAAAAGTCTTAATCCTAGTGTTTATCAAGTTCTACTAACCTTGTTAATCACCCACTATGGTGATTATGACCTTACAAACATCATGCAAGATTTGGACAAGAATTCATCTAGGGTTTGTCCCTAAACCGTATATCACCTCCAATTTCATTCATGCAAGACACATTCAAGCTAAATTTCAACTTTTCATGATTTGTCTAGAACTTGAGATGAATCAAAAATACAGAAATTTACATACCTTATGATCCCTACAACAAGGAGACCACTAATCTATATTCAAATTTTGATTCGAACTTGATTTGAGCCTTCAATTCGTGGTTTTTGTGATAGTTAGGGTTTTGAGAGTGGGGGGTCGCCCTTCTCCTTCTCCTGATCGAACCAGCCCTCTAAATGGGGTGTTTGGTTTTTGTTTTATTAAATTTAATAATATAAGTTTCAATTTTAACAACATAGGCCCCTCCACTTTTGTTTAACTTAAAGTTTGATTGCTTTAACCCTACTTTAACTTACTTCTAGACTTGTAGTTAACTAGGTTATAAATTCCTAGTTAGTAAATTCTTGTTTATGTATACTTTTTAACTATAATATAAAGTTTTATATTTTCGGGATGTTACAAGTCCACCCCCCTTAAAAAGGGTTTCGTCCCCGAAACCGAATTTACGTACCAAATAATATGGGGTAGAGCCGTTGCATCTCTTCTTCGGATTCCCATGTGGTATCCGCACCATTCCTGTGTTCCCATTTAACCTTCACTTGGTTAATCACTTTGTTCCTCAAACTCTTCTCTTTACGATCTAAAATCGCAATTGGTTTTACTGCATAGTTGAGGCTGTTATCCACCTCGATATCATCTTAGTGGATACGAGCAGTTTCGTCTGCTAAACATTTTCGGAGATGTGACACGTGGAATGTGCTATGAATCCCATTCATCTCCTCGGGTAGTTCGAGACGGTATGCTACTTTACCAACTCGTTCGGTGATTCTGAATGGCCCAATAAATCTTGGGCTCAACTTCCCTCTTTTTCTGAACCGTATTATTCCTTTCCATGACGATTCTTTCAGCATTACCTTATCGCCCACTTGAAATTCAATCGCCCTCTTTCGTTTATCCGCGTACGACTTTTGTCGATCCTGAGCCGCTTTTAGGTGAGTTCGGACCATGTCGATCTTCTCATTCGTAGTTCGGATTATATCAGTAGGTGCTAGTCCTCGTGGACCCACTTCTCCCCAACATACCGGGGTTCGACACTTTCTACCATATAACATCTCATACGGGGCCATTTTAATGCTCGCGTGATAGCTATTGTTATATGAAAATTCGACTAAGAGTAAATAGACATCCCAACTACCCCCGAAGTCAATAATCCAAGCCCGCAACATATCCTCCAACGTTTGTATTGTTCTTTCACTCTGCCCATCCGTTTGTGGATGGTAAGCGGTGCTAATGAACAATTTAGTCCCCATTTGTTCTTGGAAGTCACGCCAAAAATTCGAAGTGAACCGAGTATCTCTGTCTGACACAATGGATATCGGTACCCCATGACGTGCTATGATTTCATTGGTGTACACCTCTGACATCTTCTCGGATGTATAAGTCTCACGAATCGGAATGAAGTGAGCACTTTTCGTCAATCTATCCACGACTACCCATAGAGCATCAAACCCGCGGTTGGTTTTGGGTAATTTAGTCAACAAATCCATGGTGATTTGTTCCCATTTCCAAACTGGGATGTCCAATGGTTGCAACTTACCATATGGCTTTTGGTGCTCCACTTTAACTTGCAAGCATGTCAAACACTTCTCCACATATTTCACGATGTCTTTTTTCATTCCGGGCCACCAATAATTTTGTTTTAAATCGTTATACATCTTGGTCGCCCCCGGATGTATCGAATAACGAGATTTATGGGCCTCGTCAAGTAGAAGTGCCTTGGCCCCACATGAGTTTGGAACCCAAATTCTCCCAAATCGAGTTTTCAATCCTTGGTTATCATCCGCCAGATCTTTTAACTGCCCAACTATTCTTTCCCTTTTCACATTTTCTTCCTTTATTGCTTCAATTTGAGATTTCCGGATTTGCTCAAGCAAACCCGAAGTCACAATTAGTTGCATCGATCGTCCTCGAATAGGCGTATAATCTGTCTTTCGGCTCAACGCGTCTGCCACTACATTAGCCTTCCCGGGGTGGTAATGTATTTCACAATCAAAGTCTTTGACGGTTTCTAACCACCGCCTCTGCCTCATATTTAATTCCTTCTGATAGAAGAAATACTTCATGTAACAACTCTCACCAAAACTATTATTTATTTTTATATTTAGTTCAAAAGAAAACCCTAATTAAGACACCCAAGTGATTCTGCATAAACCCTGAAAATTTCAGAACTATCAGAATCAGGATCAGGGCCCCTAAAACTCAGGGGGGGTAAACCCTAGTTACGATTATCCACAGATTTTGCTGTCAAAATCGAATTTTACAATTCTGTAGACTCAGCAAGCCTACAAACACACGGGGCTACCCTATGGTAGGTAGTGACCCCTCGCGCCACGCGACGCCCATAGGGGTACCCCTCGCGTCACGCGAGGGGGTCAAATTTTATGTATAAATAGGGGTGTTTGGGACTTGAATTCTGGAGTTGAAACGACGAAATTCAAAATATACACTGAGATATCGTAGAAACAGTTCTAAAACACACACGATTCACAAAGTGCTGCCGCAAAACAGGGTAATAACTCGATCGCTGCTACGATTCAATGTCCGATCGATTAAACTATCCAATGGATGTTTAAGTGTTGCCCACATTAGGGTTTATGCTTTGTCATTCGTTGTTAATTCAATGGATGTTTAAGTATCGCACTTTGTCATTCAATGTGAGGGTTTAGTCTCGTGAGTTATCGTAAATGCTGTATTAAGTTACTAACCGAGTTATGTGCATGTTATTAAATTTAGGTTAAAAGGCTAATCATTAGGCTAAGCTCTGCTTATATAAATCTGCAATGTGAGTCATTCTCTTTTATTCAAAGTGCTTTATAAATTCTTAAATATTTTCAAAGTTATAATTACAGTGATTAAGTATATGTAATCACCAAATTACAGCCAGTATGTAAGGTTTTGTATACATTACTTTATAATCGTCACCATTGGGGCAGCCAATGGGGGATATGACCATAGTCACAGAAACGAGTCGAGTGACAAAAACTGTGGGTAGTTGGTTGATATCAGAAACTTTGTAATCTCTCTTAATACTGTAAATTATAACAAACGTGTCGTTTTAATAAATAGAATGATTCACCAGTATTTTCCGCTGACAAAACCTTTTTCAAACATGTTTCAGGTGATCTGTTGTCATTCAGGAAAAGTGCCGTGAAGCACTGCAAGCTTAAGAAAGTGACTTATTATAAAATAAAGAAACATGTTTTGTAAAATAAAGATTTCTCCGTGAAACCATATGATTGTAAATTACCGGGTTTTTATCCCGAGTTGTGAAATAAAATAATCGGGAAAAATTTTAGCTTTAAAAAGATCCTGATGATAAACTTCCGCTTTCAATTCAATTAAATAAATACTACGGGATTTTCTGTCCCGCGGCTCCTGAAACGTGTCAAACCGGGTCGGGGGCCGTGACAGAAAAATGTGGTATCAGAGCCACTGAGTTAAGCTAATTATGTATTTTGAAATACTTAAATTTTTCTTGATTACCATTATGTGATTATGTAATTTATTAACTGACTATTTATTAGTTACAGTATGGGTAAGCAAAAGCTTTCAAACATCTATCTTAAATTAGATAGGTCATCAAATGAGAAGGGAAGTTCATCCCAAACTCCTGAAGAAGGAATATTTGTTCGAAAAGCCCAATACGAGGAACCACTTTCTCCTGATAAAAGAAGTTTGATTATTAGAAAAAGTCAGGAGAAATTAAAGAAATCCCGAGAAAAGAAAGTTAAACAGGAAACCCAGGAATTAACCAGTAAATCACCATGGGAAGACAAGTTACATGAAAAATGGGCGGATCTTTATATGCTAGCCACTGTAGCAGTAAATGCTAATCTTTAGAATACCATGACTCCGTATTAGCAACCTTATCACTTACAAGCCAGAAACATTATCCAGTAAATAAATAAAATTACAATAAAACCTAGTACGTTTAATTGTCAATTTTCCTTTGTATTAAATTAGTCACATGGTATGCAATAATATTTGAGGGTTATCTGTGAAATTTGTTATAAAATTTTAATTTATTATTTTTACATATATGCTAAACAGCATGAATGATTTATCTGGAGCCCTAGAGAATCTCAACCTCTACCCTGTAAACATAGAAGTTTCTAAAGAGTTTACTGGGTACTTTGCTGTTGTGGAACAACCTATAGAATTCAACGCTCCACCTCTGGAAAAACCCAAGCCTAAGAAGAAAAAGGAGATTGGTAGGATGGAGGCGTGTGCGTAGAAGGAAACCTGCCACTAGGAAGATTCCTAAAATAAACAATCCCTTAGAAAAAGGAAAAGGAATTGAAACCGGGGAAAGTTCTAGACAATAGGAATTGGAGATTGAAGTCGAGGAAGATTCTAGGCAGATGGGAATACAGTTTGAGGAATATTCTAAGCAAATAGAAATGGAGATTGGAAAAGGTTCTAGACAAACCAAGATGGAAATTGGAGAAAGCTCTAAGCAAACCCAGGAAATGACATTGAAGGAGGAGCTATATTTTATATTGGCAAGCTGTGATACTATTAAACCTGTCAATGAAAATGTTTTTACTCATCCTATTGAAACCCAAATTCTAATGAACTTGGAACCAGCAATCCCAGAACCAATAATCCACACCCAACCTCTAGGAATGGATGAGTGGTGGACTAATGATTGGCAATTCCAAAACCTTCTCAACAGTCCCTATACGTTTTTCCCTCAGTTCGATCCAGAACCTTTACCAAATCCACCGATGAGTAATGAGAATATGGCTGAACTCCGCCATTTTGGCGAAGAGCTGATGGATGCTGGGAATTGGATCCGAGAGATAGGAGGACAAATCTCATGAAAATATGATGAGAGGGAACACCGTTATTAAAAATACAAGTTGACGAGGGAGAAATGAGTTATGAGTCTGTGTTTGTATAATAACAGTAATATTAATAAAAATCAGTATGTGTAAAATAAACAATAAAATGGTTGTATATGGAAGCATAATATAATCTATAAAAGAAATGAAAATTTAGAAAATTTACAATTTTGGTTGTATATTTGTTTATATGATTATGTGCGATTAATTGTTATATTGGATTGTTTCTTATTCTATACTAATTATTTATCTATAAATTAATTATCAGATGACAAATATTGGTAATGAACCAGTAAATGAAGTAAATCAATCTGAGCAAAATCAGGAAGAGCAATTGTTAAATAGACAATATATCGAGGATATCGTGGCTCAAGGAATAGCCAGTGCTATTCCAGCAATCGTTGTTGCTGCCCAGAAACCTGTTAAACCTCAATCAATCATTCCTAGTAAACGTACACAAGGCGACAACTTTAGTAATAGTATAAACGGAGGCGGTAATCATATTAATAACAATAATGATATGCAAGCCCCAATTTTCAAGAAAATGAAAGCTGCAACACCTGGTTGCACTTACAAAGAATTCCTTGCCTGTAAACCAGCTGAGTTTGCAGGTATCGAAGGGGCTATTGCAGCACTGCGTTGGTTAGAGAAAACTGAGGCAGTGATCACCATAAGTAAATGTGCTAAGGAAGATCAAGTTATGTATGCGTCAAATCTTTTTAAAGAAGGGGCGTTAGAATGGTGGAATACAGTTTTACAAGCTAAAAGAAGGATCGAGGCATATGCCATGAACTGGGAAGAATTTAAGAATCTTGTAGAAAGAAAATTCTGTCCCGAGTATGAAAAAGATCAAATGGCAAATAAATTCCTGACCCATCAGATGGTGAATGTGGACTGTCGAGGATATACTTCGACATTCTTCGAATATGCTAGAGTGGTACCAACACTGGCTTCGCAAGAGCCGGTACTCATTTCTCGTTATATTTGGGGATTAATTAGTGAAATTCCTAATATCGTTAAAGCTGCGAGACCTCGCACTATTGACGATGCGGTAGAAGTAGCTAATACCCTCACTGACGAACTGGTACGCACAAGGGATGAAAACAAGAAGAAGGAACTGGCTCGGAAAATTACCCAAGGATTTCGTATGGGTAATAGTAGTAACTTCAAGAAAAGAGGAACAGGGCAATCCTCAACTCCTCAGTTCTGCAGGAATTGCAAAAAGAAACATTATGGAAGATGCAATATAACCTGCAACTTTTGAAAAGCTGTAGGACATCGTGAAGAAAGCTACAGAAAGAAAACCATAATCTGCTTTAACTGTGGAGAAGTGGGGCATTTTAAAACAGAATGTCCTAAATTGGCCAAACCAGCAGACAACAAAACCAAGGCGACTGACGTGATTGTCGTGGATCACGCAAATTTAATCCCAAAAACAACTATAGATAGTGATAAGAGGGTATCGAACTCAGGGAGTATGTGGAATGTGTGTTGATTTTATAGCTTTGTGATTAAACTACAATTAACCTAATTTGCAGAAAATTAAGATCAATGAATTTGGATTGTTGTTTTAGAAAACTAAATTAAAAACTAATTGCAAATCAAAATTGGTTGTTTAACAGATTAGGAGAACAATGACCATCTTAGGATTCAGTTTCTTTAAACAATTGTGTGTAATTCCAACTAGAAAGAGTTACATAGACATAACTCATGCATGAATAATCGAAGTGATAAAAGGGAACAAAGTACTCGGATTTATAAACGCGAGGTTGTTTCCCGATGATCAATTAATCAATAACAAACCCTAACCCTTCCCGTGATATCTCGATTGCCAACGGCACCAAGAACGTACGATTAAGACTAGAAATTGCAATATCGATTAACAAGTTACAAGCAATTAAACATACACCATGATATTCAAGCAACGCAAGTTATCATTCTAGAAATTCAGAAATAAACACACAAAAGTTCAAGATAAACCTTCACCTAAGATGATCACCGAAAGGTTTAGCCACACATAGCTTGGTGAATCATCATAACAAGCAATTCGATGTTCATACAAATCAAAAACACAAACCGAATGTTAGAAATTGTTCCAAACCAAGCAAGATAGCCCAAAATCGTCCCTAGTGTCTCCAATAACCGTCCAATCATGAGAACACTTGAAAAGACATCATAAAACTGCTTAAATGAGGCAGTTACACTTTGGATCGCAGCCGCCACCGTAAATTACGGCTCCACCGTAATTTACGGTGGACTTGATTTGTTTACGGTGCAAAGTAACTGATTTACGGTAGAGCTCTAGGTCTTCATCAGGTCCACCGTAAATTACGGTGAGACCGTAATTTACGGTGGTGACTTGAAATTTCTTCTTTGTTTCATCTTTTGTTCCGCACACGACCCGTTCCACTCCAATACTCTCCAAAGCTGCGTTTTATCCACTTTAAGCTCCCGAACCGCACCTAAGACATAGACAACAGTAGTTATCTAATTCAAGATAATTACACGATTAAGTGAATGATTATTTCGTTTTTTAACATGATTAAGGGTTGTCCAATGGACCACCCGTCACATCCCCACACTTAACCGTTGCTTGTCCCAAGCAACTCAAGCAACTCATTTTCAAAACAAGTGATCAAATTAGACCAAGCAAAACATGCAATCTTTTTACTAACCCCTTTTTAACACCCAACCAATGCACCCCTCTCTAAATCTCTCCTCTCGGCTACAAGTGAAAACTAGCAAAGATGAGCTAGACACACACTAGGCAAACGGGTGGTTGCACAATCATAAGCTTGTACCTAAATCAATCATTTTCCTAAAATGTGTCAAACATAAATGCAAATCAAAGGGACTTTCAAGGTTGTAACGTGGCTAGGCGTATGGGTAGGAAATGGAATATATATGAAGTAGCAAAAACTTGACCCGGTCTTTTTATTACAAAAATAAGCAAACGAACAACTATCAAACTTAACTACTATACACAAGATAACTAAACATCACTTTTTTTTTCATTGCTTTTTCTCTTTTTTTTTTTTCTTTCTTTTCTGATTTTTCTGAATTTTTTTTATAGCAAACAAAAATACAATAACGCATCAAACATATCTACTTCAAACTACTAAAACTACTAATACTATCACTAACACTATAAGACCGGGTCAAATTTTGGGTAAATTTTTAAGTAAGTAGCTAGGGTAACAATTGATAGGCTTTTAAGGCACAAAATGGGCAACTAAATGTCCAAACCCCCGCCCCTCTCACTACCATGCTCATATATATAACTTATGAGGTCCAACCCCCCAAATCCCACACTCGCTCACACCAACGACGAGGCTACCTAAATGCCCTTATCCTTTTCGCATTCATGTCTAACTAAGGACTCAAATCGCATTCAAGCACAAGTTCTAATGCACCCCCACCCGTAGCCACTCTCATCAAAGATAAGCATTATTTATATACAAATGTGGCTACAACTCTCACCAAGAATGAAAAAGGTATCAAGGGTTACCGGTGCACCAACTTGGGGTTAATCTAAGGTGTTCAAATTTTCACATCATTCCGCTTGGCTCAATTTTTTTTTTTCAAAATCCTCAAAAAAATTCCCCCCATCCCCACACTTGGGATACATTGACCCCAATGTATGGTTTTGAGAGGCTTTGACCACTAGAAATTTTTTTTTCAAGATCACAAAAACGCTTCTTCACTCAAACCCCAAATTTCTTTTTGGATTTTTTCATTTTATAATTTTTTTTCTTTTTCTTTTTAAAACATGACACCACCAACAAACACCAACCCAAACACAACATATCAAAACACCACCCAACCTCCCAATCCTTAAACAAACAAACTAGCAAATATGCACAAAAATATACAAAAGGGGGAACACCACCTGACTAATAATAGCGCGGTCCCGGAGGTCCAAAAACGGAAGACATCACGTCGTTCCATTCACCGAACGCGAATGAGCCGCTACTACTTCCTCCTTCTTGTTGTTGCGCTCCCTCTTGTTGCCTTGGGTCAATCCATTGCGAGTGGTGGATCGGCGGGGTTGGATACGACATACTACCATCATATGGTGGTAGTGACGCATAATCCACATGTTGTGGATCCACAACCACCGGCCGCCCGGCATGATAATCCGCATGCAATCTCCTTTCTTGATCATCAAAATAATTGTTATTTATTTCCACTTCCCAGGAATACGCATGTGTGCGATTCCATAACCCATGACGATCCAAGCTATGTTTCAAGGCCCGCTCTATGCTTGCACTATTTCTCGTGTTTTGATCATACAACGTCCTCTCCGACCCCGACCACGTATCAAACACGGATGCCGGAGGGCGTTGATTTGCAATTACTTCTTGCATTGTGCCTTCATAGGCCCATCCCGGCACATACGATTGCTGCGTATAATCATAAAACATCCCACCATGACCATGACCATAACCACCTTGAACCACATTTTCACCACCATGCGGCTCGTCCGCATAGTCTTCATCTCCACTCGGAACTACTTCTTCATCACTTTCTGGCTCGTCCGGCTCTCCCGGTAACAAATCTCGTGCACCCAACTTCAGTGCCCTCCACCGTTGCCCTTCCGACTTTAACTTGTGATACCGCTCCGACTGAGTATACGTCCAAACATTCCCCAACTTATCCAACGTAAAAGGCTGATGCCTTTTCGTTGCTCCTCGATCTTCGGATGTAATCGCCTTCTGTTGTTTCATCAACCCCATAATTATTCGACAGTACGGGACGATGTCTCTTCCATACTTGTTCCGACAGATCCATAAGTGGTTCATAATAAGATAACGTATAGGAAAACGCGGACCCCCGTGCATCAACGAATAAAGAACAGGTACTTCAGGAAACCTCACCTGTTCTTTATCTCCCCTCCTTGGAATAACATTGAGAAGACAGATTGTATGCAACAATTTAGCTTCAATTTTTAAATTCTTCCGGTATAGGATACCACTGTATCTACCGGGTAAGAACAATGCTGCCAACATATCATTCCATCGCTGATGTTTCTCCGGCTTCACAAGAAGATCATCCAAAGTCGGTATCATATAATCGCGGGCTGGCAAACTATCATACTTTCCAAGCTTCTTCAAGGTATCAAAAGACATTTCCACGGGAACTCCATTCACAACACCCGTCAGCTTCATATTCGATGGCCTGTCATATGTATTAACCTTAAGATTTGCCATCCACTCCTGAATTTCAGTAATAAACAAGTTGTTTTTATCTTTGTCAAAACAACTTAGTGCCGACTCCCAACCTAGAGCCCGGAACTTGTCAAACACCCCAAACTGCCCAAACTCAGCTTCTCGAACATCCCTTTCACATATAAAGGCCGCTGCCTTATTCTTCAACTTATTCATGCAGTCATTATATAACGTTGGCTGCCATTCCAATGGTTGATCATCTAACGGACCCGAATCCCATTTCGGTTTCTCCGCTGGGTCCAATTCCATCTCTTCTTCGCTTTCACTTTCGCTTTCATCCACTCTACCCAAATATTGTCTCTTCTTTGGTTGTTGTTCCGGCTGTTTACCCTTTCCCTTTGAAGACGAAGACGAACCAGCTCCCGTCTTTTCTTTAGTTCGTGCCATTCCTACACACATTAGAGTAAACAACACAACCAACGAAACAAAATTAAACCCTCTTTTCAAAACATCCCCACACTTGCTTGTTATCATGGTTGTAGATGCTAGTGAACCAAAAGTATATCAAGAATTTTTCAAAAATTGGGCATGGTGTCTCTACAATGTAAAGCATCCCAAAAGTTCACTACTTTAACCACAAATCCTACATCTACAACCATAACCATGTTCAAATAACCAATTTCATAATCATATCTAAGAACAAGCAAGTGGGTATGGGCAAATAACCTAAATAACCTTACTTTTCACAATGTAGCATCAAAATACAACAAATAAGCTTTCATACCTTTGCTTGAAGATGCAAGAATGTTTGTGAAACAAAAGCTCCAAAAACCCCCAAATTTTTCGAATTAGGGTTCGAAATTCGGACCCAAAAACTGCGTTTTCTCTTAAGTTTCTTGGCAAAATCAGAATCTACGTGAAAAATTAGTCAAGATAGACTCCGATTTCACTCAGTTTGGTCAAGAATTGAGAAGATTATGGATGATTGAAGGTGAAGAAGGTTATGGAGGTTTGTGGTTTCTTGTGGGAAAGAGATGATGGTGATAGAAAGTGAAAAGTGTTGTGTGTGGCTAGGGATTAATCACAGGATCTGATGTTATGATGTTTTTTTTTAGAGTTAAATGCCATTTTAGTCCCTGTGGTTTGGGTCATTTTGCCAGTTTAGTCCAAAGGTTTCATTTTTAACCTGTGGGTCCAAAAAAGTTTCACAGTTGCCATTTTAGTCCACTTGGATAACTTCATCCATTTTTTCTGTTAACAAGAAGGCCAATTCGGTCATTTTGTATGTAATTCTGTTAACTAAAAGGGCAATTCGGCCATATAAAATGACCGAATTGGCCTTCTCGTTAACAGAAAAAATGGATGAAGTTAAACCAGTGGACTAAAATGGCAACTGTGAAACCTTTTTGGACCCACAGGTTAAAAATGAAACCTTTGGACTAAACTGGCAAAATGGCTCAAACCACAGGGACTAAAATGGCATTTAACTCTTTTTTTTATATACATACAAGAACCGTACCAACACAATGACAAAAATTGCGTACCGTAAATTACGGCTATACCGTAATTTACGGTGAGACCTGGACATATGTTCCTACCGTAAAGCAGGAAAGATACACCGTAAAACCTAAAATTTTTTTCCACTTACCGTAATTTACGGTCATACCGTAAATTACGGTCCGCCCTGAACATCTATATCTACCGTAAAACAGTAGAACTATACCGTAAAGATCACATTTTTGTTCCTCCCCACCGTAAATTACGGTGTGAACTGGGCGATTATTACTCTCCTAAAACTCGTTATTTGCAGGTCTATTTTTATATTTTTCTAGTTTTTTCAATTTTTTTTTTATTTTTAAAATTTTTCAAAAACGTGAAGAAATCACCCTACCCCCTCGAAAGTCCCGTGTTGTCCTCAACACAATGTTAGAGTAATTCGTGACCCGAACATCCCCACACTTGTTTCTAACACGGGTTTCGAAGAAATACGGTAATTGTGCAAACTCTACAAATCAAAATCAAACAAAATACTACTATTTACACTACCAAACCTGGGCCTCTCATGGTTGTTCCTCATCGACCGGGCGTAAAATGTAGCCCGCTTTGTCAAGCTCCAAGGTGTTGATGTCCTTCCCATCCAAATACGGCTTTAAACGGTGACCGTTCACCGTTTGTTGTTTCAATGTTTGTTCGTCTTGGATGTCTACGTCACCAAATCTCCCAACTCTCCGAATGACATACGGACCCATCCATTTGCTTTTGAGCTTGCCCGCGAACATCTTGAGCCTTGAGTTATACAACCAAACTTTTTGACCCACTTCGAACGTTTTCTTTCGCAATTTTGCATCATGCACCTTCTTGAGTTTATCTTTATACGCCGATGCACATTCATATGCCTCATCTCGAATCTCTTCGATCTCGCTTAGTTGCAACTTCCTCAACTTCCCCGCCTCGTCATAATCCGCATTAACCGTCTTAATTGCCCAATGTGCCCGATGCGCTAACTCCATTGGCAAATGACAACCCTTTCCATACACCATCCGGTAAGGCGTTGTGCCAATTGGAGTCTTGTAGGCCGTTCGGTATGCCCACAATGCATCGTCTAACTTACTCGACCAATCCTTCCTATCCGTTCTTACCGTCTTCATGAGAATTTCTTTGATTTGACGGTTGGACACTTCAACTTGTCCACTCGTTTGCGGATGGTAAGGTGTGGCAATCCGGTGATTCACACTATACCTCTTCAACAATTTCCCGAAGTTAAAGTTCTTGAAATGCGAACCACCATCGCTTATAATGACCCGCGGGATGCCAAAACGAGAAAAGATGTTGGATTGAACAAATTTACAAACAACTGAATGGTCGTTTGTTCGTGTTGCAATAGCTTCAATCCACTTCGAGACATAATCCACCGCTACCAAAATGTATAGAAAGCCATTCGAATTCGGAAAAGGACCCATAAAGTCTATACCCCATACATCAAATATCTCTACAACCAAGATTGGTTGTAATGGCATCTCATCCCTCTTCGATATACTTCCCATCTTTTGACAATTTATGCAGTTTCTAGCAAATTCACAAGCATCCTTGAAAATTGTGGGCCAATAAAACCCACATGAAAGCACCCGATAGCCTGTTTTGTGCCCACTAAAATGACCCCCACATGCGGACGAATGAGCATGGGTCAAAATTTCCAACACTTCTGTCTCGGGCACACACCTTCGTATAACTTGATCCGGTCCAATCTTGAAAAGATCCGGTTCATCCCAAATGTATTGCTTCACTTGGACCATAAATTGTTGTCGACGCTTCTTGGTCCAATGACTTGGGATGGCACCCGTGGCTAAGTAGTTGACATAGTGAGCATACCACGGTGCAACAAAGGTGGAAACAGCTAGTAGTTGCTCGTCGGGAAAACTCTCATTAATTTCACTGACATCATCAATCCCTTCCACCGGAATCCGAGACAAGTGATCCGCCACTACGTTCTCACTTCCCTTTTTGTCTCAGATTTCTAAATCAAACTCTTGTAACAATAATACCCACCGAATCAACCGAGGCTTTGCGTCTTTCTTCTCCATCAAGTATCGAACCGCACTATGATCCGAATAAACCACCACTTTGCTCCCCCAAATATAAGCACGAAACTTATCCAAAGCATACACCACCGCTAGTAACTCTTTTTCGGTTGTGGTGTAATTGAGTTGCGCTTCGGATAAAGTTTTGCTTGCATAGTAGATCACCACCGGCTTTCTATCAACCCGTTGACCCAAAACTGCACCAATAGTGGTGTCACTTGCATCACACATTATCTCGAACGGCTTTGACCAATCCGGTGGTTGCAAGATAGGAGCTTTGACCAAATGTTCCTTCAAAACAGTGAAAGCTTGCATACACTCGTTAGTAAAATCAAATGGGACATCTTTTAATAACAAGTTACATAGAGGTTTGGTGATAACACTAAACCCTTTATGAAACGTCTATAAAACCCCGCGTGTCCCAAGAATGATCTTACACCCTTAACATTTTTAGGAGGTGGCAAAGATGCTATTACCCTTATTTTCGCCTTATCCACCTCCATCCCCCTTTCAGAAATTACATGACCCAACACAATGCCCTCTTGCACCATGAAATGACTTTTCTCCCAACTTAGCACTAGATTTTTCTCAACGCACCTTTTTAAAACCTTTTGTAATTCGTTGAGACAAGCATCAAAAGTAGTGCCAAAAATGGAGAAGTCATCCATAAATACTTCAAGCGACTCTCCAACCATGTCCGAGAAGATACTCATCATACATCATTGGAAAGTTGCCGGAGCATTGCACAAGCCAAATGGCATTCGCCGAAAGGCAAAGGTACCATATGGACAAGTGAAGGTGGTCTTGTGTTGGTCATCCGGGTGTATTGCTATTTGATTGTAACCCGAGTACCCATCTAAAAAGAAGTAATATTTTTGACCCGATAATTTTTCAATAATTTGGTCAATAAAAGGTAACGGAAAATGGTCCTTAGAAGTGGCGGCGTTCAATTTTCGGTAGTCAATACATACACGCCACCCGGTAACCGGTCGGGTGGCAATTTGTTCACCACTTTCATCCTTGACTACTTGAATGCCGGCCTTCTTAGGCACCACTTGGGTGGGACTCACCCAAGCATTATCCGAAATCGGATAAATAATTCCCGCATCCAACCATTTAATTACCTCTTTTTTAACTACCTCCCGTAGGTTCGGATTCAACCGCCTTTGAGCTTCTCGTGTCGGTTTGGCATCTTCGGTTGTAATGATTTTGTGCATGACAATTGATGGACTAATCCCTTTGAGATCGGCAATTGTCCATCCGATAGCTCCCTTGTTTTCCTTCAAGACTTCCAACAATGCTTGCTCTTGGGCCAATTCCAAATTAGAGGCAATAATGACCGGTAAGTCTCATTATCCCCTAAAAACACATACTTCAAATGGCTCGGCAAGTCTTTGAGCTCCAACTTTGGCGGTTCCTCTAGCGATGGTTTAGTGCCCGAATCTATTTCTGCCGGTAAGCCTTCAAACTGGTGGGTCCATGGTGGCCGACCTTCCTTCAATGCCATCGCATCTTGCTTTTCCTCTTCAACCCGGAGTGCATAAGCATGTACCTGTTCAGAAAAATCACACAGGCAAACATCCAAACCATCCTCCTCATACTCATGCGGGTTGCATCCGTCAACTATATCTGCCATGAAACACTCATCAACACCATTAGCATTAGAATTGTTAGTAAAAACATTCAAACGCATCTTTCGATTTCCAAAAGTCATATCGATTGTACCAAATCTACAATCGATGACTGCGTGTGCGGTGCTCAAAAATGGCCGACCCAAAATTACATTTTGTTGTTGTTTTGGGTCCGCCGACGAGTAGTCCAAGACTAAAAAGTCAACCGGATAATAAAATTCATCAATTTTAACAATGACATTTTGAACCATACCCCGGGGTAACTTATGAGACAAGTCAGCTAAAACAACCGTTGTCTCCACCCTTGCTAACGGACCAAAATCATATTGGTCATATAAGCCCCCCGGTAAAATGCTAACTCCGGCTCCAAGATCTAGCAACGCCTTAGCCATTTGAAAATTACCAACTTGTATATTAATCAATGGCGTGCCCGGATCTTGGAGCTTAGGAGGAAGCTCCCCGTTCAAAACCGCACTCACTTGCCCGGTTAAATCGACCCGCTTAGGCATCTTCTTTTTGCTTTGCCTCTTTTGTGTACACAATTCTTTTAGAAATTTTGCATAGGCGGGTACTTGTTTTATTGCATCAAGGAGTGGGAGGTTAATTTTAACTTGCTTGAACATGTCCCACAATTCTTCTTTTTGGGGACCTCTTGATGCAATAAAGTTTTTCTTACCCGGGTCAAGTAAACCCGATGGAAACGGGACTTGACTCGGTTCACCCTCAACTTTTTCACTTTCTTTATTTTCACCCAAACCCGGTTTATTAACATTTAATTCTTTTGGTTTAACCGGCGAAACATCATCATCACTATCATTACCCGTGATGTTCTCAACTACCTCCTCAACCAATTCGGGTGACAAATTGGCTTTAAACTCTTTTCCACTTCTCAAAACACTAACTTGATGAACATTAACATTACCTCTTGACGAACCGTGTGATGGATTTACCTTGGTGTCACTAGGAAGTTGACCCTTGTTCTTCTTCAATTCAGCCACATCGGTTGCCAATTGACCCATTTGGGTTGTTAATGATTGTATGCTTTTGTCACGAACTTCATCTTTTTGCATTCGGACTTCATCAAGTTGATTCCGTTTTTGCATCTCCGTTTGCATGCTCTTTAGCATCTCCATCATCTCGTTTCCACCCGAAGAACCCCCTTGTTCTTGACCCGATTGATATTGCTTTTGATAGCCTTGGTTGTTCCCGCCTCGATATCCACTTTGATTGTTATAAGGTTGGCGTGAACCAAAGTTACCTTGGCTACCTTGGAAGTTCGGGTTAGCTTGATTTGGGTGGTTCCTCAACCCGGGGTGGTATGTATTTGAATTCATGTTGTTGTAGTTTCTACCACCCCCTCCTTGACCTTGACCTTGAATAGCATGAACCTCTTCGTATTGCCCTTCCACCATCCCTTGGCAATTTTCAGCTGCGTGACCTATTTCATTACACAAAGCACAAACATCATAAATTTGGTTAGTAGTTTGAACATTACCATCATCTATGGCGTGCACTTGTGATCGAGCAATGGCCGGTCGTGCTCTCCTCGATGCTTGAGCTTTTCTTTTTGATGTACTTGCCATATTCTCTAAGAACTCCCAATCATCATTTTCATAATTTGTGCCAAAAGTCCCACCGGTAATGGACATCAAATCGCGAGCATCTTCGGCACTCAACCCCTCGTGGAAGGCATTCATCAACTCCCACAATTCAATTCCATGGTGAGGGCAATTCTTTATCATCATATTAAATCGTTCAAATGCCTCATGGAACATCTCACCATGTTGTTGTTGGAAGCTCCTTAACCCCTTTCTAGCATCATTAGTCTTTTGGGCGGTGTAGAATTCGTCTAAGAAAATTTGTTGCATCTCCGCCCAAGTATAAATTGATGCTGAAGGCAAAGTGTAGAACCACTTCTTTGCCTTGTCTTCCAACGAAAATTGAAATAAGACCAACTTGATATCATCAGCCGAAAAACCTTGACTCCCAAGAGTATTGCAAATGGAGTCATAAGCCTCTAAGTGGAAATACGGCTCCTCCGTTGCTAGCCCTTTGTATTTCGGCAAACTTTGCAAGGAATTCGTTCTTACTTCAAAAGTTCTCCCTTGGTTGTTGTGAGGGATAACCACCGGTGAAGGGCTTTGAGTAATGATTGGCCTGAAATGTGCTTCTATCCCCCGTGCTTGTTCTCTAAGATGCCTTCTTGGAACACCCAATCGACCCCTTGGACGAATAGGACCCATAGGTCTTGGTATATGCCCTTGTGGTGCGATTGGTTGTTGAAATTGTTGTTGGGGCATCGGTGGGTATTGAACCGGCCTTTGAAATTGCGGTTGTACATTTTGTGGCCGAATTTGTTGCAAAGGAATAGGACGTTGCATTGGTGGCCCTTGTGGTCTTGGTCGAATATGTTGCGGTATGAGTTGTTGTGGTAGCACTCCACCTACACTTGACATCCCTTGAGATTGACCCGGCACATACCCAAACTCTCCTTGATCTCCATCACCCCCATAAGCATATCCTTCTTCCTCGTATCCCTCAAACTCTTCTTCATAACCTTCAAAATACCCATCTCCTCCTATACCCGAAGATTGCATATAAGGATAAGACGAATATTGCATACCGGGTTGGTTCGATGGTCGATATGTAGAGGTAGTATGGATAACGGTTGAGCTTTGTGGTAATGAGTGAGTAGAAGATGATTGACCCGTAGTCGGAGGAAAGAAGTGTGATAATGGTGGAATGGTGGCAGATGGGCTAAAGGTAAGACTGGGTTCAACTTGAGTAGTAATCGGTTGTGTAGTGTTGGATGGTGTAGTATCATGGATTGGAGTAGGAATTGTAGTGGTGTTTGGTATAGTGGTGTTTGGTGATGGTTGTGTGGAAGTAGGTATAAATGTTGAATTTGTTTGACCCGTTGTGGGTGGTACTAGTGTTTCGTCCATGATGTTTCTTGGTGTAATGGGTGAAGTGGGTGAACCAACGATTCTGTTTTCGCGTAGTAAAACTCGGTTTTGCCTTAGCGTTCTTTCGATCTCCGGATCAAATGACAATGGTGACGCTTTGTGAGAGCCTCTAGTATGCATGCACCTGTAGAACCTGCACACTAAACACACCAGTGTAAACCTGAAAATAACAAAGCAAAACTAACAAACTGACACACGTTGCGCACTACTCCCCGGCAACGGTGCCAAAATTTGACGTGATTGTCGTGGGTCACGCAAATTTAATCCCAAAAACAACTATAAATAGTGATAAGATGGTATCGAACTCAGGGAGTATGTGGAATGTGTGTTGATTTTATAGCTTTGTGATTAAACTATAATTAACCTAATTTGCATAAAATTAAGATCAATGAATTTGGATTGTTGTTTTAGAAAACTAAATTAAAAACTAATTGCAAATCAAAATTGGTTGTTTAACAGATTAGGAGAACAATGACCATCTTAGGATTCAGTTTCTTTAAACAATTGTGTGTAATTCCAACTAGAAAGAGTTACATAGACATAACTCGTGCATGAATAATCGAAGTGATAAAAGGGAACAAAGTACTCGGATTTATAAACGCGAGGTTGTTTCCCGATGATCAATTAATCAATAACCAACCCTAACCCTTCCCGTGATATCTCGATTGCCAACGGCACCAAGAACGTACGATTAAGACTAGAAATTGCAATATCGATTAACAAGTTACAAGCAATTAAACATACACCATGATATTCAAGCAACGCAAGTTATCATTCTAGAAATTCAGAAATAAACACACAAAAGTTCAAGATAAACCTTCACCTAAGATGATCACCGAAAGGTTTAGCCACACATAGCTTGGTGAATCATCATAACAAGCAATTCGATGTTCATACAAATCAAAAACACAAACCGAATGTTAGAAATTGTTCCAAACCAAGCAAGATAGCCCAAAATCGTCCCTAGTGTCTCCAATAACCGTCCAATCATGAGAACACTTGAAAAGACATCATAAAACTGCTTAAATGAGGCAGTTACACTTTGGATCGCAGCCGCCACCGTAAATTACGGCTCCACCGTAATTTACGGTGGACTTGATTTGTTTACGGTGCAAAGTAACTGATTTACGGTAGAGCTCTAGGTCTTCATCAGGTCCACCGTAAATTACGGTGAAACCGTAATTTACGGTGGTGACTTGAAATTTCTTCTTTGTTTCATCTTTTGTTCCGCACACGACCCGTTCCACTCCAATACTCTCCAAAGCTGCGTTTTATCCACTTTAAGCTCCCGAACCGCACCTGAGACATAGACAACAGTAGTTATCTAATTCAAGATAATTACACGATTAAGTGAATGATTATTTCGTTTTTTAACATGATTAAGGGTTGTCCAATGGACCACCCGTCAGCGACCAACGGAGCTACTAAGAAGAATGTCAGAGCATTCCAGCTGACCACTCAAGAAGCAGAACTCATTCCAGATGTGATAACTGGTACGTTCCTAGTTCACAACATGTACGCAAAAGTATTATTTGATTCTGGTGCAAACCAAAGTTTTATAAATACTTTATTCTGCCAAGCTCTTAAATTACCCTTAACCAATATTAGGCAGATTTTTACAGTCGAAATGGCAGATGGGAATTCTGTTAAAATAGATAAGGTTTTGCGGGAAGGAAATATAGAACTTTTAGGTCATAAATTCTCTGCAAACCTGTTACCTATGAAATTAGCTGAATTCGATGTTGTGTTAGGAATGGATTGGTTAATAACCAACCATGCTCGAATCCTTTGTGATAAGAACTCTATAGAAATTCAGGCACCTACTGGAGAAGTAATCATGATTGCAGGAAATCAACCACGTAAACCCATGAAGTTCATATCAGTAATGAAAGTTGCTAGTTATGAACGAAAGCAAAGAATAGTATATATGATTTCAGTAATCATTAGTACTAAGGATAAAGAACTTAAGGAGATTCCTGTAGTCTCAGAATACCCAGATATATTCCCAGAAGAGTTACCAGGATTACCACCAGATAGGGAAGTAGAATTTAGGATTCATCTAATTCCTGGAACTACACCGATAGCTAAGGCACCTTATCGGTTAGCTCCTACCGAAATATTAGAACTGAAAAAGCAATTAGATGAATTCCTAAGTAAAGGATTCATACAACCTAGCTCATCCCCTTGGGGAGCGCCAATGTTGTTTGTAAAGAAGAAGGATGGTTCGATGAGAATGTGTATTGATTATAGAGAATTGAATAAGGTTACAATTAAGAATCGATACCCATTACCTAGGATTGATGATCTTTTTGATCAACTTCAAGGAGCTAGATATTTTTCTAAAATTGACTTACGCTCCGGATATCATCAATTAAAGGTACAAGAGGAAGACATCCCTAAAACTGCTTTCAGGACTAGGTATGGTCATTACGAGTTTACAGTCATGCCCTTTGGGTTAACAAATGCTCCTGCAACATTTATGGACATGATGAATAGAATCTGTAAACCGTATTTGGATAAATTTGTAATTGTCTTCATCGATGATATACTTATTTATTCCAAAAGTCAGACAGAACATTGTGAACATTTACATCCACTCTTAACTTTGTTAAGAAAAGAAAAGCTTTATGCCAAATTCTCGAAGTGTGAATTTTGGCTACAAGAAGTGCAATTCCTAGGACACATGGTGAATCATGAAGGTATTCATGTAGATCCTGCTAAGATAGAGGCAATTACCAATTGGAAGGTTCCGTAAACCGCAATGGAAATTAGAAGTTTTATAGGTTTAGCTGGATATTATAGACGGTTTATTAAGGATTTTTCTAAAATAGCTGTACCATTAACTAAGCTAACATGTAAAGCAGTTAAGTTTGAATGGGGACATAAACAAGAAGAAGCTTTTAGGATTTTAAAGTAAAAGTTAAGAAATGCTCCAATCCTAGCCTTACCAGAAGGGACTGAAGATTTTGAAGTATATTGTGATGCTTCAAAACTAGGATTAGGATGTGTGCTTATGCAACGTAAAAAGGTAATTGCATATGCTTCAAGGCAATTGAAAAAGCACGAAGAAAATTATACAACTCATGATTTAGAATTAGGATCCGTAATTTTTGCCCTTAAAATTTGGAGACATTATATGTATGGAAGTAAATTTACTGTCTATACAGATCATAAGAGTTTAAGATATATATTTGGGCAAAAAGAGTTAAACATGAGGCAAAGGAGATGGATGGAAATCTTAAGTGACTATGACTGTGATATTCAGTATCACGAAGGAAAGGCAAATGTAGTTGCAGATGCCTTAAGTCGTAAGTATCATGAGAAACAACGACGGGTTCGTGCTCTCAGATTAAATCTATAGTTAGATTTAATGGAACAACTAAAGAATGTTCAAGAAACAGCAATCAAAGATGATGCTGAAGGAATGAAAGGACGAATAAAAGAATTAGAACAAGGAGCTGATGGAATTTGGAGATTCCATAAGAAAAGGATTTGGGTACCTAAGCAGGAAGAATTAAGAAATAAGATTTTAGAAGAAGCCCATAAATCTAGGTATACCATGCACCCTGGAAACAATAAAATGTACCAAGATTTAAGAAATAATTTCTGGTGGATAGGCATGAAAAAGGATATAGCTAGATACGTTTCAAAGTGTCTTACTTGTTCACAAGTTAAGGCAGAACACCAGAAACCTTTAGGTCTACTACAACAATTAGAAATGCCAGTATGGAAATAGGAACTTATAACAATGGATTTTGTTACTAAGTTGCCCAAAACCAGAAAAGGTAATGATACGATTTGGGTAATTGTAGATCGATTAACCAAATCAGCTCATTTTCTACCCATGAAGGAAACCTTTAGTATGGAAAGGTTAGCCAAATTGTACGTAGACGAAGTAGTATCCTTACATGGAGTTCCACTCTCCATTGTATCAGATAGGGATAGTCGGTTCACTTCTCATTTTTGGACAAGTTTCTAGAAAGGAATGGGAACTCGACTAAACTTAAGCACTGCATATCATCCACAAACAGATGGGCAAAGTGAAAGGACGATACAAACTTTGGAAGACATGCTCCGAGCATATGTAATAGATTTTGGTGGAAACTCTGCCCATCCGTTTGTGGGAACTCGACTAAACTTAAGCACTGCATATCAAACTACCCCCGAAGTCAATACTCCAAGCCCGCAGCATATCCTCCAACGTTTGTATTGTTCTTTCACTCTGCCCATCCGTTTGTGGATGGTAAGCGGTGCTAATGAACAGTTTAGTCCCCATTTGTTCTTGGAAGTCACGCCAAAAATTCGAAGTGAACCGAGTATCTCTGTCTGACACAATGGATATTGGTACCCCATGACGTGCTATGATTTCATTCGTGTACACCTCCAACATCATCTCGGATGTATAAGTCTCACGAATCGGAATGAAGTGAGCACTTTTCGTCAATCTATCCACGACTACCCATATAGCATCAAACCCGCGGTTGGTTTTGGGTAATTTGGTCAACAAATCCATGGTGATTTGTTCCCATTTCCAAACTGGGATGTCCAATGGTTGCAACTTACCATATGGCTTTTGGTGCTCCGCTTTGACTTGCAAGCAGGTCAAACACTTCTCCACATATTTCACGATGTCTTTTTTCATTCTGGGCCACCAATAATTTTGTTTTAAATCTTTATACATCTAGGTCGCCCCCGGATGTATCGAATAACGAGATTTATGGGCCTCGTCAAGTAGAAGTGCCTTGGCCCCACATGAGTTTGGAACCCAAATTCTCCCAAATCGAGTTTTCAATCCTTGGTTATCATCCGCCAGATCTTTTAACTGCCCAACTATTCTTTCCATTTTCACATTTTCTTCCATTATTGCTTCAATTTGAGATTTCCGGATTTGCTCAAGCAAACCCGAAGTCACAATTAGTTGCATCGATCGTACTCGAATAGGCGTATAATCTGTCTTTCGGCTCAACGCGTCTGCCACTACATTAGCCTTCCCGGGGTGGTAATGTATTTCATAATCAAAGTCTTTGACGGTTTCTAACCACCGCCTCTGCCTCATATTTAATTCCTTCTGATCGAAGAAATACTTCATGTAACAACTCTCACCAAAACTATTATTTATTTTTATATTTAGTTCAAAAGAAAACCCTAATTAAGACACCCAAGTGATTCTGCATAAACCCTGAAATTTTCAGAACTATCAGAATCAGGATCAGGGCCCCTAAAACTCAGGGGGGGTAAACCCTAGTTACGATTATCCACAGATTTTGCTGTCAAAATCGAATTTTACAATTCCGTCGACTCAGCAAGCCTACAAACCCACGGGGCTACCCTATGGTAGGTAGTGACCCCTCGCGCCACGCGACGCCCATAGGGTACCCCTCGCGTCACGCGAGGGGGTCAAATTTTATATATAAATAGGGGTGTTTGGGACTTGAATTCTGGAGTTGAAATGACGTAGAAATTCAAAATATACACTGAGATATCGTAGAAACAGTTCTAAAACACACACGATTCACGAAGTGCTGCCGCAAAACAGGGTAATAACTCGATCGATTAAACTATCCAATGGATGTTTAAGTGCTGCCCACATTAGGGTTTATGCTTTGTCATTCGTTGTTAATTCAATGGAAGTTTAAGTATCGCACTTTGTCATTCAATGTGAGGGTTTAATCTCGTGAGTAATCGTAAATGCTGTATTAAGTTACTAACCGAGTTGTGTGCATGTTATTAAATTTAGGTTAAAAGGCTAATCAGTAGACTAAGCTCTGCTCATATAAATCTGCAATGTGAGTCATTCTCTGTTATTCAAAGTGCTTTATAAATTCTTAAATATTTTCAAAGTTATAATTACAGTGATTAAGTATATGTAATCACCAAATTACAACCAGTATGTGGGGTTTTGTATACATTACTTTATAATCGTCACCATTGGGGCAGCCAATGGGGGATATGACCATAGTCACAGAAACGAGTCGAGTGACAAATACTGTGGGTAGTTGGTTGATATCAGAATCATTGTAATCTCTCTTAATACTGTAAATTATAACAAACGTGTCGTTTTAATAAATAGAATGATTCACCAGTATTTCCCGCTGACAAAACCTTTTTTAAACATGTTTCAGGTGATCTGTTGTGATTCAGGAAAAGTGCCGTGAAGCACTGCAAGCTTAAGAAAGTGGCTTATTATAAAATAAAGAAACATGTTTTGTAAAATAAAGATTTCTCCGTGAAATCATATGATTGTAAATTACCGGGGTTTTATCCCGAGTTGTGAAATAAAATAATCGGGAAAAATTTTAGCTTTAAAAATATCCTGATGATAAACTTCTGCTGTCAATTCAATTTAATAAATACCATGGGATTTTCTGTCCCGCGGCTCCTGAAACGTGTCAAACCGAGTCGGGGGCCGTGACACTTCAAGCTTTTATGGTCGGTAAAGATAGTGCATTTCACCCCATACAAATAATGCCTCCATATTTTCAAGGCGAACACCACCGCCGCCAACTCGAGGTCATGGGTAGGATATCTCTTCTCATGAGTCTTTAGCTGCCTCGAGGCATAGGCTATAACCTTGCCTCGTTGCATCAAAACGCAGACAAGCCCCGAATGTGATGCATCTGAGTAAACTACCATGTCATCTGTTCCATCTGGTAATGACAATACCGGTGCATGGGTCAGTTTTTCCTTGAGCGTTTGGAACGCCCTTTCTTGATCATCATCCCATATAAACTTTTCGTCCTTACGGGTTAATTTGGTTAATGGCATAGCAATTTTGGAGAAATCCTGTATGAATCTTCGATAATAACCCGCAAGCCCCAAAAAGCTTCTGATCTCCGAAGGATTCTTCGGTGGATCCCATCTCACCACAGCTTCTATCTTTGACGGGTCTACTAACACCCCGTTTGCACTAATGATGTGCCCGAGAAATTGTACTTCTCGCAACCAGAAAGCACATTTCGAGAACTTTGCGTACAATTTCTCTTTTCTGAGCGTCTCCAATACTTCACGGAAATTATTTATGTGTTCCGCTTCATTCTTCGAATATATCAAGATGTCATCAATGAACACTATTACCGACTTATCTAGCATAGGCTTACAGACCCAGTTCATGAGGTCCATGAAAGTCGCGGGTGCATTAGTTAACCCGAAGGACATCACAATGAACTCGTAATGTCCATACCGTGTACGGAAAGCCGTCTTCGGTATATCTTCCTCCTTGACTTTCAACTGATGGTATCCCGATCTAAGGTCGATCTTGGAGAACCAACTTGCGCCTTGCAATTGATCAAATAAATCGTCGATTCTTGGGAGTGGGTATCGATTCTTCACCATGAGTTTATTTAGCTCCCTGTAATCGATACACATGCGCATGCTCCCATCCTTCTTTTTCACAAATAGCACCGGTGCACCCCACGGAGAAACACTAGGCCGGATAAACCCTTTGTCTAGCAGATCTTGAATTTGCGACATCAATTCTTGTAATTTTGATGGCGCGAGTCGATACGGCGCCTTGGCCACAGGTTTCGCACCCAGAATCAATTCGATCCCGAACTCTACCTCCCGTTCTGGCGGTATTCCCGGTAAGTCTTCCAGAAATACGTCGGCATATTCGCGTACCACCGGTACATCTTCAATCTCTAGTGATCTCTTGTCTGGTTCGTTCGCGTATATCATGAATGCCCTACAACCGTGCCTCATGAGCTTGCGAGCTTTTAGCATTGAACACATAACGGGATTACCCCCCTTTTCGCCGTATATGGTAACAGATTTTCCACTTGGAGATGTTAGTTTTATCTCCTTGCGGAAACATACGACTTTCGCATGGTGTCGGGATAACCAATCCATCCCGACTACTACTTGGAATTCTCCCATTGACATAGGAATCAAGTCTATTGAATATTCTTCATCGTTAATGCTTATCTTACAATCTCGACATACATCACACACAAGGAAACTTTTGTTATCACCTATTTCTACTTCTAATGGCATAGGCAATTTTGTTAGTACAAAAGAAGGATGTCGAATAAATCCATGTGAAACAAAGGATTTATTCACACCCGTATCAAATAACACATGTGCAGGAATTGAATTTATGGCAAATATACCTGAGACCACATCGGGCTCTGTTTTTGCTTCCACTGCTGTTAACTGGAAAGATCTTGCCTTTGCTCTTGGTGTCTCAGTGTGTGTATTCTTGTCATCTTTCTTTCCGATCAACTCCGGGCACTCAGATTTCTTGTGACCTGGCTGGTAGCATTTGTAACACACCGTGTCACAACCCCCGATCCCTGTTCCCCGGGAACGGGCGGACGTGATCACAGAGTTTGGTGGTATCAGTTTGTTTAGTCTCGCAGCGGAATTTACATCAGGACCGTAGTTAGGAAATGTTTATCAGAGTAAAAACCACCATATTTCATATTAATAAATAACAAGGGCAAAACCCAAGTTTCTTATTACAATACATTTATAGGGACAAACCCTATTTTATTTAATTTAAAACACCATTTATTTGGTAACTTTTATAGCCACATTATCCACAAGCCTTCAGTGCTCTCCAGCTGGCTTTTAATAATTGGCTGTCACATTGGGTTACTTGAAACGCGTTTTTAAAAACATTTGTCAGTTGGAAATACTGGTGAGAGAATCCCAGTTTAATCAAGAAACATTTTATCGATTAAAGCAGTATCGAGGACGATTACAATGTTTATGTCTACACAATTACTCCATTTGGTACTATCAATCCTGACTTGTGGGTCATATTACACATTGGCTAACTCATTGTCCAACGGTAACGTATTGTCATCCCGACTTACTACTCGCAAGTAGTACAAATTTTTGTATACAAAACCCCAACATACCGGCAGTAATTGAAGAACTACAAAGACTCAATCACCGCTTAATAACATTGTAAAACAATTAAGGTTTTGTAAATTATTCCAAAAACATTAACAAAAAGAGGATAAACTCACATTGCTGTCTTGGGCTTTTTGTAAGGATTTCCTGGATATAATCTATAATTTATACAAATGTACATTGGTTAGTACCATAACCCTTTGAAATTATTAATGATACCCTCCCCGAGACGGCATTCCAACAACTACGTCGGGCAGAACCACGACAGTTGTTACGGAACCCTAAATCAATCGGGGAGCGTAACTATTATAAAACTGGGGTTATAATACTTACAACGAAGCAGAACCTCGATAATTAGGGGTATAATACTTGGCTATAATAACTTTCCTACAGAATTTGTGATTCGAGATTTGAGAATGAGCGACGAAAAACGTAGACTGGTGGCCTTCTTATATAGTTGTGTAATCTGGTCCTGTCGCGGCCCGCGTGAAAGACAAGGGACCCTTACGGGGCCCGCGTCAACACCAGTCAACACTATAGCTTAGCTGAGTCGTTGAGTAAGTCCACCACGATGTCGACACGTGTCGGCCTCTGGTGTAATCGCGTGTATAGGTTTCTCGCGGCCCGCGTCAACTATTGAGGACTCTTACGCGGCCCGCTTGAACTAAAGGTTTCAGCGGAGTCCGGTCAACACTCTCATACGGCCCGCGTAAACTAGGGGTGAGGTATTACGCGGCCCGCCTCATCCCTATATTTCTTGTTTTTATTTTATTTTATAATTATAACATAACTAGGGCTCGGTTTTCACATACGGGGTGTAATACAAAACATATTGAGACATTTTATATATTTAGAGTATCGGAAATATTATGAGGGTGTTGGTTTTACCGAGGGTTGTTACATTCTCCCCACCTTGTTTTAGAGCTCGTCCTCGAGATCTACTGAAACAAGTGCGGATATTTCCTTTTCATTTCTGATTCGAGTTCCCATGTGTACTCAGGTCCTCTTTTGGAGTCCCATTTTACTTTGACCAGAACTAACCTTTTATGCTTGAGATTCTTGATTTTCCTGTCTTCAATTTGTAGAGGTCTTTCTACAAACTTAAGTTGTTCATTTACCTCTATATCCTTAAGAGACACTATCAATGATTCATCAGCTAAACACTTTTTAAGATTAGATACATGAAACACATCATGTATTCCTACCGTTTCCTCTGGCAGCTGTAGCTGATAGGCTACAGGTCATATTCTTCTAATAATTTTAGAAGGTCCAACATACCTGGGACTTAGCTTTCCTCTTTTGATGAATCTTACCACTCCTTTCCAAGGAGAGACTTTTAACAATACTCTATCTCCTACTTGAAATTCCAAGGGTTTGCATCGGTTATCAGCATAACTCTTTTGTCGATCACGTGCTGCTTTTAGTCGTTCCTTAACTTGAATAATCTTGTCAGTTGTTTCCTGCACTATCTCAGGTCCAGATAATTGTTGTTCCCCAATTTCTGCCCAACAGACTGGGGTTCGACACTTTCGTCCATAAAGTGCTTCAAATGGTGCAGCATTGATACTTGTGTGATAACTATTATTATATGAAAATTCTATTAAAGGTAAGTGATCGTCCCAATTACCTCCAAAGTCAATTACACAAGCTCTAAGCATGTCTTCCATTGTCTGGATTGTCCTTTCGCTTTGTCCATCCGTTTGAGGATGATAAGCTGTGCTTAATTTTAACTTGGTTCCCATTGCCTTTTGGAAACTTGACCAAAAATGAGATGTAAAGCGGTTATCCCTATCAGAAACAATTGATAAAGGAATGCCATGTAAAGAAACAATTTCATTTACATACAATTTAGATACTTGTTCCATACTAATTGTTTCCTTCATTGGTAAGAAATGAGCTGACTTAGTTAGCCTATCTACAATTACCCAAATTGTATCATTTCCTTTCCTAGTTTTGGGTAATTTAGTAACAAAATCCATTGTTATCAATTCCCATTTCCAAACTGGCATTTCTAATTGATGTAACAAACCTGAGGGTTTCTGAAGTTCAGCTTTAACTTGTGAGCAAGTTAAACATTTAGAAACATAGACTGCTATGTCCTTTTTCATTCCTATCCACCAGAAATTTTTCCTTAAATCCTGGTACATTTTATCACTTCCTGGATGCATCGTATATTTAGACTTATGGGCTTCTTCTAATATACGATTACGCAGGTTTCCTAATTTAGGTATCCACATTCTCTTTTTATGGAATCTCCATATTCCATCTGTTCCTTGTTTTAATTCTTTTAACATACCTTTTAATTTTTCAGAATCATCCTTGATTACTGATTCTTGTGCTTCTCTTATCTGATCATTTAAATCTACTTGCAGATTTAATTTAAGAGAACGTACCCTTTTTGGCTTTTCATAATACTTTCTACTTAAAGCATCTGCCACTACATTTGCTTTTCCTTCATGATACTGGATATTACAATCATAGTCACTAAGAAATTCCATCCAGCGTCTTTGCCTCATATTCAACTTCTTCTGTCCGAAAACATACCTTAAACTCTTATGATCAGTGAATATGGTAAACTTACTACCATAAAGGTAATGTCTCCAAATCTTAAGAGCAAAAATTATAGCTCCTAACTCTAAATCATGTGTTGAATAGTTCTCTTCATGATTCTTAAGTTGTCTTGATGCGTAAGCTATAACCTTTTGACGTTGCATCAATACACATCCATAACCTAATCTAGAAGCATCACAATAGACTACGAAGTCTTCAGTTCCCTCTGGTAATGCTAATATAGGTGTATGGGTTAATCTTTGCTTTAGAATTCTAAAAGCTTCTTCTTGTTTTATTCCCCATTCAAACTTAACAGATTTACAAGTTAACTTAGTTAAGGGAATGACTATTCTAGAAAAATCTTTAATAAATCTTCTATAATAACCAGCCAATCCTAAGAAACTTCTAACCTCAGTTGGTGATTCAGGGGTTTTCCATTTCATAATTGCTTCAATCTTTGTGGGATCTACATGAATTCCTTCATGATTAACTAGGTGTCCAAGGAATTGTACCTGTTCTAACCAAAATTCACACTTTGAAAACTAAGCATAAAGTTTTTCCTTTCTTAACAGACTTAAAAGTGCGTGCAAATGTCTTGCATGATCTTCTTTACTCTTAGAGTAAATTAGAATATCATCTATAAAAACAATTATGAATTTATCCAAATATGGCTTACATATTCGGTTCATCATGTCCATAAATGCAGCTGGGGCATTGGTTAAACCAAATGGCATGACAGTAAATTCATAATGACCATACCTTGTTCTAAATGCAGTCTTAGGAATGTCCTCTTCCTGTACCTTTAATTGATGATATCCTGACCTTAAATCAATTTTAGAGAAAAATCGAGCTCTTTGCAGTTGATCAAACAGATCATCGATTCTCGGTAATGGGTACCGATTCTTAATTGTGACCTTGTTTAATTCACGGTAATCAATGCACATACGCATTGACCCGTCCTTCTTTTTAACAAAGAGTATCGGCGCTCCCCATGGCGACGAACTTGGTTGTATAAATCCTTTTTCCAACAATTCATCTAATTGTTTCTTTAATTCTTGCATTTCAGCAGGTGCCAAACGGTAAGGTGCTTTGGCAGTCGGTGATGTTCCTGGTGTTAAATGGATTCTGAATTCAACTTCTCTGTCAGGAGGTTGTCCTGGCAATTCTTCTGGAAATACATCTGAAAACTGAGATACTACTGGAATATCTTTTAAATCCTTTCCTTTAGTGTTAGTGATTATAGAAATCAGATACACTATAGAACCTTTTCTTATACAACTTGCAGTTTTCATCACAGAGATGAATTTATTGGATTTAGAAGACTTATCTCCTTTAATTGTGATCGTTTTACCTTTTGGTGAATTTACTTGGATTAACTTTTGATCACATAAAATACTGGCTTTATTGGCTATTAACCAATCCATTCCTAAACAACATCAAATCCTACCAGATTCATAGTATAAAGATTTGCAATAAATTTCTGATTTAAAATTTCTATGCTTGCTCCCTGCAAAATTTCAGAAATCCTAACAGTTTCTCCATTAGCTGTCTCTACTATGCATTCTATTGGTAGTTTAGTTAATGACTGATTTAGAAATTTGCAAAACGATGTATTAATAAAACTTTGGTTTGCACCAGAGTCAAATAATACTTTAGCAAAAACATCATTAACTAAAAACGTACCAGCTATAACGTCTGGGATCATTTTGGCTTCTTCTGCAGTCAGAACAAATGCTCTAGCATTTCTAGTATTCTTGTTATCTGTGGCTGGAGCTAATTTTGGGCAGTTTGGCCTGATATGACCTTTTTCTCCACAGTTGAAGCAAAATCCATTACTGGTTTTCTTCCTGCAATTTTCTTCCTTGTGTCCTGACATCTTGCAGTAATTGCAGAGATTGGAGCATTTTCCCAAGTGCTTTTTCTTGCAGACCTTGCAATAGGATGCAGAGGTAGAACCCATATTCCTACGATTATAATTTCCGGAATGAAATTCTGGAGTAAGCCTTTGAGTTAGGTTTCTCCTCTGATCTTCTTCTTTAGTACGGACTAACTCATCAGTCAAGGTACTTGTTAATTTTACAGCTTCTTCTATGGTTTGAGGTCTAGCTGCATTGACTATGTGTCTAATCTCCCCAATTAATCCCCAAATATAACGAGAGATTAACACTGGTTCTGGTGATGCAAGGGTTGGTACTATCCTAGCATATTCAAAGAATATCTTAGTGTACCCCTTACTATCTACACCAGTCATCCTAAGATTTAGGAATTTGTTTGCTATCTGTTCTTTCTCATTGGGTGGGCAGAATTTCCTTTCTACCTTATTCTTAAATTCTTCCCATTCCATATTATAGGTTTGATCACTTCCTCTTGTTTGGAGGATAGTGTTCCACCATTCTAGTGCTGCATTCTTAAACAGATTAGAAGCAAACAGTATTTTATCTTCTTCAGCACACTTGCTTATTCTTAAGACTGCCTCCGTCTTCTCTATCCAGCGTAAGGTTGCAATGGCCCCTTCATTGCCCGCGAATTCCATTGGTTTACAAGACCAGAATTCTTTATAAGAACAACCATAAGGCATGGTTCTTCTTCTTTTAGGAATAGGCATTTGAAGTACCGGTCCATTGTTCACACTGTTTTCTAGTTCACTTGGTCGCTTACTTTTATTATCAGCATCCTTAACAGTTTGTAATATAAATGGCATAGCATCTATAATTCCCTGTGCTACTATGTGTTGGATAGCACTATTGTCCATTTGGTTTTCGTTGTTATGGATGCTTGGATTATCATTAACCACGTTAATGTTACTCTGGTTATCGTTATTCAGATTTCCTTGATTTCCTTCATCGGTCATCTGAATTTTAAACATTTATCCCATATTAATATTACAAGATAATAATTAATATCACAATTCACATGACACACAATCTAGTAAAAAACGTAGATCATTGCTATTTACTCTTTTCATATACTTATGCGTCTATTACACACTAGTACAGAAATAAAGATTACAATACCAACAGAAATAAAATAGTAATATGCATTCGTACACACATATATATTTTTTTTATTTTTATTTTTTTATATATAATATTATTACTACCATCGTTTCATTATCTCATTCACGGATATGGATTTATCCAAAAATCCATATTGCGCTCATCGTATTTCCATACGAGACGTTCTCCCACCTGACGCATTCTCTCACTACTTTCCAAAATTTCCTCCCCCAAAGTCCTAAGTTCTTGAACATTTTCTGCACTCATTGGGGGTGCAGGTTCTCGGACTGGGTTTGGAATCTGGGGTGCATTTTCCTGAAATTGGTAGGGATCCTCTAATATTTCCCTAATATAATTATCTTGGTAATAGGTATCTAAAGGGTCCATACCTGGGTAAACTTCTATGTTCTGTATGGGTGGATAATCCTGAACAGGGTAACGTTGCACCAAGTCCCTATTATCGTCCCACCAGGGATCATAATTCGGGTCTAGGGGGTTTGGTGCAGGTACCCGAGGGATTTCTTCTGGGTTAAAGTCATGCATCTCCACCTGATTTTCCTGGTTTTCTATCTCCATAGGGTGTTCTGGGTTTTGTGGTTGTGGGGCTACTAGTTGTTCCAGACTTGGGTCAGCAGCAGTCGTAGCTAAGATATGGAAATTTGCTAATCTTCTATTAAGCATATCTTGAGTATGGGCATCCGTCTCTCGCTTAATAGCTGCTAAAGTTCTTTGCTGTTGCAATTTTCTCATTCTCTTCCTACGAGCAAAAGCTTCTTTACTAAACCATCCTTGTTTCTTAGTAGGGAATGGTTCTTCAGATTTAGCTCTAAAGGCAAATATCTCATCTTCCTGATCAGCAGTTAGGGCTATGCAACGGTTCAGAACCGGACCGAACCGAACCGAACTGGAACCGAACCGGAACCGTTAGATGCTAAATTTAAGAACCGGAACCGAACCGTATTATAATGGTTCCGGTTCGGTTCCGAACCGGTTAAACGGTTCTCGCGGGAACCGGTTGACAATTAAATCGTAAAATTAACAATTCAATAAAAATGAATCAAACCATTTAAAACATTAACTAAGAGTTGCAACATTCAAAGTTCAAACCAACCAAAATAAAAGTAGCAAAACAACAATAAAAAAATTCAAGCCATAAAACAAACTCTAAATAAAACTATTACAACCATCATGTTAACAATTAAAACAAACATCTTCAAATTTCATTCGATCTTCATCCTCTCAATCTTCTCATAAACATCTAAATGAAATCAAGTGTTAGCAATTAAAAAAAATAAACGAATAATGCATCTACTGTATTTGGTTCACGTGAATAGATTGATCTATAATGCATCTACTGTATTTACCAAGCGATACACTATTTATATACACATTTATAATTTGATCAACATTGATTTGATTATTTTTGTTCAATTTTTATTTACACATACAGAAAACTATATGTATCAGAAAGCAAACATCTAGAAAGAAAATATATGCAATCATAAGAAAGGTCATGTAGAATAGCGTACCTGTATTTGCAGGGTGTTGATGTAGATGAACTTGTATGATAGCAATTAGGGTTAGGGTTGAGAGATGGAGAATAATTAGAAGATGAAAGATGAGATCGTGGAATGAATATAAGAGGAGGGAATAAGAATTAGGATGGTCGTATGATATTGAAAAGCCCATTAATAAAATAGGGTTTTACATATTTATAATCCCAATTGGTTCTAGCGGTTCTTTAACCGGAACCGTGGTTTTAACCGGAACCGAACCGGGAACCGTTTTTACCCAAATTTAAGAACCAGAACCGGACCCTATATACAAAAATACGGTTTGGATCTAGTGGTTCCGGTTCGGTTCCCCGGTTCTGACGGTTCTGAACCGTATACTGCTCAGCCCTATCAGCAGTATACCCTGAAAGGGCAGGCTGTGATGATGTACCTTCACTCCTAGGTGAATCAGATAACTGACGATTCACGTCTGATGGACCTTGATCACTCATACTGAAAACTAACAGATAGTCAAATAACACATAACAAATAATTACAGTTATGCACATAATTCCGTAATTTATTTCCTAACACAAAATTTTATAATTTCAAGTGTCAGCAGAACACTTCTTTGGCTCAGACCAGTGGCTAGGCTCTGATACCACCTTCTGTCACAACGCCCGATCCCTGTTCCCTGGGAACCGGCGGACGTGATCACAGATTTTGGTGGTATCAGTTTGTTTAGTCTCGCAGCGGAATTTACATCAGGACCGTAGTTAGGAAATGCTTATCAGAGTAAAAACCACCATATTTCATATTAATAAATAACAAGGGCAAAACCCAAGTTTCTTATTACAATACATTTATAGGGACAAACCCTATTTTATTTAATTTAAAACACCGTTTATTTGGTAACTTTTATAGCCACATTATCCCCAAGCCTTCAGTGCTCTCCAGCTTACTTTTAATAATTTGCTGTCACATTGGGTTACCTGAAACACGTTTTTAAAAACATTTGTCAGTCGGAAATACTGGTGAGAGAATCCCAGTTTAATCAAGAAACATTTTATCGATTAAAGCAGTATCGAGGACGATTACAATGTTTATGTCTACACAATTACTCCATTTGGTACTATCAATCCTGACTTGTGGGTCATATTACACATTGGCTAACTCATTGTCCAACGGTAACGTATTGTCATCCCGACTTACTACTCGCAAGTAGTACAAATTTTTGTGTACAAAACCCCCAACATACCGGCAGTAATTGAAGAACTACAAAGACTCAATCACCGCTTAATCACATTGTAAAACAATTAAGGTTTTGTAAATTATTCCAAAAACATTAACAAAAAGAGGATAAACTCACATTGCTGTCTTAGGATTTTTGTAAGGATTTCCTGGATATAATCTATAATTTATACAAATGTACATTGGTTAGTACCATAACCCTTTGAAATTATTAATGATACCCTCCCCGAGACAGCATTCCAACAACTACGTCGGGCAGAACCACGACAGTTGTTACGGAACCCTAAATCAATCGGGCAGCGTAACTATTATAAAACTGGGGTTATAATACTTACAACGAAGCAAAACCTCGATAATTATGGGTATAATACTTGGCTATAATAACTTTCCTACAGAATTTGTGATTCGAGATTTGAGAATGAGCGACGAAAAACGAAGACTGATGGCCTTCTTATATAGATGTGTAATCTGGTACTGTCGCGGCCCGCGTGAAAGACAAGGGACCCTTACGCGGCCCGCGTCAACGCCAGTCAACACTATAGCTTAGCTGAGTCGTTGAGTAGGTCCGCCACGATGTCGACACTTGTCGGCCTCTGGTGTAATCGCGTGTATAGGTTTCTCGCGGCCCGCGTCAACTATTGAGGACTCTTATGCGGCCCGCTTGAACTAAAGGTTTCAGCGGAGTCCGGTCAACACTCTCATACGGCCCGCGTAAACTAGGGGTGAGGTATTACGCGGCCCGCCTCATCCCTATATTTCTTGTTTTTATTTTATTTTATAATTATAACATAACTAGGGCTCGGTTTTCACATACGGGGTGTAATACAAAACATAATGAGACATTTTATATATTTAGAGTATCGGAAATATTATGAGGGTGTTGGTTTTACCGAGGGTTGTTACACACCGACACCTTCCCCGGGCACAATGCAGCCGTGTGCCCCGTTTTCCCACATATAGGACAGGGTTTGTCCTTGAACCGGCACTCACCTTTGTGCCCCTTCCCACATATCTTGCAGTTTGATGACCCGCTTTTCCCTTATTGTTTCTTTGAGGATTCTGTTGTGCGCGCCTTTTTCGTTGGGCTTGGATTGACTATCTGCGCCCTTCTTTCACCTCTTTCAATCTGTTTCTTCAACTCTATCTCCCGTTCCCGAGCAACGTTTATAATCTCGGTGAGAGTCTCATACTTTGAAGGAGTCATAAACTCCCTATACTCGGCGCTCAACATATTATAATAATAATACTAATAATAATAATAATAATAATATATTTTCTGCTCCTCATTTGTTA
Organism: Helianthus tuberosus; assembly: GCA_030545235.1. Classification (NCBI taxonomy): domain Eukaryota; kingdom Viridiplantae; phylum Streptophyta; class Magnoliopsida; order Asterales; family Asteraceae; genus Helianthus; species Helianthus tuberosus. The sequence continues at coordinate 10,842,785 of CM060440.1, forward strand.
TCAATTCGTCACAAAACTTCATCTTATCCATGAATATTCCCGTGATTTTATCAATAGATTCACCCTTGTGTCGAAGCTGCATGAATTCTTCCTTGATCTTGTTAATGACTGCCTTGGGACTGTGATGTTTAAGAAACGGCGTCTTAAACTCATCCCATGTCATAGCTTTAGCTGTTTCGCTTCCAATTTCTTTCTTCTTGTTGTCCCACCAGTATTTCGCTTGACCCCTTAACTGACCCGTGCCATAGGCTACATAGTTGTCTGGATCACAATGAGTCCTTTCGAATACTCCCTCCATATCGCTTAGCCACCGCTGGCATATTATCGGGTCAACCTCCCCATTGTAAATTGGCGGTTTGCATGTGACAACCCGTGATTTACGGCTCTTAATTTCATGATTAACAGACGATTAAGGCGATAATAAATGGTGTTTACAGCGCAAATTAACTTAATTAGGCATTTGGAGTGCCTGGGAACGCCTATCCGACTTGACAGTGCGCGAACGGTGGTTTACAGTGAAACCTGGGAAACGTTAAACGACAACGGATTGAAACCGAACAGAATACTGACAATGCCAAAAAATACTAAATTTTTACGCTATATTTAGCTCCGTAATAAAATTTTAGTAATTACAGTCGAAACCGGATCGAAAAACGGATTAAAGACGACAACGATACAACTTTTCGCGATTATTACCGTAATCGACGAACGGGCGTGCAAACGACTACCGACCGTATTATTGGGTATTTTAATTTTTGACGTTAAACGGAGTTCAGGGTTTTGACAACGGGTCTCGTAGGAATTACGGGCCGCTTAAACACGGGGATTGAGCTTGTGGGCCCTGGGCCCAAGCCCAAAACCCACAAGCCTAAACCTGCACATAATATGCAAAATCCCTATGAAATCTTTACTAGATTTATTAAATCTTATCATAATCTTGTCAAAATCTCTGCAATATCTTTTGTAGAGATTCTTGTGGTATTATTTTAAACAATTGTCTGCACTATAGCATACATGGTATCTTATGAGTAAATCCTCTTATTGACAACTCAATATCCACACCCTATACATAACTTCATCTTCTCAACAATCTCACACAAGTAAAACACAGACATCAAGTCTGTTCTCCCTCTCTAGATCTATACATATATAATATACACACAACAAACATAGAGAAATCCCTTTTCTCACAAACAAGAAAACCCAACACAGCCAAATACCCCCCCCCCCAACCTCTCGGTCCTCACTCTCGATTGCATACAAACAAGCACACACTTATACTTCCTGCTCTCTTCTCCCTCTCGTTCTCTTACCGGCAGCCGGAGTAAATCCGACCGGTGTTGGCTGCGTTCCAGCTAACCACCACAAACACCACCCTCCTCCTCCCTGTCGCACACCCACACACCGAACGCCCTCCCTTGATTCGATCTATCTAATCGGACCACCACCACCATAGTTGGGTGGTGGTGATGTGCGGCGGCGTTACTGAGAGGAGAGAGACGTGACGAGAGAGAGGGAGAGAGAGAGCAGACGGAGAGAGAGAGAAAGAATGGCGGGGTAGCCGGAGAGGTGACGACGGCGACTGCCGCCGTGTGACGATGATGATGTTAATGTGGAGGACGACGTGATGCTGATGACGACAGTGTGAGGAGGGCTGTGGTGGACACCGGATCTCCGGTCCGGTCATCGACGGCAACTGTTCTGTCCGATGTGGAAGGTTTGGTCCAGGTTATGTTGGTTCTCTTCAACAGGTTCAAGTAAATTTCTACTCAGCCAGTTATAGGTTCGGGTTTGCTCAGATTTGTTTCGGGTTTCAGGAGCGGGGTTTCTCTCGGGTGTTTCAGCTTCGGGTTCTACTCGGGTCAACCTCGGGTTCTTGGTTCGGTCCACAGAAGTCAAACAGGGTCAGCGGGTTCGAGTCTCAGGTCAGATTTTGAATCAGGTCGGGTCGACTCGGTCGAACGGAGTCAACTCGGTCAACTCAGCAAGTCAACTCGGTCGACCCGGTTGACTCGGTCAACTACTGCATTTCGACGCGAAAGAATTGTTAAAGAATTTTTGTGTCGCGATTATTTTTGGTTAACTATTCCTTATTTTTATAATACGTGATAACGAGCTCGAACCGACATGATTACAGTTTACATTCTATGAGATTTTTGGCAAATTGATACATTGGTAATTGAATCTTGTATTGAATTTTGATAAAATGACGACAACTTGTGTTGTCGGGGCGTCCAAAAACAGAGGAAACTCTGCCCGTTTTTCGAGAAAATCCTTTAAAACTAACGTGTTTTATTAAAAGACGCAACTTTTTGTATCCGAGAAACTTTAAGCACGAATGAATAATTATTACAACGGCACTTTACAACTTACAACGATTCGGAAACTATTTTGTTTTGAACTTCGGAAAATTCGAGGAATCCTTTATAAAAAATAAATATAATTTATATATTTATTTCAAACGTAAACTCGAATCCTTTTATAAATAAATGAGTTAAATGCTTGGTTGGTCCCTGTGGTTTTCAAAAATTGCAGACTTGGTCCCAATGGTTTATTAATTACACGCGTGGTCCCTGTGGTTTTCAAAAATGCACTCGGTTGGTCCCCAGCCCTAACATCAGTTAAATTTCTCAGTTAAGTCCATGTTAAATGACCAAAATACCCTTGCTTATTAACTCTCTTTATAATTTTTGTTTAGTTTTACTTCCCCATCTTCATCTTCATCAGTTAAGACCAAGTCATCTTCATCACCATCCTTTCCTTGTTACCAACCTCCGGTTTATAAACAGTTTTGAGATCCACTCCTACACTAATCTCCATCAACAACCCCTCAATTTTAACGCCCCACACCGAAATCACCAATTTATATATCTATCTATCTATCCCATCTCACACAGCTTAAACCCACTTTCAGATCTGCAGGCCACAACAAAATCAACCGACAGCCGTAAACATTTTCTCAGAAAAACAACCGTAACTAACACGAAACAAAAGTATCGCAAAAGAAGTAGGTACCTGTCATGGATGAGATCGAAACGGTGAAGATCAGATGATATGCAGCCTCAATTTGGATGATTCAACCAGAGAATTCGATACGCCCAAAAACCAGACCTCTGATTCGAAGAGAGAGATAGAGAGACCTGTGTTGGTGGTTCTTGTTTGAGAAGAGAGAGAGAGAGACCTGTGGTGGACGGTGGTGCTTGTTTCAGAGGTTGAGGTTCAATGTTTCAGAGGTTGACTCCGGCCACCACATCCGCTAATGATTCAGAGGTTGACTCCGGCCATAACGTCTTCAGAGAGAGAGAGAGAGAGAGAGAGAGACCTGTGGTGGTAGTGCTTGTCTCTGATAGATTTATCAAGCATTCGCTGTTAACTCCGGCCATAACTCCGGCCACCACTGTTAACTCCGACCATAACTCCGGCCACCACATCCGCTACTATGGTGGTGGGGCTTGTTTGAGAAGAGAGAGAGAGGGACCTTGGTGGTGGTAGGTGATCTGTGGTGGTGGTGGTCGGTACATATATATTTGACAGTGAAATGGGGATTGAGGAAGAAGAAGTGGGGTGCATCTCTTTTTGGGTTTTTTTAATTATTTAATTGTTTAAGGGTAATATAGTCATTTCTCACATAGTTAACTGAGAAATTTAACTGATGTTAGGGCTGGGGACCAACCGAGTGCATTTTTGAAAACCACAGGGACCACGCGTGTAATTAGTAAACCATTGGGACCAAGTCTGCAATTTTTGAAAACCACAGGGACCAACCAAGCATTTAACTCTAAATAAATATAGTATATATATTTATTTCAAACATCGCGTAACACGAATTCCCTAATAAAAATAAATATGGATTATATTTATTTTCAAACGACAAACGACACGACTTCTCTTTATGATAATAAATATAGATCGTATTTCCTTTCAAAAGCAACTTGATGGGTTGGTAAAATTCCTTAGCATAATGGTTTTAATTTCGGTTAATTACACGAAGTTACTTTCTAGAATACACTACTTTGATATGGTTTGTGTATTGCAGGCGTTGACGGGTTTAAGGTGCATTTTGGAGAATTACTAAAACTTTGGGCGGATGCTAGAGAGAACATAATTGAAGAAAATGTAAAATGAGGCAAAACTGAGCTGAACTCTGCGCCAGAAACAGTCCAAACTTCATTTTGGCTTATCCTGAGCTAGAAAATGAGTTTCGGGGCTTATAATATATGCATTTGGGGTAGCTCGACGAGACGAATCAAAATATAAGGTTTTGAAAGGCTAGAAATTGTCGCATTATCTGCTATACACAGGCTGATTGGTAAAAACGGGATTTTTTAGAGAAAAATTCAATTTTGAAAAAGAAGGAGTTACACTTTGTTATTCCTTCAACTCCCATTCATTGAAAAAAAAACGACCATCTTCAACCTTCCATCATCACCTTCAACCCTAACCTCCACCACTCTTGAAGACTCAAGGTCATGGCTCCGTGTTTGTGTTCGTTGGCCGGTGATCGCGTCCACCCAACCATGAGCGGCTAGTCTCTTCGGTTCACCCCGGTGTAGGTAGTTGTATTTTCTAGGGTTTATGCATTTGTTCTTTAATTCGACTTTGTGACAACTTGTATTGATTTTTGAAACCATTGATAATAGTGTTACATTTGTTGCGAATTCGTAAATTGTCGAACGATGTTAAAAGTTATGACTTTGCGAAATGGTGATGTGTAATTGTGCATTGTCGTGGTTAGGATTTACTTGTGTTGATTACAAAGTGTATTCTTGTCCGTTCTTCGGGACGTTGATAGTTATTAGCACCTAAGTCACGGTACACTAAATCCGCTAATCGTATGCAATTGAGTTGAATTAAAACATGTAGGAACCCTAGGACTTACAATTACCGAAACCGGGTGTGATCCGTATTCTTAGTTCTTGTTTTCAATTTAGTATTTTAGTTTGCAATCTTAGTTAATCAACCGTGGTTTTAGATAACATCAAATTGTCGGTTCACTCCGATTTCTTTTTAAAATCAAACAAACTAATAAAATTAGCAAACTTCATAATCACTTTGTACATTTTTTGTAAATAGTCTAACTAATCGAACGGGTCGTGCGATACTGACCACCTGCTCTTCGTGGATTCGATACCCGACTTACCCTAGCTACCTAGGTTTAATTGGGTTTTTGACTGATCGGGACGACACGGTCACGTCAAAATGGCGCCGTTGCCGGGGAGCTAGTGCGCTTAGTATTTCATTGCTTGTTCGATTTTAGTTTAGTTTTTCTTTCTTGTATTTTTGTGATTTTACTTTGGGTGGTCGAGCTTGTTTGTGCAGGTACATGTTTTGCAGGTACCATCTTTCAATATGAATTGGGTAGATGGTGATCCGTGTGAGTGTTGCGGAAGCGGAGAGCACTATTTAGAGGATTGCTCTGTTTTCTACGAAAAAGTTCAAGCCAACAAGGAACGGGAAGACTACCTCAGCGGATTGTTTGATTATAGGAGGGCGGATTATGAAGATTTCAATGGTCCATCCTCACCTTATCTATACACTAGACCACCTCCACCACCGGAGCAAGAAGAGTCATGTCCTTGTTGTGGAAAAGTTCACATACATGAAGATTGTCCAGTGTTTTGGAAAGATCCAGTGTTTTGGAAAGAAAAAATAAAGTCTGGTTACAAGCCACAACCACATTATCAAGACTATTACTATGAACCCAAATCACCATATTTCTCAAGTTACCGGGAGGAGGAGTATGATGATTATTATAATGAATACCCTCAATCGGTATACGAGAAACCACAAGATTCGATGCATTCTAAGCTTGATGCTCTCATGGACATGATTAAAGAATATCACCAGGATATCAAAGATATGAAGAAAGCGAATGAAGTGAGAGATAAAGCCCATGAAGCATTGGTGGTGCAAGTGGGTCAATTAGCGGAAGAATTAGCCCAACTTAAACGAGACCAAGAGGTTTGGGCCAATGGTACAATAGTAGATGGTGATGTGGTGGAAGAGGTTATCGATCTTCCCGAGCAAGAAAATGAATGTTTGAACCGAGCGGAAGACATCACACCGAGAGACGAGTCGGATCCGAAAGATGCCCACGTTCATATCCATCCTTCTCCCATACTTATCACTCCAACCAATAAAGTTGGGGATGCGGGTTCGGGTATAAGGATTCGAAGGGTGGCGTTGCAAGACATAGGCCAGTTCAGTAAGAAGCGACCCCAAAGTTGTACAATATGCATGCCGAGCAAAATAAAAAGAGAATGGATCCAGCATGCCAAATACCGAGCGTATGTAGGCAACTCGGTAGGAAAATGTGCACTTCGACCACCATGAGAGGCAAATCAGGTATAATTGTTGTAGAGTTTGTACTATTATTCGTTTTATTTTTTTTTTCTTTTCTTAGTTAAATGAACTTTGTGGGTGTGTTCTCTATATAACCCTCACGAGACCTCTCGTCCTCCCGAGCTATCGGGAGGTTTAAAAGGGCTTGTTGCATAAGCTAAATGCAACCGTGATTCCTACGAAAGTGAGTTAGGTTTGTTGTTATTGTAAATTAATTTTCCACATACATCAAGGTAAACTAACGTATGATTTGGTAATTTTTTTTTTCATAAAAGTGGTAGAACTAGGTAGCTAATAAATTTTAATGGTTGTGAGAAGCATGCTTCTACACAAGGGTTAAGATTTGTAGGTACATTATGTTCGTGGGACGACCGCTTTCTTGAAGAGAAGAAGAGCACACGAGGAATGAGCTCCAAAAATCAGGTGCATACGTTCCCTTTTTACTTTTGATTTTTACTTAGCAAATAAGTGGATTGTAAATTGTAGTTTATTTTCCGGGGTGAAATTTTGGGGAGGTTAGCCGTGTCACATCCCTTGTGCATTTCAAAAACTCTAGTTCTTACACATTGAGGACAATGTTCACCTCAAGTGTGGGGATGGGGGAGTAGTAAAAGTTTTCGATTTTGACCCGTTCATTTAAACACTACACATTGAGGACAATGTTTACCTCAAGTGTGGGGATGGGGAAAATTTTCAAAAAATTTTCAAAATGTCTTTGCTTGAAACGATCTTAAAAGCACAAGTAACTAAGTCAACGAGGGATGGCAGAACCCATTTGGTCTTTTGTCATGGTCAAGTTCAAATTAATAGCATGACGGGTATTTAGCGGGTTGTTATTTGGGAATAATTCGCCTAAGAAACTAGCACATCATGCATATCACATACCATACCCTTTATATATGTGAGGTTTTGAGCCACTTTTACATCATATGGTTACATATTCATGTTTCTTTGTTTGAGTGGACCATTAGTCATGTATTGTAGAACTTGCAACTTTTGATACGTTTGAGACCATAGACCGAATACAAGCACGGGAATGATTAAGGCATTAGGTAAACCTTTTCCTTTTACACCATTTTTATATCCTTACCCAAAAATTATCCCCTAGTAGCCAATTTTGAGCCTAATCCTTTCGTTTGACCACCCTATAGCCCATAAACCCGTGTGATGAAAATTCGATTGTAGGAGTATTTGTTTGTATAGTTGTGCTTTACATTTTGAGAAAAAAAAAGAAGAGAAAAAATCAAAAAAATTCAGAAAAGTTGTGAAAAAAAAAGAGAAAAATTGTTGAGAAAAATACAAAAAAAAATATGAGTATTAGTTATTGAATAAAAGGCGAAACTCATTGCCTCTGAGCTTGATGTTTATAGTTTACTCGTGTTTAGAATAGTTGCATTGTAATAAAAATCGAATTTTCATCATCTTAGCCACTAAAAAAAAATCCATACCCTTAACCTAGCCCCGTTACAACCCTTACAAAGGCCTTTTGACTTGTGCTTAGTATTCGTGCTCGGTGGTGGAGAATGATTGAGTTGCAAGCCTATGCGGGTACGTGTTCTATTCGGTTTTGAGTGATTACTTTGAAAGTGCTAATACATCATTAAAATTAGCCAACTTGTAAACCGAGTGGAGTGAACATTGTGAGGGATATGTATGAATTACGAGTTTTAAGGGCGGGTTAATCTTGGATAACCATTTTTACATGATTAATCATTTATTGCTAAATATGTCGAAAATTGTAAAAAGTTTGAACCGTGCATGACATTAGACCTTAACCTTAGTCTCGGGAATGGAGAATGTGTTTTTCGTTCGACCCACGTGAAAGTGAAAAATAGATTTGCTTGAGGGCAAGCAAAAGACAAGTGTGGGGATGTGATGGGTTGGTAAAATTCCTTAGCATAATGGTTTTAATTTCGGTTAATTACACGAAGTTACTTTCTAGAATACACTACTTTGATATGGTTTGTGTATTGCAGGCGTTGACGGGTTTAAGGTGCATTTTGGAGAATTACTAAAACTTTGGGCGGATGCTAGAGAGAACATAATTGAAGAAAATGTAAAATGAGGCAAAACTGAGCTGAACTCTGCGCCAGAAACAGTCCAAACTTCATTTTGGCTTATCCTGAGCTAGAAAATGAGTTTCGGGGCTTATAATATATGCATTTGGGGTAGCTCGACGAGACGAATCAAAATATAAGGTTTTGAAAGGCTAGAAATTGTCGCATTATCTGCTATACACAGGCTGATTGGTAAAAACGGGATTTTTTAGAGAAAAATTCAATTTTGAAAAAGAAGGAGTTACACTTTGTTATTCCTTCAACTCCCATTCATTGAAAAAAAAACGACCATCTTCAACCTTCCATCATCACCTTCAACCCTAACCTCCACCACTCTTGAAGACTCAAGGTCATGGCTCCGTGTTCGTGTTCGTTGGCCGGTGATCGCGTCCACCCAACCATGAGCGGCTAGTCTCTTCGGTTCACCCCGGTGTAGGTAGTTGTATTTTCTAGGGTTTATGCATTTGTTCTTTAATTCGACTTTGTGACAACTTGTATTGATTTTTGAAACCATTGATAATAGTGTTACATTTGTTGCGAATTCGTAAATTGTCGAACGATGTTAAAAGTTATGACTTTGCGAAATGGTGATGTGTAATTGTGCATTGTCGTGGTTAGGATTTACTTGTGTTGATTACAAAGTGTATTCTTGTCCGTTCTTCGGGACGTTGATAGTTATTAGCACCTAAGTCACGGTACACTAAATCCGCTAATCGTATGCAATTGAGTTGAATTAAAACATGTAGGAACCCTAGGACTTACAATTACCGAAACCGGGTGTGATCCGTATTCTTAGTTCTTGTTTTCAATTTAGTATTTTAGTTTGCAATCTTAGTTAATCAACCGTGGTTTTAGATAACATCAAATTGTCGGTTCACTCCGATTTCTTTTTAAAATCAAACAAACTAATAAAATTAGCAAACTTCATAATCACTTTGTACATTTTTTGTAAATAGTCTAACTAATCGAACGGGTCGTGCGATACTGACCACCTGCTCTTCGTGGATTCGATACCCGACTTACCCTAGCTACCTAGGTTTAATTGGGTTTTTGACTGATCGGGACGACACGGTCACGTCACAACTCGACGATTCTTTTATAAAATAAATATAACTTTTCATATTTTGACAAAGATCAGACGAAACGCGATATATAATACGAGTTGGTTATATGATATTTTCATACAAATATTCTTTTTGTACGCGTACGATTTCTCGGAGCGACTAACATTATTTCGTCGATATATGGATATTTTTGTATAAATATTTATATATTTGAAATTCTCGAAAATTAAGTACTTTCAAGGCTTAGTAAACTATTACCGACATTAAACGAAACTTAACGAATACGACTTCTTCGTTTCTTTTAAGTCAATAACTTACCGTCGAATCGTTTGGCTAATGATTCGGTAGAGCTCGGTGACACGTAGTTTAGTTACTGTGTTTATTTAGAAACTTATAAGATATTCCGTGTTAGGAATATTGTAGAATGCACGCTAGCAAGTCAAGTCTTGGAAGCGACATCACAAAGTCGTATATAGCTAGCTTTGCACAAGACAATCCAGGCGAGTTCATAACCCCCACTTTTTACTGTTTTACATTTTTGTAAATGTTTTCGGGGTGGAAAGACATGCACGTTTTGCAAAAACATACAAAGTTTTGAACAAACGCAAAACTCGTATTTCTAAATCATATTACGAAGGAAATTCGAGGAATTCAAATGATTTACGAAAAAATTATACTAAACATACCGGTTTTTACAAAACAAATACTTATTTTCGAAATGTGATTGATTTACGGTCGGGGAGACCAGGGTTTTGGTCGGGGAGACCAGGGATTTGGTCGGGGAGACCAGGAATTTACGGTCGGGGAGACCAGGGATTTACGGTCGGGGAGACCATGGATTTTCATACATATAGACATATTACAAAAGGATTACAGACATTTTTACACATGGTATGGTTAGCATAAGGAGGGTTACTACTTAGATCATGTGAGTGGGTAGGCGGGAACTGGAGGCCATTAATCCTCATTGTAGGACCGAGGGACGTAAGCGGTAGATCTATCTGGGTGTAGCGAGCCCAGCTGTCACAACCCCCAATCCCTGTTTCCCGGGAACGGGCGGACGTGATCACAGAGTTTGGTGGTATCAAGTTTGTATTTAGTCTCGCAGCGGAATTTACATCAGGACCGTAGTTGTAACACCCCAAAAACGGGTTTGGTAATCAAACCACGTTAACGCTACAGAACGGGTAAAATACAGTAAGTGGTAAAACTTGCCCGGTAAATTAGGGGATTTAAATAAATAAATCTAATATATATTAAAAGGATGAGAAATGCTTTGAGAAAGCAAAAGTATATAAAAGAGCCCGAGTTGACGGGACTTAAAAAAATAAAAAAATAAAACGGATTATGAACAAGATAAAGTAACTGGGAATAAATGACTTAGTTAGTCATAAGTCTTATAGTAATAAGACAAATTGTTAAAAACACACTATATGCAACTTGGTAAAGTGTAGGGACCAAAGGTGACAAACTTGAAACAAGTTTGTATTAAATAAAACATTTAACACCAAAACACACACTTTAAGTGTGTGTTCTGGTCGTAAATCGCAGGAGAGCCAGGGAGTTCTATGCTCAAACCCTAAACTTCAAGAATTCACCAAATTGAAAGTGGAAATCAAGCCCAAATCGAAATCCAAGCACAGATTATTGATCCTCATCACGAGAGGATTACAAGGTATGCAAAATTTCATGAAAACTCTCAAACTTGAAATTCTCATGAAATTGGAATAATCTGAAACTATGGTTGCATGTGTGTCTTATGATGATTTAGGAACAACTATAGTGTCTATGGACAAACCCTAGACAAATACGAGTTGAAATCATGTGAAATTTTAGTAAAATCCATGATCACCATTGTAGGTGATTAGAAGGTTATGTAGATTTTAGTAAACACTAGGAAATTGGGTGATATTCTAGTGTAATTTGACAATTGTGAAGTGACTTCAGAATTATAGAAGCTAACAACTTTGTAAGAAGGTTGATTTATGTGAAATTAGGGCTAAGAGATAAGCTAGAAACTTGATAAATAAACATGTAAATTTCTGCCCATAAAGTGTTTGTTGAAATGCTTCAAAGAAGGCTCGAAATTAGAATTTTTGTAGTTAAAACACCTAATGGTGATGTTTTGGCTATTATGCAAAATGTGATTAAAAAGAGTTCTAAATGCGATAAACGTGGTTAAAACTTGGTTAAAACGGTGGCCTAAAGATAACGCCTACCGGGTAATTAAAGAATGCTAAAACTAGTTGATGAACTCGAATATGCAATTAGTATACTAATGGGCATTTGACTTTTAAAAAGTCAAACTGACCTATAATTCGATAAATGGTAAATTTTGATATGAAATGAGTAAGGTGGAATAATCGTATTAAATTATGATTAAACTAACCACCTTGAAAACGATGATGATAGTTTGACGCGTAACAAGCTAGGTGGAAGCTTGATGAGGGAGCGGGTCAAACGAATCAAGAAGGAAAGGAAAAGTGTAGTTCGGATGCGAGGTAAGTAGAACTTACGCCCCTTTTTCACTATTTGCGAAGTTACTAAATTTCAAGTATTAATATTGATGCTACTAAATGGTTAGTACATGATATTCCGACATGATTCAATGAGAGTTGGAATAATGGAAAATGGTAAGAAATCATGACTATAATAAAAGGAGTAAAATGGTAAATTAGTCATGTAATGACGAATAAATAAAAACGGCTTGAGTGAAACAAGTTCAAAGGAAAACCGGAAAAAGGATTTAAGGGGATGAAATGGTAATTAAATACCATCTCATACGGACAAATAGTCGATTAGACTAGATGGGTCAATTGGTGTTGTTAACACCATTTGACAATAACATTTGACAATCGCTTGTTGAGTTTTGTAATCACAGGAAATAACATAAGCTTGCATCGCTTTAACTAGAAAGATTTAAAGCAAAAGTTATGTAAACGGGTCAATACTTTGACCCGAGCCAGGTATGTATAATCAAGCTTTTAGTTAAACATACAATTTGGTCAAATATTTAGCGAAAGTCCTTCGTCGAATAGTGAGGGACTAAAGTTGACTAAAATACCCTTGAATGGTATATTGGGCAAACGACTCATAGGGGTTGTTTAGAAACTTACATTAAGATTATGGAATCATTAGACATGAATAAAGGTCATAGGAATGCACATTCGCGGGTCAAATGCTCAAAAGTGGTCATTTGCGTACAATGATCAACCGATGGGTAAAATTTGGGAAAAAGGGGTTCGTTATGATAAATCCACCACAAATTAGTTGTGGTGGAATAATTGTAGTTAACTAGATATGGAACTTTTGTAGCGACAAAAGAAAGGTACAAGTTCTAGACTAAAATGCGTAAATACTCTTAACGGGTCAAAACAAGCATTTAAGTGTAAACGGGATTTTATTAAGTGAGAAACCCGTGATTTGAGATTAATATGATATGAGATATTGTATTAATGAATTTCATGAGTTTAAAGGTCAATAAAACATGTTGGTGTGATAAAATCACGAAGGGGACAAAAGTCGGTAAAAAGGGTAATAAGCCGAAGAATTAAAGTCTGAAATTTTATTATGTAAGATCTTGGATTTTAACCCCATTATATGGAGAATTAAATTACGGACGCGTAGGAAAAAGAATCGGGTAAAACGGATCAATAACGAAGAAGTTATGGCCGTTTCCGTGAAATCAGATCGTACAGGGAATATGCAGCAACTGATAAGCAACATTCTGCTGAAAAGGGGGCCTAGCGTCATGCGACGCCCCTTGGCGTCACGCGACGCCCCCAAACTTGGAAAAATGTTATTTTTGTCATATTTAACCCCTGTACTTGTTTGAACTTCATATTTGACTATCGAAACTAACTTTTAAGTTGGTTTTGATCATAGGTGATTGCCATGAGTGCCCGGATGAAGATCAAGCGACGAGCAAGGACCGAACACATGTTAAACAAAGCTTCCGCAACGTTGTTTTGTCGTTATTTTAAACGGCGAATAAAATTACATTATGTATGTTACTTAAATTGTAAAAGTTTTTAACAAACCCGTATTTTTTATGTATATGTAATCATTAATCACATGGATATTTTCGAAAAATATACGTTAAACCTGGATTTATAAGAACGGGTGTTACAGTAGTTAGGAAATGTTTATCAGAGTAAAACCACCATCTTTTATATTAATAATAACATGGGAAAAACCCAAGTTTCTTATTACAATACATTATAGGGACAAACCCTATATTATTGAATTTAAAACATCGTTTATTAGGTAACTTTTATAGCCACATTTTCCCAAGCCTTCAGTGCTCTCCAGCTGGCTTTTTACTAATTGGCTTTCACATTGGGTTACCTGAAACATGTTTTAAAAATATTTGTCAGCGGGAAATACTGGTGAGTGAATCCCAGTTTAATCAAGTTTAAAGTCACAGTGAACAGTATTGAGAGCGATCACATTGTTTATGTCTACACAATTACTCCATTTGGTACTATCAATCCTGACTTGTGGGTCATATTACACATTGGCTAACTCATTGTCCAATGGTAACGTACTGTCATACTCGACTTACTACTCCCAGGTAGTACAAATTTTTGTATACAAAACCCCAACATACCGGCAGTAATTGAATAACCACAAAGACTCAATCACTGCTAAATTTCATAGTAAAACATTTAAGGTTTGGTAAAACATGTTAACAAAAAGGAGATTACTCACATTGCTGTCTTAGGCTTTTCGTAAGGGTTTCCTGGGTATAATCTATAATTTATACAATGTACATTGGTTAGTACCATAACCCTTTGAAATTATTAATAATACCCTCCCCGAGACGGCATTCCAACAACTACGTCGGGCAGAACCACGACAGTTGTTACGGAACCCTAAATCAATCGGGCAGCGTAAATATTATGAAACCGGGGTTATAATACTTACAACGGAGCAGAACTTCGCTAATTAGGGGTATAATACCCAAAATATTATGCTTATAACTTCAGAATTCGAGATTGAGAATAAGAATTGAGCGACGGAAACTGAAAACTGATGTCTGCTATTTATAGTTAAAATTTTGCATTGCTTACGGACCGTAAGCCTAAAATTGTTGCGGTGCGTAAGGATGCTTACGGACCGTAAGACTCAAATTGTTACGGTGCGTAAGGGTTAAAAATAGGTTATAGGGTAGCCACGGTTGGGACTAGCTTTGCTGACTTGACAGATTCTAAATTCCGAATTTTGACAGCGAGTAATTTTAGATAATCGTTAACTAGGGTATACCCCCCTTGAGTTTTAGGGGCCCTGATCCTGATTCTGATTGTTCTGAAAATTTTAGGGTTTGTTCAGAATCACTTGGGTTTCTCAATTAGGGTTTCCTATTGGCCAAATTAAAATAATAATTAGGACTTTTGATGAGAGTTGTTACACCAGCCCCAGGCCCAGCAGAACGGACCTCGGGGTGACTTTGTGCCCAACGCGAAATCCGCTAGGTTTGAGTCTTCCTACTTGCACTTCACACATATCAATGGCCTTGCAAACTATTGGTCCTATACGTTGGATCACAGGAAATGGTCCTACGTATCTTGGACTTAGCTTTCCTTTCTTTCCGAATCTAACTACTCCTTTCCAAGGAGAAACTTTTAACAATACTTTATCTCCTACCTGAAATTCTACTGGCTTGCATCAGTTATCAGCATAACTCTTTTGTCGATCACGTGCAACTTTCAGTCGTTCCTTGACTTGAAAAATCTTGTCAGTTGTTTCTTGCACTATCTCAGGTCCAGATAATTGTTGTTCCCCTATTTCTGCCCAACAGACTGGGGTTCGACACTTTCTTCCATAAAGTGCTTCAAATGGTGCAGCATTGATACTTGTGTGATAACTATTATTATAAGAAAATTCTATTAAAGGTAAGTGTTCATCCCAATTAGCTCCAAAATCAATTACACAAGCTCTAAGCATATCTTCCATTATCTGGATTGTTCTTTCACTTTGTCCATCTGTTTGTGGATGATAAGCCGTACTTAGCTTTAACTTGGTTCCCATTGCCTTTTGAAAACTTGACCAAAAACGAGAGGTAAATCTACTATCTCTATCAGAAACAATTGATAAAGGAATGCCATGTAAAGAAACAATTTCATTTACATACAATCTAGCTAATTGTTCCATACTAATTGTTTCCTTCATTGGTAGAAAATGAGCTGACTTAGTTAGTCTATCTACAATCACCCAGATTGTATCATTTCCTTTCCTAGTTTTGGGTAATTTAGTAACAAAATCAATTGTTATTAATTCCCATTTCCAAACTAGCATTTCTAATTGCTGTAACAAACCTGAGGGTTTCTGATGTTCAGCTTTAACTTGTGAACAAGTTAAACATTTAGAAACATAGGTTGCTATGTCCTTTTTCATTCCTATCCACCAGAAATTTTTCCTTAAATCCTGGTACATTTTATCACTTCCTGGATGCATTGTATACTTAGATTTATGGGCTTCTTCTAATATACGATTACGTAGATTTCCTAATTTAGGTATCCACATTCTCTTTTCATGGAATCTCCATATCCCATCTATTCCTTGTTTTAATTCTTTTAACATACCTTTTAATTTTTCAGAATCATCCTTGATTACTTATTCTTGTGCTTCTCTTATTTGATCATTTAAATCTACTTGCAGATTTAATTTAAGAGAACATACCCTTTTTGGCTTTTCATGAAACTTTCGGCTTAAAGCATCTGCCACTACATTTGCTTTTCCTTCATGATACTGGATATCACAATCATAGTCACTAAGAAATTCCATCCAACGTCTTTGTCTCATATTTAACTCTTTCTGTCCGAAAACATACCTTAAACTTTTATGATCAGTGAATATGGTAAACTTACTACCATAAAGATAATGTCTCCAAATCTTAAGAGCAAAAATTATAGCTCCTAATTCTAAATCATGGGTTGAATAATTTTCTTCATGATTCTTAAGTTGTCTAGATGCATAAGTTATAACCTTATGTCGTTGCATCAACACACATCCATAACCTAATTTAGAAGCATCACAATAGACTACAAAGTCTTCAGTTCCTTCTGGTAATGCTAATATGGGTGTATGGGTCAATCTTTGCTTAAGAATTCTAAAGGCTTCATCTTGTTTTAATCCCCATTTAAACTTAACAGATTTACAGGTTAACTTAGTTAAAGGAATGGCTATTCTAGAGAAATCTTTAATAAATCTTCTATAATAACCTGCCAATCCTAGGAAACTTCTAACCTCAGTTGGTGATTCAGGGGTTTTCCATTTGGTAATTGCCTCAATTTTTGTTGGATCTACATGAATTCCTTCATGATTGACTAAGTGTCCAAGGAATTGCACCTGTTCTAACCAAAATTCGCACTTTGAAAACTTAGCATAAAGCTTTTCCTTTCTTAACAAACTTAAAAGTATGTGCAAATGCCTTGCATGATCTTCTTTATTCTTAGAATAAATTAGAATATCATCTATGAATACAATTATGAATTTATCCAAACATGGCTTACATATTCGGTTCATCATGTCCATAAATGCAGCTGGGGCATTGGTTAAACAAAATGGCATGACAGTAAATTCATAATGGCCATACCTTGTTCTAAAAGCGGTCTTAGGAATGTCCTCTTCCTGTACCTTTAATTGATGATATCCTGACCTTAAATCGATCTTAGAGAAAAATCTAGCTCCTTGCAATTGATCAAAAAAATCATCGATTCTCGGTAATGGGTACCGATTCTTAATCGTGACCTTGTTTAATTCACGGTAATCAATGCACATACGCATTGATCCGTCCTTCTTTTTAACAAACAATATTGGTGCTCCCCATGGAGATGAACTTGGTTGTATAAATCCTTTTTCTAACAATGCGTCTAGTTGTTTCTTCAAATCTTGCATTTCTGCAGGTGCCAAACGGTAAGGTGCTTTGGCAATTGGTGATGTTCCTAGTAATAGGTGAATTCTGAATTCAACTTCTCTGTCTGGAGGTAGTCCTGGTAATTCTTCTGGAAAGATATCTGAAAACTGAGATACTACTGTAATATCTTTTAGTTCTTTTCCTTTAGTGTTAGTGATTATAGAAATCAAATACACTATAGAACCTTTTCTCATACAACTTGCAGTTTTCATCACAGATATGATTTTTGTGGATCTAAAGGGCTTATCTCCTTTAATTGTGATTGTTTTACCTTTTGGTGAATTTACTTGGATTAACTTTTGATCACATAAAATATTGGCTTTATTGGCTATTAACCAATCCATTCCTAAAATAACATCAAATCCTACCAAATTCATGGGATACAGGTTTGCTATAAATTCCTGATTTAAAATTTCTATGCTTGCTCCATGCAAGATTTCAGAAATTCTAACATTCATGGATATGGATTCATCCAGAAATCCATATTGCGCTCATCGTATTTCCATACGAGACGCTCTCCCACCTGACGCATCCTCTCACTGCTCTCTAAAATTTCCTCCCTGAAAGTCCTAAGTTCTTGAAAGTTTTCTGCACTCATTGGGGGTGCAGGTTCTCGGACTGGGTTTGGAATCTGGGGTGCATTTTCCTGATATGGGGGTGACATTTCCTAAAATTGGTAAGGATCCTCTAATATTTCCCTAATATAGTCATTTTGATAATAGGGATCTAAAGGGTCCATACCTGGGTAAGCTTCTATGTTCTGTATGGGTGGATAATCCTGGATAGGGTAACGTTGCACAAAGTCTCTATTGTCATCCCACCAGGGGTCATAATTCGGGTCTATGGGGTTTGGTGCAGGCACTCTAGGGATTTCTTCTGGGTTAAAATTGTACATCTCTTCTTGGTTTTCCTGATTTTCTATTTCCATGGGCTGTTCTGGGTTTTGTGGTTGTGGGGCTACTAATTGTTCCAGACTTGGATCAGCAACAGTCGTAGCTAAGATATGGAAATTCGCTAGGCTTCTATTAAGTATTTCTTGAGTTTGGGCATCTGTCTCTCTCTTAATAGCTGCTAAAGCCCTTTGTTGTTGCAATTTCCTCATTCTTTTTCTACGAGCAAAAGCTTCTTTACTGAACCATCCTCGTTTCTTAGTAGGAAATGGTTCTTCAGATTGAGCTCTAAAAGCAAATATCCCGTCTTCCTGATCAGCAACATACCCCGAGAGGGCAGGCTGTGATGATGTACCTTCATTCCTAGGTGAATCAGCTAACTGACGATTCACGTCTGATGGTCCTTGATCACTCATACTGAAAACTAACAAATAATCAAATAACACATAACACATAATTACAGTTATGCATATATTTCCTTATTTTATTTCCTAACATTAATTCAAAATTTAAGTGTCAGCAGAACACTTCTTTGGCTCAGACCAGTGGCTAGGCTCTGATACCACCTTCTGTCACAACCCCCGATCCCTGTTTCCCGGGAATGGGCGAACGTGATCACAGAGTTTGGTGGTATCAAGTTTGTATTTAGTCTCGCAGCGGAATTTACATCAGGACCGTAGTTAGGAAATGTTTATCAGAGTAAAACCACCATCTTTTATATTAATAATAACATGGGAAAAACCCAAGTTTCTTATTACAATACATTATAGGGACAAACCCTATATTATTGAATTTAAAACATCGTTTATTAGGTAACTTTTATAGCCACATTTTCCCAAGCCTTCAGTGCTCTCCAGCTGGCTTTTTACTAATTGGCTTTCACATTGGGTTACCTGAAACATGTTTTAAAAATATTTGTCAGCGGGAAATACTGGTGAGTGAATCCCAGTTTAATCAAGTTTAAAGTCACAGTGAACAGTATTGAGAGCGATCACATTGTTTATGTCTACACAATTACTCCATTTGGTACTATCAATCCTGACTTGTGGGTCATATTACACATTGGCTAACTCATTGTCCAATGGTAACGTACTGTCATACTCGACTTACTACTCCCAGGTAGTACAAATTTTTGTATACAAAACCCCAACATACCGGCAGTAATTGAATAACCACAAAGACTCAATCACTGCTAAATTTCATAGTAAAACATTTAAGGTTTGGTAAAACATGTTAACAAAAAGGAGATTACTCACATTGCTGTCTTAGGCTTTTCGTAAGGGTTTCCTGGGTATAATCTATAATTTATACAATGTACATTGGTTAGTACCATAACCCTTTGAAATTATTAATAATACCCTCCCCGAGACGGCATTCCAACAACTACGTCGGGCAGAACCACGACAGTTGTTACGGAACCCTAAATCAATCGGGCAGCGTAAATATTATGAAACCGGGGTTATAATACTTACAACGGAGCAGAACTTCGCTAATTAGGGGTATAATACCCAAAATATTATGCTTATAACTTCAGAATTCGAGATTGAGAATAAGAATTGAGCGACGGAAACTGAAAACTGATGTCTGCTATTTATAGTTAAAATTTTGCATTGCTTACGGACCATAAGCCTAAAATTGTTGCGGTGCGTAAGGATGCTTACGGACCGTAAGACTCAAATTGTTACGGTGCGTAAGGGTTAAAAATAGGTTATAGGGTAGCCACGGTTGGGACTAGCTTTGCTGACTTGACAGATTCTAAATTCCGAATTTTGACAGCGAGTAATTTTAGATAATCGTTAACTAGGGTATACCCCCCTTGAGTTTTAGGGGCCCTGATCCTGATTCTGATTGTTCTGAAAATTTTAGGGTTTGTTCAGAATCACTTGGGTTTCTCAATTAGGGTTTCCTATTGGCCAAATTAAAATAATAATTAGGACTTTTGATGAGAGTTGTTACACCAGCCCCAGGCCCAGCAGAACGGACCTCGGGGTGACTTTGTGCCCAACGCGAAATCCGCTAGGTTTGAGTCTTCCTACTTGCACTTCACACATATCAATGGCCTTGCAAACTATTGGTGATCTCTTTTTTCCTTATTTGCTACATACCAGGGATCTTATACTTACAAAAAAAATACTTGTTCATACAAATTAAATACCATGTTTTATACAAAATTCAAAGCATAGGATTATGCGGGTATGGAGTCAAAGTCAGGGTGGGCATTGACGGTTATACGAACATTACAAATACAAGACTTTACAACTGCATGGTTTTTATGAACATACTGTGTTACAAACACAACGTTTCCATATAACTTGGCAAGAAAATGATTTTTAAATTCGTTTTCTCAACACTATTTCAAAAACCGGTTATTCCAAAGATTTATTTCAAATCTTTCACAACTCAAAAGATTTATTTCAAATCTTTTACAAACAAACGATGAACTCGCTCAACTTTATGTTGACTTTTTCGCATGTTTCTTTCTCAGGTTGCATTTTAAGACAAGGCACGGTTGGAATAGGAGAACCATTGGAGACACGAGTACTTAGTGGCGTTCAATTTCTAAAAGACTTAGATTATTTGCTTCCGCTGTGCAATGAAGATACCAGTCTATTCACGCCAATGCTCTGATAATTTCGGGGTGTGACATTGCATGCCATGAACTCTTTATAAGAACAAGACTTTCGTCCTCCCGACTTTTCCTTTGCTAGATTGGTATTATCCTCCAATTTCTTGATTCTTTCTTCCACCATCGATAATACCTTGTTTTGGATTTTATCTATAAAGCCCGACAAACTGTTTTCGATTGCCTTCCCTACCTCTTCAGCAATCACTTCTCTTGTTTGCTCGGTGACTCTTGGCACCGCATCGTCATTACCTTTATCCGTCATCTTTAACTGAAATGTTTACATCGAGCGTTAAACATTTCATCTATAGAATATGGTTTATTTACTTCGGTTTATTCAAGTTCATAACATGTTTTCATCGCTCTTATTTAATGCACTTTCCGGGTTTGAGTGTATTAACACGCTCTTCCCATGCATATCTATTCATTATTCCCTTTTTATACTTAGTAACTCTACTTAGAACAATTAATTCTTACCGGATGCTTAATCAAGCTTGAACCGAACACACTTTACTAACAACCTTGAGCTCTGCTTACCAACTTGTAACACCCTTAATACTGGACGGAATTTAATGAATAATTATATGAACTTCATACTAATCAGAGTTTACAAAAACTTTTCGTGTTTAAAGACCATACATATTTGTGATAGTACCCAAAACAAATCCAAGATAGTACATAACAAGTTTTAAGTTAACCCTTGCTAGTCAACTAACAACTAGTTTAAAGGATTCAAAACACAGATAATAAACCATTTACAACATGACTAAAGTCTAGACAAGGTTAAGTTTGGTGCAGAAGCTTCAAAATGCGTGTGCGGTTCTTGACAACGTACTTGATCACCATCCGGAAGGACCCCATCCATACCTAGGGTCAAAACCACTAAAAACATTAGTTTTGACATTAATATAGTACATATAAACGAATTCCGGCATCGAAAAGTAAATTAAATACTAAGTTTCCTGGGCTCTACCGTAATTTACGGTATCTACCGTAAATTACGGTAGACACTGAATGGTCTTGGTCTACCGTAAATCAGTAGAGATTCACCGTAAGACTTTTGTTTTCCACTGTAAATTACGGTAGAGACCGTAATTTACGGTGGACTCTGTAACTTTTCCATTTAACTATTTTGTGGATTTCGCCCTAATCCGCATGCCGTTTTAGGCTATTTCTTTCATGTATGTCTGTAAATTCATTACGGACATGTTCATTTCGACTATCATGCCAACATTTGACTCACTGATCATACGGCTAAAAGTTACTATATTATCATTTATTCGACCCATTCTAACTATAAGTGTATAATTCCGATTTCTTATTCTAAAACCTTTTAGATGCCAGTACCCAAGTTCCCGGGCTTGTACATCTTGGTGTGTTTGCGCTATTCATGGCTTTATGTTTCCTTGGAACTAAAAGCTCGTTTCCTCAGAGTTCAACATTCCGTTTTAAACGGCCTTTGCAACATGCCTTCATTTATTTGATCCAATATCCTGGATTCACAACTTAAAGTATCATAGCTAGATCCATAAGCGTAGTGCAATCCAACACTTAACAACTTACGAAACCATTATATCGCTATGTCATGATTCCTTTTATGGCATCTATTTAACCAGTTTGACTTTCTAGTGAAAACCATCACTTTATTAACAAGCCAAACCCAATCCCAAGTCTTTATTTTGACCCGTTTGATGATCGAGTGAACTACGCCACTTTAGAACACGCCAACGCATCCTTCACACTACGATTCTATCTATACACTAAGCTCAAACATATATGCGTAATTTAACGAGACTAAAGTCACGTACCTTTAGAGCACACCCTTCAAGCGCGTATCTCCTCCTCCGGCTTGTCCGCTTGACGATCCGGATGCTTGGCCTAAAGAGTTCAATTCAACTTACATTTAGAACCCTTTTCGTAATTATTAACACATACATTGCCACAATAGTCAATTATGCGTTTTTATCCGATTTTCAACATGTTAATTCCCCACTTAGGCATTTCAACAAACACCTAGTGGGTCAAATTTTCACATGATTATTACCAAGTTCATGACTTGTTAACTTGTCTAAATCAACTTCAATTAGGCAAATATATACATATTTTCAACAACAATATTTCAGAGATTATCACATAATTTCAGTTTACACTAAATCAAAAGTCTTAATCCTAGTGTTTATCAAGTTCTACTAACTTGTTAATCACCCACTATGGTGATTATGACCTTACAAACATCATGCAAGATTTTGACAAGAATTCATCTAGGGTTTGTCCCTAAACCTTATATCACCTCCAATTTCATTCATGCATGACACATTCAAGCTAAATTTGAACTTTTCATGATTTGTCTAGAACTTGAGATGAATCAAAAATACCGAAATTTACATACCTTATGATCCCTACAACAAGGAGAACACTAATCTATATTCAGATTTTGATTCGAACTTGATTTGAGCCTTCAATTCGTGGTTTTTGTGATAGTTAGGGTTTTGAGAGTGGGGGGTCGCCCTTCTCCTTCTCCTGATCGAACCAGCCCTCTAAATGGGGTGTTTTGTTTTTGTTTTATTATATTTAATAATATAAGTTTCAATTTTAACAACATAGGCCCCTCCACTTTTGTTTAACTTAAAGTTTGATTGCTTTAACCCTACTTTAACTTACTTCTAGACTTGTAGTTAACTAGGTTATAAATTCCTAGTTAGTAAATTCTTGTTTATGTATACTTTTTAACTCTAATATAAAGTTTTGTATTTTTGGGATGTTACAAAGCGGGTCCGAATAACATCGAACTTCTCATGGCATGTTTTACGTAATTTTGTTAACATGGTATGAACACTTATATATAAGAAGTACCAGCGGCGTATCCACCATGTTCTAACCATGTCACATCCATTTCGTTACTCGATGTCATGTAACGTTCCTCTTCACGACACACTTCGTTATGATTTTCATGCGCCAACCATTATAATTACCTGTGCACCCGTAGTTATTCCGATCATTGCATGATCTGCATTGGTTGTGCTAGTGGTGTATAGGTTAAAGGGTAAAAATAAGGTATTGCAATAAAAGTACACACATGTTGGTTGAGATGTCTTGTGTCAAACTCGGTGAACGAAATGCAAAACGTTAATAAGTTTTGACTACGAGGGTATTCGAATGTAAAATATGAGATTATAGTAAGGATGGGTATGCGATTATTTTGGGTAAGACCTACCTTGTGATTTGTCGTGGATTGGCGTATGAATGCATGAAGATACCGACTACCGAGTGTGTGTATATGTGATTGCATTCAAGTGTGCCTGAGTACACACGTATGCAAAACAAATAGGGTTAGGTCAAACACATAGGTTTGAGTATGAGTAAGGATAGACACATGTAAGACTAAACATGCAACACCGAATGTATAAGTTTCAAGTATGAGTAATGATAAGCATATGTAGGACTATCATGTAATGTCAAATGTATGAATTTAAGTATGAATAGTGATAGACATTTGTAAGTCTAACGTGTAATGCTGAATGTATAAGTTTAAG
Source organism: Helianthus tuberosus (assembly GCA_030545235.1). Classification (NCBI taxonomy): domain Eukaryota; kingdom Viridiplantae; phylum Streptophyta; class Magnoliopsida; order Asterales; family Asteraceae; genus Helianthus; species Helianthus tuberosus. The sequence goes on from CM060440.1 coordinate 10,867,212, forward strand.
CATGAATAATGAATGACATATGTAAACTAACTTGTAATGTCAAATATAAGAATTTAAGTATGTGTAATGATAATCATATGTAAGACTAATATGTAATGTTTGAATGCATCGAATGTCATGATCATAAAAAGTTTGGAAAAGAAATAAGGTGAAGTTAGAGAATCAAGCTTGTTACCATTTAGGGGTGATAAGATTGAGTTTGCTTGAGATAGAGATTGAAAATTGAAGGGTTAAGTTCATAAAAGTGTCACTTTTGTTGAAAGTTTTGACTGATAGAGGTTGTAGGTTGCCCGATTTCATGAATTTCTGCCCACACATTTAGACCTAAAACTAAGCGTTAGCATTGGTAGGTGTTTGAGAAAATATTTAGACTACGAGTATGTTCTCTCGAGAGTATTTTACACAAGGTGAAAAGGGTTGTGCTTGTTTTATAGAAAAATTAGGCTTTGGAAAAGTTTGACCACGACTAAAGTTATATATAATCAACTTCATTGGTGTTGGCATGTATGATTTGAGTTACTAAGTCTAGATCATGCGTAGGCATTAGGTCGACCGTTGGAATGGTAGTTGTAGGTTGGTTGGGTGGTAGTTTGGTAGTATGGTGTTGGGTTCCAACTAAATGGCTATAGGTATGACACTTGGTGCACAAATGACACGGTGTACGGGTGGGATTGCGGGAGTTACCAGTTGTGTGCAATGGGAGGCTTCCTAGGTATGGATTTTATCGGTTTTTTTGGTCTTTAAGTATAGTTGGGATTGTAGAAGTTCGGTTTTCGATTGGTAGTCTTGAGGGTTAGGTTGTTCATCCTTTTCCTAAGACATTTTCTAGGGTCACCGGTACGAGATCCTAGCACTAAGTTGAGGGTTATCATCTTGGTTGGTGTCTTTAGGGCGTGTACGTTAACTCGCTTGTGTTCCTTGAATAAGGCGACTACTAATCAATTACGGTTCACTAACTAGGCGGGTCGATGTTTGTAAAAATGAAGAGTCATCATAGTTTTTTTTTTTAAAACAAGGTGACCTTTGTAAAATGGAGTAACGCGAGTGATTATCAGCAATTAGATTAATTACGAAAATTTACGGGCAAGAATGCACTAGATCGAGGAGATTGATATGTAGAATAGGGTAAACTTGAGAAGAGTTTCATAAGTTAAAATAGTCGAGGTATAAAAGAATTTAACACTCATCGAGTCACATAGTGTATCGGCCTTGAAGTAAAAGCACAGGGCCGGATCAAGAATTTTCGAAAAATTGGTGAGATTTTGAATTAAAAATTGAGACATAGAGTGGGTTGAGATGAAATATCCATAAAATGGAAGGTTTAAAATAAATCGTGGATGTTCTGTTTAGTTTATAAATCGACGGAAAATCTAAATTTTATATTCATCGTTTGTGTTGCTTGAATTTGATAGCATAAAGACCTAGGGTTCGCTAAGACATTGATTTAGGGAAGATGGTGTAACGCCCTGCGTCCCTGAACGTTTAACTTTTGACAAGTTTAGTCCCTATACTATGTGAAACTTTGTGATACTTGACTCTTATGATACTTGAATTTTGTGATACTTTGAAACTTGACTCATGATACTTCGAAACTTGATTCTTGATGCTTGATACTTATGAATCTTGATTCTTGAAACTAGATACTTGATTCTTGACTCTTGGTACTTATGGAACGAGAAACTTTGAGGCTTTGTTAAACGAGAAACTTGAAACTCAACGCTTATGTAGACTTGTAAACATGGAAACTTTTGTGTTTGTTATACAATCTTATCATGTTACACAATAATATGCAACGCAACTCTTAGTCTAACTCGCAAAACGAACCAAAGTCGGAAAACTAGCCAAACGGATCGGACTGTCCGAACGGACATCCTATCGGATAGATGTTCGACCGAATGGCCGTCCGATCAAACGAGCACTTGCATTGCCTCTGTCCCTCTACACTATAAATACCCCTGTCACATCACTTGATGTGACAGGATCCTCCGACCAGCATGCTCTCCGACTTTCTCAAGCACTTTTCTTCGATTTTCAAGCGATTCTTATAAGTTTTCTTCCTGATTCTTGTACGACTTTCATCAATACACATTTTCTCACTTGATTCTTCATCAAAATCATACTTTTCACCGTGAAATCACTAAGATTTGGGTTCTTGAGGATGACATCATCATGGCGGTTTGTACAATCTGCTGTGTAATGTCATTCCGTCAAGATTTAGTCCATATCTAAGAGATTTCTACACGTCTTACTACGAATCTATACTAAATCTAAGCGTTTTCAGTTGATTACATGTTATTCTCCAAACTTTCTTAAACTTTTTACTTTAATCGGTGAAATCTGGATCCAATCAGGCTGTAGACTTATTCTTTAGTCTGGAGTCGGCTTGAAAACGGATTATCACCGGGGAGATGACCAAATTACGGATCAGACATGAGACACCGTTAAGAACAATCATCCGGTCGAACGGGGTGATTCCCATCTGATCAGACGAGCTGAACCTTAATGGGCTTCCGTTGTCATGATACATTACCACGTCGTCTCTGTTAAACTCGAAATTAGAAATCTTATGAAGGTCTCAAAGGAGCAGGATTACAACAGTCGAATGACCATCCGATCGGACGATCCTCCGATCGAAGGACCATCCGACCGAACGACTTGTTTCCCGTAGCCTTCAATACTTAAGCTATTTGAATCAAAACTTTAACTACCAGATTTTCACTTGAATAGTCGTCCGATCGAAGGGCTTGGATTTATACTACAACGAAAACTTGAAAAGTTTGAAACAATTTGCAAAGCACACCACTGAGCGAATGACCATTTGATCGAACGGTTATCCGTCTGGATGACCATTCTACCGGATGGGGTCAACCTGATCAATAGGTCATTCGATCGGATGACCATCCATTCGAATGTTCATCCGATCAGGAGATCTGTCCAACATTTCATTCGATGTTCGCACGATTTGACTTTCTATTCAACGCTTACCTATTATGTTATAATCAGGCTAACTCCAGCACTCCCTTCAATCCAATAGTCGATGTCGATACTTAGCACCCACTGTGAGTATACTCGATCCCTTTTTGTTTTGAACACTTTTGGGATGCAACATGTATTCTATAAACTTGACACTTGACACTTGAAACTATTTGAAACTTACTCTATTCGCTGTAAACATGAAACCTGATTCTTGAGACTTGAGACTTTTATGCTATGTGAACGTCTAATCCTTGTGTGTAGTTCCGCCTTAACAATGGTAGTGCTATAGGGGTAATGCATCTCCCCGTTAGTCTTTGGGGTATTGTTAGGAGGAGACATTTATTTGCTTTCCTTGAGTCTTGGGAAAGCGGTTAACGCATTGGAAACTTGGGCTATCACTTGGACTGCGTTTAATAGCATGGTGAAACTTTTTATGTGTTGACATGCTGTATATGAGTTTTTGGAACGCTTTAAACTATTATACTATTATCTATTCAAACTTGTATACTCGCCAACATTTTTTTTGTTGACATGCTGGATATGAGTTTTTCATGTCCAATAATATATCGACACGTGTCACAGACTTTAAACGTGTAAAGAATTGACTTTGAGGGACTAAAGTTGACGAACAAGGAATATGTGTGTATAAAAGGATTCAACATGTCAACAATAAATAAATATACTTCATAATAGCCCCACATGATGTTTATAACCTTAAACGAATAAATCATGGATCATACGAAGCTAATTGTGGAAGAAAGTGAGAGATTACAAACTACCGGGGTTAAATGTGCCAACATGTTTAAAGTATACCTCTGAGTGACCTTTCAGCAAACCCGAAGCTTTGTAACAATTAATTATGCTCACTAGAATAAGTGATAAAAATTTCACAAGGTTTCGATAAAGTATGAGAAAGTTATGACAATATTCGTATACGAGGGGTTAAATGCGTCAACGTTGAAATTTATGGCTTTCCGGGTGATCACAAAGTTAACCAAGGACTTAACAATGTTTGGTTATGTCTTAAGGCCCTTAAAAGTCAAGTTAGAGGGCTCAAAGTGCAAGAAATAAAGGTAAAACCACGTTTGGAAGGACCAAGGACCTAAAGTGCAAATAACGAAACTTGTTTGGCCAGTTCTGATCATCCACACAGGCCGCGTAAGCCCAGGCAGGACCTTACGCGGGCCGCCTGGCACCCCCAGCATCAGAAAACACAGGCAGCTGCCTGTTCCAGCCGGTTAGACCGACTTTAAAGCTTGTTTTTCGATTCAAGGGGCTTGTTTAATGGTTTTTGAGGGCCTAGGGACACTTGGAATGATCCCATAACATCCATAGACTTTGTTGGAATGATCTTGGAGCCTTAGAAAACCTATATAAAGGCCATGAGTTGAGTTGTTCAATTGCTCATTCACTTGCAACTTTACAACTTCACTTCTGGAGGATTTTGGAGCTCGAGCACACTTCCTAGGAGTCACTAGTCGTACTTAGGACTATTGTAAGTGTTGGGGTATACGCACGCGGAAGCAACACACACTCTCACGAACAATCAACCGCAGAAATAGAAAATAAACGACACAAGAATTTACGTGGTTCGGTCGCCAACTGCAACCTACGTCCACGGGGCAACTAAGGTATTTCTTTCATTGAGTTGCACATTTTTACAAATACAGAGATATCTCTTATATAGAGATTGGATACAAAGAGAAAGCTTGTGTACGCATTTTAGTCTGAACTTGCCCATCCATAAGCTTTAAATGCTCTCATTGCATTGAATGCTCTCGTTGCATGCTCTCATTGCATTGAAGTGGGTTAGCTTTAAAAGCTCGTTGCATTGAAGTGGATTCACACTTAACAATCTCCCACTTGAAGCCACGGAACAATCTTCACATGTGCTTCAACTGTGCATCTGTATTTCTGTAATTCCTTCTTAGTTACCCCGGCCTTCTCTTCAAACCTGAAGGCTCGTTGAAGCTCCCACTGAGCCTCAACTTATCAGTCATGGCTAAATCTGCCCCTGACCCGTTCTCTGTCTCTACCGGCTCCCACTGACACAAACTGCCGGATTCTGAGAAAACCTAAGAACTAACACTCTCCATCATAAGCAGGTAATTCACTGGAGAGACTTTCACCGCTGGAATACTGGTTCTCTTAACCCACTGTCTTCTGGTAACTCTGACTGAAGCACCACCTGTGCTCCTACTGTCACGAATACCCTTGACTGGTTTCTCTGAACCTTTCCTAGCACGTTCAACCTGAATCTGACCTGTGGCTCTGGGTTTGTCTCCTGCAAAACAAACCTTCTTCTGCCCATGAGATTCTGTGAACCGGACTTTGTTTCTCTTCTGAACTGGGACGGTCACTCCCTCAGACGGTAATCTGACCATATACAGCAAACATTCCTCGTTCGCAAGTCTTACCTTTCCAAAGTCTCTAACTTTCAGATTCTGCAGTGCTTCACTGCTGTGGGTAGCGTGAAATGAAGCACCAGAATTCTTGACCCAAGAGTCTTCACTGCCTTCCACTGAGTCCCAATGCATCAAACCCAGACGCATTCTCAGAAGCAGAATTCATATATTCATGACATCGACTCTAAAAGATGTCTGAACCTCCATGCAACCTACAAGTCAACTATGCCAGCTCCCACTGTCACTGTTATTCTTCCTTCATCTGCCAACATTCAGTAATTCACTCCATGATTCACTCGAGCTTTTCCTTCTGACGTCCACGCTCAGAATAAGATCATGAATCCCTTCAAATGTAAATCCGCTGGTACCTGCTGAACTGGAAATCGCTGTAACAGTTCCGGACCAACTGTCTGGCAAAGAAGATAACTACAATTGAGCTTTCAAGGAAATCAAGCGGCACCAAGGATTCTATGACCGTGCACATGATCAGTTAACTCAAACCCTAACCGAAAGATCTTTTCCACAACAAACAATAGTTCCATGACTTGCAATTGACTTTCTTTTCTTCACTTGTGTCAACATCAACAACCCTATTGATTCCATTTTCTCCATGTTCTCACCCATCACCTCGTCCGCAAAAAGAAAAAATAATCTGGTGATCTCCAAGAGTTTACCCGGCTCTAGTCGACTAAAAAATTAATCAACAACCCCAAACTCAAAATCACCAACTGATCATCTTGTCCCACAACAAAAAATACCCCCCTTATTTTTCTATGTTGTTGGATCCAAAAAAAAAAAAATTCTTTCTTTTTCTTTTTCCTTTCTCTTTTCTTGAACGAGACATCCCTTTTTTTTTTGTTTTGTCCTTCCACTAAAGAATATTTTACAATTACAAGGCCCACCCACTTTTTCTTGTTTCTTTTCTATTTATTCCTTGCCAAGAAAAAGAAAACCAATCAACCGAAAAAACTGGTTGTTCTCTGACCTTGATGAACAAAAAAAACTGAGGTAACGGCGACTGCTGCCGACGGTCGGAAAAACATCGGCGAAGGTTCTGGCGGCGGTTCTGACGACGGCGGCTTCGGAATCATGGTTGTGATTCACCTGAGCGGCGGCGGTCATAGGTTCAATATCTTTTCTTTCATGTACACCTCCTTCTCCCGCCTCTCTGCTGATTGTTCTGGTCCGATCAGATCTTCGATACCAATACCGGCCACCTGCCGGAGAAACGAACTGATCTCTTAGAACCACTGTGTGTATTCAAGCCGTAGATCTGATACCAGTTGTCGGGGTATACGCATGCGGAAGCAACACACACTCTCTCACGAACAATCAACCGCAGAAATAGAAAATAAACGACACAAGAATTTACGTGGTTCGGTCGCCAACTGCAACCTAAGTCCACGGGGCAACTAAGGTATTTCTTTCATTGAGTTGCACATTTTTACAAATACAGAGATATCTCTTAGATAGAGATTGGATACAAAGAGAAAGCTTGTGTACGCATTTTACTCTGAACTTGCCCATCCATAAGCTTAAATGCTCTCATTGCATTGAATGCACCCGTTGCATGCTCTCATTGCATTGAAGTGGGTTAGCTTTAAATGCTCATTGCATTGAAGTGGATTCACACTTAACAGTAAGTGTCCTTAACCTTTCTTAATTCAGTCTAGCTTACTTTATTAGCTTAAAGTCAAACCGTCATAATTAAGATTCGGCTTCGTCATTAATCTTAATTTGTCCAGTCAAATTTCAAATTGAAAGTACCTATGAGTTGGTAATTATGTGGGCAATAAACCCTTAAAAGGGCACCCTATGATTCCCACTCTAACTCGGTCAATTGTCGGGTCAAACTTGATTATAAAAAGTCAACATGAAGCTTAATTTCAAATTAATGCATAATTAGCAATGTAGAAACTATGCAACCTGTTTTGTCGTTAATATAACTTGGTAATTAATGTAAGAACATGTCTAAACATGTTCAACCCGACAAGTTTCAGTTTAGGCCCGGTTCGGAACCGAAAGTCGCATAATCTGACTTTTGCTTTGACTTTCAATTCTGACCCATTTAAGCATAGTTTAGAAATGCCTTAGAGCTTTATTAGGACCAAGTTACCTATAAGTATAACCCTCTGAGATTATACAACTTGGTTCATTAGTTATCCGATTCATATGCATATTTCCGTTAAATGCTTAAATGTTGACTATTATGCCCATATGACCCAAAAATGTGATTTTTGAAAATGTAAAAGAATAGAAACCTTCATTACTAATTTATAAACTTATCCCTAAAATTTTACATCAGTTTGAGGTCTAGATTAAGAGTTATGCTCAATAGCGTAATTAGAACGCTTTTTATTAATTAAACGGCGTAATTAGCGTATAGCCTATCTAAACCCAATCTTTGATACCAAACTTTTTACCCACTGATATAATATAATATTTTGGGATTTTTGAAGATTTTTATTTATTTTTAGGCTGAGCATAACATAGAGTTCTAAGCTTATTTCGGTATTGCCGGTTTTGCCCTTTTGGGCTATAAAATGAGTTTTTACAAATCCTTTTGATACCAAACCTTTTTATACTGATCCAATATGATAAATAAAGTATTTTTAGCCTTCTGGAATAATACGAATATCAGCTTTCCTATGAAAACCCGAAAATCGCTTAAAATCGCATTTTTACGCGTTTTAAGCGCATAGTATGTATTAAAACCATTTTAGATATATAAGACTTGATACCTACTGATATATTTAGTAAATTTTTATACTTTAACAGTAAGCAAAATTTTTAAACTCAGATTTCCAAATTTGACCTTTAAACCTTATGTGGAATTACCAAAATGCCCCTTCGGTGCATAGTTTGGTTATAATTGATAAAATTCACATATGTGTAATACCCTACTGATATAACTTATTAAATTAAGTATTTCTACTGATCAAATCAGACCTGAATCTCAGATTAATGTTTAAGCTCTTTTATAATCTTTAAAATGACCAAAATACCCCTCTGGGGCATAAATTGGTTTTAAATTCGTTTTGGGCATAACGGAAGGTATCTTACTGATATCACAACACATTTAAGGAATATTAACTTAGGAAACATGTATATGACTCTTATGGCTACCCGTTACGCATGTTTCGCGTTCGGATCGGTTTATGTAACTAGTTTGCATAAAATAACCGAAACGGGTCAAACCTTATCATTTTCACTTCAAAATCCAAAATGTGTTTAGTTTACCCATATTATACAAGTCTCCAAACTTGTTGGGTCTAAATCACATTCTGATCCGGTCTGCGCTTAATCTTGCGTTTTGAACCGTAAACCCTTCCTTAAAACTAACCGGTCTAAGTTTCAACTTAAACAAGACCCGTTAGGAATCTAATAGGTTAATAAAACCTTCGTTCCAGATTGAGAGCCCAAGTAGAAGTACTTGTGCTTGCTGATTAGAATATACGGCTGAGTATAAATTGCATTGCTAGCTCAGGTAAATACTTTTAACTTATTTTCCCTTATACGGGGTTGGGATACGGTATTATAAAAATACCGCTTGGTCGGGTGTAGAAACCTTTTAATCGGAGATGATTAAATTGCATAATCCCGTTTTAATCTGTATTGATTGATAACAAATAACATTAGGGGTTAATGACCGTGTCCTGGATATCCTTGGCTCATTTAAAAAGTGAATGGCCACAACTTAAGCACAAGGTGTAGGCATAACACCTCCTGTTGCGTATGTAAAAGATATACTCACTCGTAAGGGTGTCTTCTTGAGAGATTATATTTGTGGTGTGTCTATTAATCTTGATCGGTTTGTATAATCACCGGCCCTAAATGTTGGACAAACATGTAAATCGGATACAAGATTTTTATTAATAAAATTGTCCCAAGTTATAAAATGAATTTTCGTGCCTTGTGCATTCAAATCAATTTTCTTAAACATTTTCAAAATGAGTTAGTTAATTGTATTTATCAGTGTAAACTGGCATACTTTTTCAAAAAGGTTAAGTGACAGGTACTGTACGTAATTGGCTGGGAGCTCAGGGCGTTAATAGGGAATCTTGCAAGTTCTAGATGCCTAAAGTCTGTTGAACAGTTTTCTTTTATTTGATACGCATGTGGATCCTTTACACACCGTTTGTAATACTTTGATATTCTCATTCGGTTTATAATATATCTATCTTTTGCTTCCGTTGTGCATTATATTGTGTTGTTTGACTATGATGATATCAACTACGTCACGATACTCCACACCGGGCCCACCGGTAATACGTGGAAATATCGGGGTGTGACACTGTTTTATGATAATAAACACTTAGGACCATATATGTACACACGTTTAAACAGGGTTATTTACCCTTCTATCACCCAACTAGTTTTTTGTTATTTATTTTTATTAATAATAAGAAGATTATATTATAAAATTTATTATTTAAATCTTTAGTTGTTTGATTTCAAATTCATTATGTTTAAGCAAAAATTTTTTAATAACGGACAAAGATAGAAAGGAGAACAAAATAAATGTTTATATTCTGATATTTTTCGGAATATGTTTGAACTAAACCTTATTGAGTTTAATTGGGAAATTTATTAGTTTGTATAATAGTAGAAATGTATATTTATAAACCTATTTTTATTTAAACAAGTTATTAAATAATAAACATGTAAAATAAAAATAGAAAATTTATAAATTTATTATTTTGTGGCAAGGTAACAATTATAAGCTCCACAAATATTTATTTGACTTATAATTACAGATAAATCTTGTTTATTTGTTAGTTAGAATTATATACCCTATTTGCCATGTTTATTTATTAATATAAACTAGTTTATAGACCTATATATTACATGGGTTTTAGGATACACACATGGAGTTGATCGAATTATTTGGGGAAATAAATGTGTTTTCCATTTATATAAACTTGAATGAGTTTTTTTTTAAATAAATATGTTATTGTTGAGGTTGGTTGTGTTTGAAGGACATAACCATTACAGGTTTTAAATTATTTTTTATATTTCATATTATTTCTTGCATCACACATCATAAATATAAATTTTAATATGAATATATATAACCCTAATATGAACTATACATACGAACTTAAAAAAAATATAACATTACTCATTTTAAATATTTTAAATTTTAATATTTTAAGTGATACGTTTACGAAGTAAGAATTTTGTTTTTGAATACAAAATACATAGTATATTTTATTTCAAATTAATATTTTCTTATTTTATTAAGTGTTATCAAAACAGAAGATGGGATGGAATTAGTTCATGATCTAAGATTATATATATTAAACATATATATAATGTTTATACTTATCTTTAACATCTGTGAAAACGATAATAACAAATTATAAACATGATAAGGTTTTAAATTTTTGGTTACGTAAAATAATGATGTGTGTATAAATTTTTGGTTATTACATCTTCTTGATAAATATGTATTTATTTATTAAAGTAGAGATATATTATATTAAAGTATGGGTAAGTAGATAACTAATATTAATTATTAAGAATTAAGAATATTCAATAGATATAATTATGAATATAAGATTATTTCTAATATATATTAAATTCAATCATTTAATAGTTTTTATATTAATTTACTTATTATTTATTATATAGTTGAGGTAGCATAATAAATTGTCACATGGCATTTTTGTGAAATACTTTTTATAAGAGAATGTCATTTGGCATTAAAGTTACATTTTTATTAGTATTAGATTAGATAACATAAACTCTTATACTCTTAAATGATTAATTTATAAAACAAATTGATTATTTACCCCAAGTGAAGAAATTCGTTTTTATAAAATTATTTATTTACTAAATAAATGTTATTTATTAGGTAAATAAATTGCTTACTTTGATTATTTTATTGTGATACATAGATTTTGAGATAAATTATTTACAAAGGTAATATGGTCGGAAAAGCTCTTAACCTTCCAAGAGGTGATGGTCTCTGATCTCATCTGGATATTTTACATCTAGAAAAACTTGGTGAAAAAAGACACGTACACTGTGAATAATAAAACTATAAACTAATTAATTGTTTTTACTCAATGATTAAATATTTCAAATTGGTAAATGTTTAACAAGTCCCTAATGAATGTGTTTAAATACTTGATTCAATATTAGTTATTAATAAATTTAAACGAGTAATTATTTGTCTATTATTCAATAATCAAATGTTTTAGATAAATAATTGGTAAACAAATTTCATTATCTAAACCCTAGATTCTCCAAATCAGACAAGAGATCCCTAACGCCTTAAACCCTAGTTCTAGTATTTCATTGTAGCCTTATTGTGTATGTATATCATAATAGGGAAGCTTTTTGGGTATTTTTTTTTTCCAACATCATACTTTTGCAGCTTGTTGGTTTGCTTGCACCGTAAGGTAAGTATACATAGCCCCTTTTTATGTTTTAAACTTTTGAGGTGAAACATGTGTCTATATTCACTATCACTATTTAGTTTACTACTATTAAACTAAACAATTTACAACTATGTGTGTGTATTATTCTTATTGTTACTTGTCTTTAATATTCTTGCTAATTTTGTTGTTCTATCAATGATTGTAGAGTATTTGTGCAATTTTATCTATCTAATTCCAACTGTAGTAGATTATAGCGCTATAGGTTGATAAACCCATCCTCATAATTACCTACGGATGATTGAGACAACGTACTAGCAATTGTGGGGTGATTAGTGCACCATGTTTTTCGATATTTGTAGAGTGATTGGTGCACTATTTACTATCATGTTTGTAGGGTGATTGGTGCACCCTATATCAAGTTGCTGAGTGATTAGTGCACTCAGTGTTTACATGCTTGTTGTTACAAGATTGCATTAGATAATACCACGACATGTGAATTTTTTTAACTATATAAACTAGTATTCATTTTATGCCTATGTTGATCACAAACTCTTTGAAGTTGACCATTTATTTTCCACATGTTTCAGGTGACTAAGTTTGAAGTTTTGTTTACAAGATTTTGTTTGCTTAGGATGCTCTTGGACTTAGTTTAAATTTATTACGGATTTGGTATTGTTTTTAGTGAACAATATGCCTTTCATTGTTGTATATTTAATGTGGATTTCATAAATATTTACCATGAGCTATTGAACAAACTTGTTACATGATGCCCCAATGTTTCTGTCGTTGGTTGGAGTGTTACACTTAGCCTACTAGGGTTTAGTAGACGTTATGTCCTTAAACAACCCCCTATTGTGCAAACGACTGTACACGTTCACACAATACTTTTTCTGACGGGGCAAACCACTCACTATCGTGCCAATAATGGTCCTCGAACACTTTCCTGGTTTTGTGGGAACTCTAGGAATTGTGCCCCAATTCCATGCGAAGCTACCACACTTCTCTCCAACATAGGTGATTTTCCTTTAAATCATTAAAAGCATTATGGTTTAGTATTATTTACACAAATCATTAACTTATATATTATGCTTAGCCTCTCAACAACGCCACTTACTGTTATAGGAATGGACAAGGATGTATTTAAATACCATTTTATAGTCTATGGGATATATAAACATATATACTAGCTCAGAATGGGGTTCCTGCGCAAAGTTTGTTATTCCTATAAAGTGTAGGAAGTGATCCTGGCCATTGGATGGGTGTGTTTAATGGCTGAGATCAAGTTGGTGGCATTTTTGTAATATTTGTGTGTCATTAATTAATTGTTATAATAGGTTAGGGGTAGTCTGGTCATTTACCGTGTTTTAAATCAATCGAATAACGGCCAAAAATAGGGATGAGATTTTTTACCGAAATACTGGTACCGTACCGGTACCATACCAGTACCGTATCGATCATAAACGGCACCTGTATCGGTAATAGATTTTTCGAAATTCGGTATCGGTAAAATAGGTATCGGTACCGGTATTTTTCGGTAAATACCTCCTATAATCTCACACATTTCCTTCTCTCTATCTAAAACCCACTATCGATAACCATCTTGCATACCAAAATTAGTTAGAATCATGGATCAAGATTACAAATTCGGCATGAAATACAAGCATAAGAGATGATCATAGTACTGTGTTTTATTGCACTTGATGTTGGATACTAGATGTGTTCATAGTAGTGTGTTTTAGCGATAAAGCACAATGTGATGAACAAGTGACTAACTTGGTAAAGGTGTTGTTTTTTACATTGATATTGTTTTAAGGATTGATGTGTTAAAGCTACACTGTGATTAGATCCTGCATATACATGTATTCAGTGTGTTTTGTTTAAGACAGTGTGGTTTTTAAAGTTTGATCATAGTACTGTGTTTTATCGCATTTGATGTTGGATAATAGATGTGTTCATATTAGTGTGTTTTAATGATAAAACACAATGTGACGAACAAGTGAATAACTTGGTAAATGTGTTGTTTTTTACATTGATATTGTTTTAAGGATTGATGTGTTAAAGCTACATTGTGATTAGATCCTGCGTATACATGTATTCAATATGTTTTGTTGAAGAAAACATGTTTTTAAGGTTTGGTCATAGTACTGTGTTTTACTACACTTGATGTTGGATACTAGGTGTGTTCATAGTAGTGTGTTTTAGTAATAAAACCCAATGACGAACCAGTTACTGACTGATAAAACACAACGTCACGAACCATTTACTGACTGCTATGTTGATGTGTTCATAGCAATGTGTTTTAGTGATAAAACACACTGTGACGCCATGGTTTTTTTTTTCAGGGAACCACTTTAGAGGAAGAAGAAGAATTGCAACTTGAATGATAAACAATGAATTGATCCTAATATAACTATCAATTTGATTTCAATGTGATATTTGGTTTCCTTAAATTTCTCATGTGTTAGTTATAATAAAAATATAACATAAATAGAATAAATATCAAATTACCTTCTTGCCCTTTTCATTAAAATAACTACTTGCCACATGTCATTATGTGGTGGCTTCCTATAATTTATAGGAAAAATTGGCTTTGTAGCCAACTCCTAATCTACTAGCTCATATATAAACATATATATTAGTTATGCCCTAACCTCTTCGGTTCATGATTAAGTTATCCTATTGAATCTAGATCTTGGGATCTCCAGTTAACTAGGTTAGGTTTCCCTCATGTCCTTTTTTTCATGGGCTTTAGTCTTATTCTACAACTTTATCTCTTATCAACCCACTAGTTGTTGGATCCAAAATATTATGTTTGACTTTGCTAAGTCAACAACAATAATTTGCAATTGAGATAAGTTGTTCAAACGTATTCTTGACACGCTAGTCAGTTTTGCCTTTTAGTCGATTCATTAGACTTGTAACTTGTGATCTCAGCTTGGATCGAGTTATGTACCTTTTCTTTAGAATGACATGAAACTCAATTTATGGCTAGACACGTTTCCACCATACCTTTGGTATGTACATCTTACTAGATTTTGAATCTAACCTATTGACATACGGGTCTAATCAACTCAGTTGACTCCGTAAAACCATTTTGTACTCCATTTAGTCATCTGTCAGAAATATTTATTTGGATTATTAAAATCCTTATTACCAAACCTTCCACATTCAAATGCAAGTCACCCTCACATTTAAGTGTTATTGTATAACATCCAAATGGGGTAATGAAAAGTTCTTCCTTTCATTTTGAGTTCAAGAAAACTTCTTAACTACCATTTCTACATACCCTAAAGGGTTGTTTCTTAAATGACTTATCCCCCCACATTGCTTGCACTTTGAATAAGTTTGAGTATACTCACCCGTGATGACTTTTTAGACAGTCGTGATAAGATAGCAATTTTCTATATCTTTTTGTCAATGCAGTCATCCAAGTATATTACTCTACTTAGATTAATATTGTTTATAAGAGACTCTGAGCTATATAAGTTCTCCTCATATGAAACATGATAGAATCATCATCAATGATCTATTTAGTCGGTCCTCTGAAGTTATCCCTTTAGTCTGAAATGAAGTTATATTTATAGCTTTGTTTAAGCACAATATTCATTCTTATGTTATCACATATTTTGAATGTTTAAAGTTAATTTAATCTCAGTCGAGCATTTAAATTAACAAGTATCAGTCTAGCATATGAACAGAAGGTGTATCGTCCTGATTCTTCACAGCCTTAAGAGATAATGAATTATCTCTCACAAACATTCATTTCTTAGGTTATACATGACAATGAAATTTTATTCCACCTTTTAAAACCTCGGTTTCTAGGAAGGTCTTAGAAAACATAATTAACTTCACCCGTTAGGATCACAACTTGTTTACCTTTAATCTTCAGGGCTTCACCATTGACTCATAAGGACTATAAACATAAGTGTTGATCCAAGTCATTATGATGAACACATTCATCACCAAACAAGATGAATGGTATTTGTATGTCATGAAAGTCTTAGAATTTAGTCAATTAGATTGACACTTAGGAACATGGCATTCACATTTGCCTAAAGTGATTTAGACATTTTCATTGTTGTTACCTTGAAAACCATGTACTTGGATACTCTCGCAAATTGAAGGATAAATCCTCCACATAGTCCAAACTACATTGAGGGTGGTAGAAGCCTCTACAAGTCTATCACTATTATAATTCTCCCATAATAAATTTGCTAAATTTATAATAATCATTACAACAATAACATATATTTCTTTTATATGTTATTGTCTTTGAAAACTTACATGTGCATTTCCATGTTGATGGTCTCAACATTGGATGACATATCTCGTTTCCTTGTATTTCGTCTTAATACTCTCACCACGTTTCTCATGACTCTCTCATGATGTGGTTAGAGATTTGATGTCTCGTTTATAACTTATTATATTAGTCATGATCACAGCTCGCTCATTGTGTTTGTGCAATTCACTTCTCGCATTTTCCGTTAAAATATATTCTTAATCAAACCGTTGAATATGAGTCTTCTAATATGTGTCTTGCATTTTCCTTTTGTATTTATCGTTTATTACCTTTTGATCAATTTGTTTATCTGATATAGTAAACCTAAAAGATAGTCCAACATTTAAAAGAATATAAAATGCAAACGTATTTTGAACGGATACTGAAAAGATATAGACATCAAATCTCAAAGTGTTATTATCTTAAAAACTTTCATCGTTCAACCAAAATAATCGCAATTATATCATTTCATGTCATATTTTGAGATACTCCCTCAATGGAACACACGTACTCGTAAGGGCATTTAACTCATTTCATCTTGAAACTCTAAACTTGAATAATCACAAGTCGTTCAAAATATAAAATTGTTTATAGTTAACTGCTCGCAAGTAGTTGAACGGCTTATAACATCGCGTTGTTTTCCACCAAATAGCTATCGAGTTGTTTTCCACCAAATAGCTCGTCTTCTCGTGACTATTATATGGTTGAATACATGACACTTCTCGTAGAAGCATCGAACCATTTATAAATCGCAAATACCATGTTTTATTTTTTTTCAAAACACTTCTTAGTTGTGCAACACTTTTAAATTCAAACTATAATTATTTATGTTTTGATTATAGATTTTAGACCATAAACTCTAAAATAATTTTATTATTATTAATCAATATCTAACACGCTCGTCAAAAGATATAAAACAATTACAAATCGTTTTGACAAAAATAGTTTATTATAGTCAAACTGATTCTAACCCGCCGTTATAAAATAAACGATTACAAATCGTTAAAACATATGGTTTTTAAGATAAACCAATTCTAAAACGCTCATTAGAACTTAAACGTTTGACAAACATTCAACATATTCGGTTTTTATAAAGTAAAATGTTTTAACGCGCTCATTAGAAGTAAAACGAGTACACGTAGCATTATAAGTCATTTTGGTTTATATAAAATAAACATTTTTAACCTGCTCGTTAGAAATAAACAATTGTCAAACTTGTTAAACCGTTTCTAACACGTTCCTTAAAAATGACCGATTACAAATTTTATTTTAAGTCACTATTCAATCATGGAAAACAAGACAAATTTTCAAAGACTAGGAACACATTATACATTTTTTTAATCAGAGACTACATTATATATATATGATTCACAAATAGTGTAATCTTGAGCAAATACACTATAATCATTAGTAATGCAATATTTGCGAGTAAAAATAATGAAATTGTGGAAGCGCATAGACTTTGATGTATGTACATCTATATATATTAATAAATGAAAAGGATTTGGGCCATGTGGCATGTGTTGGTAGAACAATTTGCTGATGTGGCATTTTATGGTGAAAGATTTAGGTGGGAAGCAATCTCAATGTTCCATTCTCTATGTTGGACGCGGGATCCGGAAGACTACGGGTTGGGTCGGACTTTTAATTTTGGATCCTTTATATTGCTTCTGACTCCCATCTTCTTTCTCACGCTTCATTCCAAACCCTAAATCATTCTTTCAGCCGTTTCTCTCTGGCTTCACTCTACATCCTCTTCAAATCAAACTTGGATCCATGGATTATTTTCAATGAAGAATCTAACTGATGTTAGTAATCATATTCAAAGATTTTCTTTTTCTTCCGCCGGAACATCCATTGATTCTTCTTTCGTCGCCGGCGCCGCTCTCCGGGCCGGTGATTCGCCTCTTGTGATCCGGCAAGAAGGAAACATCGAATCGCTGGTTAAATCCGTGTATGAAGGTATTAGTGTTTGGATTTGTTGTAGTTATGTGTTTTTGTTTGACCTAATTTTAGTTTATGCGATTGTTGATTGAGTATGATTATGATTAGAGTAGCTCGACCTGTTAACATTGCGAATGTTTATGAATTATATGTTACAATTTTTAATGTGTGATAATTATTTGATTAATTTGAAGTATTGTGGTTACTGTGTTAGGAGTTTTATGCAATTGTATGTTAATAGTTGTTGATATGTAGTATATAGAGATAAAGAGGGTTTTTTTTTATTGCTGGTTAATGTGTTAGCCTAAAATAATTTACCTTTGACTATTAGAATCTATCTTTCATCCAGCTTACATCATAATTATACTCTATATTCGATTTGAATTCATTATACTGCCTATGGTATTTGCCAAATTTTTTTGTAGGCGATTTTCATAACTATTGTATGCTAATAAAATAAAAAGACATGTTTTGAAATATTATTTTGTTTTATAATTGTTTTGCTGGAATCTCGGTCCATAATTTCAATTTTAGTCTGTTGGATGATGATATGATGAGTTTTAAAGGCTGTGATGATCAATTTGAATGCGTCTGAGTGAAATTGGGCAAAGATGAGATTGTCCGCATCTTGGCAGGGCAACCCGGATGGTCATGTGGTTTCACATGACAACCGTAAGTATGCAGCCATGGCGGATTTATCCACTCTGTTTGATTGTTTACAAATCTGAGCCTCATAATTGTTTTGTAACATCGACAACAACTCTAGTATACATCTGTTATTTGAGATGACGATGGCGGAGCTGTGGCGTCGTCTTCTCAGCGTCGTTGATTGGTCTACCCTACGTTTTCCCATGTAAGGTTTTAGCATTAATACATTGTGTTTTTATATTACTTTTACTAGAAATTTCACTCTTAACAGTTTTATATAATGTTTTGGGCAGGAATGGTATCCTCTTTATTTCAAATGATTAAGGCGAAAGCGTGAATTAGAGGTGATAATCTCAACCTGGGTTATGTGTAATTTGTAAATGGATTGATTGTTGTGTTTGATACAATTTTTTTTATTTCTTTGTAGTTATATTGAATTAATATGGCCAGTGATGTATATATTGTGCTAACTGTGAGAATTCTATGCAGGTTGTTTTTCTAATTAAATGATACTCATCCATCAAGTTCATTACTTGAAATCATGCGAATGCTTTTGAATGCTTTTTGATGAAGAACATTTGGGTTGGAAAAAAAATCACGGAATATAGGAAGGCAGGTTTTTTTACTACACATAGTTGTTGGTTCAGTTCTGTTTTGAACATAATGGAAAACATGAAAACATACCTTTGGTTGCATCAGCACAGGTTAGCAGAGAATCCAGATGGAGTCACAGCAATTAAGGTTTGACATGATTGTCATCTTGGTCTGGTTCCTCCTTAGGGTGCTGACTGATGATGGTGATGATGAGAAACCGACAAGGGAATCGGTTATGGAGAGGAGGTCGAATTTGATGATGTTATGGCTAATGGGTTGTGTCTAATGTGTAACTGTCTAACCCCTTAACCTCCACATAATTCTCCTTATATAAGCACCCAGGAGGAAACCCTAATTAGTTAATAAGGAAAATATGGTCCATCAACAATTACCAACTAATTATTTAATAGGATTGTTATATATTTTGATCTATATAATGTAAATGATTATATTGGCTATAGATTAAATATTAATACGTAATACATTTAATCTTACATTCTCCCACTTAGCCGAGTAATCATTTACTATGAGTATTAGATAAGCCTGATCAGGAGTTAACACTCATTTTAGCCTTAAACAAGTACTATAGCAGAAAAATACAGCCGTTGAATCATTATGCGACTCAGGACCCCCATTAATCATACTATAGCCTTAATTTAAAACCTAATCGTCATGATCAAAATACGCATAAGCCCTTTGTTTGATTTGTAACTTTATTTGTCTTATATGCCATTATGTCGACTTGACATATTCTTAGAGACGTACAAAATCAAACTGATGAGGAAAAATTAACTAATACTTAGTCATTCATAGTACGATATGCAATTGCGCATGGCCATAAACTAATACCCGTCTATGAGATCTCTTAATAAGACTTATGGGTAATAGCCATTCAGTTATAGGATCCTTAAGCATATCATGAATGTATTCGATACAAAACTTAGTTTCCTCAATTCGTTCATAAACGAATAATTAATTGTGTATCGAAACTTAATGCAGCACCTCTTAAACTGTTACTGTTCAAGGAGTCATGGTAGCTGACTTTATCACACTAAGTCTTCAAAATATTAATTATATGGAGTTAATAAGCTTATGAGTCCACTGATAAATTTCCAACAACATTTAGTGACTATATTATGTCGTTATAACTTAGGTTGTTAATATCAGTGCATTATAACTCCTCCATGAGATATGTTTTGTCTGCTGACATAAAGATATACCCAAAATTACATTTTATCATCTTTGAATATCAGAAAGTTATAATAATAAACCGGTTTTAATTCTCACTTCTTCTTCAAATAATAGCCTCTCGTTTCTTTTAAAGATATTGTAATACTCCATTAGATGCTTCACAATAATCTAGACATATCTAGTGTGTTGCAATGTGAGTAATATCCAAACGAGTATAGACTTGAACTTACATAAGGCTTCCAATTAATGAAGCGTAAAAATAATCTCATTTATCCTATTATCCTCTAAAGGAGAGCAGTGTTTAGTTACATATGTAAGGACCCATTTAATGTTAAACTTATGGAACGGAACTAATATCCCATTGGGTTTATCTCAGTATGTTATGATATCATTCACGTAAGAGATATCTCTGAGATCTATTATATCAAAGTTTGTGTTAACAATGCTTTGACTTATGTAACATATACTTGTCAAAAGAATATCATCTATATAAACAAGTTTAACTTAGTTGCTCCCACTCATTTTGAGGTAGGTACATTAATCCACTTGATTTTGATGAAAATAATTACGTTAAGATTTCATCACATTATGATGTTTGCATTAACCCATACATGGATATTATTGGCTTACAAATAAAGTGTTCTTTAACCTTCAGTTTGAAACTTTAGGTTGTTATCTAATGAACATGTAAATGTGTCAGCCATTTGTTAGGGAAATTGTTTTTAATGTTCATCTAATGTAGCTTTAAACTATTATAAGCTACTAGAACAGTGATGATCCTCAAAGAAATCTTGTGTAAGATAGGTAAGAAAGACTCTTTGATAATTCATCTCTTTCTGAGTGTAACCTTTGACAATCAATCATGCTCCTTTGTGTCTTAACGTTTATATTAGGATTTGGTTTTCTTATGAACATTCTTAGGTAATTCAATCAAATCCTAAACGTTATACGAACACATAAAATCAGTTTTACTAGAAAACTGTTTTATTCCATTAAGAATATTGATTGACACTAATGGCTTAATTTGAAGAGATAGGATCAGTAAACATTTCCAAAATCCATTTCAACTTCAGTTAGGGAGGTTATGTGATCATCAAAATTAGTAGGCTTTTAAACCTAGATGACCTCCTGAGTTGATTATTGGGTTCATTAGAAGTTTCAGTTTTATGGATTAGCTCTTGGTTAGGTTGCTATCATTTTCAAGGATTCTAAGTTTGTAAGAGTTGGTGCAGTATGGTGTACAAGAGGTGTAATCGGAGTTAAATTTGGAGTGAAATTTAATGACACTCTTCCCCCACCTCTTGTATTCCTTGCAAGTCATAATAAGGACGTTGACTGCTCCCATTAACCTTAGGGATCTTTAGGAACTCAGCATGCTTAGGGTCAATACTTAATGACCAACAAAATTCTAATAGAGAAACACAAATTAATGACGTTAGTCGTTGTGATTTCTCTTGTTGAGGATTATGTTAGTTTAGGTAAGAAATCTAAGTGCGCCCACAATTAAGTAGCAATGAGACTTTTGTAAGAGTAGCATTAGATTTTAAGGAGATAAGTTTTGATAGAACAGTGTCGTGATGGAGCGGTGTCTTGTACAAGAGGTGCAATTTTAGGTAATGTAAAATTTTCACTCCCCCACCTCTTGCAACTATTGCAAGTTATTATTAAGACATTTAATGCTCCCACTGATCTTGGATATCTCTAGAATGCTATAAGAAAAGTTTCAATGAGGTACGTGACGTGGGAACTTATCATATATACGTTAGACTTTATTTGATTTCTTTAATGTCCAGATATCATAAGAAACTTTAGGGACATATTTAATAGAAATCTTATTAAGTAAACATATGAATAGATTTCTTCTAAGACTGTGGGCCATATGCGACAAAAGTTAGCTACAAGTTGATAGTCTTTTAAATGATAAATGAATTATGTCTGAATATTCCATTTTGAATAAGTTCCACGAATGTCAATGAATGACTTATGATGGACCCATACTTATTCCTTAAGCCAAGTAATATTTTAGGGCTTTAACGTCATGATTTGAAATCACTTAGAATGAGATTAGTTGAATAATCATCCTCATTAACCATGTCATGATTTCTCATGAATTTTGGTTATAATGGATGAAATTTATAAGTCTCATCTTCCTTTTGTCAAGTTCTCATTTTCATGATGACAAAAGTTGTGAAAATGTAAGATATCATCTAGTTTCATTTTAGTAATGTTTCTATCCAGATATTTAAACAAATAAGATGAGAGTTTAAGATAAGTGTGACTTTATGTTGACTATGCAAACCTCACAACCTTCATGACATAGCCTAAGTAATGATACTGTACTCTGATTAATAATCAGAACATGTAATGTATCGAAAAGCTTTGTTAGAAGACTGCTTATTATGGTTCTTATAGCCTTAACAATTTATTTTGTCACTAACTCTCATGTTAATTATTTTTCAAGTTCTGGTAAGGAAACGTATGGAACTAGAGTCAACTAATCATGTGTTAATTGGAATATTGAAATTACCAGACTTAAATATCATTAATAAGTGACTATCTAATTAATTTACCCAACTGTTCTTTAGAATAATGGATAGTCTCGTTGCTTATGTCTAGTCTAATGACATAATTATGCAGTGAGATTTTCCCTTGAAGAACCTTAAAGTTGGAATTAGCACTTGTAATTTGTCTATGGACCTTAGAACAATCCTCTTTTAAACATTTTAGTGGTTGTAAGGTGAATAACAACTTATTTTCCAGCTTTAAACATTTACTTCTTTGTACATATGTTGCTTATCAACACACTCGTTATACTTTGGTATTTTTGAGTGTTGTAGTTGATTTATAATGCATCAAATTGTACAAGTGAAAATCTTAGTATGTAATGTATTGGAAAAAATGTACTTATTTCCATGCGTAAGCCCTTAACGTTATGGGTCATGGTTTTGTACATTATAATGTATTCACATATACCACTTAACTTTATAGTTTAGAGTTTCAAATTAAGGCATGCATCTTAGGAGTTCTAGTGATTGTTCCATAATTATAGATTAGTCTTAGGAAAAGACTTACTCTGGAATAACTTTAGTGATAGCATTTACGTTAGAGAGTTCTTGATTACCATAAGAGACATCATGGTCGATTTGTCCTATTCATCATGCTCTAATTTTCTTCTGTATTACTTATATCAGAAGAGAGCAATAGGATTATCGTGTCTTAAGGGATAATCTAGAATTTAATTTAAGAGCTAATTCTAATAGAAACTGTAAATGAAGCAAACATTTTAGGTTTAAAAAATTAGAGTGGATGAGATATAGATTAATAGAAGAAAAAATTACAGTGAGTAAAATTATGGGTACTAAGAATAAGGCAGAAGAAATGATCATAAAAACTTAATTAAGGATCATTAATCTAAGGATCATTATGTGAAGAGATTGTGATATGTCTATTACTAACATCAAAATAATAGACTTAGCTAAAAAAAATTCTACTTAAATGAAGACAAAACAGCTTTGGCCAGAAGTGTAATCATTTAAGCATATGTGCAAAGTAGTTGTAACAAATCAGCTTTGGCCAGAATTGAAACAATCACTTTAGTTGTGCACTTGTCGAGTATGCCATCTATGAATGAATTAAATCAGCTTTGGCCAGAATTAAGACATTCATGCTTATGATGCATACACAACATAGCTTTCGTAATACTTGAATGATAAGTAGATGTATCAAGTCAGCTTTGGCCAGAAATGATATATCAGAAGCTCATTCAAGTTAAGCTATTTTGGTTTTGTAAAACATTATTTGATCCTTATTAATTAGCTAAGTAATTACAAAACCAATTATGTAAAACATTATTTAGGTCACATTAAACAGCTTAAAGAAATAATGAGGTTTCGAGTCTTGTGCGATCAGTAATGCACAAGTCTTATGCGATTAGTGAAGCCCAAACACTTGTGCGATAAATAAGGCCCAAGTACTTGTGCGATCTTTTAAGGCCCAAAACTTGTGGATCAGTAATGCCTTGTGCGATTAGTAAGGTCTTGTGCGATCCACTAGTCTTGTGCGATCAGATCCTTTTTTTTTTTAGATCTGATCTTGTGCGAAGGTTAAGGGACTTGTGCGATTTGAACATTAAAGATTTCGAAACCTACTTTTATAGCTGTTTATTGTTTATTGTGATAACATAACAGAAAATTCGAAAATTATGAATTGAGATATAGTTTCCAATTATTGACATTGATCTATTTTATCACTAAATTTCGAAATCATATCTGTTTATCATTTAACAGATTTCGAAAAAAATCTTAATGGACAAGATTAGATCAAAATTAGGGAAACATCTAACAATTCAAATCACATTCCAAATCATAAAGGAAAAATTCGAATTTCTCATAAGAACATAAGATGAACCCTAAAAATTAAAACATGATTCTGGAACCCGAAACCTGAATTTTTTAAGATTTTCTAAAACAGATTTCGGTCAAAACATAACCCAGATGAATTTTAACCCAGATTTCGGTTAAAACATAAAACATATAATTAATTCAGATTTCGAAAATAATGATTTCGGTCTAAGACCCAAAATCTGCTGTTCATAAGATTATTCAAAGAAAAATTCCGTTTTCCAAGTTTCAATCCCAGAATTATGGATACGAAAACAGAACTGACTAATCAACATATGCTCTGATACCACATGTTGGTTCAGTTCTGTTTTGAACATAATGGAAAACATGAAAACATACCTTTGGTTGCATCAGCACAGGTTAGCAGAGAATCCAGAGGGAGTCACAGCAATTAAGGTTTGACATGATTGTCATCTTGGTCTGGTTCCTCCTTAGGGTGCTGACTGATGATGGTGATGATGAGAAACCGACAAGGGAATCGGTTATGGAAAGGAGGTCGAATTTGATGATGTTATGGCTAATGGGTTGTGTCTAATGTGTAACTGTCTAACCCCTTAACCTCCACATAATTCTCCTTATATAAGTACCCAGGAGGAAACCCTAATTAGTTAATAAGGGTAATATGGTCCATCAACAATTACCAACTAATTATTTAATAGGATTGTTATATATTTTGATCTATATAATGTAAATGATTATAATGGCTATAGATTAAATATTAATACGTAATACATTTAATCTTACAATAGTATTAGCCAAAGTGTTGGAAAAGTCCCTCTGTTGAGCCGATTTGACAGTGGAACGCCATATAAGGCCTCGAGGTAGTCTAATCGGTTACTCTCTTTAATTTCACGTACGTTTTCATTTTTTTGTATGTTATTGAACTAGATATACATGTAATCTTTCCTGCCTCGAGGTTGACCCGTTTATTTTCAACCATATATCTTTGTTTGACTTATTTGATCTATTAGAACAAAACGTAATCTGATTTGACCCATTATTACATAAGTGAATCACCATTGTCGGCTCTAACCTGTAATCCTTTTCTATAGGGCTGTATTCATCAAGAGAAAGCTAGGGTGATTCTGCAACATTATCAACGGTACTTCCTTAATAGCTACCTATACTAATTAAGTTTTATATCGGCGGTTCAGGTGTGGTAATGTCGTCATTCTTAAGCTGGATAAGAACAAGAATCTGAATAAACAGTTTTGATTATTTAAAGTAGCTCAACAGGTTTGTTAATAAGATCCACAGTTTCGAGTATAAATAGTTTCGAGTATTTAAATGTTAAATGGTTAAGTTTTGAAGTAATAATAGATTTGAATGTGTAGCTTATTCCCAACCTTTGAAGTAATAATAGAATTAAAGATGTTAGTTTCTCAAATTGTTAAGTTTTGTTATAGTAACAAGGGGGAGATTATTGTAGGAAGAACTTGTGCGTGGAGAAAAAGGGCACTGGAGATGGTATTGTGAGATATGGAATGGATGATGGGGATGACATTTATATGCTTTCTTGGACATGCACCATTATTTGACTCTAGAATGTGTTGCGTAGGTTGAGTTTTACTTTGAGCTTTGAGCAATATCCATGGGTCGGTTTATGTAATGGGTAATTTTGTGTGGGTTAAAACAATTCAGGGTCGGTTATTCAAGATGATTTGTGATTAATTTCAGTGATCTGAATTGGTTTGTATTGTGATTTGGGTAGATATATAATGTAGATCAAGTATTAAAATCTTCATATTGAAGGGATATAATGAAAACTGAAACTAATTTTTAAAGGATACAAATGAAAATTACCATTTTTTAAAAGAAAAGAAAAGTTTCTTTTATTTGTTGTCTGATATACTTTAGGTTCACACTGAATGACTATAGTGCCCTCAAATAACAAATTCACACCTAACACTTAAAACAAATGTGACTTTTCAGTCTTTTTTTTTAACCTTTTCCAGCTCCTTAGGGTGTGCTTGTGCACTCCCCCTCCTAATAAGGTAGACATGCCACTGGTTGGGAAATGGGTCAAAACGAGTATTTGGGGTATGTAGGTGTTCTCCATTCACTCTTATATTTTATATTATTTATTTATTTTTGTAATCTAAAGAGTAGGTTTGTATCAAAATTTCAGGTTGGTATGGAAAGTCTCCCATTGGAGTTAGTTTAATCTAAATGAATGTATTTATGCCGGTTTATAAGTTACTGAAGTTATCGGTTATCTGTAAGTTTTGTGAATTCCTTTGATACCAATACATCGCCTTGGGACTCTGTCTACATTTCTTGTGTTTTGAAAATAATTTTTTGTTATATCCTTCTTAGTTGTTTGAAAACAGGGTTCCGAAGGATATGAATAGCCTAAGGGTTGTTGAAAGTATCCCCGCAATTCGTGTGCCTACCTGTTATTTGCTGATTAATTGTAGAAATCTTATTTTTTAATTATAAGGCGTAATGATGACTTCCGTCCACTAACTAAATGTTGTTAGTCTATTTAAACTTTTGTATTGTTTAGGTTTAAGGTTTAGATTGGATTACCAACATATTTCATCCGGAGGTTAATTACTTTGTGATGTTATTTAATGTTTGTCTTTTTGTTTTTGCAGATCTATAGTGATGGCCGCAGCCAGAAGTTCTAGATGGCTTAGAGAAATAGTAAATGTTGTTTGTCGGGGACACCTTAAACCTTAATAAAAATAAAAATAAAATATGATGTTTTATACTTCTATGTATTTTAACTGTATTTTTATTTTGTCAATAAGTAATTTATGTAATACGTCAATTTGTTTGTATATATATTATTTGTACACTTTATGATAATGTATATTAAATTTCCGACCCGCGAAGTTCGCGGGTGATAACCTAATATAATTACAAAAAGGAAAACGTATCATGTAATTATGAAAAAAAAAGTCACCAAACTTTCATAATAAGTGTTTATAGGTCATTCAGTTTAACCATTTATATTTATATTTATGAAAAAGAATTGCATTACACACAATTAAGTCATACTTGTCTGTTCACAATTTAGATAGTTATTAATTTGGAT
Source organism: Helianthus tuberosus (assembly GCA_030545235.1). Classification (NCBI taxonomy): domain Eukaryota; kingdom Viridiplantae; phylum Streptophyta; class Magnoliopsida; order Asterales; family Asteraceae; genus Helianthus; species Helianthus tuberosus. The sequence goes on from CM060440.1 coordinate 10,895,075, forward strand.
TACATATATATTAAACATGGATATGCTCTGCTACCAACTTATACTGGTGAACGCGTTACTTCTAGATGCTTACTTTGACAATTTAGTCACACGTGTCTATTCACAATTTAGATAGTTATTAATTTGCATGGCCGGCCCTGAGGGTGGGCGGAGAGGACCACCGGCCAGGGCCTGATATTTCGAGGGGCACATTTTTTCTGGAAAAAAAAAACTCCGATATGTATATGTAAAATATTTTTTTTCATAGGGTACACCCATACAAACACCATCATAGGCCTCTTTACAAAACTATTCTTATGGTTTAAATTAGTTATTAACCCTTTTGGCATTAGGTTTAGACCTTTAGTGAGCACAATACCCAATTTCGTTAAGGCCTAAGGGCACATTTTTTCGAGCTCGAACAGGGTACACGAATTCTCAGGGCCGACACTATTAATTTGGATTATATATATATATATATATAGGACAAAGATCCGTTAGGAACCACCCCTTGTTGCGAGAACCGCGAGAACCAGTGTGAACACAAACAGTAATTCCTAAAAAAATCTAAAAAACACCCAAAATTTTTTTTTTTATTTTTTTACTATTTTTTTTGAAAAAATCGCAATATTTTGTTAATAAAAAAAAAATTCAAAAAAAAAAAAAAAATTTCGAGTAACAGTTATCCATGCACATGTGCATATGTATCGTTTCTTTGTCAAATTCCGTAATTCATTACAAATAATAGTCAATTGCACTTTCATTTACACTACCACGTGTAATACACTACTTTTTACGTTAACAATGTTAGAAATGCACATGTGCATTTATATGTATTAACAGGAAATAAGGTGTTTTGGTACACTACTTTCTCTTTCATCTATCGTTCCATCCATAATACACAAGCATGCACATGTGCATTTTTGTCATTTCTTTGACAAATTCCGTAATTCATTACACATATTAGACAATTGCACTTTATTTACACTACCATATGTAATACGCTACTTTTTACATTACCAATATTAGAAATGCACATGTGCATTTATATGTATCAACATTAAATAAGGTGTTTTGGTACACCACTTTGAATACACTTTCCTTTTTCATCTATCATACCATCCATAACACACTACCATTACCTCCTACCATCCATAATACAATACCATTATCTCCTACCATCCATGATACAATACCATTAACAATATTTTCACTTTAATACATGTATGTAAACACCATTTATACCATCAAATCAACATATTACATAAAAAATTGATAACTATAACCAAACCATCAACCACTAGATATAACTAACCAAAAAACATGTATATGAGCCTACTTCTCCATTCAAAATCACAAACTTTTTGTAACAAAACACGTTATATCATGGTTATACCTAATTATGCACATGTGCATTTTGAATATTGGTAATGTAAAAAGTAGTGTATTACTAATGGTATTGTAAATTAAAGTGCAATTGTCTATTCTTGATAACGTATTACTGAATTTGTTGAAGTAATGATACATATGCACATGTGCATAGATAAATGTTACTCGAAAAAAAAAGTTTTTTTTTTTTTTTTTTTTTTTTTATGGTAACGAAATATAGCGATTTTTATTAAAAAAATATTAAAAAAAATAAAAAAAAAATTTTGAGTGCTTTTTTGATTTTTTTTAGATTTTATTTTGTGTTCACATTGGTTCTCGCGGTTCTCGCAATAAGGGTGGTTCTCGCATGAACCTTACCCTATATATATATATATATATATATTTGCGAACTGAGTGAACAAATCTTGGCCATTGATTTACACGCGTGAATGGCTAAGATTTCATCATCAAATCATAAAATACACTAGTGTATTTCATCATCAAATCCTGCCCATTGATCTACACACATATATGGCCAGAATTAATTCGCTCAGTTCACAAACTACACTAGTGTTCACTCTTGAACCTAATCTTATATATATATATATATATATAGAGAGAGAGAGAGAGAGAGAGAAAGTATAATGTACTTCACGCCTTAACGTACATTAACGTACTTCACGAAATATATAACATGCGTAATTATTTTTCTGACCAAAATAACGTGCGTGATTTTGGATCCCATGCGTGATTATGTGGTCCCAAGCGTTATTATGTGGTCCCATGCGTGATTATATGTTCCATGCGTGATTATACCCCTGATTCAACGGTTACCATTGTCTCCTACGTAAAGTATGATAAGCCGTGAAGTATGTTAACATTTCTCTATATATATTAAAACATGGGTCTGCTCTACTACAAACATGTACTGGTGAACAACGCGTTACTTCTAGATTGTTAATTCACTTGCAATATATCTCAGTGTTCTCTGCTTGAAACTGTGTTGTTTTTATTGTTCTAGATCGACATGGTTTCAAGTTTTTTGTTTGATCTTTTGATTAGCGACATCTTTTTTATTATGTTCATTTGTCGTCATTAGTTTTCAACTAAAATTTGTTCTTACTCATTCAAATTGACTCCAAATTTTCGGATTTTTTGTTGGGTTAGCTATGTAAAAACGTCGAATTAAAATAAATATCCCACAAAAATTTTAGAATGAAATATAAAAACGTCAAAAAATAAAATAAAATAAACAAACATTAAAACTTTAATCGTTGGGATCGAGAGGTCAATTGTAGGGTTTCAAAGAACCGAACGAAGATGCACAAGACCTTGTTCGTGTTCATTTATTAAGAAATATATGTGTTTATGAACGCTTACCGAACGAGATTTTATATGAGATTTAGAAATAGATCATGTAGGGTCACTATAGGCTCCAATTGTTGTAGTAGTGTTCGTTTGTTAATGAACTGAACTTGTTCGTGTTCGTTTGTTAATTTTAGGAATGAACATTGATAAACACAAATGAGCATAAACTAATATTCATAAACACAAATGAAAACAAACGAACACAAACAAACATTCATAACAAAGTCCAAGTTTTGAAATAATTAAAATAAAAACTAAAAACACTAATGAACTATTGAACACAAACGAACACGTTACCGAACGTTCACGGACATAAATGAACGAACACGGTCTTTGTTCATATTTGTTCATTTAACCAAAACGAACGGAATTTCTTGTTCTTGTTCGCTTGTTTAATAAACAAACGAACACAAACGAACTTTTCGCTAAATGGTTCACGAACTGTTTACCTAACATTTGATTTGTTTGAAGCCCTAGTCAATTGATACGAACAACCGTTTTTCCTCATTTTTGTTTGTGTAATAAATTAGATATTAAGACGAGTTAAGTTTTAATGTTTGCTTAGCTTTTTGTCTTCTTTAGTTCAAGTTTATTAGGATGATTATAATAGTTATTTGTATTTGAAATGACTTGACTGAAAAAAAAAATATAATGGGTTGGTTAAAATGGGTTGGCTAAATAAAAAGAAAAAAAAAACATAAAATATATTATTTATTTATGTTGGTAAGTTTATTTAAAAATTAGCCCTGAAAAATGGAAGGATGATGGTCAACAGAAGGTGTTTAAATGTTTTCAGATTAAAAAACAGTGTCGTTATACTAATTCAAACCTCCTCAAAATTCAACTCATATGTTATTCAAGCAATCAATATATATTATATATGTATATGTACATGTAGCCAGCCACAACTTAACTTCTTTACCTTCTCTATATATATGTAACATATATATAGATATCTGATCACATATACAACCAACACATTCAGAAAATCTTTCCAAACTTCTGCACGTATAGTATTGTTTTATTGTTGTTCCGCGATGGTACGAAGCTCATTCTTCGCGGTTGGATTGGTGCTAGCATTTTTCGCTTTGTCTTGTTCGCCAGCGTTTGGTTATTTCGTGGAGACAACATTTCATGTAACCGCATCTTCTCTTCTGGTATCTTCTATTTTAATCATTCGTGTTAGCTAAAGTAAAATGTTATTCTTCACAGGTTGCGAATCTGACAGCAAATCGGTTATGTAAAAATCAAGTCATTACGGCAGTCAATGGAACCCTTCCGGGGCCGGCTTTAACGGTTAGGGAGGGTGACACCGTTATTGTTCATGTGATTAACGACTCTCCGTACAACGTTACTATTCACTGGTAGTAATATTATTTCCTTTTTTGGAAACATGTCACTTCTAGACAAAAATGTGCAATCAAAACAAATTTATTTAGAGTCGTGTTATGTGTTATGAATTTACATTGAAAAAACAATCAGAAAATTAGCGACCCATTTATGACCTGTTTTCTAATAATGTTATATTTAAATTGATGTAGGCATGGGGTTTTCCAGAGGTTCACTCAATGGGCGGATGGCCCCGAATTCGTCACTCAATGTCCGATCAGGCCAGGAGGTAACTATACTTACAGGTTCAATCTCAGAGGACAAGTGGGCACACTTTGGTGGCACGCACACTCACAATGGCTCAGAGCGACCGTACATGGTGCTCTCATCATCCGCCCTAGACTTGGCCAAAACTATCCTTTTGCTAAACCTGATCTTGAAGATACAATTATGTTAGGTACCTTTTGTTTCCTTGTTCTTTTATATATATATAAATGTTCATTTCAGAACCGATATAATATATTAGGAACTGTGAGAACTTAACGATGATATTAACATTTCAGGAGAATGGTGGAATGCTGACCCTAATGATGTCGAGAGCGTTGCACAAGCCAATGGAAGCGCACCTGCTAATGCTGATGCTTATACCATCAATGGGTGGCCTGGTGATTTGTTTAACTCGTGCATCTCAAACAGTAAGTGAAGGAAAAAAAAAAGTCATGCAAATTTAATTAAAAAAAACACTAATATATATTATTGTTTGAACTAGACACGTACAGGTTGAACGTGAAACCAGGAAAAAGAACTTTGTTGCGAATAATCAACGTTGCACTCAATAATCAATTCTTCTTCAAGATAGCGAACCATAGCTTTACAGTGGTCGCGATCGATGCAGCCTACACGAACCCATACCAGACGGACGTTATCGTCATTGGTCCCGGTCAAACCACCGATGTCCTAATAACCACAAACCAGTCACCAGGATTATATTACATGGCGGCGCATCCATACGTCAGTGCGGTACTTCCTATACTCAATACCAACATCACCACCGCGATCCTTGCTTACCCGAACACGACCCAAACAACGCCAATACTTCCTGACCTACCCGCTTTCAACGATACACCAACGGCCCATAGATTTTTAACCAACCTAACCGCACTTACCACTAGCCCGTTTTGGTCACCAGTTCCACGAACAGTCGATGAGAACATGTTTATTACCTTCGGGCTCGGGTTATCAGATTGCGGTGCCAACCTATCATGTGGAGGGCTATTTTTTGAAAGAATGGCCGCAAGCATGAACAATCGATCGTTTGTTTTGCCCACAGGCGTCTCTCTTTTAGAAGCTTTTTACCGAAACATTAGTGGGGTATACACCACTGATTTCCCCGATCAACCGCCTCTGATATTCGATTACACGAACATTAGCAACAGTTTCGATCAAAATCTTTTGATGACACCCAAATCAACAAGTCTCAAAAGATTAAGGTTTAATTCAACGGTTCAAATAGTGCTTCAGAACACAGCCTTGATCGGTATTGAAAATCACCCCATGCATCTACATGGGTTCAACTTCTATGTGTTGGCTCAAGGGTTCGGGAACTATGATGCTGCGACTGCCACTAGTAGTTTTAATTTGGTTAACCCTCAAGAACGAAACACGCTTGGAGTTCCTGTTGGCGGATGGGCTGTCATTAGATTCAGAGCAAATAATCCAGGTAAACTGTCATAATAATTTGATTGGTCAAAGTTGACAAAACAAACATTGAATTTTTTTTTTTGGTTTTCACATATGAACATTGATCTTTGGGCTCCGAGTGCACCATATGCCGCCACTTAGATAACGTAAAAACGTACCATTTGAGAATTAGTTTTTTTTGCGGACCTATTACGCCCAAAGATTCCAAATGGTATGTTTTGAAGTTGTCAATGTGGTAGACATATGGTGCACTCTATAGCAAACAATTCACATGTTGGCTTCTAAGTTGTCCGTTCGTTCTATATTTATTTAGTTAAAAACTTTAAACTAAAAAGACAATGATTACTTGAATTTTGACAAGTCAAATTGATGAATTTCCTTCAATGTTTTCTAAACTTTACAATTTATTGAAATGTATATTTCAGGTGTATGGTTCTTTCATTGTCATTTGGAAGTGCATTTGCCATGGGGTTTGGGCATGGCATTCTTGGTGGAGAACGGCGGTACACCGGAGTCAACGCTGCCGCCGCCACCGGCCGACTTTCCTCGATGCTAGAAGGAAATGTTGAGACAAGCATAGTTCACATGTTAACAAAAGGATTTGCAGCATATACATGCAAGTATGATTTGTAATGTTCTAATTTATTTAATATATAACAAATGTAATATAATAAATGTAACCTTTTGGATTATATTGTTATTTTGCATTCATGGTTTGTGTTTTTTTTTTCTTAGAAATATAATAAATGTACCCTTTTGGATAATATTGTTATTTTGCATTCATGGTTTGTGTTTTTTTTTTTTCCCTTAGAAAATACGCTATCTGATCTTTAAAGATTTCATCTCAAATCAATTAGTTTTTCTCTTATTTTATTTTATTTTATTATTATTTTTTTTAACAGGAAGAATCTGATTTTATATATAAGGTCAAACAAATTACACCAAGATAGCCGGTAAGCGGGCAACAAGCTGCGCCGCTACCCCCTTTTGAATAGCGAAACCTAACCTAGTAAAAACGAAACCCCGATCTCTAGGAGACGAAATGTTGCTGTGAACAACCCGTTGGACCCGTTCAAGAAATCTGATGGCTTCTGGGGCTAGCGAGCCAAAGGTATCAAAGGCAAAAGGGATAAAAGAATGTTGATTATCCTCGCAGGCTTTGGCATGTTTGTCCATTTTCTTTGCTGCCACCCTTGCAATCGCCTGACCAGGGACAAAACCTGTATCCCGAAAGCCTACAAGGGGGGAAACCCCGGTAAGATCAACACAAGCGTGTTTACCAGATATGATGATTAAATTAATTAATTATTTAAAACAACGATATGATGATTACACCTAAATTCAAAATAAGTTTTAATGTATTCTCATTGATTAAGAAAATGCATGTTTACATACACCTATTATTCAAAATTAATACGACTTTTCTGTGTTAAAGTCCAATTAACTCATCTCTATGTTTACGTAAGATTTTTTAAAAAACTATATGAGCATATTAGTCACCTAAATTTTTGAAAATTTATATGTATTTGTTCATGTTTATGAATTGTTCGTTAAGAACGTTATCGAATGAACATAAACGAACCCGGACATGTTCATTTTCTTAACGACTAAATATAAACAACAAGATCTGTTCGTGTTCATTTTCCGTTAAAGTAAAACAAACGAACACGGATATGCCTTCATTCATGTTTGCTCTGTTTATTTACAGTTCTGGTGTCTGTGTTACAAAGAAAGTTTTTTTAGTGATGATCTTGTTATATAAACAAAATGACTAATAAAGTGGTGTAATACCAATACCTTTTTAAGTTTTAAAAATTGTTTTTTAAAGAAAAATTAATTGTGTGTCACAATGTTAATTACATACTCCTATAAAAGTTCGGTTTCATTTAAAAAAAATGAACTTAATTTTCTCTTAAGAAAATGAACTCAATTTTCAACTAACTATAGGATGTAACACCAACTTTTCAAAAGTCTATAAAAGGATATGAGTAAGCAAATCCATAATATTTACGTCTCTATAAAAGGATATGAGTAAGCAAATCCTTAATATTTACATGATTTGATGACTTATTTGGCCACCCATTGACTAGTATATGTTTCAACCGTGTTGACTCAGTTTTGGTAACCAAACATTTATAACGTGAATTGTATAATTAAAGAGACGCAATTTTTGACATATGTGTGATAAAAAGCAATTAAATAACACAAAAACACCGTCGGTTTTTTTTTTTTTTTTTTTTTTTTTTTTGTGTAAACGAACATTTTAATTTCACACATGATTCTAGATTAAACGTTTGAAATGATCCATTACGCGCTTGAAGTTATTGTTACCTACCCTACATGACGAGTCCTGTAAGGCTATAAACCCTTATAAGAATGCGTTAATTATACAAATGATCCATGTGGTTTACCTGTATTACAGGTTTTGTCTCTAGTTCTGAAAATTAGATTGTTCATTTTTACGATTCATTCAAACGTAACGGGTATGTTTGGCAAAAGTAGCTGGTGGTTGGTGGGTGGAAGCTGGTAGCTGTAGTTGGTAGCTAGTAGCTTTAGCTTTTTAGATACATTTTTTATGTTTGGCAGAGTAGCTGAAGCTTTTAATAAAATTTATAAAATGACCAAAATAGACATAACTAAAAATTTAAAAAGTTTGCGCATTAAAAAGTTTATTATCTTTAGAGGTTAAAATAGTCATTTTTCTCTAAAAGCTTGTAGCTCCTTCTAAACGCTATTAGTAGAAGCGTTCAATCAAAAGCTTCAAGTTCCTAACCTAAAAGCTTCAAGCTCCTTCAACCAAACAAGACTTTTTATTGAGTAGGAACTTTTTCTTAGAAACTTAAAGCTAGAAGCTTCTAAAAACTTCATACCAAACATAGCAGATGATCCTTAGAGTGGATGGCATTAAGTTTGTTGTTAGATGTATGTAGAAGTAGAACGTCTCTTTTGCCTCTCATGCTAAAGAAAAGTAATTAACTTTAAAATAAAATAAATGCCCCCACCACCCGTTTACTTCTTCAAACCCTAGACTTAATATCCCCCTTTTTAGGCAATCTTTGACAAATGGTGGATAGTGGAACATGCACCGAACAAGACTTTAACATCTCAAGTAACACAAGTGCAAACAATCGGTAGTATCTTCGACCAAGAAAAATGATGTGCTCCGATTGGCTAAGCAAAAAGATACATAAGCATTGAGAAAGAGAGTCGAGAAGATGAGGATAATTAACAAACTCTTTTATATGTGTGGAATAAGAAATCAAGAAATTGATCATATACGTTTAATTACATATTATTTTAATTGTTAACAAGTGTACTTTATATACGGTTTAATTACATATTAATTAATTGTAAAATGCATTGCAATGATATCATTATAAAATATAGATTTAAATGTAATTTTAGTCCATGTGGATTTAGCTATTTTGTGAGTTTAGTCCTAATGTTTCATTTTTCGCATGTGGGTCCAAAAATGTTTCACCATTGTCATTTTAGTCCACTGGGTTAACTTTATCAATTATTTCTATTAACGAGAAAGGCAATTCGGTCATTTTATATGGCCGAATTGCTCCTTTAGTTCACAGAATTACTTATAAAATAACCGAATTGCCATCCTCGTTAACAAAAAAATGATGAAGTTAACCCAATGGACTAAAATGGCAATGGTGAAACCTTTTTGAGCACACAGACGAAAAATGAAACCCTTGGACTAAACTGGAAAAATAACTCGAAACATATGGACTAAAATGGCATTTAACTCTAAAATATATAACCTCAAGTTGTTCGTTTTTCTTTTTACTTTATAGATTTGAAGAGATAAGGACGAATTCGTACGAAAAAGCTGTTTACTAATTCAAACAACTTTAAATACAATTAAACAAGTTAATTCAATTAACATTTGAATTTAAGAGCTAGATTATCGTTTACCAAATATGACTAAACCTCTAAGGGTATCTTTGGCAAAAGTAGTTGTTAGTTGGAAGCTGATAACTGGTATATTTGGTGTTTGGTAGAGTAGCTGTAACTTTTAATAAAATGATCAAAATTGACATAAGTAAAAATTTAAAGAGTTTGTAAATTAAAAAGTTCATTATCTGTAGAGGTTAAAATAGTCATTTTGTAGCTCCTACTAAACGCTACTAGTAGGAACGTTCAACCAAAAGTTTCAAACTCCAAATCTAAAAGGTTCAAGCTGCTTCAACAAAACAAGTCTTAAACCTAGAGAATTCAATAAATAAACTTATTGGGCTTCCTCTTAAATTCATTGTGTTGCTTACGGATTAAACGAAAACCCATAGATTTAAATGATGGGCTGGATTTTTTTAGAGCAAATAAAAACGAAGTGGGATAAAAAAAAGGTTCACGAAAGGAGTCTTGGAGGGCATGGTTCGAGGGGCGGTAGCCTTGCGGTTGAAGGTTGAAATCGCGAGAAAAAGAAACCCACGGAACGGGTCAATAATATTTATTTATTTCATTCTTAGGACTCAGTACGTTTAACTTTGATGTGTAATATTTTTATTCTCGAACTTATTTAAATTGTGATACATGAGTCTTGGAGGGCATGGTTCGAGGGGCGGTAGCCTTGCGGTTGAAGGTTGAAATCGCGAGAAAAAGAAACCCACGGAACGGGTCAATAATATTTATTTCATTCTTAGGACTCAGTATGTTTAACTTTGATGTGTAATATTTTTATTCTCGAACTTATTTAAATTGTGATACATGAGTGTTGCTCGAATGTGACAATATGTTGACGGGCAGGTATAGTATATTATTCAGTTAGGGGCTGTTTGGTAGCCTCTGAATGGTCATTAAGAGACTACCTCTTAATGGAACCATTAATAATTTTAACAATGAGAAGGTAGAAGAATGTGACATGTGATGATTTACCATTCAGAGGTTACCTCTTAACCATTTAGACTTGAGGTTACCTCTTATTCATTCAGATGTTTTAAACCATTAAGAGGTAGCATTTGAATGGTTATTAAGAGGCTACCAAACAGCCCCTTAGTATTTCTAACTTAGTTGGGGCAATTAGACAAAAGATGAATCGTAGAAATTTATATAGTTTATTTCAGGGTAGCGTAATATAAAAAACGTAAATGAAAAAATGGTACTTTGCCAGAAAAATTAAGGGAAAGCGGGTGGTACCCACTGTTGCAGAAATCGGCCTAGGCGGCCGATTAATCGGCGCCTAGGCGCTAGGCGGTTGGCTACTGATTAATTTTAAGCTAGTCGGTGGAATTAATCGGTTTTGGTCAAAGTCGGCCGTAGGCGGTCCTAGGCGGTGAAAATCGGTCCTAGGCGGTCAAAAATCGGATTAATCGGACTATATTAATCGGTCAAAATCGGTCCTAGGCGGTCCTAGGCAGTCCTAGGCGGTCCTAGGCGGTCAAAATAGGTCAAAAGCGAACCATACTATCTGAAACTTGAAGTATTTATGTGAATTTTGAAGTATTATTTTTATATTATTGGGTATATATATATAATTTTGAAAAAATACATATAAAAATCCCATTCCGATTAATCCCGATTAATCCCTATTAATCCCGATTAATCCCTAGGCGGTACCTCACCGCCCGACTAGCGCCTAGCGCCTTCTACAACATTGGTGGTACCCCTAAGATTACACTACATCCGTCTCTGAAACCAACAAAAACTTGTTTTTTTTTATTAACACTAGGACCTACCTTGTAACAAGTGGTAACCCTCGTCTCCCCTTGACGCTCGGTAGTGTAAATCTTGAAAAAAAAATGGATGTTTTTCGATTTCATTACCCGTTTTTTTAACATTGCTCTATAAGGATTTTCTAGACACGCCACCGGTTAACACCACCAGATAATATCACGAGAATAGATATGAGCCCAATAGTCACAATTCATAAATATCTAAGCCTGGAATACAATATCTTAACTAAATCGTAGCCCAGTCATGATCACGAAAAACACAAAAGAAAATATTGTTGTCACACCGTAAATCTAAATAAAAATTAAACCAGGATGTCACTCTCGCTATTCACCGGCACCTTTTTTTTTCTCTCTCGTGGGCTTCATGGACTTTCAGCTCCTACCAAATAAGTAATAATTATTGGCCCATACGAAGAGGTGCACAAAGTGGTTAATTCTAATAACCGGTTCGGTTAACCAGTTATACCTGTTAATTTGACTTTTTGACTTCAACCGGTTAATATTTTAACCTGTTATTTTTTAACTGGTCCGGTTAATTACTTTAAACCGGTTCGGTTAATTAATCGGTTATTTTGTCTTTTTTTTCAGTTTTTTTTTTCCGGTTAACCGGTCTATCGGTTAAAAAACTGGTTTAAGAAAATCGGTTGCTATACTAAATACTTATAACTAATTACAAACATACAGTTAAAAATAACCACCAACCGATTATTCCTAAATCGGTTATTAACCAATTACGGTTTCGATTAATTACCGGTTACAGTTAATTAACCGGTTATTTAATTCATCATGTTTTTTTAGTCGGCTTCTTTCAACTATTGGCCCATTCCTTTTCATTGCCAACTTGCTACTTGAGAACTTGAGAATTTTATTTAAACTTTATAGTATTTAATTTCATTGGTTTAGCCCAATTTCCACTTTATAGTATTTAATTTCATTGGTTTAGCCCAATTTCCTTTAAAACCTCTAAACATAGAAAAGTAATATTAATTAATATATTACATAATAATATCCATGCATTTCTTAAGGCTAAAGTCATGTTGTCGATCTAATAGGCATAAGGATTAACTGGATTAATGGTTAGATTCAGGCAAACATTGAATCGTGAGATTATATAAGGTTACAAAATGAAAAATTATTAAGAGGTTAAGTAATTGCTACATTGAAGGAAAGGAGGTGATTAATGTTTTGGTTAAAATAAATTCATGATTAAATTTCAAACTTTCATTTTGTAACTCAGTATATCGTATTGTCCATTAAATTTCAAACTTTCACCTTATAAACCAATATATCATATCGTCTTAACATCTCGTGTCTTAATTTCGGCTTCATATCGCGTCTTAATATCCCATGAAAATTACTTTTTTCTGTCAAAAAGTTATATTTTAATATAGTATAGATTGGTTACGGTTTCATGAGTAATGAGTCTACGAGACAATCATAATTTATATTCTATAGAAGTAGATGATTTCCGCAAAAATAATGTGCATATGGGTTTATTTTGATCACCTCAAGTTTTTCAACAAATCAATTAGGTTCAACTTAAATTAGAAAACATGTCAAAACATGTTTTTTTTTACTTAAAAAACTCTATTAGAAAACGAGCCAAAACATGTTTTTTTTACTTAAAAACCTCCAAATGGGTTATCATCACCCATGATTATTGAGTGTCTCAGACACCTACTCCTTGTCGCCGAGCCGACATGTAACACCCTAAATTTTAACCTTGACTTTTATCAAAATATAGTTTAAGTACATGACTTTAACTAACGAAGTTCATAAGTAACAAGACCTTAGTCATCTAATGACTAAGTTAAAACATACAAAAGTTGTTTGTTAGATCGTTTACAACCCATGAAAACATCATTAAGAAAGATTAAACGCATAGCGGAAGCTTCAAAATAGAGTGTTCGGTTCTTCACTTTATCACTTGATCGCCATCCGTAAGCTACACTAATTAACCTATGATCAAAACATTAAACTTATTAGTTTTGATCGTTATTGTAAATCATAAACACAAAGATAAACATTACATCTGAAATAATAAACACGAAACAACAATTCTGGGTTTATCGTAAATTACGGTCTCACCGTAATTTACGGTATGCCCTGAACTTTCCTGGTTACCGTAAACCAGTAGAGATGCACCGTAACAAGTCTGTCCATTACCGTAAATTACGGTAAGACCGTAATTTACGGTAAGAGCTGGAAATCTATGTTTTGTTTTGATGATTCATCTCATTCAACAATTCTTGTAATTTGCTTTTCTATTCACTTATATCATCCAAATTTTTAGTATTTCTAATAATGTATTAGTTATTAACTAATAACATAACACTATCCATCATATTCCGGAGTATAGATATATATATATATATATCAAGTTTCACTTGATTAATTGACCCGTTTGGCTCGTCTACGGAAATCCCTCCCTTATGACGACTACCAACGAATTATAACAAACTTTTGACCCATTATCTTATATAGCAACATCAACGTTTCATTCCATGGCATCCTTTATTTTAAAATTCAAGTATACATTATATAAACATCCAATCTACTAAATGTAACGGGTCAAGTTACATACCTTAGCGTACGCCCTTCAACCGCGAGTCACTACCGGCTTGTCCACTCGACGTTCCGGTATCTTGTCCTATAGAGTTCAATTCAAGACATGTTTAGAACTCTCTTTAGACCTCACTTCGCATATTATACCGAAACATCATAATTATGCGTTAAAGCTTTAACAATTCAGTTTCAAGCCTTCTTTGAGGCATTTTATCAAACACCTTGAGGGCAGAATTTTATATCTTTCACATTCAAGTTTTTAGCTTGCTATTTAGCTAACTTAATCATCAATATAGCCTTCATATATCATTTAAACATCATGCATTTTCTGAAATCATTTCCTATAATAAATTTTCACTAGGATAATCATCTAAACCCTAGTGTTCATCATCATCATGTAAAACCCACAACCCACCTTCAAGGTGATCATGGAGATTTCCTGAATTTGGTCATGATTTTACATGTAGTTGATTAGGGTTCACTTCTAAACACCATATCAACTCTAATCTAATCATTTAACACACATGCAACATCAAAATTTCCAGATTTCCTAAATCATGAGAATTTCAAGTTTATAGATTGCATCAGATTTTACATACCTTTCAATCCTCTTGAGATGAGGATCTCGATTCTAGGCTCAGATTTCGCTTTGGACCAGATTCACTCCTCCAATTTAAGAGTTTTAGTGATTTTAGGGTTTGGAATATGGGGGTGTCGCCCCCTGCTCTTTTCTTGATCGACCTGCACCTCTAAATGAGGTGTTTGGTTTATTTTTATTTTTTTTATTATCTAGTTTAGTTACAATTTAACAACTAAGGCCCCTCTACTTTCATCAATATATCATTTAGTAGTTTTTAACCTTGTTATTGGCTATTTCTAGTCTTGTAACTAACTAGGTTAAGAGTTCCTAGTTAATAAATTCTCGTCTATTTATACTTTATATTTCCAATATAAAGTTTTATATTTTCGGGGTGTTACACGACACCACCACCACCACCATCATCATCGTCACCACCGTTCCCACACCCACCACTATCATCGTCGCCACCACATCACCACTACCGTCGCCACTCCACCACCCATTGTCAACATGTCTACCACCGCCGCCGCCACAGCCATCTCCACCGTTGCCACTAGCCACGAAAAAAACACAAAGGGTGAACATTAAACTTTTATACTTTTTAAACTTCTGATTTCAATCCGACTCTCTTTTATCCAATGCCCATTTTAACCTAAATATATAATAAAAGAAACCACTTTAGGGACACTTGTAATCATATTAGAGCATCTCTTATAGATAATTATTATTTTAATTTAATATTTTCTAATTAATTATAGATAACCCTTTTATTAAATATTATTTAAATTAATATCTTATAGATAATTATTATTTAGTTTAATCTTCTTCTCATTTATAATATTATTTAGAGAAAAATACGATTTTGGCCCCTGTGGTTATATCATTTTTACCCTTTTAGCCTAAAAAAGAATTTTTTAACATCTGAGTCTCCAACTTTTTTTTTCTAATTCTTTAGACCTCTAACACTAACCCCATCCATTAAATGTTAGGGGCCAAAAGGGTTAAAAAAGACGTATTTTTATCACTTTTACCCTTTTAGCCCAAAAATGATTTTTTTAACATCTAAGCCCTCAACGTCTTCTCTTCTAACCCTTTTGGCCCCTAACACTTTTAGCTCAAAAATGATTTTTTTAACATCTAATCTCCCAACGTCTTCTTTTATAACCCTTTTGGCCCCTAACACTAACCTCATCCATTAAATGTTAGGGGCCAACAGGGTTAAAAAAAGACGTTAGGGGCCAAAAAGGTTAGAAAAAAGACGTTGGGGGTTTAAATATTAAAAAAAATCTTTTTTGGGCTAAAAGGGTAAAAGTGATATAACCACGGGGGCCAAAATCGTAATTTTATTATTTGATGTATAAAATTCAATTCATACAATACATGAGGTTTTTTAAGGATATATATTATGTAGTACAGAAAATTACATTTATTCAACCCGTGTAATAAATGAGGTTTTTTTAAAGATGTATTATTTTATTATTTGGTAAACAATATTATATTTATTCAACTCGTGTAATACACGTGGTTTTAAAAATATAACTTTTTTATTTGGTATATAAAATTACATTTATTCAACATGTACAATATTGTTCTTATAAATATAATTTTTTATTATTTAATATATAAAATTATATTTATTCAACTCGCGCAATAAAGAAGGTTTTTAAAGATATATTGTTTTATTATTTATTATATAAATTTTATTTATTTAACCCGTGTAATACACAGGGTTATAACCTAGTTTTAACCTAAACTAAAACAATACCTAATGCAACCCGTTTTATTCCGAACCCATTCCGCTTAAAACTCGTATTAACCCGAACATGTTTTGACCCATCACCCAAACCCGCCCGGCCCGCCCAATTCCCATTCTTCCTCATAACCGGTCCAAGACCAAAATCTATCAAAAAACCCAAGCAACCAACACTTCGAAACATTCAATTTCACAATCACTCTGCTCCAATTCTCCAGTATTTCTTCTCCAAATCAGTTCCAATTCATTACGGTAAGTTCATTTCTCCATTAACACCTTTAATTTCTCACACATTAATCGCATATCAACCTTTAATCCTTACAAAAACTCGATCTACACCTCAAAACCTAGAGATCTGTAGATCAAAATGCCGTTATTGTTCATAACAATTACATTATTCACAGTTAACAACAATTCAACACCAGCAGCAGCAGCAGTAGAAGAAGAAGAAGAAACAACGGTCATTAAACGATGTCGTTTGAGTTAGAAGAAGAAGATGCCTTCGAGCACACGTTACTAGTGGTTCGAGAAGTTTCCGTGTTCAAAATACCGCCGCGATCCACCAGCGGCGGATACAAGTGCGGCGAGTGGCTGCAATCGGACAAGATCTGGTCCGGGAGGCTCCGAGTGGTGTCGTGCAACAATCGGTGTGATATCCGGTTAGAGGATCCGAATTCTGGTGATTTGTTTGCAGCGTGTTTTGTGCATCCTGGACAGAGGGAGAATGCGGTGGAATCGGTGCTTGATTCGTCGAGATATTTTGTGTTGAAGATTGAGGATGGGACGGGGAAGCATGCGTTTATCGGGCTAGGGTTTACGGAGAGGAATGAGGCGTTTGATTTCAATGTGGCGTTGTCGGATCATGAGAAGTATGTGAAGAGGGAGAGTGAGAAGGAGGATGGTGGTGAAGGGAGTGATGAGAGGCAGATTAATATTCATCCTGCTGTTAATCATAGATTGAAGGTATTGTTATTACTTTTGGTTTTCACTAATTTTTTGAAGTATTGAAGTTTAGGCAAGGTTGTAAGGATCGTTAGGCGTTAGTCGGCCGGTGAGGTACCGACTAGCGATTAATCGTGATTAACAGTGATTAATCGGATTGGGATTTGATATGTGATTTTCAGTTTTATATGTATATACACACATTTTTTATGTATTTTATTAAGTAGACATGATTTAACACCTTATTCGACCCATATTTTCAAGTAGATAGGATTAATTGCCAGAATCTACAGGTTTTGGTCAAGAATCTAGCCTAAATTTGACCGGAATTGCTAAACTACCACCGATTTTTGGCTAATTAGGGCTGTATTTGACTACTGTTGACTGCCTACTGATTAATTGACCGATTAGATAAAAATTACTCGGTGAACCTGGGAGTAGCGATTAATCGGCGACTAATCGGGATTTTTACAACCATGAGTTTAGGTTGTCTTGTTGCTGTCGGTTACTTCTCTGTTTTTTTTATTCATCATAAATGCTAATTTGAATTGTTACGAATTACAGGAAGGTGAAACAATTAGGATCACTGTAAAAAACAAGCCTGCTAGTGGAGCTGGGATGCTTTCGGCTGCTGGATTATCTGGCGGTGCTGGTGGGTCTGAAAAGATTAAGCCACTAAGCCTTGCTCCACCACCTGTTACCTCCACAAGGAGTGGAGCTTCGGAAACCGAGAAGGTTAAGCCGCTAGGCCTTGCTCCTCCACCTGCCACCACTCGGAAAACAAGGTCACTTATCCCACCGCCACCCAATGACCCTTCTGCTGTTAGGATGACATCTACTAATCACAAGGAAACTGCAAAGAGTTCTACAGATGCTTTTACTGATTTTTCTCAGATTGAGGTATGTTTATCATTTGATGTCATGTACTATATTCTTTAAACCTTCATTACAGCTTGCATCGTTTTATTTTGGGTTTTCACATACTATATTCACCATTGATTCATTGGCTTTGGTAATTTAGTCTTAATATGTTAGAAGATGCTTGTAAATTACATGTTCACGAATGAGTATAAGCAAATTAGCCAAAAACACCCACAAATACATCGTAGAAGCGTTATCTGGTGTCTGCATAATGTATGTCTGTAAAGCGCAATCCATACATTTAACAATACCCATTAATTGTATAATATCTCGCATCATATATAATATCAAATGACAGTTGTCTTGTGTCTATCTTCATTTTTATAACCAGAATGGTATTGATAGTGGATATCCACATCTGTATGTACTTTTTGGAAACAAAAGAGTGCTCGGTGCTGGTATTATCTTTAGGTGGTATGATAATATTTAACAGATAATCCTATCGATAAATGAAAACTCACCAAATTAGCTTACTTATGCTTTTACCTCAAATACTTATGAATGGTTAGATTTAGGTTGTGTTATCTCTCAAATGGGTCAAGTAAGATGAAAATTTAAGAAAAAAAAAACTTTAGCTAATGTGGGAACAGTATCATGCTTGGGTAATATGAAAATGCGTAACAGAGAATCCTATGGAAAAACGAAAACACGCCAAATTAGCTTAGTTATGCACTTATGTTTTTACCTCATTTACTTATTGATTGGCTGGATTCAGGTTGTGCTATTTCTCGTATGGGTCAAATAAGAAACAAAAACATACTTTAGCTAATATGGAAAAGTATTATCTTTAGGTAGTATGATAAATACGTAACAAATAATCCTATCGATAGATGAAAACTCATGAAATTAGCTTAGTTATACTTTTACCTAATTTACTTATGAATGGTTGGATTTAGGTTGTGTTCTCTCAAATGGGTCAAATAAGAAAAAGGAAACGAACTTTAGCTAATATGGGAACGGGTCATATAGTTTTAAAAGTCACCAAAATTCTACTTTTTAGGCATGCAACTTCATAAATCAATTTATTTAAATATTTATATTGTACTTAATTCCTTCTAACAATATTGTTTCTGGAATCATAATTAAAACATTATTTATATATATAAAAAAGTAAAAACGGACAAAACAATGTACTAAGAAATTGACCCGTTTACCCAACCCATATTGACCTGCTCTGTCATGTACTAGGTTTGATCCGTTAATCTGCGTCACTTCTATATTCATAGTTCCTTTACTTACACTTTGCTATTTACACAGAAGAATCTTCCTTCCATTAGTGGTTCTGGATCAGGTCAAAATAAAAACACTGCAGCTGGATGGGCAGCATTTTGAGGTTGTAATACTTGGTAATCATTTATTGTGTTATGTTTGGAAACACAGAATATGGCCCATTATTACTAATAATTGTACCTGAAATATGTCGATTACTACACTTGATTCAACTTTTTTGTTTCATATTTATACCTGCAATTGCGGTTTCACTCAAGCCTAAGATCCTGAGTTCAATAATGCCTTATAACATTGCTTTCAACCCAAGATCTTTTACTACCTTCAGAAGTGGATGGCGGCACAGTTTGGTGCTCATCTACCTGCTATCATTATGTAATTTGCCCTGATGATTGGAATGAAATATAATATCTTTTGATTAAAAAAAACCAGACCCTCAGTTGCACCCAACCCAATAACCTCAGTAAATGTATAGTTGCAGCGTGGATTAACTGTAGTCTCTGGACGAAAAACCAAAGTTTATAAAACGAGAAAGTAGCACGGTCAGACAATACATCAACCTTAGTGATTTTGGATAGATATTTGGAACTTCACAAAAAATTCAAACGACATGACAATTCAAGCAAAATTTATACAATAGGGTCAAGACCAAATTTCATACACTTGCAAAAAACAAAATAAAAAGGGAAAGAAATACAATATAAAATTCAATGAAATTGTTAAAATGTTTTATGATGGACAATCTGCCTGGTTGCTCAATACTTTGCCCTGCATCACGTTTCATAGAGGTGCAAAAGAAATAGTTGGACCAAACATAACTCAATAAAACCAAATATTAGTTATATACACACACACCCTTGTGATATGTAGCAAGAGAAAGTACCTTAGGGAATAGATTGTTGCATATAAAGACGCCACTCATCGATATATGCCATCTTGTCTTCATCCATGCTTGGTACTTTATCACATCCCTCGAGTTTTTCTATTATCTTGGTAGTCTTACCATAAAGCTTTGCTGCAACCTTCACACTTTCCTCTCTTTTCTCTATCACACTTTCATGGCATCTTAATGTTATGACTCGCGGTAGGTTGGTGAAGCAAGCACAAAATATGTCCGCAATCATGCCTTCTAAATGGGAAAACAACTGCTTTTTGGTAACTGGTTCTGTGTTGCTATGGAATTTAAGCAAGATTGTTTGTGTGATTCGGTACATTGAATTGGCAGCAATCAACTTGCTAGGAGGGTTCTCTGTGAGTTCTCCATCACTACTTTCTTTGATTTCAGTCACAATTTCTTTAGCTTTATCCGAAAACCATTCAACAATCTCTGTTGCTGCTTTTCCATTAAATGCATTTTTTGCTAGAGGATTGTCCAACCACTTGCATTTATATTCGACTTCATGCCATAAGGACGTACTGGCCTTTTGAAGATTTACATATACGCTTGAACAATTAAAGCTTTCTTCCACAAGATGAGTGAACGAAAGACCTTCACCAACACTTCTTAACAAGTTCTCAATTGTATCCTTACGTATATTCGGGATAGCAACAGTAATGCACGTTAATGTTACTATCGGTAAGCTCCAACTGTTAGCGGGTTCAGAAAGAAGCAGAGATTGAACATGATCAGTGTCGAATATTTGTACTCCTTCGAATTCAGTAAGGTTATCGAGAAGCTCTAAAAGATTGTTGTTTTGTTCCTTCTCAGCCTTTGATATGAAAGAATTCACAGATTTTGAAATGCCCTTTAGCGTTTTTTCAGCAAGCTCTTTCCCATCGTCAATTTGCAAGACGTACTTGCTGAGGTCTTCATCTATATCATCAGTCCTTGAGGTGATGTTTGAGGTAAAACAACTTCCAACAAACACTGGGGCTACTGTCCCTATGAGCCATATCAATTTGCACAATATGACAATCACCTTTTGGAACCCAATGAAAAAGCTTAGAAAGATATTTTTTGAAATATAGATGAGACTTTTTGTTCTTCGATTGCTTGATAGAAAAACTACAGGGCTTTGTTTCCACTTACGCAACGTTTGGATCCAATATTTCTCTACATCAAAAAACATGAAATAATTCGTATTCCATTTAGTGCCCAGCGTGAAGTTTAAAACTGAAAAACATCTGGATATAGGAGCAATGATTCCCACCACGACTCCAATGGACTGTGTGATGAAAATCATAGTTATTGACCACTTATATGGTGATCCATCTAGATTCTTAGAATCAAATAGTAGTACCTTAATGTTATTAGATTGAAACAGAGTGAAGAACACCGAAGCCAGGTTTATGACCAAAACTGTTACACAAATTGCACCAGAAGCAGTGGATAATGGATTACTAGCCATCACAAACTGAGGGCTATCGGTTTCTCCCATGACCCAATACCTTCTCACATGTTGTCTTAGTTTCTCAACTGTAGACGTTTGGATATGTTGTAGACGTTGACCAGTTAAAAGTATTTTGTTTTTGGCTTGATACTTGGATTCTAAAACTTCTTTAGAGGTTGGAATTGTTAGAGAGGAAGAAATCGTTATTATTAGTAACAAGAGGATCATAGTCGTATTGATGCCTGCAACCATATTGAATCCAAAGTAAACATCCATAGTTTCAAGAACACCGTTGTTTGAAAACACACCCATGTGAATATTATTATGAATAACACCAGTATTAATCTGAATGCATATATTCACAATAATGGTGATAACAAGAATACACAAACCTATTACGTTTGCTAGTAGTGTCTTGTTGTCCATAGATGCTAAAGAAGGCATTAAGTTGGCCATCATCAAGCACATGAATGACAAACTTCCTATCTTGGCTGCTTTTTCTACGTAACCTGGCATCGGGCTACTTAGATCGGTGGGCAATTTCATAGCGACAGATATCACCGTGATAGAGGCAGCATTTAGAGAGAAATACTTGCAAGGATCCAAAATTTTCTATTTCGGAAACCATGCACCAAATCGGCCTCCATGGCAAGGATGCAGACACCCGAAGCTGCTGCAATGTAGATCCCAATCCACACCATAGGTTCGCTAAACCTGTCACTCTCTATCTTGTCTGTGATACAAGCATTACATTCATAATTGTATGAATCCATGTTGGGATTTTCAGCCAAGTGATGAGTTTAGTTGATGCTAAAAATGAAGATAACCATATCTTTCATATCAATTGGCAGTTTGTAGGAAGAAATTACGGTATTGTTGTACTGAAACTTCCTTTCTATGCAATTGAATAACCATAGATATGATTCAGGACGACTTTGACCACTAACAAAAAGTTAAGAAAATTACGAAAATAGCCAAGAAAAAGGTTGACTTACCAAAATAGCCACCTCATGCGTCCTTGGAGCAGGGCATCCCACATCTTATGTGTCTGCCATTCTTTAAATGGATGCGTGTATGGATGAAGCAGCAAGTACGAAAATGGGAGGCATGGGATGAGTCACGGACGCATGAGATGAATCAGGGACGCATGGGATGAGTCACGGACGCATGGGATGAGTCGGCAATGCATTGGATGAGTCACGGACGCATGGGATGATGGGATGAGTCACGGACGCATGGGATGCCTCAAACGGACACATGGGATGATGGGATGAGTCACGGACGCATGGGATGCCTCAAACGGACACATGGGATGAGTCACGGACGCATGGGATGCATGGGACGCATGATGTCATTGAGACACGTGTCACTTCTACATTGGCGTACGCATTAATGAGCCATGTAGACGCATAAGCTCTCTCGTAATCAGTGATGCCCTGGTCCAAGGACACATAAGATGGCTATTTTGGTAAGTCAACCTTTTTCTTCGCTATTTTCATAATTTTCTCAAAAGTTAAACACAAATGGTCCAAATGAACCAAACTTGTTTATTGAGATGACTAGGAGTTCACGTGATTCGCTCAGCCATTTGGTAATTGTAAATATCGTTATTTCCAGAAATAGTTATTATATAGTACTGGCTGATCTATTGTTGAATAGGTCTTGGTAATCAGTCCTCAATAATGGCGCCTTGTTTTTCTTCTTTTATTTTTTTATGGGATAATGACGAGAAATGAGAGGGACGGATCCAGAAATTTTTTCAGGTGGGGTCATTATTTTTAGAGGAGTAAACTGCAATTGGCAATGTTAGAGCCAATTGGCACTGTTAGCCCCTCCCAGGAAAATATTGCTATTTGACCCCCCAACATTGTTGTTCTGTCGCAAGATTACCCCCTGCCGTTAAAAACTGTTTAAAGTCAACCTAACTTATAAACGGTCAAGGGGTATTATTGTCATTTCCACTTGGTTTTCATAGCTTACACCCTGTATAATAAGTTAACTAAACATCTTACCCCCTAAGCTAAGCATTCCCACCATTCCCTACACCAAAACACTTTCTTCTTCATCATAAATTTAAATCAGACCACACACACATAAAAATCAAACTACTAACCATCTCTCCTTCAACACAGCCACATACACTGACTTCTCTCAACTCCGATAGCCGGAGATCGGCTGCCCGGTCGGTCCGTCTTTTCCGGCTAGACACCCTCATCCACACCCCTAAACCACCCTCCTCCCTTGTTCAAAAAAACGGCCGACCACCACCACCGTCTGGTGGCGGCGGCGACGAGACATAGAGACGAAGAAAGAGACGATGGAAGAGAGGGAGACCGAGGAGAGAGAGAAAGAGCAGCAACTGGTGACGGGAACAGAGCCGCCGTCGGCGGCGGTGCGGCTGGCCGGCCGGCGACAGCTCGATGATGATTGATGAAGTCCTGCTGTGGACGATGATGATGGTGGTGTTATATGTTGCCTAGTAAGAGAACAAACACAATAATTGGGGGTTGAATTGTATTGAGACTGTATTGTACTAAAAAATTAGGGTTATACAAAAATGGTGTTTATATAGTCCACCATATTACACACTAGCCCCTATACTATTCGTTTCCTTCTTTCCGACACTCCCCCTCAAGTTGAGTAGTGGGATCTCCAATACTTAACTTGCTTAAACAGCTACTAAACGCATTTCCGTTGACTGCTTTTGTGAGAATATCTGCGAGTTGATCTTTTGATGATATATACGGAAGCTCTATGATCCTTTCGTCCAGTTTCTCCTTGATGAAATGTCGATCTACCTCCATGTGTTTTGTTCGATCATGCTGAACTGGATTTTCTGAGATTTGTATTGCAGCTGTATTGTCGCACATAATTTTACTGGGTGCTGCCCTTTGAGAGAAACCAATGTCTTCTAGAAGTTTCCTGATCCAAAGAACTTCGCTTAACCCTCGAGCTATGCCTCTGAACTCTGCTTCTGTACTCGACAGAGCGACCACCTTCTGTTTCTTACTCCTCCAGGTAACAAGGTTTCCACCAACCAAGGAGAAGTACCCTGATGTTGACCTTCGATTTCCCTTATCTCCTGCCCAGTCGGCATTAGTGTAAAGCTCAACATTTAAATGTCCATTTGCTTTGAACAACACTCCATGGCCTGCGGTTCCCTTTAGGTACCTTAGAATTCTCTGAGCAGCTTCCATGTGAGCCACTTGCGGTTGGTGCATAAACTGAATTACCATTCCAACAGCATAAGCTATATCAGGGCGAGTATGGGAGAGATAAATTAACTTGCTCCCGAGCCGTTGATACCTCTCTTTGTCTGCCCCATTAAGTTCCATGTGAAGGTTGTGGTTCACCACCATTGGCGTTTCTGCTGGTTTACAATCAATCAAACCAGTTTCCGCCAGGAGATCAAGGACATACTTCTTTTGGCAGATGAAAATCCCCCGTTTGGACCTGAGAACTTCTATTCTAAGGAAATACTTGAGATTCCCAAGGTCTTTCATTTCAAACTTTGAAAACAAATTCTTTTCCATCCGTGCTATCTCTTCCACATCATTTCCGGTGATAATCATGTCGTCTACATATATGATCAGGCAAGTTACAAGGTCGTTTCTTCTTTTGAGGAACAAGGTATGATCAGCGTTACTTTGGTAATACACGTATTCTTTCATGGCCAAGGTGAACTTTCCAAACCAGGCCCGAGGTGACTGTTTTAGCTCGTATAGAGATTTTTTCAACCGACAAACCTCCCCATCTTTAAAATCCCCTGATAAACCTGGAGGTGCTTCCATGTAGACTTCTTCCGCTAGGTCTCCATGGAGAAATGCATTTGTAACATCAAACTGATGGAGAGGCCAATTCTTATTTGCTGCCATGGAGAAAAGGACTCTGATGGTGTCCATTTTTGCAACCGGAGAAAACGTCTCAGAGTAATCGATCCCATACGTCTGAGTGTACCCTTTTGCTACAAGCCGAGCTTTGTATCTTCCAATAGAACCATCTGGTTTATACTTAATTGAATACACCCAACGACAACCAACTGTTTTCTTTCCTTTTGGGAGAATACACTTTTCCCACGTATTGTTTTTCATAAGAGCTTGCATCTCTGTTTCCATTGCTTCTTTCCAGTTCTTCTTACCTTGTGCTTCTTTTACAGAGCCAGGTATTTGTTTGGAGTATAGAGAGGTGACAAATGCTTTCGCATTGTTAGATAAGTTCCCATTAACTATATTAGCTACAGGATACCTTGAGGTTCTGGTTTCCCTTTCTGGCGAGTACCGTTTTGGAGGGACCCCTCTATTGGCTCTAGGAGGGAGGGGGTATCTTCCGGTTGTCTCTGCCGCAACTGATTCCACATGTTCGACGACTTGTTCAACCTCTTCCAAGTCTGGTTCGCCCTGTTCCACATCTGGTTCAGCCTATGGAGTAGGTTCCGTTGTTATCGGTTCTATGTGTTCCCCTGTTGTCTCATGGTTATAAAATGTAGAACCTCCAGGTCCTCAGTATTTCTTACCTCAGGTATCACGTTGGATGGACTTTCTTTAGTGGTACTATGCTCCGTAGATTGTGTGGCTGTGTTTGAAGGACCCGTAGTACTGTGATGATTTTCTGTTGTTACTTCTTCAGATGAGGGAAGTTGAGTTAGCCAACTCAGGGTGTCTATACATTCGTTCTCCCCCTGACCACTGAGTTGGGTGTCATAAAAGTATTTTGTTTCAAGAAAGTCAACATTCATTGTGGTGAACATTTGATGAGTTTTTGGATTATAACACCGGTAACCTATTTGGTTGATCCCATAGCCGACAAATACACATTTCTCAGCACATGGGCCAAGCTTGTTCTGGTTGATTTTGGGTATGTGGACAAATGTCGTACACCCGAAGATTCGAGGTTCAAGTGTAAGAGGATGGGGAATACTGGCAGACTTAGACAGATAATCTAAGGGAGTTTTAAATTTAAGAGCTTTTGTGGGAAGCCAATTCAGGAGATACACGGAGGTTGCAACTGCATCCGGCCAGAAAGTTTTAGGAACCTAGTATTCGATTAAAATGGCTCGAGTCATTTCAAGAATAATACGGTTTTTCTGTTCGGAAACACCGTTTTGTTCGGGGGTATGAGAACAAGAGGTTTGATGAATTAATCTCCTTTGGTTATAAAGAATTGTTTCATGGGTGTATTGACAAATTCCCCCCCCCCCCCCCCCGGTTGTCGGATCGAAGGATTTGGATTTGAGTTCGGAATTGAGTTTGAATCATGGCATAAAACGTGATAAATTTTTCGTAAACTTCGGATTTGTTTTTTAAAAAATATACCCATTTCATGCGAGTGCAATCATCCACGAATAGTATGAAGTACCGTAGACCCTGCCCCCCCCCCCCAATCACAGGGGCAGGACCCCACACATCAGAATGGATTAGTGAAAAAGGTAAAGCAACTTTCGTATTGCTAGGTTTAAATGGTTGTTGATGGCTTTTGGCACGAAGACAGTTTTCACAATCTATTTTCCCATTTGAAGGAAAGAGTTTTGGAAACAAAATGTGCGAATAACCATTGGATGGGTGTCCCAAACGTCTATGCCATAGCCAGACTTCTCGATTTTCGGTTCCATGTGCCAACATCACAGTACCCTGTTGAGCCACTTCATCCACGTAGTACAATCCTTGGCACTCAGTACCATGTCCAATAATCACACCCGTCCTGATATCCTGTAGAAGGCAGAAAGTAGGATGCATTAGTACGGTGCAATTTAACTCTTTGGTAATATGGCTAATTGAGAGCAGTTTGTGCGATAATGATGGAACATATAGACAATTTGATAATTTCATAGTTGGTGAAATCTCAATTGTTCCTCCTCCTTTCACTTGCATCGTTTCGTTGTTTGCAGTATGGATTTGGGTTTTTTGAGGATTGGACATTGACCGTATGTCTAGCGGTTCAAACGTCATGGTGTCAGTGGCACCAGAATTGAATATCCAAGAACTGTTTTTTCCATGGTTGATTTCCATTTTTTTTCTTTTTTTAAGGAACTGAGGAACACCTAGCCGAGGAACCAACTCTATGAAAGGTTAATAGGATTCGAATCAGTCAAGCTGCACTATAATGATAGCCGCGACCAATATCAGACCTACTAAGCAATCGAGAAGAGGAACCGGTTAGCAACAGATCCAAAGGGCCGAACAGAACCGAATCCCAGAAGCGAATGGAAGGATCGAAAGATCGACTTAGGGAGAGAGGTCAAGCCGGGAGAGATAGCGACCTCGCAAACTAAGCATGTCTTCTCCTCTTCGTCGAGCCACCGGCGACTGGAGAAAGGAATGTTCGTGGGAATGAATGTTCGTGGGAAGAATAAAAAATTCGTGGGCGACGAAGACTAGATGTTCGTGTTGTGGTTTTGTTTGAAGGTTCGTGAAGAATGGTTCAGAGAAGGTTCAAGGTTCTTGAAAAGGTTCAAGGTTCTTGAAAAGGTTCAAGGTTCGTCGAATGTGAACTTTGAGGGGTTTAATCAATGGAGAAGAGTCAAGAGGAAGGTTCGGTGGGAAGAAGGTTCGTCGAATGTGCACCAGCCGCGTTCATGGATCTCATGAATCGCGTCTGCAAGCCTTACTTAGATAAATTCGTCATCGTTTTCATCGACGACATTCTTATCTATTCGAAGAATCAAGCTGACCATGAGAAACACCTTCGTTGTATTCTCAAACTTCTACATCAGGAGAAGCTATATGCCAAATTCTCTAAATGTGAATTTTCGCTACGAGAAGTCCAATTCCTTGGACACGTGGTCAGTGAGCGTGGTATCCAGGTGGATCCCGCTAAAGTTGAAGCCGTAATGAACTGGCAAGAGCCAAAGACGCCTACTGAAATTCGTAGCTTCCTGGGATTGGCAGGATATTACAGGCGTTTCATTGAAAAATTTTCAAGGATTGCTGCACCCCTAACCTCCTTAACTAAGAAGAAGGTTAAGTTTGTTTGGGGCCCTAAGCAGCAAGAATCCTTTGATATCTTGAAGCAAAAGTTGAGCAACGCCCCAGTACTGACACTGCCAGACGGAATTGAAGACTTTGTGGTTTATTGTGATGCTTCGCACACTTGCATGGGGTGTGTGCTTATGCAGAAAGGCAAGGTTATTGCCTACGCTTCAAGACAATTGAAAGTGCATGAAAAGAATTACACCACCCATGACTTGGAGCTGGGTGCCGTTGTATTCGCACTAAAGCTTTGGAGGCACTATCTTTGTGGTGTCAAAAGTGTGATTTATTCTGATCACAAGAGCCTCCAACATCTGTTTAATCAGAAGGAATTAAACATGAGGCAACGCCGTTGGATGGAAACTTTAAATGATTATGATTGTGAAATCAAATACCATCCCGGCAAGGCGAATGTAGTCGCCGATGCCTTGAGTCGGAAGGAAAGGGTTAAACCCATCCGAATTAACGCCAAGCGTATGGAGATAAAGAATAATTTGATTGAAAGGTTGTTAGCTACACAAAAAGAAGCTGTGTTGGAAGCTAACTATCCTAATGAAAAGTTAGGAGTAACTGAGGAGCAGTTAACTCTTAGCAAGGACGGAATTTTACGATTAAACGGACGAATATGGGTTCCAATTTATGGAGGACTTCGAGATGTCATCCTCCAGGAAGCCCATAGTTCCAAATACTCCGTTCATCCTGGAGCTGATAAGATGTACCAGGATTTAAAGGCAAATTATTGGTGGATAGGCTTGAAAAAGTCTGTAGCCGCCCATGTAGCAAAATGCTTGACATGTGCGCAAGTCAAAGCCGAGCATCAGAAACCGTCAGGTTTGCTACAACAGCCTGAACTCCCTACGTGGAAGTGGGAAATGGTAACTATGGATTTTATTACCAAGTTACCCAAGACAAGGAAAGGAAATGATACGATATGGGTTATAGTTGACCGACTGACTAAGTCAGCTCATTTCTTACCCATCAAGGAGACTTATAGCTCCGATATGTTAGCCCAGTTATACGTTGATAAGATTGTAGCCTTACATGGCATACTTGTAGCTATTATCTCTGATAGAGATACTAGGTACACGTCACATTTTTGGAAGAGCTTCCAGCAATCTTTGGGCACACGTTTGAACTTTAGTACGGCTTACCATCCTCAGACAGACGGTCAGAGTGAGCGTACTATTCAAACGTTGGAAGACATGCTACGTGCATGTGCGATCGATTTGGGTGGTAGTTGGGATAAGAACCTACCGTTAATCGAATTCTCCTACAACAATAGCTACCACACCAGCATCAAGGCTGCGCCTTTTGAGGCATTATACGGTAGAAAGTGTAGATCGCCTATTTGTTGGGCGGAAGTTGGAGATGTCCAGTTATCAGGACCAGAGATCGTGTTCGAAACAACGGACAAGATTGTCCAGATTCGCGACCGTCTCAAAGCTTCCCGGGATAGGCAGAAGAGTTACGCTGATCCTAAGCTTAAAGATTTTCACTTCGAAGTAGGAGACAAAGTCCTACTTAAAGTGTCACCCTGGAAGGGGGTGATGCGGTTTGGTAAGAAAGGCAAGCTAAGCCCGAGATACATAGGACCTTTCGAGGTTATCGAACGTGTCGGGTCAGTTGCCTATAAGTTAAACTTACCAGAAGAGCTCAGTGGAATTCACAATGTGTTCCACATCTGCAATCTGAAAAAGTGTTTCGCTGACGAATCACTGGTTATACCACACACAGATGTGCATATAGACGAGAGCTTGAAGTTTGTGGAAAAACCTTTGTCGATTGAAGATCGACAGGTAAAGAAGCTTCGAAGGAAGCATGTACCTATTGTAAAGGTCAAATGGGACGCCCGTAGAGGTCCCGAATACACGTGGGATGTTGAATCCACCATGAAAGAAAAGTACCCTTATTTGTTTCAGTAAATCTCGGGTCGAGATTTATTTTAAGGGGGTGAGGATGTAACACCTCGAAAATTCGTGTTAAATAATAAAACGACACGTGTCATGTAAGACAAAACGCGTTGTAAACTCGGATTTAATAAAAATGTTTGACAGGATTTAAAAGTGTCGTCATGTTAACTTTTGCACCTCTGAACGACCTCGTTATAAATCCCAAGACTCAAAACATATTAAAAACATCTAATATATGTTCAAAATTCAGTGAATTATAACATTGAATGATGCATGATTTAATTGGTGGACTCCTACGAAGAAATTCCAACGGTAAACCTTACAATTCGGTACTTTCTTTTGGAATACAAGCATACAATTCATAATGGTAGGGTATGATACTGTACAAAGCACTTTTTGGAGGTCCCTAATTGATAAAACAAGTCCCAATTTCGAAACAAGTGGTTGCCCTTTCGAATGCATGAAGGAACAAGATTTTTGGCTGCTGATGATTTGTTGCGCACCGCAACAAATAATTGTTACGGTGCGCAAGCTAATGCCCAGCGACCAGAAAACTTGCTGCAGCCTGTTATGCGCGATTGTGACCATTCTAGCCGGTTTTTCTCACATGTGGACGACCCCTAGGCACCCCCTAAGCACTAGGACAAGTGTTAATCAGTTGTGGATGGGTGCTAGACTAAGATGTCAAGCTTTTATGGTGTCTTGGATCACTATATAAAGCCTCTTTAGTTACAAACATTCCCACACCTTCTCTTGCATTGTTGGATCATTTCCGGAGCTATCAAGCAGCCTCAAGTGATCATATTTCGTGCATTGGACCCTTGTAAGTCTGCTAGTCCTTCTTTAATTAGTTTTAGCTTAGTTAATTAGCTAAAAGTCAAACCGTCGTAATTACGGTTTGACTTCGAGATTGGTCAATAATGGCTCAGTCATATCTCGAATTAAAAGTAGTTATATGTTGGTATTTATGTGGGTAATAAAACCTCAAAAGGGTTTCCCCTGATCACCACTCTAACTAGTTCAAATGTCGGGTCAAACATGTACTTCGAAAAGTCAAAAGGAAGCTTAAAATACCATTTATGCATAATTAGCAATGCAAATCATATACAACCTGTTTGATCATTGTTATAACTTAGTAATAAGTGTAAGAACATGTCTAAACATGTTCAACCCGACAATTTCCTGTTTAGACCCGATTCGGAACCGAAAGTCGCATAGTTTGACTTTCACTTTGACTTTCAGTTCTGACCCGTTAAGGCATGTTTTAGGAATGCCTCAGAGCTTTAATTGGACTAGGTTACATGTTAGAACAACCCTCTGTGATTATACACCTTGGTTCATTAGTTATCCAATTAATATGCATGTTTCCGTTAATTGCTCATATGTTGACCGTTATGCCCTTATTACCTTAAAACGTGATTTATGAAAATGTAAAAGTGTAGAAACCTTAAATACTGATATATAAACTTGTATGCAAAGTTTGACATCAGTTTGACTTGTAGATTAAGAGTTATGCTCAATATCGCAAATTTAAAGCTTTGTGTTAATAAAACGGCGTAATTAGCGTATAGCCTAGTTAAGCCTACTTTTTGGTATCAAACTTAATACCCAATGATGTAATATATTATTTTGGGATTTTTAAAGATTTTTAATTAATTTTAGGCTGAGCATAACTCATAGTCGTAGGCTTAATTCGGTAATTGTCAGTTTTGCCCTAACGGGCCATAAAATGAGTTTTACATATCTAAACGACTCCAAACCTTTTGCTACTGATCACATATGATAAATAAATTATTTTAAACCTTCTGGAAATATAAAAATATCAGATTTAAGTATCGAACCCGGAAATGGCCTTTAATCGCCTTATTTAGCGTTTTTAACGCATAGTATGTATTAAAATTATATTGGACATACCCGGGTTGATACCTACTGATATTTTAGGCAAATTAGAATGTTTTAACAGTAAGCAAAGGTTGATAAACTCAGACTTCAGTTTTGAGCTTTTCGGCTTATGTGAAATTACCAAAATACCCCTACGGGGCATAGTTTGGTTAAAAATGATAAATTTCACATACATGCTTTAACCTACTGATATAACTTAGAAAATTGAGTATATTTGCTGATTACATCAGACCCGTAACTCAGAATGTTACTAAAACTCTTTTATACCCTTTTAAATGACCAAACTACCCCTACGGGGCATAGTTTGTGTTTAAATACGTTTCGGGCATAATGAAAGACATCTTACTGATGTCACAACATATTTGAAGCATATTAACTTAGGAAACCTGTATATGGCTCTTACGGATACCCGTTACGCTTATTACGCGCACGGTTCGGTTTATATAACAAGTTTACATAAATTAGCCGAAACGGGTCAAACCTTAACGGTTTTATCTCAAAATCCAGAATGTGAATAATAAACCCAAATTAAACAAGTCTTCAAACTTGTCGGGTCTGAATCACATTCTATCCGGTCTTCGCTTAATCGTGCGTACGAACCGTATCTTGAAACTAGCCGGTCTAAGCTTAAGCTTAATAAAAGGCCCGTTAGAATTCTAATAGGTTATTATAAACCTTCGTTCCAGATTAGGAGGACCAGTAAAAGCTACGTGCATTTTGCTTATTGTGATTAATACTTACTCAGGTAAATATACTTTTAACTTATTTTCCCTATACGGGCTTGGGTTACGGTATATAGCATACCGCTTGATCGGGCATCAAATCTCCACCTTAAGTGGGTAGTTGAATAATTTGATCGGCTCGTTTAAACAGTCTTGTTTACTTTACAGCCTTTGGGGGGTTAATGACCATGTCCCGGATATCCTTGGCATCATCTTAGGGGATGGCCACGACCTGAGCACGGGGTGTAGGCGTACACCTGTCAGTGTATAACTCAATTATGTGGTGTGTCTATTGATCTTTAACCCGGACAAGATCCGGGCTACTGAACGCATAAGTAACATGTAATTCGTTCACAACATTGTAATATTAAATAATTCTCCCAAGTTATAAAAATGTTTATGCCATGTGCATCCAAACCAATTTTCAATCATTTTCCAAAATGAGTCAGTTGATTGTATTTACCAGTGTAAACTGACGTATTTTCACAAAAAGACTGAATGCAGGTACTAAACGAAATTGGCTGGATTGTCTCCTAAGCATCAATAAAAAGTCTCGCAAGCTTAGGATGCCTGAAGTCTGTTGAACCATTAATATTATTTTGTTTCGATCCTACTGTGGATAAACTTCCGGATATTGTTACATTGATAAACAATATTAAATTCGGTTGTATCATATTTTAAATTTGCTTCCGCTGTGCATAATAATATGGTGTTGTTTAACTATTACGTTGCCAACCACGTCACGATACTCCCCCACCGGGCCCACCGGTGACACGTGGAAATCGGGGTGTGACAGGTTGGTATCAGAGCCAACTCTGAGTGAATTAAACACTATCCTTTTGTGTTTAATCTCAGTACACAATAGCACATTCTAAACTTTCGAGTCTAGACATATAACATAGGACAAATTCTATTTTGTTCATTTTTGTCTTATGCTTTATTTTTATATCTTGTTGTTGTTATCTCATGAAATATTGACAGGAATCAAAAATGCCGCCAAGATTCTTTAGGAGACGAGGACGAGGCAAGGGGCCAGTCACCGCCCCCAACGATCATGAAGTTGGACCTTCGCAACGGTGAGCTCCATCCACCACCGAGAGTGACGACCCTCGGGAGAACCGGAGAAACCTGTTCGAGCCGGCCAGACGGTCGGTTTCGCATAGTTCAACACCTCCTGTTCTTAACCCTTATGAACCCAATAACCCTCAACCGTCCTACATACCACTTCAGTGATCCCTGTCTCATCATTCCTATGGTGACCCCACACCCATCTTTCGAGGCCAATTTAATCCGGTCAATTACTTACCAGAACCCGTGGGTTTCAACCCACTAGGGCCAGACGATCACTTCTCTGGCGATCACGCTGACGACATGGACGAGGACACTGACCCCGTCGAACCTGCTAGTGGCACTCCAAACCATCCGATTGAGATCTCCGACGGATCATCTTTTCACGGATCACCCTACGGTGGTCCAGACAGTTTCCAAGCCCTGTTTAATCAGCACGAGTGGTACTATACACCTTCTCACCACTCGTCGCCTCATGAGCAGCAGTAGTCTCAGCAGCAGCAGCCACAGCAGCAGCAGCATCATCAAGATTCCTCTGAGGATCACCGGTTTGTGGCAGTTACGCCACCACCTCCACCGCCACCAGTTCAGCCGGCACCTCCTCAACCACCGAGGCGTAGGAGGTCTGGTGCACGTATGTCATCACGTGCGGGAGACTTTCATTTCAGTTCCCCACGTCAGTCAAGTGCCAGCCACTACCCGCCACATCAGGAGGAACCACAAATGGGTGGACCTTCCAACCCCGCGATGCCGCAGCCGCCGCCAATGGGTTTTGACAACCCAATCCCAGCTTATACAGGTTCCATGGCTTATAACCCGTTCGAGCCGCCAGTCCTCAACAACTACGGGTATGCAGAGGCCGACCCCTACTTGGTGGCAGCTAACTACAATGCCCTACACCCAGAAGGACCATACGGAGCTCCATAGGGAGTTGGGTACCCAACACAAGGGTACCAGATACCACCTAGGCCTATCATACGGACTCAATCGCAGCCGCCTAGGTTCTCCCCACCTGAGCATGAGGAACTCCTTCAGAGACTGGATCAGGTGGAACGGAAAGTGCACAGGGACCGTAGGGAGAGACAGACTTTCTTCCAAGGATTAGTAGGATTGATCAAAGGGAAGAACAAGAAGGATCATTGAATCCTTCCATTTTCTGTATAAGCCCCTGCGTGGGTGTATTAGGTTGTTAAGCCCCTATGTGGGTATGTGTGTTGGTATGTTTGCTTTGAGCCCCTGCGTGGGCCTACCTTTCCATAAATCCCTACAAGGGTATATTGTTTGTGTAAGTCCCTACGTGGACAATTATGTTATTAAGCCCCTGCGAGGGCATGTGTGTTATTAAGCCCCTGCGTGGGTAAGTACTTGTTTGACCCCTGCGAGGGTAAGTTTGTTATTTGAAAAGACCCGTTTAGGGCAGTGTATAATATTTTGAATAAATCAATGGAATGCTTGTTTTATAAATTTCATGTTTGCCATTTTGCGCATAAATAATTTATAAATGAAATAAATAAATTAAGATCATTTTTTTTTAAATTAATCTGCCTATGTAATTATTTAATTAAGAGTCTTAAAGTGTGAAACCTAGCCTCGTGTCAAATATAAGACCGGGCCAAGATGGTAAGACCTGTTTAAAAGATTCAAATCCCTGTTAACATCTTAAAACATGTTAACACTCCTGGCAGAAGTGATTCGTTAAAATCACATGTCATTCTTATATGTATAAGGATTCTTTAGAAGATTCCAAACCCAATTATATGATCTCTGAATCATGGGTAAAGATCATCAATTAAAATGATCATATTTTACCATACGTGGTAATATGATGCCTACGGGCCCAACTCACTTCCATATGAGCCAAAAGACATATTGTAGCTATGACTCCCTGTCTGATAAGGGTAATGAACTAGGTTCAAACCTTAAAAGTTTTGATTCTCTGAAATCATAGCTTATAATTCAAATTGTCCATGTGACTAAGCCTTATGTGCTAATATATATTGTTATTGTTTATAATTAGGATAAATTTTAATTGAAATCCTAAATTAATACGATTAATAAGTTAACCAAATATGGTCTCTGTTTACCATGGTTAACGAGTTACCCTAAGGGGTAATTCCTTAATAAACTCCCAAATAAAATATTGTCCTTGTTTTCTGCAACAGTTCAATTCAAATGGCTGACTCAAATGAAATAAATAGCCATCCAGTGGAGCAAAATGAGAACGCCCAGATTACGTTAACGGGTGCTGAATTAAAAGCGATCATAGACGGCGCTGTTACACAGGCTCTGGAGCGGCAGTATGATGATTATAGTGGTACTCGAAGTAGGACCCAATCTACACCGCATTCAAAGCCCAAGACACATTCTGAGGCTCATAGCAAGCCTCCTCCCAAAAACAATGGACCCAAGAAAGATGGCGATGACCGTCAGTCCACCAACCATCAAAGTGTCCCATCTCAGCAGATAGTACTGCATCAAGAGCCCCGTAACAAGGGTTGCTCCTATAAGTACTTCGTGTCTTGCAAGCCCCGGGATTTTAATGGGGAGAAAGGAGCCGTCGATTGTATGACATGGCTTGACGAGATGGAGACGGTGGTAGATATCAGCGGGTGCGCTGAAAAGGATGTGGTTAAGTTTGTGTCACAGTCCTTTAAGGGCGAAGCATTAGCATGGTGGAGATCTTTAGTTCAAGCCACCGGGAAAATCCCATTGTACAATATGTCATGGGATCAATTTGTCGCCCTGATCAAGGAAAATTTCTGCCCTCAACATGAGGTGGAAAAGATAGAATCTGACTTTCTATCGTTGGTGATGACGAACCTCGACTGCCAAGCTTATCTGACAAGCTTCAATACGCTGTCCCGGTTGGTACCTTATCTGGTAACCCCGGAGCCTAAAAGAATCGCTCGTTTTATCGGTGGTCTAGCCCCGGAAATCAAGGCAAGCGTAAAAGCTTCTCGGCCAGCTACCTTCAGATCAGTAGCTGACATTTCCTTATCCCTCACTCTGGATGCGGTTAGGCAGAGATCGCTGAGGAATAAGGAGGCTGAGAAGAGGAAGCGTGAAGATGATGGTTCAAGACGATCGAACAAGAAACACCGTGGGAACGGTGACAACAAGAAAGGGTCGGAGTCGAGGAAGGATGGGCATAATTCTAGTGAGAAGCCCAAGTGTAAAATTTGCAAGAAGCAGCACTATGGAAAGTGCAGACTCGAGTCAAACTCTCAGACTCAGTCAAAACCCTTTGCTTGTGGTATTTGCAAGTCCACGGATCACAAAACCCTGGATTGCAAGAAGATAAAAGACGCAACGTGCTACCGTTGCAATGAAAAGGGGCACATTAAGACAAACTGCCCAAAATACAACAAGAAGCCCGAGGAGGCTAAGAAGACTAATGCCAGAGTCTTCAGAATGGACGCGAAAGAGGCTGTGCAGGACGATAATGTCATAACAGGTACTTTCCTTGTAAATGATGTCTTTGCAAGAGTACCTTTTGATTCAGGCGCAGATAAGTCTTTCGTAGATCATAAGTTTTGTAAATTGTTGAATTTACCCGTCAAAACCTTAAGCGTAAACTATGAGGTAGAGTTAGCAGATGGTACCATAGAAACCGTCTCTACTGTGTTAGATGGATGTGTTATATCCATTAAGAACCATTCTTTTCCTCTGTCTCTACTTCCGTTTAAGTTGGCTGGTTTTGACATAGTTCTGGGTATGGACTGGTTATCTCATAACCAGGCCCAAATCGTCTGTAACATGAAACAAGTAGTGGTAAAGACTCCGTCTGGTGAATCACTTACCATTCGGGGAGATACCCGGTATGGGCTACCTGAGCAAGTGACTATGCTCAAGGCTTCCAAGTGTTTGAAGAAGGGGTGTGTCATCTACATGGCGCAAGTGATTATTGATGAGCCTAAACCGAAGATAGAAGACATCCCTGTCATTTCTGAATACCCAGAAGTGTTTCCTGAAGATCTACCTGGTCTACCACCAGATAGACAAGTGGAATTCAGGATCGATATCATCCCCGGAGTGGCACCAGTTGCCAGAGCACCATACAGATTGGCACCCACAGAAATGAAGGAGTTGCGGACGCAGCTAGATGAATTGCTGGCTAAAGATTTCATTAGACCTAGTTCATCTCCTTGGGGAGCGCCAATCTTGTTTGTCAAGAAGAAGGATGGGTCGATGCGTCTGTGCATCGACTATCGCGAGCTTAATAAAGTCACGATCAAGAATAGGTATCCTTTGCCCAGAATCGACGATTTGTTCGATCAGCTTCAAGGGCAAGTTACTTCTCGAAGATTGATTTGAGGTCAGGCTACCATCAATTGAAGGTCAAAGATGAAGACGTGCACAAGACTGCATTTAGGACTCGTTACGGTCACTACGAGTTCCTAGTGATGCCTTTTGGGCTCACTAATGCACCAGCCGCGTTCATGGATCTCATGAATCGCGTCTGCAAGCCTTACTTAGATAAATTCGTCATCGTTTTCATCGACGACATTCTTATCTATTCGAAGAATCAAGCTGACCATGAGAAACACCTTCGTTGTATTCTCAAACTTCCACATCAGGAGAAGCTCTATGCCAAATTCTCTAAATGTAAATTTTGGCTACGAGAAGTCCAATTCCTTGGACACGTGGTCAGTGAGCGTGGAATCCAGGTGGATCCCGCTAAAGTTGAAGCCGTAATGAACTGGCAAGAGCCAAAGACGCCTACTGAAATTCGTAGCTTCCTGGGATTGGCAGGATATTACAGGCGTTTCATTGAAAAATTTTCAAGGATTGCTGCACCCCTAACCTCCTTAACTAAGAAGAAGGTTAAGTTTGTTTGGGGCCCTAAGCAGCAAGAATCCTTTGATATCTTGAAGCAAAAGTTGAACAACGCCCCAGTACTGACACTGCCAGACGGAATTGAAGACTTTGTGGTTTATTGTGATGCTTCGCACACTGGCATGGGGTGTGTGCTTATGCAGAAAGGCAAGGTTATTGCCTACGCTTCAAGACAATTGAAAGTGCATGAAAAGAATTACACCACCCATGACTTGGAGCTGGGTGCCGTTGTATTCGCACTAAAGCTTTGGAGGCACTATCTTTATGGTGTCAAAAGTGTGATTTATTCTGATCACAAGAGCCTCCAACATCTGTTTAATCAGAAGGAATTAAACATGAGGCAACGCCGTTGGATGGAAACTTTAAATGATTATGATTGTGAAATCAAATACCATCCCGACAAGGCGAATGTAGTCGCCGATGCCTTGAGTCGGAAGGAAAGGGTTAAACCCATCCGAATTAACGCCAAGCGTATGGAGATAAAGAATAATTTGATTGAAAGGTTGTTAGCTGCACAGAAAGAAGTTGTGTTGGAAACTAACTATCCTAATGAAAAGTTAGGAGTAACTGAGGAGCAGTTAACTCTTAGCAAGGACGGAATTTTACGATTAAACGGACGAATATGGGTTCCAATTTATGGAGGACTTCGAGATGTCATCCTCCAGGAAGCCCATAGTTCCAAATACTCCGTTCATCCTGGAGCTGATAAGATGTACCAGGATTTAAAGGCAAATTATTGGTGGATAGGCTTGAAAAAGTCTGTAGCCGCCCATGTAGCAAAATGCTTGACATGTGCGCAAGTCAAAGCCGAGCATCAGAAACCGTCAGGTTTGCTACAACAGCCTGAACTCCCTACGTGGAAGTGGGAAATGGTAACTATGGATTTTATTACCAAGTTACCCAAGACAAGGAAAGGAAATGATACGATATGGGTTATAGTTGACCGACTGACTAAGTCAGCTCATTTCTTACCCATCAAGGAGACTTATAGCTCCGATATGTTAGCCCAGTTATACGTTGATAAGATTGTAGCCTTACATGGCATACCTGTAGCTATTATCTCTGATAGAGATACTAGGTACACGTCACATTTTTGGAAGAGCTTCCAGCAATCTTTGGGCACACGTTTGAACTTTAGTACGGCTTACCATCCTCAGACAGACGGTCAGAGTGAGCGTACTATTCAAACGTTGGAAGACATGCTACGTGCATGTGCGATCGATTTGGGTGGTAGTTGGGATAAGAAACTACCGTTAATCGAATTCTCCTACAACAATAGCTACCACACCAGCATCAAGGATGCGCCTTTTGAGGCATTATACGGTAGAAAGTGTAGATCGCCTATTTGTTGGGCGGAAGTTGGAGATGTCCAGTTATCAGGACCAGAGATCGTGTTCGAAACAACGGACAAGATTGTCCAGATTCGCGACCGTCTCAAAGCTGCCCGGGATAGGCAGAAGAGTTACACTGATCCTAAGCGTAAAGATTTTCACTTCGAAGTAGGAGACAAAGTCCTACTTAAAGTGTCACCCTGGAAGGGGGTGATGCGGTTTGGTAAGAAAGGCAAGCTAAGCCCGTGATACATAGGACCTTTCGAGGTTATCGAACGTGTCGGGTCAGTTGCCTATAAGTTAAACTTACCAGAAGAGCTCAGTGGAATTCACAATGTGTTCCACATCTGCAATCTGAAAAGGTGTTTCGCTGACGAATCACTGGTTATACCACACACAGATGTGCATATAGACGAGAGCTTGAAGTTTGTGGAAAAATCTTTGTGGATTGAAGATCGACAGGTAAAGAAGCTTCGAAGGAAGCATGTACCTATTGTAAAGGTCAAATGGGACGCCCGTAGAGGTCCCGAATACACGTGGGAAGTTGAATCCACCATGAAAGAAAAGTACCCTTATTTGTTTCAGTAAATCTCGGGTCGAGATTTATTTTAAGGGGGTGAGGATGTAACACCTCGAAAATTCGTGTTAAATAATAAAACGACACGTGTCATGTAAGACAAAACGCGTTGTAAACTCGGATTTAATAAAAATGTTTGACAGGATTTAAAAGTGTCGTCATGTTAACTTTTGCACCTCTGAACGACCTCGTTATAAATCCCAAGACTCAAAACATATTAAAAACATCTAATATATGTTCAAAATTCAGTGAATTATAACATTGAATGATGCATGATTTAATTGGTGGACTCCTACGAAGAAATTCCAACGGTAAACCTTACAATTCGGTACTTTCTTTTGGAATACAAGCATACAATTCATAATGGTAGGGTATGATACTGTACAAAGCACTTTTTGGAGGTCCCTAATTGATAAAACAAGTCCCAATTTCGAAACAAGTGGTTGCCCTTTCGAATGCATGAAGGAACAAGATTTTTGGCTGCTGATGATTTGTTGCGCACCGCAACAAATAATTGTTACGGTGCGCAAGCTAATGCCCAGCGACCAGAAAACTTGCTGCAGCCTGTTATGCGCGATTGTGACCATTCTAGCCGGTTTTTCTCACATGTGGACGACCCCTAGGCACCCCCTAAGCACTAGGACAAGTGTTAATCAGTTGTGGATGGGTGCTAGACTAAGATGTCAAGCTTTTATGGTGTCTTGGATCACTATATAAAGCCTCTTTAGTTACAAACATTCCCACACCTTCTCTTGCATTGTTGGATCATTTCCGGAGCTATCAAGCAGCCTCAAGTGATCATATTTCGTGCATTGGACCCTTGTAAGTCTGCTAGTCCTTCTTTAATTAGTTTTAGCTTAGTTAATTAGCTAAAAGTCAAACCGTCGTAATTACGGTTTGACTTCGAGATTGGTCAATAATGGCTCAGTCATATCTCGAATTAAAAGTAGTTATATGTTGGTATTTATGTGGGTAATAAAACCTCAAAAGGGTTTCCCCTGATCACCACTCTAACTAGTTCAAATGTCGGGTCAAACATGTACTTAGAAAGTCAACATGAAGTTTAAAATACCATTTATGCATAATTAGCAATGCAAATCATATACAACCTGTTTGATCATTGTTATAACTTAGTAATAAGTGTAAGAACATGTCTAAACATGTTCAACCCGACAATTTCCTGTTTAGACCCGGTTCGGAACCGAAAGTCGCATAGTTTGACTTTCACTTTGACTTTCAGTTCTGACCCGTTAAGGCATGTTTTAGGAATGCCTCAGAGCTTTAATTGGACTAGGTTACATGTTAGAACAACCCTCTGTGATTATACACCTTGGTTCATTAGTTATCCAATTAATATGCATGTTTCCGTTAATTGCTCATATGTTGACCGTTATGCCCTTATTACCTTAAAACGTGATTTATGAAAATGTAAAAGTGTAGAAACCTTAAATACTGATATATAAACTTGTATGCAAAGTTTGACATCAGTTTGACTTGTAGATTAAGAGTTATGCTCAATATCGCAAATTTAAAGCTTTATGTTAATAAAACGGCGTAATTAGCGTATAGCCTAGTTAAGCCTACTTTTTGGTATCAAACTTAATACCCACTGATGTAATATATTATTTTCGGATTTTTAAAGATTTTTAATTAATTTTAGGCTGAGCATAACTCATAGTCGTAGGCTTAATCCGGTAATTGTCGGTTTTGCCCTTACGGGTCATAAAATGAGTTTTACATATCTAAACGACTCCAAACCTTTTGCTACTGATCACATATGATAAATAAATTATTTTAAACATTCTGGAAATATAAAAATATCAGATTTAAGTATCGAACCCGGAAATGGCCTTTAATCGCCTTATTTAGCGTTTTTAACGCATAGTATGTATTAAAATTATATTGGACATACCCGGGTTGATACCTACTGATATGTTAGGAAAATTAGAATGTTTTAACTGTAAGCAAAGGTTGATAAACTCAGACTTCAGTTTTGAGCTTTTCGGCTTATGTGAAATTACTAAAATACCCATACGGGGCATAGTTTGGTTAAAAATGATAAATTTCACATACATGCTTTAACCTACTGATATAACTTAGCAAATTGAGTATATTTGCTGATTACATCAGACCCGTAACTCAGAATGTTACTAAAACTCTTTTATACCCTTTTAAATGACCAAACTACCCATACGGGGCCTAGTTTGTGTTTAAATACGTTTCGGGCATAATGAAAGACATCTTACTGATGTCAAAACATAGTTGAAGCATATTAACTTAGGAAACCTGTATATGGCTCTTACGGATACCCGTTACGCTTATTACGCGCACGGTTCGGTTTATATAACAAGTTTACATAAATTAGCCGAAACGGGTCAAACCTTAACGGTTTTATCTCAAAATCCAGAATGTGAATAATAAACCCAAATTAAACAAGTCTTCAAACTTGTCGGGTCTGAATCACATTCTATCCGGTCTTCGCTTAATCGTGCGTACGAACCGTATCTTGAAACTAGCCGGTCTAAGCTTAAGCTTAATAAAAGGCCCGTTAGAATTCTAATAGGTTATTATAAACCTTCGTTCCAGATTAGGAGGACCAGTAAAAGCTACGTGCATTTTGCTTATTGTGATTAATACTTACTCAGGTAAATACTTTTAACTTATTTTCCCTATACGGGCTTGGGTTACGGTATATAGCATACCGCTTGATCGGGCATCAAATCTCCACATTAAGTGGGTAGTTGAATAATTTGATCGGCTCGTTTAAACAGTCTTGTTTACTTTACAGCGTTTGGGGGGTTAATGACCATGTCCCGGATATCCTTGGCATCATCTTACGAGATGGCCACGACCTGAGCACGGGGTGTAGGCGTACACCTGTCAGTGTATAACTCAATTATGTGGTGTGTCTATTGATCTTTAACCCGGACAAGATCCGGGCTACTGAACGCATAAGTAACATGTAATTCGTTCACAAGATTATAATATTAAATAATTCTCCCAAGTTATAAAAATGTTTATGCCATGTGCATCCAAACCAATTTTCAATCATTTTCCAAAATGAGTCAGTTGATTGTATTTACCAGTGTAAACTGACGTATTTTCCCAAAAAGACTGAATGCAGGTACTAAACGAAATTGGCTGGATTGTCTCCTAAGCATCAATAAAAAGTCTCGCAAGCTTAGGATGCCTGAAGTCTGTTGAACCATTAATATTATTTTGTTTCGATCCTACTGTGGATAAACTTCCGGATAT
Source organism: Helianthus tuberosus (assembly GCA_030545235.1). NCBI lineage: Eukaryota > Viridiplantae > Streptophyta > Magnoliopsida > Asterales > Asteraceae > Helianthus > Helianthus tuberosus. The sequence continues at coordinate 10,939,388 of CM060440.1, forward strand.
TGTTACATTGATAAACAATATTAAATTCGGTTGTATCATATTTTAAATTTGCTTCCGCTGTGCATAATAATATTGTGTTGTTTGACTATTACTTTGCCAACCACGTCACGATACTCCCCCACCGGGCCCACCGGTGACACGTGGAAATCGGGGTGTGACATAAAATGTTTGTTTGTTGAACGGTTTGGAGAATGCCCAGTGGTGTATTTTCAATTTGTCAAAATGTGATTTGGTGATTCTTAATTGTACAAGATTAATTGCACCTCTTGTTGTTCACAGTTTGGTTAGAATGAATTACCCTATATATTAAAAATATAACGCACAGTAAGGGTAAAATTATTATTATTATTATCCTTTATCCTATATATTAAAAAACCAAGCTTATGAATAGTAAAACAGTAGATACGTGACAAGTTCCTCCTCTTCTGTCCTCTTTCTTCTTCAAAACCCTAATACCTCCTCTTCTGTCCTCTTTCTTCTTCAAAACCCCCAAATCACCACTCCCCTTCTCCATCAGTCAAAACCTCAGATCACCTCCTCCGCCCCTTACCTTTGTCGTCTGTTACCATCAGACGACAAACCACCTCCTCCTGCCGCCCCTTGCCGCCGTCGTCCGCCACCATCAAAACCCCCAGATCACCATTGACCAAGTTTTGAATCATATTTACGGTACTGCCACTATTTCTTTTTCGGCTTCCAGGTTGCTTTTAACCGGCATCTGCCGGTGTTCCAACTACTTCAAAAAGCTATCTTGAATCGCAGACAGCCCCAAAAATCAACCAAATCACCGCCACAGATTCCTTTTTTGTCCATTAGAGATAGACCAGAGAATCGGCTAAAGGGAGAAGAAGAAAGAAAGAGAATCGAAGCGATAGAGAGAGAGAGAGAGAAACCATGAACGGAAGGGGATCCGGCCAAAGCCTACGGCCGACCACCCTGTTTCGGTGACCGTCGATGGCTTATTCCCCTGTTCCAGCGGTGACAGGTGTGGTTGATAGCATAGGTTATGGCGATGATGGACTCAACCCGAAGGAGACACTTAGGTCATAGATGCCAGCAATTAAGGTGTTCCAACAGAACTCCGGTGAATAAGATTTGTCATGCGTGTCCCGCTTTGGTGTACATCGACAAACACCGAGGTACCACTACGGTAAGTTCCGACTCTATTGCTTCGTTTTTCCGACAACTGATGAAGGATTACGGTTGCTTAGATGTTGAGCTCCTGGTTGATGATACCTTTTATTGTAGGTTTTGACCCACTGGTGGTCTGGTAAACTATGCAGGTAAGGTGTTCGACGAAATGCCTTTATACGTTTCTTTGCTTTTAAAGTTTCGACGGTTTGATATTAGTAGATGTGAGTATTCTTTGTTGCAACGTTCTTTTGTTATGTTATATTTGTGTTTATAGTGATTTTAGGTTTGATTTATGTCATATAAAGATGGTTAGGAGCTAAGAAGTTGGTTTAGCAATGGGTCATATTTAGACTGAATGAGGAGAAAAGAATGATGTTAGCTCTTAGTCAGCCGGAAAGCTGCAGCGTTTCTTTTTTTACTACTGCAGCAATTACATTACATATATAAGAGGGGGATATCGTTTGAATTATATTGATATTTTTGGAGTAATTTAGATAGGTTTTGAATTAAGTGATTAGGCCAGGGTGACTAAAGTATGACTACTTTTAGGCCACGTATTTTTTTTAAATGAATGTAATGTTGAAACCAAAGAGGATGGAAAAGTTTTTAAGAAAGCAAGGCCTCAAGGGAAGTTCATATAGATTCTTTTCGGGAGACTTGCAAGAGATTGTGAAGTTGGCTATAGAGGCGAAATCGAAGCCCATAAAACTAAACGAAGATATCCTTCCTCGAGTCTTGCCATACGAGCATAAAGCGGTTACTGCTTATGGTACACGATATAGTGATTGTTATACTATTTTGATACTTTTGTAGTGATGTGGATTTTGATATAGAATTGTGAACATATATATCTTCTTTTATTATCCCAAAAGATATCATTTGTTTTCTGTATAGGAAAAAACTTCTTCACCTGGATGGGTCCCACACCAGTTGTGCATTTTAGTGAACCAGCTTTGGTAAAGGAGATCTTGAATAATGTCTATCAATTTCATAAGCCAAGTGGTGGAAACCCTTTAAGAAAATTGCTAGAAACAGGTCTAGCAAACAAAGATGCTGATCAATGGACCAAACACAGGGAAATCATGAATCCTGCTTTCCATGTTGAGAAGCTAAAGGTTTGTTCTTATTGTCTTAATTGTGGATATCCATAACAGCAAAAAAAAAGTTAAATAAATCATCAAATAAATAATAATATTTTTCCTTTTAGCATATGGTGCCTGCATTTTATATGTGTACTGCTGAGATGATTAACAAATGGGAAGATATGTTAAAGACCCAAAGCACTTGTGAGCTGAATATTGTGCCTCATTTTAAAAGACTCACGTGTGATGTAATTTCGCGTACTGTGTTCGGTAGCAGGTTCGAGGAAGGCAAAAGAATATTTGAACTAGTAATAGAACAGGTAGAGTTGCTTGTCAAGACCAGGCAATCAATCTACATTCCTGGCACAAGGTGAGTAAGATCTCTGTAACATAACTTCTTATTAGAGATTGTTGGTAATATAGAGGTGCAATTGAAGATCAAGATGAATAAACCTAATCAAATACATCTTCCTATATACATAAACCTATTTTATAATATTGTCCTTAATATTTAGTTTAACTTCTGATAGATATAAGCTTGAAAACGGATAAAATTGTCATTTAAAATACAAGGATACCTAATTAAATGCATCTTCCTATATACAAAAAGATAATCATATTTACTGGATTTTCAAATTTCATTTAATTTGTTTTCTTCTCATAAAGGGAGATAAAAAGATTAATACTTTATGTTCTGTTGTCTTAATGATATAAATATGACCACAAAATTTCATTTACACTGTGGGTCGCGTTCTTCATGAGTTGGTAATGATCGATCACTTTATAAGCATTTATGTTTGATTACGTATCGATCAAGATAGTCTTTATGGGCGCAGGATAGAAGGGGCCCGGGAGACGCCCGACCCCCTGAACTTTTCGCTCAGTAGTCTTGACACCAATCATGCACATTGATCACTGGTCTAATAGGTTAGGGACCAGGCATTGTTTCAATTAGCATTTAGGTTAGGTGTTTTAAATCGCACTAAAATATGAGTGGATATTAATAATATTATAGAAATTTAAAATCGTAAGAATTAATAACATATAAAAATTGAAATTTATATATCATTAGTAATTTGTGGCCCCATTACAGATTAGTTTAGTAGCATGATTGATAATTTGTAGTTTATAGATAATTGTGTCAAGGTAGCTCCCAAGTGTACCCTTGACAACTAATTAGACATGATTTTATGTACAACTGATTTCTTAGGGGCTGTTTGGTAGCCTCTTAATGACCATTCAGATGCTACCTCTTAATGGTTTAAAACCTCTGAATGAATAAGAGGTAACCTCAAGTCTGAATGGTTAAGAGGTAACATCTGAATGGTAAATCATCACATGTCACATTCTTCTACCTTCTCATTGGTAAATTCTTAATGGTTCCATTAAGAGGTAGCCTCTTAATGACCATTCAGAGGCTACCAAACAACTAGTCATATGTGGTTCAGATGCATAGATCTTCAGACTTCAGTATGTAATTTGTGGAATATATTTGAATTGAGGAAAATGACACTCTTCAAAGACTAGCATATTGTTTATATAAACTGAACTAATATTTTTTTTACTCTCAGGTATATGTTGGTAAAAGCGGTCAGCGTTTATTTGGGTATGTTATGGCATTTTCTTTTTCGATTTCCTCTTTAGATTGCTATTCCGATTGCCAGTGTCATAGCGATATTGTAACTAAACGAACTCTTACCGACCGACTCCCCGCCGCGTAGCGCGGGACAAGTTCCTCCTCTTTTGTCCTCTTTCTTCTTCAAAACCCTAATACCTCCTCTTCTGTCCTCTTTCTTCTTCAAAACCCCCAAATCACCACTCCCCTTCTCCATCAGTCAAAACCTCAGATCACCTCCTCCGCCCCTTACCTTTGTCATCCGCTACCATCAGACGACAAACCACCTCCTCCTGCCCCCCTTTGCCGCCGTCGTCCGCCACCATCAAAACCCCCAAATCACCACTCCCCTTCTCCATCCGTCAAAACCTCCACCATCTCCACCCACCATCACCCTTCTCCCATACCCGGCCTGTAACCAGCACCATTCAAGATGTTGTTAATGTAAGTTGCCCCTTACCTTCGTCGTCCGCTACCATCAGACGACAAACCACCTCCTCCTGCCGCCCCTTGCCGCCGTCGTCCGCCACCATCAAAACCCCCAGATCACCACTCCCCTTCTCCATCCGTCAAAACCTCCACCATCTCCACCCACCATCACCCTTCTCCCATACCCGGCCTGTAACCAGCACCATTCAAGATGTTGTTAATGTAAGTTCTCATTTCAGTTCATTTTTATGTCGATTTCGTTAGGTTTTCTGTAACTTATTTAATGATGATGAGTTTGTTGAAAAAGAGGTTTTAGGTTTTTTTTGGTGATGTAATGGTTTCTTATTTTGTTTTGTTTTGATTGTTTTGTTGCTGAGATTCAGTTTGGAATTTATTTTTTGATTTTAGGTATCGGTGGTGGGGATGGTGTTTAATATAGTGGAAAGGAATACTGATGTTACTTTCAGCTTAGATGATGGAACTGGAAAATTGGACTGCAAGACATGGTAAAACTATACATACATTACACACACACATATATATATGCTTCGAATCTGCATAAAACACTTGTACGTAGTGCTTTGATTATTTAATGGTACAAAGAAAGATTGTGTGGTAGGCGGTTATGTAACCGGCTTTTGTATCGCACTTCACTTAAAGTGAAATGTACAAGTTCATATCAACATAATTATTTGATCTGAAATGAATGTGCTCTATATTTTATGTGTGTGTAGATAAGTTTTTTTTTTTTTTTTTTTTTTCAAATTAATGGTTTAGAGTACTTTGTGTGTAGGCTTAATGAACCGTTTGATAGATTGCAGATGGAAGAAATAAGGTGAGTTATTTGGTGGGATTTGTATTAAATGACATTTCTAGGAACATGATATATATGGGAGTTTTTAGTTTTGTTTCGAAATTTTGATTATCTTTGATGATTGGCAGAGAAGGGATTTATGTTCATGTTGATGGACACTTGAAAAGCTTTAAAGGTGAAAAGCATGTTGCCGTTTTCTTTGTTAGGTATGACTTATATAATGACTTTATAGTGAATTATTTTGCAAGCAGTTTGATGCATTTCTGATGTCCATTTCAGAATCTTGACTTGTTTCTTGATTTGTTGCTACTTACTGTTAGATGGGTGGTTATATGAACCAAGTTAGTTTTGAGTCTTGACCTCCAAACTAGAAAAAGAACTTCATTGATAAGTGAAAATGGCCCATAACTCACAAAAAGAATCATTAGAAAACCTTTTTAGTTATTTAGTTTTATTTCAAATTCTACATTATTGGTTTTTCTTTTTTATCTTAGTTAAGTGTGGTATTGGAAGTTACATTCAATCTGAGTTTGGTTTGAGATAAATGTGAAGCGAGTGCAAGATAAATCAAAGAAAAGGAGATTAATGTTTGGTTAATTTATTTATTATTTGTTTTGAAGCAATGATCACAACTCTTGCTTTTGACTTCTTCAACCGAATCTTGGATAACCTGAAGGGTAGAAACTGTGGAAGCCCTTTTAGAATTAATGGGCCATTTGAAGTACTAAACAGATTCAATATTAGCAATTTTAGAAATCTCTGGGAGTTTTTATATGGATAGAGTATCTCCAACAAGAAAAAAAAACTGCTTTGAAACTAAAGTTGCCATTTCTTCTATTGGTTATGAGGATCAATGTCCATTCATAGTAACAAAACCTAGAAATAAAGATTTTAGCACAAAGATTAAACCTAGAAACCAAACATGTGACGCAAGAAATCCAAAAGAAAAAAAACGTTTTAGTGCTTTATAATCATATATGCTAACCGCAATGTAAATCGCGCAACGCGCGTCGGGCAATGACCCTAGTTAGTATTAAAAATATAACGCAATGAACAGTAAGGGTAAAATTAGAACAAAATAAAAAGTATAATTAGAACAAAATAAAAAGTAAGATCATCAAGGGGATTAGCAAATGGTATCGGGTACAGGTACCAGTATCAAATTTACCAAACCAGGTATATTTTCAGTACAGACTTTTGACATTTTCGATATCGGTTCGTCACCGTACCACCACCGACCGGTACCGAACCGTACCGTGCCAGGTATGTTCGGTACCGGTACCCACTTTTGGGGATTTTCGGTAACGGTACTTTCGGTACCAGTTGGTGCCAAGCTCATCAAATCCTGTAGCAACGTAGCAACTAAAAATATAACGCAATGAACAGTATGGGTAAAATTAGAACAAAATAAAAAGTATAATTAGAACAAAATAAAAAGTAAGATCATCAAGGGGATTAGCAAATGGTATCGGGTACAGGTACCAGTATCAAATTTACCAAGCCGGGTATATTTTCAGTACCGACTTTTGACATTTTTGATATCTGTTCGGCACCGTACCACCACCGACCGGTACCGAACCGTACCGTGCCAGGTATGTTCGGTACCGGTACCCACTTTTGGGGATTTTCGGTAACGGTATTTTCGGTACCGGTTGGTACCAAACTCATTAAATCCTGTAGCAACGTAGCAACGCAAGTAATTGCACCGTTTTGATTACTTTTCATACACAACCCATTGAATGGTAACATCATCAAGGGGATGAGCAAATGATATCGGGTACCGGTACTGGTATCAAATTTACCAAACCGGGTATATTTTCGGTACCGACTTTTGACATTTTCGGTATCGGTTCGGCACCGTTATTCACCGGTTTTTACCCTCAAATACCGATACCGTACCAGTACCGAACCGTACCGTACCAGGCATATTCGGTACCGTTACCCACTTTTGGGGATTTTCGGTAACGGTGGTACCGGTTGGTACCGAGCTCATTAAATCCTGTAGCAACGCAAGCAATTGCACCGTTTAGATTACTTTTCATAAATACTGTAAAGAAACTGTATTTCGTTTGAATGAGATTTTATATACACAACAACTTATTTTTTTTTTTTTTCTTTTTCTATAATGAATTGTAGCATGTAAAACTAACTTGGATATTTAGATTATTGATGAGCAAATCATATCAAATCCTGTAATCAAACGGTATCGTATCGGTACCAAATTTACTTACCAATCATTTTCCGTACCAATTTGGTACCCACCCACCTTTTGGCGTTTTCAGAATCGTTAATTTCGGTTCGACACCGGTCTAGCACCATACCTGTATTTACGGATTTTTATCTTCAAATACCATACCGTATGGTACCGAGCATTTTCGGTGCCGGTACCTAATTTCAATGATTTTCCGAGTCGGTACTTTCGGTGCTATTACCGGTACCGAGCTCATCCAGGTTTTAACGTGTTAACACCGTAATAACTAAACCGAAAACAACCGAATTTCCAACGTGTAAGACGTGTGGCTCCTATTATTATATATAAGATTATTTAAAATCGTTTTTTTTTTTGATGAAGTGACTATCGTTACCACACCATTTTTATTTATGTTTTGATATTTGGTATATGCTTGCCGTTGCCGACCCGCGTTTTGCAGACATTAGGTCCCCGCCGCAAAGCGCGGGCGGAAAATCAACTAGTTAGATAAATAACCAAGATGAAGTACAACACTTGTTTTGTATATTGTAAAAATTATATTGTTTCATCATTTAGTTTTGTGAGTTCATTTCATGATTTAAGTTGAATGGTCCTGATGTTTGTACATAATCTATTGTTTAGAAAGGTAGAAACTGATAGAAACTGATCATTTGGTGAGATGATGATTGTCATGATTTCCTGTCGGGTGTAATGTTTGCAAGAAATATATAACACTGGGGTTAATATTGCAGAGTACAGAAAACCATAGGGGGTAACAATAAAGCGTAATATAGTCATTTCAAACCGGGGGTAATATTGCAGAGTCGAGCAAATCATAGGGGGTAAGAAGAAAGGGTAATATAGTCATTTTACATACCATTTAACAGAACTGTTAAGTTCTTTAACGGCAGGGGGTAATCTTGCGACAGAACAACAATGTTGGGGGGTCAAATAGCAATATTTTCCTGGGAGGGGCTAACAGTGCCAATTGGATCTAACCCCAGTGGGTAAAATTGCAGTTTACTCTTTTTAGAGGCTCCAAGTTCATAGGACTGGACATAAAAGTTTTAGGGTCGGTTCGACAGTTCGGGTCAGGTCGAGTTGACCCGCAAACACTTTTTTGTCAAAAAAAAAAAACCTTATGTTTTGTAAAAAAAAAAAAAAAAGCTTATGTTATGAATAATCCAAATGTTAATTATGATGTCAAAACAATTTTATTACTAGCATCAACAACAATAGCACAAATCTGAACACAATTAGATTAAGCAAAAATCTGTATCGGTTAGAACTTAGAAACAAACACTGAACTAAGTGCACAACACCACATTTGCCCTCAAAAAATCATTCGGATAAAGCATGTGAAAAATTTTGAGTTCTTATCCAGTTAAACCATTCATAAATAAACTAACACATCTACATAATCAAGTGAATTCGTATGAAACAAAATAAAGAATTCATCAATAATTTGTTTAAATCACTCTTCAACTGGTATATTATATTAGAATGATTTTAGTATTGTAGATTACAATGGGGAACTTGAGACAAGTAGGATGGATGAATCTCTCTCTGGCCCATAGCAGATAATTGTGTAATGCCCAAGGGATTGGTTATGGTGAATTTGGTGAAGAAAAAAAAACATTCAAATGACACCAAATAGAATCGAACAAGGGACCTCTTGAGCAATACACAGTTTCTTTTTGCCACAGTAAGACTCTTCAACTTTGTTTATCGGTTCATCTCATAAATTATTTATGGGTTCACCTAGATTTTTTATATATGTTTTCTACTAAAATCTCGAAACTCAATGGGTTCGTGTGAACCCATTGCTTAATACGTAGATCCGCCCCTGCGAGGAATTAGTTGGAAGATAGTCACAAGTAGGGGTGTAAATGAGGCAAGCTACATAAGCTAGGCTTAAAAAAAGCTCGAAGCGAGGCCGGGCCCAAGCCTAAAAAAAACTCATTTAGGAAATGAGTCTAGCTTTTCTTATCGTGTTCGAGCTGGCTCGCGAGTCTAAATGAGCCCACTATTTATATAATTTTTAATTAATATATAATTATATATTTAAATAATAATAAATACTATTTATAATATTACGAAAAATAACTAAATTATATACAAATATAATAATTATAATTGATATAAACTAATTATTAGTTATTAGATATTAAACAAACCGAGCTTGAGATTGAAAAACTATCTACGACTCGAGCTCGAGCCTTCATAAGTTAAACGAGCTTGAGTCTGAGCCTGAGCTTGGTCGAACTCGAGCTCGGCGCGGCTCGTTTACGCTTCTAGAGACACGTAGGACCGAAATTATATAATATAGGAAAATTGAATTTTGATAATCACAACTTTGACATATTGGCCGGCAACTAACTAAAAGTTAACCCATTTAGTTATTGATGACGTGGACTGCCACATAAGAAATCCATGTCATCAAAACATTGCCACATAAGTAGTTTTACTGACGTGGACTGCCACATAAGCAATCTATTTTCGTCATCAAAACTTGACTAATTTGTCACATAAGTTGTCCACGTCAACAAAACTATGACTTTTACCACATTAGCAGTACACGTCAGTAAAACTAATTGGGTTAACTTTTATTTAGCACCGGATCGCTAAGGGAAAATAGGTTAAAAGTTGAGACTGTAACAAAACATTTCCTTAGTTGGGACTCTTTCTGGCTAATATGTCAAAGTTGAGATTATTAAAATCCAATTTTTTATAATATAATATGTCGAATGGCATTTAGCTAGTGGTATCTTGGTCACTTAAACGGTTTTACTTCCTTGAGTCTTGTTGTGGAATGCGGAGTAAGAGCATTCACATCCTGGGAATCAAAATTTGTGTGGGGTTTTTAAAATATAAATAGTAAAAAAAGCGGTTGTGAGTGGAGGAGAGAGAAAATGTTACTGTTCATCTGTATATTTGGGGTGACACTGTTCACCCACTATAATTTTTTAATATATATTAAAAGTGGTTGTGAGTGGATGAAAGAGAAAAATGTAATGATAAAGGTATAAAAATATTATTTAATTGAAAATGAGAGAGAAAAGGTATTTGTTTTTAGTGAAAATATATTGATATAGGAGTTGTCTTTTAGTGGAATGTATGTATATTTTTTGAGAGCTGGATGTGAATGCTCTAATATTTGGCGTGATATAAAAGTGTGAGTTGTCGTTTTAGAAATATATATATAATATAATTCAGTACCATGTGTTTTACAATTGTTTGTTCAGAGGCACATGATCACACTCCTTCCTCTTTCAACCTATGATATTGTCACACCCTCATCTCCTGGTGGGTGCGAACTTAGGGTATATGCATGACGATTTATACCAGTAATCACAATGCACAACGGAATATGGGATTTTAAATTAAATTATGCAAAAGTACAAACCGGAAAACAAAGTACAAAATTATTACAAGTTGTTCGTACTAAAGGATCCACAGGCGGATCAAATGATATAAAATAAGACTTGAGACTAATAGGGTCATTTTTCTGTGGAGTTGCAAATTCCAATAATTAAAGACCAAGCAGCTCCAACCTATTCTGTACTTGCTATATAACATGCGCTTTAGTCTTTTGAAAATACGTCAGTTCACTGGTAAATACAATTAACCGACTCCTTTTGAAAATCTTTTCAAAATGAATTTGATACCATTTGGTATATCATTTTTAAATAACTTGGGACAAATTATATCCGTTGTTACCAGTTTTACGTGCTTGCCAATACAGTTGGGGACTGGAACTAAACGCTAATACATAATTAATCGACACACCACATTTTCAATATCATATAAATATAGCATTAGCGTCTACCAGGTGTATGCCTACACCCTGCGCTTAGGTCGTGGCCATTTAAAATTAAATGAGTCGGGATATCCAAGACATGGTCGTATTAACCCCCAATGTTTAAGTTATCAAAAAAATGTATTAAAACGGGTTATTTGAATTTCATGACACTATTCACCCTTTATCCAATACCCGACCAAGCAGCTAGCGCCGTATCCCAAGCCTTTATAAAATAAAATAGGTTAAGAGTATTTACATGTGCTAGTCTTTACAAATCAAATATACTAAGCATAGTTGTTAATCAAAACAATTAAAACAGGCACAATTCACTAGAGGCTTATATAAGTCATTTGACTTTGACCGGTTAACTTTAATAGAGACGCACGGTTCGCTAGATTAAGCGTAAACCGGATAGAATATGGTTTATACCCTCCTGAATGTAAGGACTCGTATAATATGGGTCAAATAACCAAGCATTCTGATTCGAACTGAATTTGAAAGGTTTTGACCCGATTCGGCTAGTTTATATATTTTAATCTATATAAACTAGTCGTACGTGCATATGCGGCATCGGGTGGTCAAATAGGTTCATAACTAGTCCATTATGCCAACATATATTTTATAATGTTATAACATTCGTTTCAAAGTCAGATTACAAGTTCATTTGGTTTTAAAACCCATTTTATGCCATAACGGCATTTTCGGCATGTTTAAGGCATAATATGTAGACTTATCAAATAACCTATCAAATGATATGATTAAAAGGTATAATCTCAGAGGGTTATTGTCACACCCCGATATTTCCACGTATTACCGGTGGGCCCGGTGGGGAGTATCGTGACGTAGTTGATATTATCATAGTCAAACAACACAAATTTAAATGCACAGCGGAAGCAAAAGATAGATTTATTTCAACTAAATAAATTGTAATATTAAGAATCAAAAAATAGTTGAAACAGATCCACAGGCGGATCGAAAGAAAAAGGAAATTGTTCAACAGACTTTAACATCTAGAGTTTGCGAGACTTGATTATTGATGCCTGGAGTAGCCAGCCTATTACGTATAGTACCTGCACTTAGCCTTTTTGGAAAATACGTCAATTTACACTGGTAAATACAACTTAACTGACTCATTTTGAAAAGAGTTTGAAAATTGATTTTGAATGCGCTTAGGCAAAAATATCTTTTATAACTTGGGACAATTATTTAAAAATAATCTTGTATACAGTTTTACTTCTTTGTCGTCCATTAGGGCCGGTTGGTAGAGCCGGTCAAGATTAACTGACACGCCACAGGTATAATGCCCACAAGGTTGATTCCTTTAAGTGGATTACCAGTTTTTACATAATGCAACTGTCAGGTGTACGCCTACACCCCGTGCTTAGGTCGTGGCCATTTCTTTGAATGATGCCAAGGATATCCGGGACATGGTCATTTAACCCCCAAAGGCCATACACCAAATAATACAGAATAAAACGAGTTATGTAAATACATTAATCATAATCCGATTTAAATGATTACATACCCGACCAAGCGGTACTTTTATAGTACCGTATCCCAAGCCCGTATAGGGAAAATAAGTTAAGAGTATTTACTTGAGCAAAGTATAAATCAAATACAGCAAGTGCACGTAGCTTTTACTGGGCTCCTAATCTGGAACGAAGGTTTTTAATAACCTATTAGAATTCTAACGGGTATTTAATTAAGTCTAAACTTAGACCGGTTAGTTTTCAAAAGGAAAATACGGTTCAAACGCAAGATAACGCGAAGACCGGTTTAGAATGTGGTTTTGACCCGACAAGCTTGTATGCTAGTTTAATATGGTTAACTTAAACACATTCTGGATTTTGAGACAAAACGGTATGGTTTGACCCGTTTCGGCTAATATATGCAAACTAGTTACATAAGCCGATCCGAACGCGAAAAGTGCGTAACAAGTAACCAAAAGAGTCATATACAAGTTTCCTAAGTTAATATGCCTTAAATATGTTGTGACATCAATTTAAACTCAAATTATGCCCCGTAAGGGCATTTTGGTCATCTAAAAGGTTATAAAAGGGTTTAAATATAATTCTGAGTTTCGGGTCTGATATAATCAGTAAAAATACTTAATTTACTAAGTTATATCAGTAGGGTATTACCTATATGTGAAATTTATCATTTCTAACCATACTATGCACCGAAGGGGTATTTTGGTAATTTCACCTAAGGTTTAAAGGTCAAATCTGGAAATCTGAGTTTAAAACTTTTGTTTACTGCTAAAGTATAAAAATTTACTTAAAACATCAGTAGGTATCAAGTCTTATATATCTAAAATGGTTTTAATACATACTATGCGCTTAAAACGCGTAAAAAGGCGATCTTAAGCTATTTCCGGGTTTTATAAGGAAAGCTGATATTTTTATTATTCCATAAGGCTTAAAATATTCTATTTATCATATTGGATTAGTAGAAAAAGGTTTGGTATCAAAAGGATTGGTAAAACTCATTTTATGGCTTAAAAGGGCAAAACCGACAATTACCGGATCAAGCTTAGAACTCTATGTTATGCTTAGCCTAAAAATAAATAAAAATATCCAAAAATCCCAAAATATTATTTTATATCAGTGGGTAAAAAGTTTGGTATCAAAATTTGGGTTTAGATAGGCTATATGTTAATTACGCCATTTAATTACTAAAAAGCTTTCTAATTACGCTATTGAGCGTAACTCTTAATCTAGACCTCAAAATGATGTCAAATTCTAGGTACAAGTTTATAAATCAGTAACTAAGGTTTCTACTCTTTTACATTTTCAACATTCATGTTTTAAGGTCACATGGGCATAATAGTCAACTTTTAGGCATTTAACGGAAATATGCATATGAATCGGATAACTAATGAACCAAGTTGTATAATCACAGAGGGTTATACTTATATGAAACCTCGTCCTATTAAAGCTCTAAGACATTTCTAAACTATGCTCTAATGGGTCAGAACTGAAAGTCAAAGCAAAAGTCTACTTTTGCGACTTTCGGCTCCGAACCGAGCTTAAACTGAAAATTGTCGAGTTGAACATGTTTAGACATGTTCTTACATTAATTACCAAGTTATATTAATGACAAAACAGGTTGCATAGCTTCTACATTGCTAATTATGCATTTATTTGAAAATTAGCTTTCTGTTGACTTTTTAAGATTAACTTTGACTCGACAATTGACCTAGTTAGAGTGGGAATCAGAGGGTGCCCTTTTAAGAGTTTATTTCCCATATAATTACCAACTCATAGGTACTTTCAATTTGAAATTTGACTGGACAAATTAAGATTAATGACGAAGTCAAATCTTAATTACGACGGTTTGACTTTAAGCTAATAAACTAGGCAAAACTGAATTAAGGAAGGTTAATGACACTTACCAAGGTCCTATGCACGACTAATGACTCCTAGGAAGTGTGCTTGAGCTCCAAAATCCTCCAGAAGTGAAGTTGTGAAGTTGCAAGTGAATGAGCAATTGAACAACTCAACTCATGGCCTTTATATAGGTTTTCTAAGGCTCCAAGATCATTCCAACAAAGTCTATGGATGTTCCCTGATCATCTCAAGTGTCCCTAGGCATGGGAAAACCATCAAACAAGCCCCTAGAATCGAATGCAAGGTTTCTAAGTCGGTTTAACTTGCTGAACTCGCACCTGTGCATGAATTCGGACCAGCTAAGGCCGTCGCGTAGCGCGACGGCTGAGGGGGTTGTTGGTGGCGCTACGCCAGCACCTCAGTTACCAGCCAAACAAGTTTCGATTAATTACATTTCAGCCCCTGGTCCTTCCAAACGTGGTTTTAAGCTTGTTTCTTGCAATTTCAACCCTCTAACTTGACTTTTAAGGGCTCCAAGGCATAACCAAACACCGTTAAGTCCTCGGTTAACTTTGTGATCACCCGTAAAGCCTTAAATTTCAACGTTGATGCTTTTAACCCCTCGTATACGAATATTATCATAACTTTCTCATACTTTATCGAAACCTTGTGAAATTTTTATCACTTATTCTAGTAAGTATAATTTATCGTTACAAAGCTTCGGGTTCGCTAAAAGGTCACTCAGAGGTGTACTTTAAACATATTGACACATTTAACCCCTGTAGTTTGTAATCTCTCACTTTCTTTCACAATTAGCTTCGTATGATCCATGATTTATTCGTTTAAGGGTATAAACATCGTGTAGGGTTGTTGAAGGGTATATTTATCCATTGTTGACACTTTGAACCCTTTTATTCACATACTTTCCTTGTTTGTCAACTTTAGTCCTTCTAAATCAGTTCTTTACACGTTTAAAGTCCATGACACGTGTTGATATATTATTGGACATGAATTTCCGAGGTGTTACATCCTCACCCCCTTAAAAGAAATCTCGACTTTGAGATTTACTGAAATAAATGAGGGTACTTTTCTTTCATTGTGGACTCTACCTCCCACGTGTACTCGGGACCTCTTCGGGCATCCCATTTAACTTTTACAATTGGCACATGCTTCTTTCGAAGCTTCTTAACCTATCGATCCTCAATCGACAAAGGTTTTTCCACAAATTTCAAGCTCTCATCTATGTGCACATCCATATGTGGTATGACTAGCGACTCGTCAGCTAGACATTTCTTTAGATTGCAGATGTGGAATACATTGTGAATACCACTGAGCTCTTCAGGTAAGTTTAACTTATAAGCCACTGCTCCTACACATTCGATGATCTCGAATGGTCCTATATACCTTGGGGTTAATTTGCCTTTCTTACCAAAACGCATCACTCCCTTCCAGGGTGATACTTTAAGCAACACTTTATCACCAACTTCAAACTTTAGAGGTTTACGCCTTTTATCAGCATAACTTTTCTGCCTATCCCTGGCAGCTTTCAGGCGGTCACGAATCTGGACAATCTTGTTCGTCGTTTCAAAGACTATGTTAGGTCCTGATAACTGAGCTTCTCCTACTTCTGCCCAACAAATAGGCGTTCTGCATTTTCTACCATATAATGCCTCAAAAGGCGCAGCCTGAATGCTTGTATGGTAGCTATTGTTATAGGAGAACTCGACCAATGGCAGGTAGTTATCCCAACTACCACCTAAGTCAATCACACATGCACGAAGCATGTCTTCCAAAGTTTGGATGGTACGCTCACTCTGCCCGTCCATCTGAGGATGGTAAGCCGTACTAAAATTTAAGCGCGTGCCCAAAGATTGTTGGAAACTTTTCCAAAAATGTGATGTGTATCTGGTATCTCTGTCAGAGATAATTGACACTGGTACGCCATGCAGAGATACAATCTTATCTACGTACAATTGGGCTAACATGTCGGAGCTATAAGTCTCCTTAATGGGTAGGAAATGTGCTGACTTAGTCAGTCTATCTACTATCACCCATATAGTATCATTTCCTTTCTTTGTCTTTGGCAACTTGGTGATGAAATCCATTGTCACCATCTCCCACTTCCATGTGGGAAGTTCAGGCTGTTGTAGCAAACCTGAAGGCTTCTGATGTTCAGCTTTAACTTGTGCACACATCAAACATTTGGCTACATAGGCAGCTATAGACTTCTTCAAGCCTATCCACCAATTGTTCGCCTTCAGATCCTGGTACATCTTATCAGCTCCAGGATGAACGAAATATTTAGAATTGTGGGCTTCCTGGAGGATAACATCCCGAAGTCCTCCATAAACTGGAACCCATATTCGTCTATTTAATCTTAGTATTCCGTCCTTGCCATAGGATAACTGCTCCTCAGTTACTCCTAACTTTTCATCCGGATAGTTAGCTTCTAAAACAGCTTCCTTCTGTGCAGCTAACAACCTTTCATTCAAACTATTCTTTAATTCAATGCTCTAGGCATTGATTCTTATAGGCTTCACTCCTTCCTTCCTACTTAAGGCATCGGCGACTACATTTGCCTTGCCTGGATGGTATCTTATTTCACAGTCATAATCATTTAGAGTTTCCATCCATCTTCGCTGCCTCATGTTCAAGTCCTTCTGATTAAACAAGTGTTGAAGGCTTTTTTGATCAGAATAGACCACACATTTGGTACCATACAAATAATGCCTCCATAGCTTTAGTGCAAATACTACGGCACCCAACTCCAACTCGTGGGTGGTGTAGTTCTTCTCGTGCACCTTTAACTGTCGAGAAGCATAGGCAATAACCTTGCCTTTCCGAATAAGCACACATCCTATACCTGTGTGTGATGCATCACAATATACTACAAATTCCTCTATTCCATCAGGCAATGTCAATACTGGAGCATTGCTCAACTTCTGCTTAAGAATGTCAAAGGATTCCTGCTGCTTAGGACCCCAGTCAAACTTAATATTCTTACGTGTTAACGAAGTTAGGGGTGCAGCAATCCTTGAGAAGTTTTCGACAAATCGCCTATAATATCCTGCTAAACCTAGAAAGCTACGAATCTATGTAGGCGTCTTTGGCTCTTGCCAATTCATAACAGCTTCAACCTTAGCGGAATCTACTTGGATACCATGCTTACTAACAACATGTCCAAGGAATTGGACTTCACGAAGCCAGAATTCACACTTTGAAAACTTGGCATAGAGTTTCTCCTGCCGAAGCAGTTTCAGAATGCAACGGAGGTGCTCCTCATGGTCAGCTCGACTCTTTGAATAAATCAGAATCTCGTCAATGAAGACGATAACAAATTTGTCCAAGTATGGCTTGCAGACACGATTCATGAGATCCATGAACGCGACTGGTGCATTAGTGAGCCCAAAAGGCATCACTAGGAACTCGTAATGACCATAACGAGTCCTAAATGCAGTCTTGTGCACATCTTCATCTTTAACCTTCAGTTGATGATAGCCTGACCTTAAATCGATCTTGGATAAATAACTCGCTCCTTGCAACTGATCGAACAGATCGTCGATCTTGGGTAATGGATATCTATTCTTGATGGTAACCTTGTTGAGCTCGCGATAATCGATGCATAGACGCATCGATCCATCCTTCTTCTTCACAAACAGGATTGGTGCTCCCCAAGGAGATGAACTAGGATGAATGAAACCTTTTGCTAATAAATCGTCTAGCTGAGTCCTCAACTCTTTCATCTTCGTTGCTGCCAACCTGTAAGGTGCCCTTGCAACAGGTGCTGCACCTGGAATAATGTCAATTCTGAATTCTACTTGCCTATCTGGTGGTAAACCAGGTAGTTCTTCAGGGAAAACTTCTGGGTACTCAGAAATGACGGGAATATCTTCAATCTTAGGCTTCTGCTCATCAATAGTTACCTGTGCCATATAAATGACACATCCCTTCTTCAAACACCTGGATGCCTTAAGCATAGTCACTTGCTCCGGCAGTCCATACTGGGTATCTCCCTGAATGGTAAGTGACTCACCAGACGGAGTCTTGATCACTACTTGCTTCTTGTTGCAAACAATCTGGGCTTGGTTATGCGATAACCAGTCCATGCCTATAACTATATCAAAACCGGCTAACTTCAAGGGAAGTAAGGACAATGGAAAAGAATGGTTCCTAATGGATATAACACATCCATTTAACACGGTTGATGCGGTTTCTATGGTTCCATCGGCTAATTCAACCTCATACTTCACACTTAGGGTTTTAACAGGTAAATTCAGCAACTTACAAAACTTATTATCTACAAATGACTTATCAGCTCCTTAATCAAATAACACCCTTGCATAAATATCATTTATGAGGAAGGTACCTGTGATCACGTTGTCATCCTGAACAGCTTCCCGTGCATCCATTCGGAAGACCCTTGCATTGGTTGTAACAACTCTCATCAAAAGTCTTAATTATTATTTTATTTTGTCCAATAGGAAACCCTAATTAAGACCCCCAAGTGATTCTGCATAAACCCTAAAAATTTTAGAACAATGGGAATCAGGATCAGGGCCCCTAAAACTCAGGGGGGGGGGTAAATTCTCGTTAGTATTATCTAGACAGTTTTACGCGTAAAACGAATTTGATCGAACGACCAACTCAGCAAGCCTACTGGGACACGGGGCTACCCTATGGTAGGGGAGCACCCCTCGCGCCACGCGGGCGCGCCCTTTTTCCAGTATATATTAAGGGGTGTGGCACTAAGAATTCTGCGTTAGTTCGACGTTAAAATTTGCTTTACACTTCGAGATATCGTCTGATTACTACAAAAAACACACACAATCACGAAACGCTGCCGCAATAACAGGGTAATAACTCAATCGCTGCTACGATTTAATATCCGATCGATTAAAACTATCCAATGGATGTTTAAGTGCTGCCCACATTAGGGTTATGCTTTGTCATTTATCGTGAATTCGATGGATGTTTAAGTATCGCACTTTGTCATTCGTTCTGAGGGTTTAATCTCGTGAGTTATCGTAAATGCTGTATTAGTTACTGACCTAGTTCGTGTGCATATTGTTTAAATTAGGTTACAAGGCTAAATCCGTAGGCTAAAACTCTGCCCGCATAAATCTGAAATGTGAGTCATTCTCTTTTATCAAATATTTTACAATACTCCATTTACAAATGTTATAATTACAGGGATTAAGTCGTGGTTATCTTAATCACTGGCTAGTGGGGTATTGTGCATATTTCTAATTTCTCACGGGTTAGGCTAATAAATCCTCACCGTGATAAACGTCACTACTTGGGGTGGGACCCAATAGTGATATGACCATCGTCACACGGGTGACAAGGCGCCAGATAAAAATACGATAGAAGCCATTGTAATCGCTCTTATGCTGTAATTTATAACTACGTGTCATTTTGTCAAATTGAATGATTCACCGGTATTTCCCCGCTGACAAAATATTTTTAAAACATGTTTCAGGCGACCTGCTGTAAATCAAGAACAACGTGCTACGGAGCACTAACAGGCTTGAAGAGGTGGCTCAGTTAAAATGAATAGACATGTTTTAATAAATCAGGGAATTTCCTAGTTAAATTCCTCTATTGTAAATTATGGGGTTTATCTCAAATTTATGGAATAAATTAATTGGGCATTTTTGAGTTTTAAAAGATCCTGTTAAAATCTTCCGCTATCGCATTAATTAAATACCACGGGTTCCTGTCCCGCGGCTCCTGACCGGGTCAAACCGGGGCTGGGGCCGTGACAGGAAAAGGTGGTATCAGAGCCACTGATTTAAGCCAATTAAGTATTTAAGAAAATACTTAATTTACTAATTACCATTTTGTGATTACGTGTTTTATTATTTGAATATTTGTTTACAGTATGGGTAAACAAAGACTTTCGGATATCTATCATAAATAAGATACTACACTGAAAGAAAAAGGATCATCATCCTCAAATCACTATGCAAATCCTGAAGAAGGAATATTTGTTCGTAAGGCACAATATGAGAAACCAATTTCTCCTAATAAAAGAAGTTTGATTATTAGGAAAAGTCAAGAGAAACTAAAGAAATCCAAAGAAGGAAGGAGTAATCAGGAAACCCAGAAAATAGGTAGTAACCCACCATGGGAGGATGAATTAGACGAAAAATGGGCAGATCTCTATATGTTAGCAACTGTAGCAGTAAATGCTAACCTTTAAATACCCTGACCCAGTATTAGCACCCATATTATCTACAAGCCAGAAACTCTAAAGAAAATTCTATCTAGTAAATAAATAAAACCCTAATATGTTTTAATTTTTAGTTGTCCTTTGTAGTAAATTAGTCACACGGTATACAAATAATACTTAAATGTTTTCCTGTAAATTTTATTATAAAATTTTAATTTAGCCTTTTGTGTGCATTTTTGCATATATAAACAACATGAATGAGTTATTTGAAGCCCTTCAGAATCTCAATCTTTATCCGGTGAAAATAGAAGTTTCCAATGACTTTACTGGTTACATTGCCGATGTGGAGGAACCTATGGAATTTTGTGCTCCACCTCCGGAGAAACCAAAGCCTAAGAAAAGGAGAAGATTTGTAGGCTGGAGGCGTATACGCAGGAGGAAGCCAGCAACTAGAAAGGTTCCCAAAATAGAGAATCCCATAGACAAAGGAAAAGGAATTGAGATCGGGGAAGGATCTAGGCAAGTGGAAATGGAAATTGGGGAGAGTTCTAAACAAGTCGAAGAATTTCCATTACAGGAAGAATTAGATCGCCTACTGGCAAGCTGTGATATCGTTAGGCCTATCAATAATAACCTCTACCCTTATCCTGCTGAAACTCAACTTTCAATAAATTTAGAACCAGCAATCCCAGAACCTCTGATCCACACCCAACCTCTAGGAATGGACGAATGGTGGACTAATGACTGGCAGTTTCAAAGCCTCCTCAATAACCCTTATACCTTTTTCCCTCAGTTCGACCCAGAACCTATACCAAACCCACCAATGAGCAATGAAAACTTAGCTGAACTCCGCCACTTTGGCGAGGAGCTGGTGGATGTAGGAAATAGGATCAGGGAAGTAGGAGAACAGATCTCCTGGAAATACGACGAGAGGGAACGTCGTTACTAAGATGCCAACTGACAAGGGCTAGTGTGACAGGGAAACGGTGGTTGTATAATAGTAATAATAAAATAAGTCTGTGAAATAGCTAAAAATAAAACTTGTGTAAGATAACAGTGTGTACGGATGCCTAATATAATATAAAAGAAATGGACATCGAGAAATCGATAATTTTGGTTATACGTGTATTGTGTTGTATGGTTATTTGTATATACCTATTATTTATTTTATGCTAATAATTTATATATATTAAATTACCAGATGGAACCTGCTAATAATGAACCAGTTAACGAAGTTAACCAATCTGAGCAACATCAGGAAGATCAATTTATGACTAGGCAAGATATCGAAAATATCGTTGCTCAAGGAATAGCCAATGCTATTCCAGCAATTCTTGCTGCTGCCCAGAAACCTGTTGAACCTCAACAAATTATTCCTAGCAAACGCACGCACAGTGACAATTTCAGTAATAGCATAAATGGAGGCGGCAACCATACTAATAATAATAACGATAATATACGGCAAGCCTCAGGTCTAAAAAGAATGAAAACTGCAACGCCTGGTTGCACTTACAAAGAGTTTCTTGCCTGTAAACCGGCTGAGTTTGCAGGTAACGAAGGGGCAACTGCTGCACTGCGTTGGTTAGAGAAAACCGAAGCAGTACTTATGATAAGTAAATATGCTGAGGAAGATAAAGTCATGTATGCGTCGCATCTTTTCAAAAAAGGGGCGCTAGAATGGTGGAATACGGTACTTCAAGCCAAAGGAAGAAATATGGCCTATGCCATGAGTTGGGAAGAATTTAAACAGCTAATGGAAAGAAAATTCTGTCCCGAATATGAAAAGGAACAAATGGCGAATAAGTTCCTGAACCATCGGATGATTGGTGTAGATTGTCGCGGGTATACTTCGACATTCTTTGAGTATGCGAGAGTAGTACTAACCCTGGCTTCGCCAAAACCGGTGCTTATTTCCCGCTATATTTGGGGATTAATTGGCGAAATCCGTAATATCGTTAAAGCTGCGAGACCTCGCACTATTGACGATGCGGTAGAAGTGAAGAAAACAGGAAAAAGGAAGTAGCCCAAAAGATTACCCAAGGATTCCGTATGGGTAATCGTAGTAGTTTCAGGAGAAAGGGAGCTGGGCAATCTTCCACTGTTCCATTTTGCAATGCCTGTAAAAGAAAGCATTCTGGAAGATGCAAAGGGTATTGCAATTTCTGCAAAATCCCAGGACATCAAGAAGAAGATTGCAGAAAGAAGAAAGCGACGGTTTGCTACAATTGTGGAGAAGCTAGACATTTCAGGCCAGACTGTCCGAAATTAGTTAAACCAGATAACAACAAAGCCAAACCTGCAGAAGGAGTTACAAAGAAGAACTTAAGAGCCTTTCAACTGACTACGCAGGAAGCCGAACTAATTCCTGACGTGATAGCTGGTACGTTCCTAGTCTACAACGTCTATGCAAAAGAATTATTTGACTCTGGTACAAACCAAAGTTTTATAAATACTTCATTCTGTCAAGCTCTTAATTTACCCCTAACAAACCTTAGGCAGATTTTTACAGTCGAAACGGCAGATGGAAATTATGTTAACATAGATAAAGTTTTGCAAGAAGAAAAGATAGAACTCTCAGGTCATAAATTTTCTGCAAACCTGTTACCTATGAATTTAGCCGGATTCGATGTGGTATTAGGAATGGATTGGTTAGTAGCCAACCATGCTCGAATCCTTTGTGATAAGAACTCTATAGAAATTCGCGCACCCACCGGAGAAGTAATTATAGTTACAGGAGATAAGCCAAGTAAACCCATGAAGTTCATTTCAGTAATGAAAATTGCTAGTTATGAACGAAAGCAAGGAATAGTGTATATGATTTCAGTAATCATTAGCACTAAGGGTAAAGAACTTAAGGAAATTCCAGTAGTCTCAGAATATCCAGATATATTCCCAGAAGAACTACCTGGATTACCACCCGACAGGGAAGTAGAATTTAGAATTCATCTAATTCCTGGAGTTACACCGATAGCTAAGGCACCTTACCGATTAGCATCTACAGAAATGCTAGAACTAAAGAAACAATTAGATGAGTTGCTCGGTAAAGGATTCATACAACCTAGTTCATCCCCTTGGGGAGCACCAGTGTTGTTCGTAAAGAAAAAGGACGGTTCGATGCGAATGTGTATCGATTATAGAGAATTAAATAAGGTTACAATTAAAAATCGATACCCATTACCTAGGATCGATGACCTTTTTGATCAACTTCAAGGAGCTAGATATTTTTCTAAGATCGACTTACGCTCCGGATACCATCAATTGAAGGTACAGCAAGAAGACATACCTAAAACTGCTTTCAGAACTAGGTATGGTCATTACGAGTTTACAGTCATGCCCTTCGGACTAACAAATGCTCCGGCAACATTCATGGACATGATGAATAGAATCTGTAAACCGTATTTGGATAAATTTGTAATTGTCTTCATAGATGATATACTTATTTATTCCAAAAATCAGGAAGAACATCGTGAACACCTGCATGTACTCTTAACCTTGTTAAGAAAGGAGAAGCTTTACGCCAAATTATCGAAGTGTGAATTTTGGCTACAGGAAGTACAATTTTTAGGACACATGGTGAATCACGAAGGTATTCACGCAGATCCTGCTAAAATAGAAGCAATTACCAAATGGAAGGTTCCACAATCAGCTACAGAAGTTAGAAGCTTTTTAGGATTAGCTGGATACTATGGGCGCTTTATTAAGGATTTTTCCAAGATAGTTGTACCCTTAACTAAGCTAACTTGTAAAGCAGTTAAGTTTGAATGGGGACCTAGGCAAGAAGAAGCCTTTAGGATTTTAAAGCAAAAGTTAACAAACGCTCCAATTTTAGCCTTACCAGAAGGAACAGAGGATTTTGAAGTTTACTGTGATGCTTCAAATCTAGGATTAGGATGTGTGTTAATGCAACGCAAGAAGGTAATTGCATATGCTTCAAGGCAATTGAAGAAGCACGAGGAAAACTATACGACTCATGACTTAGAGTTAGGAGCCATAATTTTTTCCCTTAAAATTTGGAGACATTATCTGTATGGAAGTAAGTTCACTGTCTATACGGATCATAAGAGCTTAAGGTACATATTTGGGCAAAAAGAATTAAACATGAGGCAAAGGAGATGGATGGAAATCCTAAGCGACTACGACTGTGATATTCAATATAACAAAGGAAAGGTAAACATAGTTGCAGATGCCTTAAGTCGTAAGTATCATGAGAAACAACGACGGGTTCGTGCTCTTAGATTAAATCTACAGTTAGATTTAATGGAACAATTAAAGGAGATTCAGGAAACAGCAATCCAAGATGTTGGTGAAGGAATGAAAGGACGGATAAAAGAATTAGAGCAAGGAACAGATGGACTTTGGAGATTCCATAAGAAACGAATTTGGGTACCTAAGAAGGGAGATTTAAGAAATAAAATTTTAGAGGAAGCCCATAAATCTAGGTATACCATGCACCCTGGAAACAATAAGATGTGCCAAGATTTAAGGAATAACTTCTGGTGGATAGGAATGAAAAAGGACATAGCTAGATATGTTTCTAAGTGTCTAACTTGTTCACAAGTTAAGGCAGAACACCAGAAACCTTCAGGTCTACTACAACAATTAGAAATGCCTGTATGGAAATGAGAATTCATAACAATGGACTTTGTTACAAAGTTACCCAAAACCAGAAAAGGTAATGACGCGATTTGGGTAATTGTGGATCGATTAACCAAATCAGCTCATTTTCTACCTATGAAGGAAACCTTTAGTATGGAAAGGTTAGCCAAGTTGTATGTAGACGAAGTAGTATCCCTACATGGAGTTCCACTCTCCATTGTATCGGATAGAGATAGTCGTTTTACTTCCCATTTCTGGACAAGTTTCTAAGAAGCAATGGGAACCCGACTAAATTTAAGTACGGCATATCATCCTCAAACAGACGGGCAAAGTGAAAGGACGATACAAACTCTGGAAGACATGCTCCGAGCATGTGTGATAGATTTTGGTGGAAACTGGGACGATCACCTACCTTTGATCGAATTCTCCTATAACAATAGTTATCATGCAAGCATTGAAGCTGCCCCATTCGAGGCACTGTATGGAAGAAAGTGTAGAACTCCAGTTTGTTGGGCAGAAATAGGAGAAAGTCAATTATCAGGTCCTGAAATTGTGCAAGAAATGACCGACAAAATCACTCAAATCAAGGAAAGACTAAAGACGGCTCGAGATCGCCAGAAAAGTTATGCAGATAATCGACGCAAGCCACTTGAGTTTCAAGTTGGAGACAAAGTACTTTTGAAAGTTTCTCCTTGGAAAGGAGTAGTTCGGTTTGGTAAGAAAGGAAAGCTGAGTCCAAGATACGTAGGACCATTTTCAGTGATCCAACGTATAGGACCAGTTGCCTATCGCTTGCAACTACCAGAAGAACTAGCTGGAGTACATGATGTGTTTCATGTATCCAATCTCAAGAAATGTCTATCTAACGAATCTTTGGTAGTACCTCTTCAAGAGGTAGAAGTAAATGAAAAACTGAAATTTGTTGAGAAACCTCTTCAGATAGAAGACAGAAAGGTTAAGTTTCTCAAACACAAACGGTTAGTACTGGTCAAAGTCAAGTGGGATTCAAAGAGAGGACCTGAATACACTTAGGAGCTGGAATCAGAGATGAAGCGAAAATACCCCTACTTGGAGACAAAGTACTTTTAAGGTGGGGAGGATGTAACAACTCTCATCAAAAGTCTTAATTATTATTTTATTTTGTCCAATAGGAAACCCTAATTAAGACCCCCAAGTGATTCTGCATAAACCCTAAAATTTTTAGAACAATCGGAATCAGGATCAGGGCCCCTAAAACTCACGGGGGATAAATTCTCGTTAGTATTATCTAGAGAGTTTTACGTGTAAAACGAATTTGATTGAACGACCAACTCAGCAAGACTACTAGGACACGGGGCTACCCTATGGTAGGGGAGCACCCCTCGCGCCACGCGAGAGGTCCTCGCGCCACGCGGGTCGCCCTTTTTCCAGTGTATATTCAGGGGTGTGGCACTAAGAATTCTGCGTTAGTTCGACGTTAAAATTCGCTTTACACTTCGAGATATCGTCTGATTACTACAAAAAACACACACAATCACGAAACGCTGCCGCAATAACAGGGTAATAACTCAATCGCTGCTACGATTTAATATCCGATCGATTAAAACTATCCAATGGATGTTTAAGTGCTGCCCACATTAGGGTTATGCTTTGTCATTCGTCGTGAATTCGATGGATGTTTAAGTATCGCACTTTGTCATTCGTTGTGAGGGTTTAATCTCGTGAGTTATCGTAAATGCTGTATTAGTTACTGACCTAGTTCGTGTGCATATTGTTTAAATTAGGTTACAAGGCTAAATCCGTAGGCTAAAACTCTGCCCGCATAAATCTGAAATGTGAGTCATTCTCTTTTATCAAATATTTTACAATACTCCATTTTCAAATGTTATAATTACAGGGATTAAGTCGTGGTTATCTTAATCACTGGCTAGTGGGGTATTGTGCACATTACTAATTTCTCACGGGTTAGGCTAATAAATCCTCACCGTGATAAACGTCACTACTTGGGGTGGGACCCAATAGTGATATGACCATCGTCACACGGGTGACAAGGCGCCAGATAAAAATAAGATAGAAGCCATTGTAATCGCTCTTAAGCTGTAATTTATAACTACGTGTCATTTTGTCAAAATGAATGATTCACTAGTATTTCCACGCTGACAAAATATTTTTAAAACATGTTTCAGGCGACCTGCTGTAAATCAAGAACAACGTGCTACGGAGCACTAACAGGCTTGAAGAGGTGGCTCAGTTAAAATGAATAGACATGTTTTAATAAATCAGGAAAATTTCCTAGTTAAATTCCTCTATTGTAAATTATGGGGTTTATCTCAAATTTATAGAATAAAGTAATTGGGCATTTTTGAGTTTTAAAAGATCCTGTTAAAATCTTCCGCTGTCACATTAATTAAATACCACGGGTTCCTGTCCCGCGGCTCCTGACCGGGTCAAACCGGGGCTGGGGACGTGACAGGAAAAGGTGGTATCAGATCCACTAATTTAAGCCAATTAAGTATTTAAGAAAATACTTAATTTACTAATTACCATTTTGTGATTACGTGTTTTATTATTTGAATATTTGTTTACAGTATGGGTAAACAAAGACTTTCGGATATCTGTCATAAATTAGATACTACACTGAAAGAAAAAAGATCATCATCCTCAAATCACTATGCAAATCCTGAAGAAGGAATATTTGTTCGTAAGGCACAATATGAGAAACCACTTTCTCCTAATAAAAGAAGTTTGATTATTATGAAAAGTCAAGAGAAACTAAAGAAATCCAATGAAGGAAGGAGTAATCAGGAAACCCAGAAAATAGGCAGTAACCCACCATGGGAGGATGAATTAGACGAAAAATGAGCAGATCTCTATATGTTAGCAACTGTAGCAGTAAATGCTAACCTTTAAATACCCTGACCCAGTATTAGCACCCATATTATCTACAAGCCAGAAACTCTAAAGAAAATTCTATCTAGTAAATAAATAAAACCCTAGTATGTTTTAATTTTTAGTTGTCCTTTGTAGTAAATTAGTCACACGGTATACAAATAATACTTAAACGTTTTCTTGTAAATTTTATTATAAAATTTTAATTTAGCCTTTTGTGTGCATTTTTGCATATATAAACAGCATGAATGAGTTATCTGAAGCCCTTCAGAATCTCAATCTTTATCCGGTGAAAATAGAAGTTTCCAATGACTTTACTGGTTACATAGCCGATGTGGAGGAACCTATGGAATTTTGTGCTCCACCTCCGGAGAAACCAAAGCCTAAGAAAAGGAGAAGATTTGTAGGCTGGAGGCGTGTACTGTCACGGCCCCAGCCCCGGTTTAACCCGGTCAGGAGCCGCGGGACAGGAACCAGTGGTATTTAATTAATGCGATAGCGGAAGTATTGTTAACAGGATCTTAAAAACTGGAAATGCCTGATTATTTTATTCCATAAATTGGAGATAAACCCCGTAATTTACAATAGAGGAATTTAACTAGGAAATTCCCTGATTTATTAAAACATGTTTATTCATTTTTAACTGAGCACGTTTTCCTTGATTTACAGCAGGTCGCCTGAAACATGTTTTAAAAATATTTTATCAGCGGGGAAACGCTGGCGAGTCACTCAATTTGAGAAAATGACACAGTTATAAATTACAGCATAAGAGCGATTACAATGGTTTCTATCTTATTGTTATATGGCGCCGTGTCACCTCCTGGTGACGATGGTCATACCACTATTGGGTCCTGTCACCCAATTAGTGATGATATATCACTGTTAGGGCTTATTAGCCTAACCCGTGTTAGGGCTTATTAGCCTAACCCTGTGAAAAATTAGTAATGTGCACAATACCCCACTAGCCATTGATTAAGATTACCACGACTTACTCCCTGTAATTATAACATTTGAAAATAATTTGAGGTATTGTAAAACATTCTTGATAAAAATAGAATGACTCACATTGCAAATTTAATATGAACAGAGCTTAGCCTACTGATTTGCCTTGTTAACCTAGTTTAAATAACAATGCACACAAACTAGGTTAGTAACTAATACAACATTTACGATAACTCACGAGATTGAAACCCTCACAACGAATGACAAAGTGCGATACTTAAACATCCATCGAATTTACGACGAATGACAAAGCATAACCCTAATTTGGGCAGCACTTAAACATCCATTGGATTGGTTTCTATCGATCGGACATTAAATCGTAGCAGCGATCGAGTTATTACCCTGTATTGCGGCAGCGATTCGTGATTTGTGTGTTTTTGTAGTAATCAGGCAATATCTCTACGTATGTATTGAATTTCTACGTCAAACCAACGCAGAATGTCAAGTCCCAAACCCCACTATTTATACTGAAAATTTGACCCTCCCGTGTGTCGCGAAGGGATCCTCCTCCCCTGTCACGTGTCGCGGGGGGTCACACTCTACCATAGGGTAACCCCGTTTGTTACTAGCTCAGCTGAGTTGGTCGTGCATGCAATTTCAATTTCGACAACAAACTGTGTGGATATTACTAACTAGGGTTTACCCCCCCCCCCCTGAGTTTTAGGGGCCCTGATCCTGATTCCGATTGTTCTGAAAATTTTTGGGTTTTTGCAGAATCACTTGGGGGTCTTAATTAGGGTTTCTTATTGGACAATTAAAATAATAAATTGGACTTTTAATGAGAGTTGTTACATCCTCCCCACCTTAATAAAAATCTCGTCCTCGAGATTCACTAGAACAAGTAGGGGTATTTTCGCTTCATCTCCGATTCCAGCTCCCAAGTGTATTCAGGTCCTCTCTTTGAATCCCACTTGACTTTAACTAGCACTAGTCGTTTGTGCTTGAGAAACTTGATCTTTCGGTCTTCGATTTGAAG
Source organism: Helianthus tuberosus (assembly GCA_030545235.1). Taxonomy (NCBI): domain Eukaryota; kingdom Viridiplantae; phylum Streptophyta; class Magnoliopsida; order Asterales; family Asteraceae; genus Helianthus; species Helianthus tuberosus. The sequence continues at coordinate 10,969,398 of CM060440.1, forward strand.
AGGTTTCTCAACAAATTTCAACTTATCATTTACCTCTATGTCTTGAAGAGGAACTACCAGAGATTCGTCAGAAAGGCATTTCTTGAGATGAAATACGTCATGTACTCCAGCTAACTCTTCTGGTAGTTGTAAACGATAAGCAACTGGTCCTATACGTTGGATTACTGAAAATGGTCCTACGTATCTTGGACTTAACTTTCCTTTCTTACCGAATCGAACTACTCCTTTACAAGGAGAAACTTTCAATAGTACTTTGTCTCCCACTTTAATTCCAACGGCTTCCTTCTATTGTCTGCATAATTCTTTTGACGATCTCGAGCAGTCTTTAATCTTTCCTTGATTTGAGTAATTTTGTCGGTAGTCTCTTGCACTATTTCAGGACTTGACAATTGACTTTCTCCTATTTGTGCCCAACAAACTGGAGTTCTGCACTTTCTTCCATACAGTGCTTCGAATGGGGCAGCTTCGATGCTTGCATGATAACTATTGTTATAGGAGAATTCAATTAAGGGTAAGTGGTCATCCCAATTTCCACCAAAATCTATCAGACATGCTCTGAGCATGTCTTCCAGAGTTTGGATTGTCCTTTCACTTTGTCTGTCTGTTTGAGGATGATATGCCATACTTAAATTTAGTCGAGTTCCCATTGTTTCTTGGAAACTTGTCCAGAAATGAGAAGTAAAACGACTATCCCTGTCTGAAACAATGGAGAGTGGAACTCCATGTAAGGATACTACTTCATCTACATACAACTTTGCCAACCTTTCCATGCTAAAGGTTTCCTTCATGGGTAGAAAGTGAGCTAATTTGGTTAATCGATCCACAATTATCCAAATCGCATCATTACCTTTTCTGGTTTTGGGTAACTTAGTAACAAAATCCATTGTTATGAGTTCCCATTTCCATACAGGCATTTCTAATTGTTGTAGTAGACCTGAAGGTTTCTGGTGTTCTGTCTTAACTTGTGAACAAGTAAGACACTTAGAAACATATCGAGCTATGTCCTTTTTCATTCCTATCCACCAAAAGTTATTTCTTAAATCTTGGTACATCTTATTGTTTCCAGGGTGCATGGTATACCTAGATTTATGGGCTTCCTCTAAAATCTTATTTCTTAATTCTCCCTGCTTAGGTACCCAAATTCTTCTTTTGTGGAATCTCCAAATTCCATCAGCTCTATGTTCTAATTCTTTTATTCGTCCTTTCATTCCTTCAGCATCGTCCTTGATTGCTGTTTCTTGAACATTCTTTAGTTGTTCCATTAAATCTAACTGTAGATTTAATCTGAGAGCACGAACCCGTCGTTGTTTCTCATGGTACTTACGACTTAAGGCATCTGCAACTACATTTGTCTTTCCTTCGTGATACTGAATATCACAGTCGTAGTCACTTAGGATTTCCATCCATCTCCTTTGCCTCATGTTTAACTCTTTTTGCCCAAATATGTATCTTAAACTTTTGTGATCCGTATAGACAGTAAATTTACTTCCGTACAGATAATGTCTCCAAATCTTAAGGGCAAAAATTATGGCTCCTAATTCTAAGTCATGAGTCATATAGTTTTCTTTGTGCTTTTTCAATTGCCTTGAAGCATACGCAATTACCTTCTTGCGTTGCATTAACACACATCCTAATCCTAGTTTTAAAGCATCACAGTAAACTTCAAAATCTTCAGTCCCTTCTGGTAAAGCTAGGATTGGCGCATTTGTTAACTTTTGCTTTAGAATCCTAAAGGCTTCTTCTTGCCTAGGTCCCCATTCAAACTTAACTGCTTTACAGGTTAGCTTAGTTAATGGTACAGCTATCTTGGAAAAATCCTTAATAAACCGTCTATAGTATCCAGCTAATCCTAAAAAGCTTCTAATTTCCATGGCTGACTGTGGGACCTTCCATTTAGTAATTACCTCTATTTTAGAGGGATCTACGTGAAACCCTTCGTGATTCACCATGTGACCTAAAAATTGCACTTCTTGTAGCCAAAATTCACACTTCGAGAATTTGGCGTAAAGCTTCTCCTTTCTTAACAAGGTTAAGAGTACATGCAGGTGTTCACGATGTTCTTCCTGATTTTTGGAATAAATAAGTATATCATCTATGAAGACAATTACAAATTTATCCAAATACGGTTTACAGATTCTATTCATCATGTCCATGAATGCGGTAGGTGCATTCGTTAGTCCGAAGGGCATGACTGTAAACTCATAATGACCATACCTAGTTCTGAAAGCAGTTTTAGGTATGTCTTCTTCTTGTACTTTCAATTGATGATATCCGGAGCGTAAGTCGATCTTAGAAAAGTATCTAGCTCCTTGAAGTTGATCGAACAGATCATCAATCCTAGGTAATGGGTATCGATTCTTAATTGTAACCTTATTTAATTCTCTATAATCAATACACATTCTCATTGAACCATCCTTCTTCTTTACAAACAACACTGGTGCTCCCCACGGGGATGAACTAGGTTATATAAAACCTTTACTTAGTAATTCATCTAATTGCTTTTTCAGTTCTAACATTTCTGTGGGTGCTAACCGATAAGGTGCTTTAGCTATCGGTGTAGTTCCGAGAATTAGATAAATTCTAAATTCGACTTCCCTATCAGGTGGTAATCCAGGTAGTTCTTCTGGGAATACATCGGGATATTCTGATACTACTGGAATTTCTTTAAGCTCTTTACTTTTCGTATTAATGATTACTGAAATCATATACACCATTTCTTGTTTTCTGGAATAGCTGGCCAATTTCATTACTGAAATGAATTTTAGTGGCTTTCGTGGCTTATCTCCTGTAATCACCACTAATTCTCCTGTGGGTGTATGAATTTCTATGGAATTCTTATCACAAAAAATTCGAGCATGGTTGGCTATTAGCCAATCCATTCCTAACACAACATCGAATCCGGCTAATTTCATAGGTAACAGGTTTGCAGAGAATTTATAGCCTAACAGTTCTATCTTTCCTTCTCGCACAACCTTATCTATGTTAACAGAATTCCCATCTGCTGTTTCGACTGTAAAAATCTGCCTAAGGTTTGTTAGGGGTAAATTAAGTGCTTGGCAGAATGAAGTATTTATAAAACTTTGGTTTGCACCCGAGTCAAATAATACTTTTGCATATACATTGTGAACTAGGAACGTACCAGCTATCACGTCAGGAATCAGTTCGGCTTCCTGAGTCATCAGTTGGAAAGCTCTAACATTCTTCTTATTCGTTCCTTCTGCAGGTTTAGCTTTATTATCAGCTGGTTTGTTCAGTTTTGGGCAGTCTGGCCTAATATGTCCAGCTTCTCCACAGTTGTAGCAAACTGTGGATCTCTTCTTCCTACAATCTTCCTCTTGATGTCCTGGGATTTTGCAGAAATTGCAATATACTTTGCATCTTCCAAAATGCTTCATTTTGCAAGAATTGCAAAATGGACCAGTAGAAGATTGTCCGGTTCCCCTTCGCTTGAAATTGTTACGGTTACCCATACGAAATCCTTGGGTAATCTTTTGGGCTACTTCCTTCTTTCTGTTTTCTTCTCGCGTCCGTACCAGTTCGTCAGTCAGAGTATTAGCTAAATCCACCGCATCATCAATCGTGCGGGGTTTCGCAGCCTTGACGATGTTACGGATTTCACCAATCAATCCCCAAATATAGCGGGAAATAAGTATTGGTTCTGGCGAAGCCAGGGTTGGTACTACTCTTGCATGTTCGAAGAATGTTGAAGTATATCCTCGACAGTCTACATCCACCATCCGATGTGTCAGGAACTTATTTGTCATTTGTTCCTTTTCATACTCGGGACAGAATTTTCTTTCTACAAGGCTCTTAAATTCTTCCCAGTTTATAGCATACGCCATCATCCTTCCTTTGGCTTGTAGCACAGTGTTCCACCATTCTAACGCCCCTTCTTTAAAAAGATTCGACGCGTACATGACCTTGTCGTCTTCAGCACATTTACTTACGAAAATTCCTGCCTCGGTTTTCTCTAACCAATGCAGTGCCACAGTCGCCCCTTCATTGCCTGCAAATTCAGCTGGTTTACAAGCAAGAAATTCTTTGTAAGTGCAACCAGGCGTTGCAGCTTTCATTTTCTTAGGGAGCGGAGCCTGCCGTGGATCATTATCGTGATTAGTATGATTACTACCTCCATTTACGCTATTACTAAAGTTATCTTCAGAAGTACATTTGCTAGGAACGATTTGTTGAGGTTCAACAGGTTTCTGGGCAGCAGCAAGAATTGCTGGAATAGCATTGGCTATTCCTTGAGCAACGATATTCTCAATATCTTGCCTAGTCATAAATTGATCCTCCGGGTGTTGCTCAGATTGGTTAACCTCATTAACTGGTTCATTATTAGCGTTTTCCATCTGATAATTAATATATATAATTTATTAGTATAGAGTAAATAACAATTATACACAAAACAATCTTACAAATTTCACAACACACATATAGCCAAAATTATCGATTTCTCGATTCTCATTATATATATATATATATATATTATGCATCATTACACACCTTTATCTTAAAAAGTTTTATTGGTAGTTATTTTACAAGATTATAGTTTACTATTATTATTATTACACAATCACAGTTTCACAACCCTACTATCCCTCATCAGTTGGTACTTCAGTAACGACGTTCCCTTTCGTCGTACTTCCAAGAGATCTGTTCTCCTACTTCCCTGATCCTATTTCCTGCATCCACCAGCTCCTCGCCAAAGTGGCGGAGTTCAGCTAAATTTTCATTGCTCATTGGTGGGTTTGGTATAGGTTCTGGGTCGAACTAAGGGAGGAAAGTATAAGGATTGTTGAGAAGGTTTTGGAACTGCCAGTCATTAGTCCACCACTCATCCATTCCTAGAGGTTGGGTGTGGATCAGAGGGTCTGGAATGGCTGGTTCTAAGTTTATTGGAAGTTGTGTTTCAGCAGGATAAGGGTAGAGATTATTATTGACAGGCCTAACGATATCACAGCTCGCCAATGCACGATCTAATTCCTCCTGAAATGGTAACTCCTCGACTTGTCTAGAGCTTTCCCCAATTTCCATCTCTGTCTGCCTAGAATCTTCCCCGACTTCAATCCCCTTTCCTTTATCTAAGGGATTTTCTATTTTGGGAATCTTCCTAGTTGCGGGTTTCCTCATGCGCACACGCCTCCATCCCACAAATCTTCTCCTTTTCTTAGGCTTGGGTTTCTCTGGAGGTGGGGCGTTGAATTCCATAGGTTCTTCTATATAGGGTATGTAACCAGTGAAATCACTAGAAACTTCTATTTTCACAAGATAGAGATTGAGATTCTGAAGGGCTTCAGATAAGTCATTCATGCTGTTTAGCATATATGCAAAAATACACACAAAATGCTAAGTTAAAATTTTATAACAAAATTTCATAGATAACCTTTAAATATTATTGCATACCGTGTGACTAATTTAATACAAAGGGCAACTAACAAAAAAAACATATTAGGGTTTACTGTAAACTTATTTATTTACTGGGTAAAGTTTCTGGCTTGTAAGTGATATGGGTGCTAGAACTGAGACAGGGTATTTAAAGATTTGCATTTACTGCTACAGTGGCTAGCATATAGAGATCTGCCCTTTTTTCATCTAACTGGTCTTCCCACGGTGGGTTACTGCCTAGTTCTTGGGTTTTCTTATTAACTCTCTTTTCTTTTGGTTGTGATTTCTTTATTTTCTCCTGACTTTTCCTAATAATCAAACTTCTTTTATTAGGAGAAAGTGGTTCCTCATATTGTGCATTTCGAACAAATATTCCTTCTTCAGGAATTGCAGAGTGATTTGAGGATGATGATCCTTTTTCTTTTGGTGTAGTATCTAATTTATGATAGATAGCCGAAAGTCTTTGTTTACCCATACTGTAAACAAATATTCAAATAATAAAACACGTAATCACAAAATGGTAATTAGTAAAATTAAGTATTTTCTTAAATACTTAATTGGCTTAAATCAGTGGCTTTCTGAGTTGGCTCTGATACCACATTTTCCTGTCACGGCCCCAGCCCCGGTTTAACCCAGTCAGGAGTCGCGGGACAGGAACCCGTGGTATTTAATTAATGCGACAACGGAAGTATTTTTAACAGGATCTTAAAAACTGGAAATGCCTGATTATTTTATTCCATAAATTGGAGATAAACCCCGTAATTTACAACAGAGGAATTTAACTAGGAAATTCCCTGATTTATTAAAACATGTTTATTCATTTTTAACTGAGCCACCTCTTCAAGCTTGATAGTGCTCCGTAGCACGTTTTCCTTGATTTACAGCAGGTCGCCTGAAACATGTTTTAAAAATATTTTATCAGCGGGGAAATACTGACGAGTCACTCAATTTGAGAAAATGTCACAGTTATAAATTACAGCATAAGAGCAATTACAATGGTTTCTATCTTATTGTTATATGGCGCCGTGTCACCTCCTGGTGACGATGGTCATACCACTATTGGGTCTTGTCACCCAATTAGTGATGATATATCACTGTTAGGGCTTATTAGCTTTACCCGTGTTAGGGCTTATTAGCCTAACCCTGTGAAAAATTAGTAATGTGCACAATACCCCACTAGCCATTGATTAAGATTACCACGAGTTACTCCCTGTAATTATAACATTTAAAAATAATTTGAGGTATTGTAAAACATTATTGATAAAAAGAGAATGACTCACATTGCAGATTTAATATGAACAGAGCTTAGCCTACTGATTTGCCTTGTTAACCTAGTTTAAATAACAATGCACACAAACTAGGTTAGTAACTAATACAGCATTTACGATAACTCACGAGATTGAAACCCTCACAACGAATGACAAAGTACGATACTTAAACATCCATCGAATTTACGACGAATGACAAAGCATAACCCTAATTTGGGCAGCATTTAAACATCCATTGGATTGATTTCTATCGATCGGACATTAAATCGTAGCAGCGATCGAGTTATTACCCTGTATTGCGGCAGCGTTTCATGATTTGTGTGTTTTTGTAGTAATCAGGCAATATCTCAACGTACGTATTGAATTTCTACGTCGAAGCAACGCAGAATGTCAAGTCCCAAACCCCACTATTTATACTGAAAATTTGACCCTCCCGCGTGTCGCGAAGGGATCCTCCTCCCCTGTCGCGTGTTGCGGGGGGTCACACTCTACCATAGGGTAGCCCCGTGTGTTACTAGCTCAGCGGAGTTGGTCGTGCATGCAATTTCAATTTCGACAACAAACTGTGTGGATATTACTAACTAGGGTTTACCCCCCCTGAGTTTTAGGGGCCCTGATCCTGATTCCGATTGTTCTGAAAATTTTTGGGTTTATGCAGAATCACTTGAGGGTCTTAATTAGGGTCTCTTATTGGACAATTAAAATAATACATAGGACTTTTAATGAGAGTTGTTACATGTACGCAGGAGGAAACCAGCAACTAGAAAGGTTCCCAAAATAGAGAATCCCATAGACAAAGGAAAAGGAATTGAGATCGGGGAAGGATCTAGGAAAGTGGAAATGGAAATTGGGGAGAGTTCTAAACAAGTCGAAGAATTACCATTACAGGAAGAATTAGATCGCCTACTGGCAAGTTGTGATATCGTTAGGCCTATCAATAATAACCTCTACCCTTATCCTGCTGAAACTCAACTTCCAATAAATTTAGAACCAGCAATCCCAGAACCTCTGATCCACACCCAACCTCTAGGAATGGACGAATGGTGGACTAATGACTGGCAGTTTCAAAACCTCCTCAATAACCCTTATACCTTTTTCCCTCAGTTCGACCCAGAACCTATACCAAACCCACCAATGAGCAATGAAAACTTAGCTGAACTCCGCCACTTTGGCGAGGAACTGGTGGATGCAGGAAATAGGATTAGGGAAGTAGGAGAACAGATCTCCTGGAAATACGACGAGGGGGAACGTCGTTACTAAGATGCCAACTGACAAGGGCTAGTGTGACAGGGAAACGGTGGTTGTATAATAGTAATAATAAAATAAGTCTGTGAAATAGCTAAAAATAAAACTTGTGTAAGATAACAGTGTGTACGGATGCCTAATATAATATAAAAGAAATGGACATCGAGAAATCGATAATTTTGGTTATACGTGTATTGTGTTGTATGGTTATTTGTATATACCTATTATTTATTTTATGCTAATAATTTATATATATTAAATTACCAGATGGAACCTGCAAATAATGAACCGGTTAACGAAGTTAACCAATCTGAGCAACATCAGGAAGATCAATTTATGACTAGGCAAGATATCGAAAATATCGTTGCTCAAGGAATAGCCAACGCTATTCCAGCAATGAGAGTGGGATTGTAGAGTGGGATCTTCCCGGCAGCTTGAATGAGAGACTTCCACCAAGCTAATGCCTCTCCCTTGAATGATTGGGATACATACTTCACTACATCCCTTTCAGCACAACCGCTGATATCAACCACGGTGTCAATTTCATCTAACCAGGTCATACAATCAATTGCCCCTTTCTCCCCAGTGAAATCCCGGGGTTTGCAGGAAACAAAGTACTTATAGGTACATGACTTGGTACGCGGTTCATTATCGAACACTATCCTCTTGGATGGAACACTGTGATGGTTTTGAGGAATGTTGAACATCCTCCTTCTTTGGTTCATCTTTCTTAGAGGGTGGCTTGCTATGAGCCTCTGAATGAGTCTTAGGGGCAGATTTAGAGTGGGGTACAGATGAAGTCCTACTATGCGTCCCACTAGATTCCCTGAATTTCCTATCCACAACTTTAGATACAGCTGTATCAATCAGTGTGCGGAGCTCTTCCCTGGTTATATTAATCCTAGTATTCTCATTATTCTCCAGGGGATGACTGTTTTCTTCCTCCGACCTAGCCATGTAGCTTTAATTGCTACATAAAAGAAAGTTAATGACAAGGTTTATTTAGAGGTCTATACAGTACTATCGTTCTTGACGATTTATTAACCATGGGTTTAATAACTATTTTTGGTCAATTTGCTAAATATATTCATATTCAGGATCTTTATTACAATACCTAATTATAATTTAATAATAGCACAAAAAGACCTAGTCACGTAGACAAGTTTAATTTATAAGCCCAGATTTTATGGAATCGAGGCATTAAGGTTTGAATCAAAGTTCGTTACCTTTTCTTGACAGGGAGTTGTAGGCTACCACTGTCTTTTAGTCTCAGAGGACGTTAATTATAGCCCGTAGGCACTTTATCCTTAGAGGGGTGATTATTTTAATAAGGAAAATTGGAGTAATCCAATTTAAGGATGACTTATGCGATTTTATCGAATCACATTTTCACCACCAATGTTAACATGTCTTAGATGTTAACAAGGATTTAAATCTTTTGAATAAGTTTTACCATCTTGGCCATGTCTGCAACGACATTTAGGCTAGGTTTTACCTTTAAGATTCTTTTTAATATTTAACGCGGAACAATCCTAAATTGAGATGTTAATATGGATCTGAATCTAATTGAGGAACTACCATCTTGGCCCTGTCTTAAGGTGACACATAGCTAGGTCTTGTCCTTTTTAGATTTTGCCATTTTATTATAATGGTAGATCTTAAATAGGAATGTTATTTTAAATCTAACCGTTCCATTAAAATTTAAACAAGTACATGGTTGCCTAAACGGGACTTCTAACTGAAATGACTTGCCCATGCAGGGGCTAAACAGAAAATAACAAAGGAAACAATTAAGGACAAAATAAAACGAATTAGGATTAGTCCTATGTTCTTTGTCTAGACTCGAGAATGTGCAACTGTGTAACTGAGATTAAACACAAAAGGCTAGTGTTTAATTCACTCAGTGATGGCTCTGATACCAACCTGTCACACCCCGATATTTCCACGTATTACCGGTGGGCCCGGTGGGGAGTATCTTGACGTAGTTGATATTATCATAGTCAAACAACACAAATTTAAATGCACAGCGGAAGCAAAAGATAGATTTAATTCAACTGAATAAATTGTAATATTAAGAATCACAAAATAGTTGAAACAGATCCACAGGCGGATCGAAAGAAAAAAGGAAATTGTTCAACAGACTTTAACATCTAGAGTTTGCGAGACTTGATTATTGATGCCTGGAGTAGCCAGCCTATTACGTATAGTACCTGCACTTAGCCTTTTTGGAAAATACGTCAGTTTACACTGGTAAATACAACTTAACTGACTCATTTTGAAAAGAGTTTGAAAATTGATTTTGAATGCGCTTAGGCAAAAATATCTTTTATAATTTGGGACAATTATTTAAAAATAATCTTGTATACAGTTTTACTTATTTGTCGTCCATTAGGGCCGGTTGGAAGAGCCGATCAAGATTAACTGACATGCCACATGTATAATGCCCACAAGGTTGATTCCTTTAAGTGGATTACCAGTTTTTACATAATGCAACTGTCAGGTGTACGCCTACACCCCGTGCTTAGGTCGTGGCCATTTCTTTGAATGATGCCAAGGATATCCGGGACATGGTCATTTAACCCCCAAAGGCCATACACCAAATAATACAGAATAAAACGAATTATGTAAATACATTAATCACAATCCGATTTAAATGATTACATACCCGACCAAGCGGTACTTTTATAGTACCGTATCCCAAGCCCGTATAGGGAAAATAAGTTAAGAGTATTTGCCTGAGCAAAGTATAAATCAAATACAGCAAGTGCACGTAGCTTTTACTGGGCTCCTAATCTGGAACGAAGGTTTTTAATAACCAATTAGAATCCTAACGGGTCTTTAATTAAGTCTAAACTTAGACCGGTTAGTTTTCAAAAGGAAAATACGGTTCAAACGCATGATAACGCAAAGACCGGTTTAGAATGTGGTTTTGACCCGACAAGCTAGTATGCTTGTTTAATATGGTTAACTTAAATACATTCTGGATTTTGAGACAAAACGGTATGGTTTGACCCGTTTCGGCTAATATATGCAAACTAGTTACATAAGCCGATCCGAACGCGAAAAGTGCGTAACGAGTAACCAAAAGAGTCATATACAAGTTTCCTAAGTTAATATGCCTTAAATATGTTGTGACATCAGTAAGATATCTTCTATTAAGCCCCATATGAATTTAAACTCAAATTATGCCCCGTAAGGGCATTTTGGTCATTTAAAAGGTTATAAAAGGGTTTAAATATAATTCTGAGTTTCGGGTCTGATATAATCAGTAAAAATACTTAATTTACTAAGTTATATCACTAGGGTATTACCTATATGTGAAATTTATCATTTCTAACCATACTATGCACCGAAGGGGCATTTTGGTAATTTAACCTAAGGTTTAAAGGTCAAATCTGGAAATCTGAGTTTAAAATTTTTGCTTACTGCTAAAGTATAAAAATTTACTTACAACATCAGTAGGTATCAAGTCTTATATATCTAAAATGGTTTTAATACATACTATGCGCTTAAAACGCGTAAAAAGGCGATCTTAAGCTATTTCCGGGGTTTTATAAGGAAAGCTGATATTTTTATTATTCCAGAAGGCTTAAAATATTCTATTTATCATATTGGATCAGTAGAAAAAGGTTTGGTATCAAAAGGATTGGTAAAACTCATTTTATGGCTTAAAAGGGCAAAACCGATAATTATCGGATCAAGCTTAGAACTCTATGTTATGCTTAGCCTAAAAATAAATAAAAACCTCCAAAAATCCCAAAATATTATTTTATATCAGTGGATAAAAAGTTTGGTATCAAAATTTGGGTTTAGATAGGCTATATGCTAATTACGCCATTTAATTACTAAAAAGCTTTCTAATTACGCTATTGAGCATAACTCTTAATCTAGACCTCAAACTGTTGTCAAATTCTAGGTACAAGTTTATAAATCAGTAACTAAGGTTTCTACTCTTTTACATTTTCAACATTCATGTTTTAAGGTCCCATGGGCATAATAGTCAACTTTTAGGCATTTAACAGAAATATGCATATGAATCGGATAACTAATGAACCAAGTTGTATAATCACAGAGGGTTATACTTATATGAAACCTGGTCCTATTAAAGCTCTAAGACATTTCTAAACTATGCTCTAATGGGTCAGAACTGAAAGTTAAAGCAAAAGTCTACTTTTGCGACTTTCGGCTCCGAACCGAGCTTAAACTGAAAATTGTCGAGTTGAACATGTTTAGACATGTTCTTACATTAATTACCATGTTATATTAATGACAAAACAGGTTGCATAGCTTCTACATTGCTAATTATGCATTTATTTGAAAATTAGATTTCTGTTGACTTTTTAAGATTAACTTTGACTCGACAATTGACCTAGTTAGAGTGGGAATCAGAGGGTGCCCTTTTAAGGGTTTATTGCCCACATAATTACCAACTCATAGGTACTTTCAATTTGAAATTTGACTGGACAAATTAAGATTAATGACAAAGTCAAATATTAATTACGACGGTTTGACTTTAAGCTAATAAACTAGGCAAAACTGAATTAAGGAAGGTTAATGACACTTACCAAGGTCCTATGCACGACTAATGACTCCTAGGAAGTGTGCTTGAGCTCCAAAATCCTCCAGAAGTGAAGTTGTGAAGTTGCAAGTGAATGAGAAATTGAACAACTCAACTCATGGCCTTTATATAGGTTTTCTAAGGCTCCAAGATCATTCCAACAAAGTCTATGGATGTTCCCTGATCATCCCAAGTGTCCCTAGGCATGGGAAAACCATCAAACAAGCCCCTAGAATCGAATGCAATGTTTCTAAGTCGGTTTAACTTGCTGAACTCGCACCTGTGCATGAATTCGGACCAGCTAAGGCCGTCGCGTAGCGCGACGGCTGGGTGGGTTGTTGGTGGCGCTACGCCAGCACCTCAGTTACCAGCCAAACAAGTTTTGATTAATTACATTTCAGCCCCTGGTCCTTCCAAACATGGTTTTAAGCTTGTTTCTTGCAATTTTAACCCTCTAACTTGACTTTTAAGGGCTCCAAGGCATAACCAAACACCGTTAAGTCCTCGGTTAACTTTGTGATCACCCGTAAAGCCTTAAATTTCAACGTTGACGCTTTTAACCCCTCGTATACGAATATTATCATAACTTTCTCATACTTTATCGAAACCTGGTGAAATTTTTATCACTTATTCTAGTAAGTATAATTTATCATTACAAAGCTTCGGGTTCGCTAAAAGGTCACTCAGAGGTGTACTTTAAACATATTATCTCTTACTTTCTTTCTTTCACAATTAGCTTCGTATGATCCATGATTTATTCGTTTAAGGGTATAAACATCGTGTAGGGTTGTTGAAGGATATATTTATCCATTGTGGATACTTTGAACCCTTTTATTCACATACTTTCCTTGTTTGTCAACTTTAGTCCTTCTAAATCAGTTCTTTACACGTTTAAAGTCCATGACACGTGTTGATATATTATTGGACATGAATTTCCGAGGTGTTACAGTTATTTCTTATAATAATATGATCATATTACAACCTTTATACATGCTCTAAACTTGACCAAACGGGCCAGAATCGAAAGTCAAAGCAGAAGTCAAACTGTTTGACTTTCGGTTGTGAAGCTAGCTCTAAGCAGGAAATGATGAGTTGGGCATGATTAAACATGTCCTAATATGTTATTTAAACGGTTATAATGTCAAAATTTAAGTTTTTGATACTTATAAACTCATTTAGCGTAATTTGCAAAAATCTGCGTTTTGACTTTTGTTTAATACAACTTTGACTCGTCATTTCGCCTACTTAATGTGATCTTTAGCAGGTGTAATCACAAGAGATTAACACCTTCATTATTACGATCATGTAACCAAGTTCCATTTGAATTTTGACTTGAACGAAATGGTCAGAACCGAAAATTAAAGCAAAAGTCAATTTGTTTGACTTTCGGCTAATAACTAGCCTTGGGATGGAAATAGAACTAGGGAGAACACTTACAAGTGCTTAAGATGAAGATTAAACTTCAAGTAAGAGACCTCTACAGATCAGAAGCTGCTCTAAGAGAAGTGGAGTGAGAAATGTGAAGGTGCAAGTCTTGAATGACTCATGGATGGAGTTATTTATAGTTGATCAAGTGGAAGGAGGTTGTGCCAAGTGTAACTAGAAGCTCTAGGACAGTGATAAGTGCCCTAATAGGTGTCCAAAAGAGGTTGAAGGTGGCAAGAATTGTAGCTAAGTAGCAAGAACTGCAGGCTGCAGCTGCCAACTCAAAGTGAACTGCCAGCGACCTTCCTGCGGACCGCAAGAGGTGAGGCCTTGCGGTACGTAAGGGCTTCTGGTGCCCACAATATTCAAATGACTTACGGACCGTAAGGCATATGCCTTGCGGTCCGTAAGGGACCGTCAGAAACCAAAAATTTGGTATTTTAACATTTGATCCCTCAATGTGTATCATCTTCCATTTTTATGAAATTGGTCTCGCTCGTCCAACATATCCAGAATATTTGAGAGTTTATCGAACACGTGTTGGCATATTATTCGATTAAAATTTCCGAGGTGTCACAGATATACCCATCTTTCACCTATTTTTTTTTAAATCAGAATAATAGATTTTAATAATCACAACTATTTATCATAGGCCGATAACACTCCCAACTATAAAAATAACCACTAATGGTCCAACCTTTTCACCTATTGTCCATGAGCGGACCTTTTCTAACTTACGTCTAACCCAGTTAGTTTTTTGGTGACGTGGATGCTGATAAGACACAAATCTTTGTTATTTGATGAGGTGGCTGCTTGTGTAGCACTCTCATCACCACCACCACCGCCAACAACCATCACCACTACTCTTCACCAACACCAACACCACCACCACCACCATCACCACCATTTCAAGTTCTCTTCTCTCTCTCTCTCTCTCTCTCTCTCTCTACGTACGATTGCCTAAGGTTGTCGCAGGTGGATGGCGACGGTACGACGATAGTTTAATGGTGGTGGTTGCTGTTTGAGATGGGGGTGATGGTGTCGGGTTGCATGTGTTTTGGGTGGTGGTGAATGTTGGTGGTGGTGATGGTTAATGGCGATGATGGTGGTTGATGGTTGTGATGGTTGTGGTGGTGGTGGAGGTGAGGTGGTGGTGATGAAAGTGCCATATAAGCAGCCACCTCATCCAATAACAATGGTTTGTGTCACGTCACCAAAAAATCAACTGAGTTACCTCAGTTAGAAAAGGTCCATTGGTGGACAACATGTTAAAAGGTGAGACTATTGATGGTTAATTTTGTAGTTATGATTGTTGCCGGCAAATGACAAATAGTTAGGATTATTAAAATCCATTATTCATAAATTTTAATACAAAAAGTAGTTATTAGTTTAAAACAAACACTTACTAAACAAAACTAAAATATAAAGATAAGATTAAAGAGGTGTTTGGAATTGAGTTTGAAAATGACTTATTAACTTACTGATGACTTATTAACTTATTGAAGTAAATAAGTTAACAAGTCGTTTGGAAAAGCTTTAAATCTCGGCTTTTGAAAATGACTTATTGATTTATTAGTTTTTTCAAAAATCAAACTTTAAAAAAAAAAAACCTAATAAGTCAATAAGTCATATCAATTAATTTTTTTTTCAAAACGTTACAAAATAATAAGAATATAAAAAATACTTAACTTCAAATTAAATAACATAACTGTAAAATAAATATAAAATTTAGATGTGTATATCTCAATTAATAGTCGTTGAATAGTTGATTTTTCAATTTTGTAAATATGTTCCACTTAACTTTATGCGCTTCCGGTTACGGATTTTTTGAATATTAGCTTCTTTTTGTTATTCATTAATAAAGAAACACCAAGTTAAACTGTAGGTTAACTTGTGGGATTAGTCTCATTCAAATAAGGTTAATCTTCTTTCTTCCTCCACTGATTACTGCTTGATCCTGCAAAACAACAAAACACCATGGAACTCGTCACAAGAAGGAGGATTTTGTTCTTTGGCCAACGGTTCCAAAGCCGTTACACAATAATCACACTCACCTACCAAAATCGGTAAACAACACCCATTTTACATACCGATTAGTCGATTACCATTACCTGAGCCGCCGACGGTATTACCAATCAGGTGTACTCAATGACACCCCTTATGGCCTTTGGATGGGTGGTATAGATTCACCACAAACCTTTATATGGGTTGTTTGAATAATTAAATTGTTTATGTCTTATATAACTTTTTTTATCAGTTAAATTCATTTGAAAAGAACAAAAAGTAAATGATCATAACAAAGGTAATATAGCCCACAAATTATATTCTACAAAATGGATGATTCTATCATATTAGGAAATAAAATTGTATTTGAGATAAAACTTGCTTTAATAATTAATATACACAAGATAAACTCCAAAGTTGAAGAGTGTTGTCACAACTTTAGCAGGACAAGAAAAACTCCGATGTTATAATACAAGTATCCATGCATCAAGTACAAGTAATTACATTAGCACAAGGAGTTTTTAGTTAAGAAATTCTAGCAATAAAGATGATGGCAGATGCAATCATAACATCATCAAGTAATAAAAATAAGATAATAACCAGTTCAAGATATTGATGTTAATCAAAGGAGAAAATGAACTTTTCTTGAGATTGTTCAAGAGGGGTAGTAATCTATAAGATTGAATTCATAAACAAGAAAAAAAGTTAAGCATTCAAATATATAGATTCATTGGTAATTTTACCTCATCTTTCACTTCTATGGCTATATGAGGTGTGCTTGGAGTTCCATGGGGCTTTATCAAGGGAGTTCCATGGGGCTTTATCAAGTCTACCTAGGATCCACCTCACCTATGGAGCCATCTTTTAATTTACATGGTGTGGATAGAGCCCCTATTAAACAAAATAAAAAAAAAAACATTTGATTGGTTTAAAACTAATGGGCCCCACCTGAATTCTTCAACTATGGCATTACCACAAGTTACCACCATGGAGCCCAAGCCATGGCGCCCCCCTCTTCACTTGTAGGGTGTGGTGATGGAGCCCATATGGGCTTTATACATGGTGGGGTGGCGGTGATGGAGCCCCCACACCCTCCAGCCTAACTAAAACGTGTATATGTTATAAAGATGATTGGAAATTAAAAACCTTTCTAGACTTGATTGATACATTGAATACAAATTAAAGGCCTTTCATTACACACTTTGTGAAAATGAATTATCGTTAATTTCAAAAGAAGCGTAGGTTACCAGGTTTTTACCTAATTAAAATTAATTGTGATTTAATGTTTCATAGATTAAAGGTGAGAAGTGATGAAAGAAGGATAGAGGGGCATGAAGTGAAGAAAATGGTAAATGATTAAAGATTTGAATATGACTCTTCACATGCCATCTTAAAATTTGATTGCAGTTTACTATTCTAGCCATCATTCCTCCTTAAGGGGGCCACTAGTGATGGAGTTCCATCAATCACAACATCCAATCAAGTTCTGCCACGCCATCGAGCTTTATTACATCACTAGTGATGGATTTTAGTGAAAATGCCCATCACTCACCACATAAACATCTATCATTGAAAAACAACCGAACATGTGCAGCACCACAAACATCTTCACGCGTGATCATGGCAACGCGTGGCCATGTCAACGCGTGATAAATTCCAGTGGCGGTGTGTCACACCCCGATTTCCACGTGTCACCGGTGAGCCCGGTGGGGGAGTATCGTGACGTGGTTGGCAACGTAATAGTCAAACAACACAATATAAATATGCACAGCGGAAGCAAATTTAAAAATATGATACAACCGAATTTATTATTGTAATATCAAAGTCAAAATATCCGGAAGTTTATCCACAGAAGGATCGAAATAAAAATAGTATTTATGGTTCAACAGACTTCAGGCATCTTAAGCTTGCGAGACTTCTAATGATGCTAAGGAGAAACCCCAGCCAATTTCGCTTAGTACCTGCATTTAATCTTTTTGGGAAAATACGTCAGTTTACACTGGTAAATACATTCAACTGACTCATTTTAAAAATGATTGAAAATTGGTTTGGATGCACGTGGCATAAACATTTTATAATTTGATTAAAATGCACAGAGGCAAAATTAATCTTGTATAACTTGGGCAATTATTTAGCCATATAATCTTGCGAACGAATTACATGTTACTTATGCGTTCAGTAGCCCGGATCTTGTCCGGGTTAAAGATCAACAGACACACCACATTTATTCTTTTGTGCGCTGACAGGTGTACGCCTACACACCGCGCTTAAGTCGTGGCCATTACTTCGAATGATGCCATGGATATCCGGGACATGGTCATTAACCCCCCAAAGGCTGTAAAGTAAACAAGACTGTTTAAACGAGCCGATCAAATTATTCAATTAACCACCTAAGCGATGGAAGATTTGATGCCCGACCAAGCGGTATTTTATATACCGTAACCCAAGCCCGTATAGGGAAAATAAGTTAAAAGTATTTACCTGAGCAAGTATTAATCACAATTAGAAAAATGCACGTAGCTTTTACTGGTTCTCCTAATCTGGAATGAAGGTTTAATATAACCTATTAGAATCCTAACGGGTCTTTAATTAAGCTTAAGCTTAGACCGGCTAGTTTCAAAGAAACGGTTCGTACGCACGATTAAGCGAAGACCGGATAGAATGTGATTTAGACCCGACAAGTTCAGAGACTTGTTTAATATGGGTCCTTCATGCACATTCTGGATTTTGAGATTAAACCGATAAGGTTTGACCCGTTTCGGCTAATTTATGTAAACTTGTTACATAAACCGAACCTAACGCGTAATAAGCGTAACGGGTATCCGTAAGAGCCATATACAGGTTTCCTAAGTTAATATGCTTCAAATATGTTGTGACATCAGTAAGATGTCTTTCATTATGCCCGAAACGTGTTTAAACACAAACTAGGCCCCGTAGGGGTAGTTTGGTCATTTAAAAGTTTATAAAAGAGTTTAAGTAACAGCCTGAGTTACAGGTCTGATGTAATCAGAAAATATACTCAATTTGCTAACTTATATTAGTAGGTTAAAGCATGTATGTGAAATTTATCATTTTTAACCAAACTATGCCCCGTAGGGGTATTTTGGTAATTTCACATAAGCCGAAAAGCTCAAAACCGGTGTCTGAGTTAATCAACCTTTGCTTACTGTTAAAATATTCTAATTTGCCTAAAATATCAGTAGGTATCAACCCGGGTATGTTCAATATGATTTTAAAACATACTATGCGTTAAAAACGCTAAATAAGGCGCTTAAAGGCCATTTCCGGGTTCGATACTTAAATCTGATATTTTTATATTTCCAGAAGGCTTAAAATAATTTATTCATCATATGTGATCAGTAGCAAAAGGTTTGGAGTCGTTTAGATATGTAAAACTCATTTTATGGCCCGTAAGGGCAAAACCGACAATTACCGAATTAAGCTTACGACTACTAGTTATGCTCAGCCAAAAATTAATTAAAAATATTTAAAAATCCCAAAATAATATATTACATCAGTGGGTATTAAGTTTGATATCAAAAAGTAGGCTTAACTAGGCTATACGCTAATTACGCCATTTTATTAACATAAAGCATTCATTTTGCGATAATGAGCATAACTCTTAATCTACACGTCAAACTGATGTCAAATTTTGCATACAAGTTTATATATCAGTAATCAAAGTTTCTACTCTTTTACATTTCCAAAAATCACGTTTTAAGGTAATAAGGGCATAACGGTCAACATATGAGCAATTAATGGAAACACGCATATTAATTGGATAACTAATGAATCAAGGTGTATAATCACAGAGGGTTGTACTAACAAGTAACCTAGTCCAATTAAAGCTCTGAGGCATTTCTAAAACATGCCTAAACGGGTCAGAACTGAAAGTCAAAGTGAAAGTCAAACTATGTGACTTTCGGTTCCGAACCGGGTCTAAACAGGAATTTGTCGGGTTGAACATGTCTAGACATGTTCTTACACTTATTACCAAGTTATAACAATGATCCAACAGGTTGTATATGATCTACAATGTTAACTATGCATAAATAGCATTTTAGGCTTCCTGTTGACTTTTTAAATATAAGTTTGACCCGACTTTTGACCTGGTTAGAGTGGTGATCAGGGGAAACCCTTTTGAGGTTTTATTACCCACCTAAATACCAACCTATAACTACTTTTAATTCGGGATATGACTGAGCCATTGTTGACTAATCTCAAAGTCAAACCGTAATTACGACGGTTTGACTTTTAGCTAATTAAACAAGCTAAACTCAAATAAAGAAGGACTAGCAGACTTACAAGAGTCCTATGCACGAGTTATGATCAGTTGGACCTGCTTGAGAGCTCCAGAATTGATCAGATAAGGCAGAGAATGGTGTGAAGAACAACATTGCACACAATGGCCTTTAATAGTGAAATTATCACCACAATATGTTGACACATAACTCTATGATCGACCACAACCATCCAACATGTGTCTCTAGTGCCCTAGTACAGTTTAGGGGTCGCCCACCATGTTAAAATGTCGTTTAAGATCGATTCTTCGCGTTTCCAGGGGCCTGTCCCCGTTTTCTGCATCTGGCGGCCTGACGCGGCCCGCCTCCCGTTTAGCAGAACCCAACGCGGGCCGCCTGGGCCTGCGAATCAGATTTTTAATTTTCTATTTATTGCAATGTTGACCCTTGGCTCTTCGAAAGGGCAACCAAGGTTATTTCTTGCATTTTGACACCCTTGTATTTACCCACAAGGGCTTTAGGACTTATACCCACTTTGCCAAGTCCCTGAACACTTCCGGTTAACCCGAAAAGTCTTAACTTTCAACGTTTGCACTTTAACCCCTCGCACACGAATTTGATCATAACTTTCTCATACGATAACAAAACTTTATGAAATTTATATCGTGCATTCTAGTGAGCATAATTAACATTTACAAAGCTTCGGGTTTGTCAAAAGGTCACTCAGAGGTATATCTTTAAACATGTTGACACATTTAACCCCTGTAGTTTGTAATCTCTCACTTTTAGCTTCGTATGATCCATGATTTATTCGTTTGATGTTATAAACATCATGTAGGGTTATTATGAAGTATATTTATTCACTGTTGACACTTAGAACCCGTATAATCACATACTTTCCATGTTTGTCAACTTTAGTCCTTCTATAATATCTCTTTCACACGTTTAAACATTTGACACGTGTCTACACATTATAGGACGTGAATTTTCGAGGTGTTACACGGTGGTGTATAACGTTGGTCCACGCATGATGGAATGCTCAAAACGAGGCGTCCCGGGTCCCCTAATAATGTATTATAGATATAGATATAGATAATAAGAATATAGAAATTACAAAATAAAATAAATTTAAAATGATAATAGAATATATTTATAGGGGAAGGTTCATTTGAGAAGAAAATTAAATTAAGAAGAAAAAGAACAAATGGTACAAATGTAAAACATTAAATAGTTTTCTCTCAACTCATTTATTATTATCTTTGACTAATAATTAGTCATAAATACTATCATCCTTCACACTTAAATTTTTGCTTACACACTACAAAATTTCTCCTACAAGTTTTGAAATTTATCCTACACATATTGAAATTTATTCTACACAGATCGTAATTCATTCTATATACCTCGTAATTTATGCTACATTTTAAATTATGTATATTTTTTTTTTTTTTTGAAAAAATATGTTATTTTGAAAATAAGTTACAAATTTAATGTAGTTAGCTATTAAAAAGGAAGACTACCAATTAATGATTTATCTAAGTTTACCAATATACCCTTACACTAATATTAAATACAAAAAATAAATGAAGTAAAATGAAACATTTTTATTGATTGAAATTTCTTCTTTTTTATTATTACAAAAAAATTCTTCTCATTTGAACTCTCCACTACTATATTTATATACTAAACATCCAGAGTTACATAAAGACATCCAGAGCCCTGACCGCATTAAACAATAATACTTCAATGTTCTTTCTTGGGTAACAAAAAGTTAACACAATGCATTTCAACATCAGTTTTTAAGGACTCGTCGTGTGAACTGATTCGATAGGGGAAATAAATTTGGCAAATTAAATATACTAAACATCCAGAGTTACATGAAAGACATTCGAAATTTCATACCCTTGAAAAAACAAAATTAAAAGGAAAAGAAATAAAATACAAAATTCAATGAGAATTAATCGCCAAGATGGACAATCTGTCTGGCTGCTCAATACTTTGACCTGCATCACGTTTCAAAGAGGTGCAAAAGAAAATAGTTAGACCAAACATGGACAACTCAATTGCCAAATGTAAAATCTACCCAATGCATAACTCAATCAAACCACATATTAGTTCTATATACACACCCTTATCACTACTAGAAAAGTGGTCTTTTGCTACGCAAATTTCCTACGCAAAAAAATGCGTCGCAAATTCCGACACATTTGCGACGCTTTTTTGACGGAAAACCAACCTATTTTTTTTAACAAATTTGTGACACAATAGCGACACAAACAATAAACCCCAATTTGAATTATATTTAAATACAATTTTGCCATTTTGCAACGCATTACTATATATTACTACTATATATTATTATCACTATATATTAATAAACGAATTGAAATGAATAGTGATTTTAATATTATAATAATATATAGTTTTTTATACTTTTATTATTTTAATATTATAATAATAGTTATTTTCTTTACTTTTTAGAGTTAAATGTCATTTTAGTCCCTGTGGTTTGGGCCATTTTGCCAGTTTAGTCTAAAGGTTTCATTTTTAACCTGTGGGTTCAAAAAGGTTTCACAGTTGCCATTTTAGTCCACTGGGTTAACTTCATCCATTTTTTCTGTTAACCAGAAGGCCATTTCGGTCATTTTATATGGCTGAATTGCCCTTTTAGTTAACAGAATTACATACAAAATGACCAAATTGGCCTTCTCGTTAACAGAAAAAATGGATGAAGTTAACCAAGTGGACTAAAATGGCAACTGTGAAACCTTTTTGGACCCACAGGTTAAAAATGAAACCTTTGGACTAAACTGGCAAAATGGCCCAAACCACAGGGACTAAAATGGCATTTAACTCTACTTTTTAACTTTAAATTTTTTTTAATATCAGGGGTTGGGATAAGCTTGGTGTCAACCGGTATCGAACCAAAACTGGTATCGAAAATACCGGTACGGTCCTGTTCGGTATCAGTACATGAAGGTAAAAAACGGCAATAATACAGAAAATGCCAAAAGTTGGTGCCGAATTGATATTGGAAATCTTTTGGTTCGGGAAATTCAGTGCTGCTACATGGTACCATTTGCTCATCCCTGATCACAGTTATCGTACGAACAACAGTATCGTACAACTTTTTTTTGTTGATTTTCTTCAACTTTTAATTTTTTTTTTTTAGTTTCAGGGATAGGGATGGGCTCGGTGCCAACCGATACAAAATCGGTACTGATACCGAAAATACCGGTTACGGTACCGGTATATGAAGGTAAAAAACGGTAGTGAACCGGTACCAGGAACGCCAAAAGTCGGTACCGAATTGGTACTTAAGATCTTTCGGTTCGGCAAATTTGGTACCGGTACCCAGAACAATATGCTCATCTCTGACCACGGGTTTCATACGAACAACATCGTTACCATACAACTTTTTTGGTTGATTTTCTTTCGTTTATCTTTAAGTATTTTTTTCTACATTTTCTTTTTATTCTTGTCAGCAGTTCCGTTCTCAACACGCTCATTGTGATTTCAAAACACATGTAAACACAGACTAAATAACAAAAGAAATTCGCCGCAACGCGGCGAACTTCTTTAAAGCTAGTTTCCAATGATAAGTAGAACTACTAATTCTAAATGTGTATCGAAAATGTGTACCAACTTACTACGCATTTGTAATGAAAATATTATATTCTTATAAAAAACCACCACTTTCAAACTTTCAAACCTTGTATAAACAATACCTTCCGTCTTTTACCTTGTATAAACAACTAGTGGGATTACCCGCGCTTCGCAGCTGATTTCGATCAGTATCAGTTCGGTTCGATACGGTACGGTACCAACACTTAGAATAACAACCGAAAGAGATACGCACAAGAAGATATCGACACATGTTTTACATTGATAGAAAACCATAAAAATGAATACGTTCTTCAACTGTAACGGTTCGATTCGTCACACTAAAGTTATCATACCGCCATTCCTTATAGCTACGGTATAAAAATATTCCATTGCGAATACAACTCTATTTTCAACAAACTTTATACCGCCACGTCAAAAAAATTAGAAAAATAAATACGATACCAGTACAGATATAGTTCAAATGGTATCAGCCAAAATTTTCTCACGATAAATAAACAAAATCGGCTATATTTTACTGGTTTAGATATATATAAATTTGTAAACTAAAAACAAAATATACATAAAAGTGTTACTGTACATTGTTGTGATATACCTTCCGTCTTTTGCCAAATTTACCTATATATTAAAAAATCAATTGAATGAACAGTAAAATCACTAGGGGATAAGTAAATGGTATTGGGTACCGGTATCTGTACCAAATTAATATATGACAGTAGAGAAACTGAATGAACAGTAATATATGTTGTGCTGGCTGTTTGTTGTGCTGGCTATGTTTAGCTGCATACACATTAGTTTTTCCTTGGGATTTTAAACCCCATTCCACCATCTTCTTCATTTAACTCTCACCACTGATATATATCTCTCCATCATCTTCCTCATCTACCACCACTCTCCACCATCTACCTCATCTACCACCACCGATAACTCTCATATTTCGCCGAGTCCGGCGTTCTGCTTCATTCCGACGGTGCCGATGAGCACAAATACGTCGTTGCTCCCTTTATCCGTTCCGTACGGCGACTTACGGCGCCAATGATGACATATCTGGTTTTAATCTCGGTTGCCAATTGTGGAGAAGGTGCCTGATTGCATGTGGTGACTTCTAAAATTTTCTTCATGGGTTTTTTGTTGGTTGTGATGAGTTTAAAACATTCCCCGATAACTGATGGGGTTGGCGTGGCAAGGATGGTGGATGGTAGGTTTTGACCTGCAACCCGTCTTGCAGCCATAGTTTTTGGAAACTCTGAGCCGAACTATAGGGTTTTAATATCTTTGATGATTTTTGCTTTTGTTGTTGGTTTATTCATTTGAAAGTTCAGGGTTCTTCATTGCTCTCGATACTTAATTTTTTACATTCGGTCGATGATGATGAGTATTAACTAATCTGAGACATCTATGGTCCCGATTTTGGTTGAGTTTGTTGTTAAGATTTTGAAATTTTGTAGACCCGAAATCGGGTCGGGTTGGAGTTGGGTTCGGCTGAAAAGGGTTTCAGCCGGAGAAAATTGGTGGGGTGTTGTTGGATGAGTTTGTTTTTGATATCTGGAGGCATTTGGGTTTTATTCCAGTTCTTTCAACTGTTAAACTCCTGGTTTGCCATTGTAATTCTTTTAAAGATTCCTGCGTTTTTCTTCAATATATCAAGGGGCGGGGAGAGGCATTCGAGTAGGGTTTGTAAAAGGATGAATAATTGCATTTTATTTGGTATACAGATGCAAGTATTTGGAGAGGGGATCATGATTTGGTATTTTGGTAACAGTGGAAAGAAAAGAATTGAGGCAGATAATTGCCGTTTAAATTTTTTTTGATTATTAAATTATAAATCTGTATTAGTAGAATTTCTATTGGATACGTGTTTACTTCTTTTTGTTTGGGCTTAAGGTTTGACACATGAGTTGTGGTGATGGTAGACGAATCTTTGATGGGTTTTAATTCATTTTTCTCGCCCATGATGAGTTCATTGGAATTGTCTTGTGTTTTAACAACAATGTTTGTAACTTTCTGGGATCCATTTGATTAAATTGATTAAATTTCATATTTAAATTTATAAAGATTATTGGGTTGAAATTCATATTAAAATTGAATCTTGAAAAATTGGCCAGGAGATAAAATTCCTGTATTTTTTTTATCCAAAGATTCTTGAAAATAATCAACATTTTAATTTCTTAAAAACAAGAATTTATAAAACAACGGAATCTTGAACATATCAATCAAACACAAAAACATGTTAATTGCAAAAAGATAGCAATGATTATGATACAAATCCGAATCCAATGCGGGGTCAAAAATGGCTCGGATTATGAGTTGTAATGTGAGTAATTCGGTTAGCGAGATCGTGTTATGAGTTCTAATATAAAACGTAGATGTTATCACACCAAAAATGATTCGGTGTTGCGGCGTAGTTGTAATGTAAAACATACATGTTATCACACCAAAAATAATTCGGTTTAGCGTGCCGCAACGCGCACGGTTTATAAAACTAGTTTACTAAACCGGGTGTATTTTCGGTATCATTTCGGCTCCGGTATTCACCGGTTTTTACCCTCAAATACCGGTGTCGTACCAGTACCGACCGGTACCGAACCGTACCGTACCAGGTATATTCAATACTGGTACCCACTTTTGAGGATTTTGGTAACGGTATTTTCGGTACCGGTTGGTACCGAGCTCATCAAATCCTGTAGTAATGCAAGTAATTGCCCCGTTTAGATTACTTTCTATACACAAAGTAAGTAAACTGTATTTCATTTGAATGAGGTTTTATATACACAACAACTTATTTTGATTTCTTTTTTGTCTTTATCTATAATGAATGAATTGTAGCATGTAAAATTAACTTGGATATTTAGATTATTGATGAGCAAATCGTATCAAATCCTGTAATCAAACCGGTATCGTATCGGTACCAAATTTACTATACCAAATCATTTTCTGTACCAATTTGGTACTCACCTTTTGGCGTTTTCAGAATCGTTACTTTCGGTTTGACACCGATCTAGCATCTTACTTGTATTTATTGATTTTTACCTTCAAATACCATATCATACCTTATCGTACCGAGCATTTTCGGTGCCCGTACCTAAATTCGATGATTTTTCGGATCGGTACTTTCGGTGCCGTTACCGGTACCGAGCTCATCCATATTTTAACGTGTTAGCACCGTAATAACTGAACTGAAAACAACCGAGTTTCCAACGTGTAGGACGTGTGAGTCCTATTATTATATATTAGGTTATCTAAAATTGTTTTTTTTACGAAGTGACTATCCTTATCACGTCATTTTTATTTATGTTTTGATATTCGGTATATGCTTGCCGTTGCTGACACGCGTTTTGTAGTCATTGGGTCCCCGCCGCAACGCGTGGACGGAAAAACAACTTGTTTATAAAAAATCTCGTTTCCCAATTGCTAAATTGAGCTCAAGGGGTACGTAGATGATTAAACTAACTGTAAAAGTAAGACCATGAGGTATGGTGAGGATAGTCCCCAAAGGGACCATCCCCCACGTAGGCGCCAACTAAGCGAAGGTGAAGGACCATCCCCTTGGGGACACAAGGGTGTGGAGGGGAAGCCATGACTACCCAAGAGGGGCCCACCAAAATTAAAGCAGCCAATCAAATTAAAGCATGCAAGGAGAGAGAAAGAGAACAAGGAAGAGAGGGCCCACCACTTTGGCTCGTCTCCATCGTCCGGGAGAGGACCTGACCGACGCGACGGGGCGGGAGGGGGCGGTGTGGGACGATCCGGGACGGGGGCGACAGACCGGGGACGGAGCCCATACCCTTCGGTCTATGTTCACCAGCTTCGGTCGATCCTTAAACTTGGTTAGCCCCAAAATCCGTACTGGACTATTTTGGTTATTTCAGCAATTGTGAGTTAGAACCAAACTTGGTTGCCACAGGCTGCTGGAAACAAAAGAACTGACTTTCTGAAAGGGTCGTATTGTTGGCACACCTTGGGGGATTAAATCGACACCCTCAATACGCATCGTATGATGCGTATTGAGGTGGGTTCAAATTTCTATGCCTGCCCAAGGCTGCCATTGTCCCCCACCAAAAAGTAATACGCATCGTATAGGCCTATACGATGCGTATTGAGGGTGTCGATTAATTTTTTAATTTTTGCAAGGTAGCTTCCTGTCACGCGGTAGCTTTCCGTCACGCGAACGAAGAAGCAGCACTTTGGACATTTGTTGGTCTTCAAACATCTAGGAAACATTATTTGAGAATACCCCTGAATTTATCGAAGCTGTCGAATGAGATCCTCCACTGTTGGGTTATCATCTTTCAACATCTAGGAAACATTATTTGAGAATACCCCTAAATTTATCGATTATGTTTTTCAACAGGGATGTAATGCAATGATTCCTCTCAATTGAATAGACCGACACTTGCTTCATAGGACTCACTTGAATCGTCTCGGATGTAATAACAGTACGTTTAGCATCAGTGCCTGCTTGAATTGCAGAAAACAAAGGATAACGAAGATAAACATTGTATTTATCATGAAAGTACTGAACAACCGAGATAACAGCTCCGGTTTCATCAACTGCAATTGGAATTGATCTTGGAACAACATACTCTTGTTACCATCAATAATCTTGGAATTGATCTTGGAACAACATACTCTTGTTACCATCAATAATCTTGGAATTGATCTTGGAACAACATACTCTTGTTAACAATGGTTCTCCAATTCCAGATCAATAATGTAAAGAGAAGCGTTGAGATAAAGGACATCCATCAAGCTCAAAAAGAAAACTTGTGTTTCCCATAGTCACAAACGATTGCGGTTTGTATTTCGCATAGCCACCGTTTCGGTAGTAAAAAAAGGTTGCGGTTTGCAGATTCAATCTTCATTGCTTCATTAAAATTAACAAGGCGGTCTCTTTGCTTCGTCCACTAGAACTATTTGTGTATGCATTCTTAGGGTTTTTATTATTTGATCAATGGAAGTTGAAATCGACATAAAGGACATCGATGATTCAATCGCAAACAAAATCAAACACGATCAGGTATCGGAGAACGTGCACTTCAAAAATTTGGTTACGTTTTTCAACAGAAATAAGACTCACTTGAATCGTCTCGGAAGTACTGAACAAAAGAAATAACAGCTTCGGAGAAACCAGACCGACTTTGAAACAAGCATGCCTTAAACGATGTGACATATGTGCCTCCACGGCCATCGAACAAATACCAAATCAATTAAATGTTGTGTTTCATACTTGGGATTTGTATAAATATGTGTATCATTTGCACATATCAACTCTTGTTCGATTTCGGGCTCTAAATCGCTTTCTGGAAGGTTATACGCGCACTGATGCGTAAATATAACCAGTTTAATGCAACAAACACTCCGGGACAGTGACATAGGCTTAACATACCTTAAATAACCTTTACATAACTTATAAATAAGTTTTGGAGGGTTTTGTGTGGCGAAATCAAGTTTATTCGCTTACAGGGACTAATTTCGACAAAATGCGAAAGTATGCCGATTTGTACTGTAACGAACATTCCGAAACATGTCCATAAGTTAAACATACCCTAAATATCCTTTACATAGCTTAGAAATAGGCTTTTAGGGGTTCGGTGTGCTAAAATAAACTTTTTGGTCATTCAGGGACTAAAAGCGAAAGTGCATAAGTTTGCATTTTCGCACATATCTTACGTTCTGAATACATCCGGTCATCCAAAACTTTATGTAATCATTAAAATATTTTATTTTAGTGATTGGCATGATAAAGTTCCATTCGTCGCGTAATTTGGATCGTTTTTGCGTTCGTTACGACTTCCGTCGTAATTAACCGAACAACGCAACCGCATGACCAAACGAACCGACATCCGAGATATTTTTGAGCATTTTTTGAGTTCCCTATACTTTAAATTCATTTTAGAGTCTTGAAATGAGGTTAACGGGGCTTAAACGTGTCAAAAATGAGCCGAAATGCAAGATTCTGAAGTTCAGGGACCAAAATTGTCATTCTGCCATAGTTATCTTAGGAAGGGACCAAAATGAAAAATCTAAATTCCAGATTATTCCAGCTGTTCCCCTCATTTTCACATGGTTTTAATGAAACTATGGGCTCCCATGGTCACAAAACCATGGGCACCTGTGTACGGATGAGATCGAAGCTCGTTTTACGATGAACGATCCTAACGGTTCTAGTTTTCCTATAAATAGCTATCCCCTTTCACTTGCAAAACCCACATTGATCTGATTTTGGCTCTCTAATTTGAATTTTATGCTTCATACCTGAGAGTAAATCGGATCAAAGCTTGCGGGGACCTTTTGTAAGTATTCTTTCGTTCTTTTATCGCTTTTCGAGTCTGAAAGTCAGACTGCGTGTGACTTTCTGCATTGACCAGTTTATGGTCAATGTGAAGTTCATTTGAACTTCATAACGTGAGCGTAATCACGATGGTTATAGTCCCTAGTGACTATACCTACTGATTACCACATTATCTAGGTGTAGTGACGAGTCGTAGTTTCGGCCAAAATGCGCATTCTTGCGTGTTTTGTAACCAAACTACTTATAGGTATCAAAACCGTTTGTTTTGATACCAAATCTATTTTCTAAATTCGTTAAACATGTTTAACTCTTCACTTTTTAGATTAGTGCTTGTGTAGAGTCGTAAGTCAAGCGGACTAAACACCTGCTTAGACTTTCGAACACGACCCGTTTGATCGATCATTAGGATCCGACCAAACATGTTTAGTGACCATAGTTGCATAGGGAATAACCTTCCGAGGTTATACCTTATGGTCACTTAGGTTTAATTAGTTGTATGATAGGTAGTTTATATGCCTTAGGTAAATGACCAAAATGCCCTTTTCATGCATAATTGGTAATTAAGCATATGTAACACAAACTTTTGTCACTTAATTGATTATGCAACATATTTAATCATGTTTAGGCATATAATACTTGTCATAGGACTAGTTAGACGTCTCGAACGCGCTTTTGCGCGAACGACACGTTAAAGTAGCTTAAGCTACCTTAATGGGTCACAATGGGTCGAAAGCACTTAGGTTAGGTTTCGATTTAGGATGTAGACTTTGTTAAACCATGTCATATGAGTTCCAATACTCATTTGGTTTACAAAACCTCATCCTATCCGATCTTCCGACTTAGGACCGGTTTAATTATATAGTTATTAGGTTGCCGATTGATTCCGTGCTCCCTCTAGCTTTGCTTGGTTGTTGTTCAAGACCTCTAAGCATTCTCAGGTGAGTACATAGTTCCGCTATTTTACTGTTTTCAATTGTTTTGGGGTGATTCATATGTGCTAAATGTTTTCAAGGTTTTAACGATGGTTTTCAAAACGATTTTCGATATTATAACAATGGTTTCAAAAACGATTAAAATGGTTTATATTAAATTAATAACGATTTCGATATAGTAAACAAACTTGTTGGTTGTATTAACATAACGAATAATATCCATTAGTTTTGGCCGAACCGACCAGTATTAGGTTATGGTACCATAGGATCTGACAAATCCCGTTATCAGACTGCACCCATGGTTATGTGTGGGTTAGGTGGGTAACGACTGAATCTGTGATTGTTAATTTACCCTTTGGTGGTTTATTAATGCGAGAAGCGATAGGCGAGATAGTCGAGTCACGAAGGTTTGGATGTTATTAGCGAGACAATCAAAAGTAGTTTTCACGATTTAAGACGAGAATGATTCAAACGACTAAAGCGATTTTTAACGAATTAAACGATTTGGGTAAACGATTGGTTTTCGGTTAGTGTTTAGATAACGGGACGGGTGTAATGTGATGAAAGCATGGTGGATACGCCGCTGGTACTTCCTATATATAAGTGTTTTCATCGTATTACATACCGTGGCGTTATTTAGTTCACTTGGGTAAACGATTTTGAAACGATGTCACACAAACGAGGTTTTCGAAATGATATAAACCATACGAGTTTTATTAACGAGATTTATTAATAAGTTTTATTAACGAGATTTATTAACGAGTTTTATTACAAATTGGTTTTCTAAAACAAAATGTTTTCGAGTTAAGAATCATGGCTACGAGATTTTATAAATTATAACCAACTTGATTTGAGTTGGTTAATTATGTCGCAATACTACACATTTCAAAACAAGGTTTTTAATTAAGTATTGCAACATGTAAACTAGCCATGAATCCGACACTCTCAAAAACCTATGTACTCGCCAGCATTTCTTTGCTGACTTTGTTTTCACATATGTTTCAGGTGTTATTGAATGATGTTGATTGCTAGGATGCATGCTCACATAGGACTGGACGAGGCCTTAGTGACTTAATAACAATGATAGACTATGTTTAAATTGTTTATTTAGATTTCCAGACGATGTAAATATTTAATGTTTAATAAAACAAAACTTCAAATTTCCGTGTGTTTTGAAACAATGATTCTGTTACAACACTCCCCGACGATCCCGTCGCGATTTGTTGTTTTACGCGGTCGGGGTGTGATAAACGAGTCTAGAACACTCGTAATCCTCAACCGGCTTTGAAACCGGACGGAATCTACGAAGAAACTGTTCGATTTCACGGTGAGTGGAGAAATTAGCGACGAAGAAACTGTTGGAATTTGTGGATTTCGGTTGGTTCAGACAGACACAATTTGTTGGAATTTGTGGATCAACAGAAATAACTGAAATAACAGCTTCCTTTAGAATACGTCAAAATACGCAAAAATACGTCAAAGTACGCGACTAACGATATTTCCACACACGTATACATATAATACGGCACTATGGAGTACAAGTGGATTTCAAACAAAACTGTAGGTAATCATAGAATACGATACTCGCACGCAACCAAACAGCACCGAAACGACTTATGTTGAAGGTATACGTAATAAAACGACAAAATATGCGAAAGTTCGGCAAAAAATGAGACGTATACGCGTCGAACCGAGGGAAACACGATAACACTAAATTTGAAATAATGCTTTATACGATCGTATAAGCCTATGTTGTATCGTATATAAGCTTAATACGAATCATATAGGCCTATACGATTCGTATAAAACTTTGAATTTTCTCAAAAATACCCCTGAATTTATCACAAAACCAGGGGTATTTCAGTAAAATCATCGATTAATACGCATCGTATTGGCCTATACGATTCGTATTGAACTATAAATTTCTCAAAAATGTTTTTCAAATCAAGGGTTCCATCATTACAACAACTTGTTTTCAACAGGGATGTAATGCAATGATTCCTCTCAATTGAATAGACAGACACTTGCTTCATAGGACTCACTTGAATTTGTGGATTTCGGTTGGTTCAGAAACTTAACAAGAGAAGCAACTAAAAAAGCGTTTGGTTCAGAAACTTAATAAGAGAAGCAACTAATTCGAAGATCCTTGCGTTAGACACAATTTGTTGGAATTTGTGGATTTTGGTTGGTTCAGATCTCTATTCGGTCATCTTTCCTCTCAAAGAAGGATGAGATATCGGCAGTTAGCTCGAAGAAGTTTCTCTCAATCAGGTGTTCCATTAGATTTTCCCTTTTAACAGTGTCCTGTTAATTGTTGGAAATTTGTGGATTTCGGATGGGTCAGACAGACACAATTTGTTTTCAACGGGGATGTAATGCAATGATTCCTCTCAATTGAATAGACAGACACTTGCTTCATAGGACTTACTTGAATCAAACAGACATGCCTCACACTTAACATTTTTAGAAGTTTTCAATAAAATTTCATTCTGATGTGAACTTGTTCTCTATGAAATGTCTCACTTAACAAGAGAAGCAACTAAAAAAGCGGTGAACGGTATTTAACGTACACACCTTGAAGTACTGAATCAACAGAAATAACTGAAATAACACCTTCGGAATCTATTAACCCACAATTTGTTGGAATTTGTAGACAGACACTTGCTTCATAGAACTCACTTGAATCGTCTCGGAAGTACTGAACACCAGAAGGATGAGATATCGGCAGTTAGCTCGAAGAAGTTTCTCTCAATCAGGTGTTCGATTAGATTTTCCCTTTTAACAATGTCCTGTTAATTGTTGGAAATTTGTGGATTTCGGTTGGTTCAGACAGACACAATTTGTTTTCAACGGGGATGTAATGCAATGATTCCTCTCAATTGAATAGACAGACACTTGCTTCATAGGACTCACTTGAATCGTCTCGGAAGTACTGAACAACAGAAGGATGAGATATCGGTAGTTACGAGATTCTTCGAGAATTAGAAAAGGAGAAAATATGGAACGGCAAGGGTAGTATGAGTCTGAGTCCATTGTGGTTCGTGTTAGGTTTGTATTTCCCATAGCCACCATTTCCGTAGTAAAAAACGGTTGCGTTTTTCCACATTCTCGATTGAAGATGTAATTGCAAGACTGTTTGCCGGGCTTCCGATGCTCACACAGGGTGATAAACAACGCTGATATTGAACGGATTATTGAATCAAGAAAGTCATTGAACTGCCGCAGATGAAGTCAAATGTGATCAAACTTGGACGCCAGACGTAAATCTTGAAGAAACGGAACATAATCCCAGATTGTCTAAAGAAGCGCTTTTATCATGTGTGATCCAGAGGTCGGTCTCGGGTGGGCATAAGATCCGTGGGCCCTATTGTCGGATATGTGACTCAAGAAATTCATTGGACTGCCGCAGATGAAGTCAAATGTGATCAAACTTGGACATCAGACGTAAATCTTGAAGAAACGAAACATAATCCCAGATTGTCTAAAGAAGCGCTTTTATCATGTGTGATCCAGAGAAGACGTATCGGGTGAGTTGTGGTTGATTTATAGGAGGAGGTTATGAAATGAATATATGTTTATGCGAATTTAAAGGACAATACTGACAGAGGTGTTGGTCTTTTCTCCCACTCTGCAAACTTGAAAAATCTCACCATAACACATCTAATATGACACATGATAAAAGCGCTTCTTTAGACAATCTGGGATTAGGTTCCGCAAATTGGGAACCACATATTCGTGTGTAAAAGCTTGGAAAGATGACCGAATAGAGATCCGTATACACCCTTGGTATTTGTTTACCACATGACACATGATAAAAGCGTTTCTTTAGATAATCTGGGATTATGTTCCGCAAATTGGGAACCACATTGTAGACTGGTTGGCTTGAATGGTTTTAATAATACTTGAAAATGGAAATAACCGTGTCAAGATCTTTATCAATCATATCATCGACCAACTGCTCGAAATCACTTTCGTTTCTCGGGTTCGCATTCGACACAACACAATAAAAAATAAATCCAAAAAACAGTGGGCTGATACGCATCGTATAGGCCTATACGATGCGTATCAAGCCCGCCGCCAGACATAACCTACACATGTCAGTCTGCAATGTTTTTTACTTTAATTCAATACGCATCGTATAGGCCTATACGATGCGTATTGAATTGAAAAAGTGTGTAGATAGACAGGGGGTGTGCCATTAGAAAACCCCTTCTGAAAACCTAGCTGTCACCACGTGCTTTTTAAATTTCTAGCCGTTACCACATAGCTGCCATGTTACATGTGGTTCGGCAACCAGAACTCTAGCTAGAAACTAGAAAAAAACATAAAAAAATATTTAGGTTTCAAGATACATGTTGTCTCCTTTCCTCAACTTGCGATATAAAAGTTATCCAAGTGTGATACTCTATATAGAGTGTATGTAACTTTATTATAATAGTATAGAATATACTATATCGTTTGATTACTTATGTATTCATTTTATAATGGGTTTTGAGCTCAGAGATTTAGTACCATAACGGGATTTTTAATCTCCATTATCATATCTTGTGTGTCACACCCCAAATTTCCATGTGTTACCGGTGGGCCCGGTAGGGGAGTATCGTGACGTGGTTGGCAACATAATAGTCAAACAACACAATATTTAAATGCACAGCGGAAGCAAAGTATAGATTCATTTCAACCAAAAGATATTGTAATATTAAGTATCACAAATAGTCGAATATAAATCCACAGGTAGATCAAAAAAAAGGAAACAAATGTTCAACAG
This sequence comes from Helianthus tuberosus, assembly GCA_030545235.1. Classification (NCBI taxonomy): domain Eukaryota; kingdom Viridiplantae; phylum Streptophyta; class Magnoliopsida; order Asterales; family Asteraceae; genus Helianthus; species Helianthus tuberosus. The sequence goes on from CM060440.1 coordinate 11,005,143, forward strand.
TTTATGACATCCAAGCTGGCGAGACTTATTGTGGATGCTAGGAGACAAGCCAGCCTATTTCGCGTAGTACCTGCACTTAACCTTTTTAGGAAAATACGTCAGTTTACACTGGTAAATACAATCAACCGACTCATTTTGAAAAGAGTTTAAGAAAAATCATTTAAGGCACAAGGCACAAATAATATTTTATAACTTGGGATAATTATTTAAATATATAAACTTGTAAAGGATTTACATGTTCCTTATGCGTTCAGTAGCCCGGATCGAGCCGGGTTAAAGATCAATAAACACACCACTTTATTTATGAGACACTGACAGGTGTACGCCTACACCTGAGTGCTAAGGTCGTGGCCATTTCGTAAAATGATGCCAGGGATATCCGGGACACGGTCATTAACCCCCCAAAGGATTTAAGCAAACAAAACAATTTAAACGAAACATCTCAATACTTTAACCATATACAATTAAAGATTCAATGTCCGACCAAGCGGTATTTTATATACCTTACCCAAGCCCGTATAGGGAAATAAGTTAAAAGTATTTACCTGAGCAAGTATAATTCAAAATCAGCGAGTGCAAGTATCTTTTACTGGTTCTCCTAATCTGGAACAAAGGTTTATAATAACCTATTAGAATCCTAATGGGTCTTTAGTTAAGCTTATGCTTAGACCGGTTAGTTTTAAAGATACGGTTCGTACGCACGATTAAGCGAAGACCGGATAGAATGTGATTTAGACCAGACAAGTTTGAAGACTTGCTTAATATGGGTATATTATACACATTCTGGATTTTGAGATAAAACCGATAAGGTTTGACCCGTTTCGGCTAATTTATGTAAACTAGTTACATAAACCGAACCGAACGCGTATGAAGCGTAACGGTTAACCATAAGAGTCCTAAACAGGTTTCCTAAGTTAACATGCCTTAAATATGTCATGATATCAGTAGGATACCTTCCGTTATGCCCAAAACGAGTTTAATCGCAAATTAAACCCCGTAGGGGTATTTTGGTCATTTTAAAGATTATAAAAGGGATTAATTACATTTCTGTGAACCGGGTCTGAATACATCAGTAAATTAGTTTATTTTAACAGGTTATAACATTGGTTTTAAGTCTTATATGTCAAAATAGTTTTAAACCCTAACTATGCGTATAATACGCGTATAAAGCCGTTTTAAGCGACGTACGGGTTAAAATACGATTCTGAGTTTCCTGATCAAATAAACAGGGTCAAAATACTCCATTTATTATTTAAAATCAATAGCAATTGGATTGGCGTTAAAAGGATTTGTAAAACTCATTTTATGGCCGAAAAGGGTATTTTTGGTATTAACCGAATCAAGGCGATAAACCTAGCTTATGATCAGTTTAAAAATAATTAAAAATCTTTAAAAATCCCAAAATATTATATCACATCAGTGGGTAAAAGGTTTGGTGTCCAAAATTGGGTTTAGATAGGCTTTACGCTAATGACGCCGTTTAATTACTTAAAAGCATTCAAATTACGTCATTAAGCATAACTCCTAATCTAGACCTCCAACTGATGTGAAATTTTAGGTACAGGTTTAATAATCAGTAACTAAGATTGTGGCACTTTCACATTTCCAAAAATCTCGTTTTATGGTCATAGGGGCATTACGGTCAATATTTAGGCGATTAACGGAAACATCGGACGATTAGGGATTCGAGTGGTATAAACGCAGAGGCTTATACACACATGTAACTAGGTCCTAATGGAACTTTAAGGCATGTCTAAACCTATATAAATCGGGTCAGAACTGAGGTCAAAGAAAAAGTCAAACTTTTGCGTCTCTCGGTTCCGAATCGGTTCAAAACATAAAGTTGTCGAATCAAACAAGCTTAGACCAGTTATTATACTTATTTTCAAGTTGTATGGCTGATAAAACAGGTTACACGCCTTCCGTATCATTAAATATGCGATTAATGTTTCTGTTGACTTTTCGGAAGAAGTTTGACTCGACCAACGACATAGTTAAGATTGGAATCAGTGGGTGACTTTTTAGGGGTTTATTACCCATATAAATACCAACTTATAACAACTTTCAATTCGACTAAACTCTGGACCGATTGTGATTTATTGCTAAATCAAACCGTAGTCACGACGGTTTGATTTCTAGGCTATAAACTAAGCATAACTCAAACGAGAAGGATCAAAGGCACTTACATACGTCTAATTGTTGATATGGAAAGCTTGTATCAGTTCTTGAGCTCTTGAAAATGTCCAGAAGTTGAAATGTGCATGTATGTGGAATATGTGACTTTTTATAACAACTTAGATCATTCTAATTTGATGCCACAAGAGTCTAGGATGATTATCAGATGTCAACATGTGTCCCTATAGGCTAAATACCATCATAGGCCGCCCATAGAATCCCAAACTTGCATTTTAAGTCGGTTAGGAGGCTGGGACAGGCACCTGTCCATTTTTCTGCATCTGCAGGTCGGATGCGGCCCGCTTTAGATTTTGTTAAAACTCAGGCGGGCCACCTGAGACTTGTCATCAGGTAAACTTGTTTTCTTTTATTGCATTTTGGTCCCTGGTCCCCCGAAAGGTCGTTTTCACTACAATTCTTTCATTCTTATCCTTTATTATTGACATATGGGGCTTTAATACTTATACCCTCTTTGTCAAGTCCTCGGGTAACTTGGTGATCACCCGAAAACCCTAATTTTCAAAGTTGACGAAACTAACCCTCACACACGAATTTTATCATAACTTTCTCATACAGTAACGAAACTTGGTGAAATTTTTATGGTGCATTCTAGTGAGCATAATTAACCGTTACAAAGCTTCGGGCTCGCTAAAAGGTCACTCAGAGGTATATCTTAAACATGTTGACACATTTAACCCCTGTAGTTTGTAATCTCTCACTTTCTTTCACAATTCGATTTGTATGATCCATGATCCATTCATTTAAGGTTATAAACATCATGTAGGGTTATTGCAAAGTATATTTATTCATTGTTGACACTTTGAACCCTTATATTTACATAGTTTCATTGTTTGTCAACTTTAGTCCTTCAAGAACATTCTTTCACACGTTCAAACCTATGACACGTGTCAACACATTATAGGACGTAAATTTTCAAGGTGTTACATCCTCACCCCCTTAAAAGAAATCTCGACCCGAGATTTACTGAAATAAGTAAGGGTACTTTTCTTTCATCGTGGATTCAACCTCCCACGTGTATTCGGGACCTCTACGGGCATCCCATTTGACCTTTACAAAAGGTATATGCTTCCTTCGAAGCTTCCTTACCTGTCGATCTTCAATCGACAAAGGTTTTTCCACAAACTTCAAGCTCTCATCTATATGCACATCTGTATGTGGTATAACCAGTGATTCGTCAGCGAAACACTTCTTCAGATTGCAGATGTGGAACACATTGTGTATACTACTGAGCTCTTCAGGTAAGTTTAATTTATAGGCAACTGACCCGACACGTTCGATAACCTCGAAAGGTCCTATGTATCTCGGGCTTAGCTTACCTTTCTTACCAAATCGCATCACTCCCTTCCAGGGTGACACTTTAAGTAGGACTTTGTCACCTACTTCGAAGTGAAAATCTTTACGACTTGGATCAGCGTAACTTTTCTGCCTATCCCGGGCAGCTTTGAGACGGTCACGAATCTGGGCAATCTTGTCCGTCGTCTCGAACACTATCTCCGGTCCAGATAATTGGATGTCTCCAACTTCTGCCCAACAAACGGGCGATCTACACTTTCTACCGTATAATGCCTCAAAAGGCGCAGCCTTGATGCTGGTATGGTAGCTATTGTTGTAGGAGAATTCAACTAATGGTAGGTGCTTATCCCAGCTACCACCCAAGTCAATTGCACATGCACGAAGCATGTCTTCTAACGTTTGAATAGTACGCTCACTCTGACCGTCTGTCTGTGGATGGTAAGCCGTACTAAAGTTCAAACGTGTGCCCAAAGATTGTTGGAAGCTTTTCCAGAAATGTGATGTGTATCTAGTATCTCGGTCAGAGATAATAGACACAGGTATGCCATGTAAAGCTACAATCTTATCCACGTACAGTTGGGCTAACATATCGGAGCTGTAAGTCTCCTTGATGGGTAGGAAATGTGCTGACTTAGTCAGTCGGTCAACTATCACCCAGATGGTGTCATTTCCTTTCCTTGTCTTGGGTAACTTGGTGATAAAATCCATAGTTACCATTTCCCACTTCCAAGTAGGAAGTTCAGGCTGTTGTAGCAAACCTGACGGTTTTTGATGCTCGGCTTTGACTTGCGCACATGTCAAGCATTTGGCTACATGAGTGGCTACAGACTTTTTCAAGCCTATCCACCAATAATTTGCCCTAAGATCCTGGTACATCTTATCAGCTCCAGGATGAACGGAGTATTTGGAACTATGGGCTTCCTGGAGGATAACATCACGAAGTTCTCCATAATTTGGAACCCATATCCGTCCATTCAATCTAAGAATTCCATCCTTACTAAGAGATAAATGTTCCTCAGTTACTCCTAGCTTTTCGTTAGGATAGTTAGCTTCCAACACAGCTTCCTTCTGTGCAGCTAACAACCTTTCTATCAAATTGTTCTTTATTTCCATGCGCTTGGCATTGATTCGGATGGGTTTCACCTTCTCCTTCCGACTCAAGGCATCGGCGACTACATTCGCCTTGCCGGGATGGTATCTTATTTTACAATCGTAATCATTCAGAGTTTCCATCCAACGGCGTTGCCTCATGTTCAAGTCCTTCTGATTGAACAGATGTTTAGCATTTTTTTTAAAGGTAAACTTCAATAAACGAAAACGCCGACCCAAGCCGGGCCGACAAAAAAAAACTACATACAAAGGATTACATATTCACAAAAGATACCCAATCGTTCCAATCTATCCCTTTATACTTAGATCTAGTGGAAAACCAAAGAAAACTCAAAGCCTTGATCTCACTTATAATACCTTCAATTTTAACCAGGGATTCGAAAACTTGAATTTATTTCTGGCACGCCAAAGACTCCAACTTGAATGTTTAGCATTTCGATGACAGTGAAATGAAATATGAATGCATCACTATCAAATTTCGTAACCAAAAAAGTTATCAAATTTGATCAACATGTGGAAGTGAGATAATCAAGTATGTGGACCTTGGACAGCAATACAGATTTGGGCTCTTGAGAAAAGCCCTGATGTAAATGTAGTTAGGGTTTCCATTTTCCAAATCACAGTGTGAGTGGGGACCAAAGTATTATTAAGACATCATGAACCGGGTTTACTTCCCCTGATGGGTGTCCAACAAGTATGATACAGAAATACGATTCTAAAATATTACACTAAGATTATCAAAACCCATTCCATGTTCATCATACCTCATCTCTGTATTTATTAAGGGGCTGTTTGGTAGCCTCTTAATGACCATTCAGATGCTACCTCTTAATGGTTTAAAACCTCTGAATGAATAAGAGGTAACCTCAAGTCTGAATGGTTAAGAGGTAACCTCTGAATAGTAAATCATCACATGTCACATTCTTCTACCTTCTCATTGGTAAAATTATTAATGGTTCTAATAAGAGGTAGCCTCTTAATGACCATTCAGAGGCTACCAAACAGCCCCTAAGTAACGCTAGACAAAAGATTCTTTTCCATTTCACTTAAAAAAGGAAACCTATTTATTTATTTATAAACAAGGATTATTGGATTTTATCACCCCCAACTATTAGTTATTGGCAACTGCCACCCCCAACTATCACTTTGACGTCTATAACCCCAGCTTAACACTTAGTATATTCTGTCATCACGTCATTAACTGATCACTAACTTTTGATCCTGTTACGATACTTTTGGGGGTGTCATTGGGATCTTAGCAAGGTTTTAGGGATCTTAGGACATCCCCAAAAGTATAGTAACATGATCAAAAGTTAGTGATCAGTTAACAACATGGTGACAGAACACACTAAGTGTTAAGTTGGGGGCGGCGGGCGTTAAGGTGATAGTTAAGGGTGATAACGGTCAATAACCAATAGTTTAAGATGATAAAATCCAAAAACCCTATAAATAAATACAAAACCTTTTCTTGTCATATCCGAAAGCTTATTATAAGCATTTACAGCCCAACTTGCACTTTATTGGACTATGTCATGCTTTATAAATTTCATTATCAATACTTACACAACTCTCAGCTTTAAACACTTGAGAAGGAGATGTCTTAGGTTCAAGTCCCATAACAACATGAATAAAAAGAAATTTGTCGTTAAAAAAAAAATACGTACATAACTCTATTTTTATAAGACTTTCCAAAAAAATCTGTGATGGTTGTGTCACCTTTTTTTACAATGATGTGCGACACGTTTAATTTATCAAAAACTAAACAATAAAAGGAAAATTACTTTTTGAGTCCCAGTGTTTTAGAAGTTTTAACTACTTGAGTCCAAAATCAAAATGTTTAACGTCCCGAGTCCTTACAACCACTTTTCTTAACCATTTGAGTCTAAATTTTTAACACTGTTAGAATTATTCTGTTAACTTTTGTTAAATGACCAAATTACCCCTGTACTTAAAAAAACCAATTTATTATTATTAAAACTATTATTACATATATACATGTATAGCATCCATCACACATACATATCTCTTTCTACATATTCCACACACTCTCTTTCTACCTAATATCTCTCTCTTACTTATCTTTCCCTCTCAACAAAACCACCATGATTACCGCCGCACCACAACCGTCACCATCACCATAGCACCACCTCCACCACCATCACCACCGTACAACCACCTCCACCAACACCGCAACACCTCCACCATTGTCAGATAATTAAAACATGATTATAACGTGTAATAAAGAAGAAATCGACACAATCTGAGCACACTTTCAAAACACAGCTGCTTGAACAAGAACCGAGCCCTAAAGGTCGAGTTTGACCTCAACGCCATCTAAAACAACAGAAATCGAACAAATTAGGGACGGGGGTTGGGGAGTTCGGAAGTGGTGGTGTGCGTCGCAGAGGGAGAAACGAGCGGAGGTTGGGGAGTTTAAAATGGGTTTTGACTAGATGATTTGTCACAGAACTGTTGTTGTGTTCTTTCGTTTAGAGAGAGAAAGTTAAAGGGTAGGTGGTGGTGGAGGGATCTCGGCAGTGGGGTGAGACGGTGGTGGTGGGTGTTCGGAAGTGGCGGTAGTGGGATGGTGGTGGCAGTGGGGCGACACTGGTGGTGGAGATGAGACGATGGTGGAGGGTTTCTAGATCCGGACTGTGATTTTGGTGGAGATGATGGTGGGGCAGTAGTAGAGATGGTGGTGGTGCAATGGCGTTTAGAGAAAGAGAGAGAGAGAGAAAGAGAGGGAAAATAGTGTGTAAAGATGAGAGAGAAAGTGTGTAGGTGTGTGTGTTTGTATTATATATATTATATATTAAAAATTTATGCATTAAAGACTTGTTCATTGTACTCATGTGCATATAAGACTTGTACTATGTGTGTAAATGACTAAATTACCCTCGTAGTTAACAGATGGTGGATGGTGTTAGAAATTTGGACTCAAATGGTTAAGAAAAGTGGTTGTAGGAACTCAGGGCGTTAAACATTTTGATTTTGGACTTAAATGGTTAAAACCCCTAAAACACAGGAACTTAAAAAGTAGTTTTCCCAATAATAAATAGTCACATGATGCATGCAAGTTATCCACCTAATATCAGAAATATAAACACAAAAGGAAGTATACTCTCCATGTTACACTATATCTAAGAAAGGTGTTACACCAAAAAAAATAATAAACCCTTTCACTTCACCAGCTCCCATTAACATACAAGGGTTTAGAGCCTTAGACAGGCAGACCCTTATTAGTTTTTGGATGGCTATTGCGAGGGTTCCCTTTGGGAAATCCTCGCAAAAGGCCACCGCCATCAGAGACCCCTGTACAGATACCTTCACCGTATCATTGGGTCATCTATCGTGCCCCGATTTCACAGCCTGGACAAGGTCAACCTGGGTGACATTTTCTTTCTGTACTGCCTATTGCGGCGTCAGCCGTTCGTGCTCGTTGCGTGCTTGGTGGAGTACTTTGCTGGTGCATATCATAGGCAGCAGCACGGTAGGCTCCACGGCGGGTCCTACGTTACCGCTATCGCGCGTTCACTAGGGATCGTGCCTGAGAGTGACCCACTGGTGTCCCCGCCCATGCCATCGACTACATTAGGCCGAGCGTCAGTATCGAGCATGCGTTTGACGCACACGGCTGACGGGATTGGGCTGTGGTTTCGGACGCGGAGTACCATATTTTTCAGCCCGAGGTGTTGCCGGAGGTGATCCCAGTTGTTATTGAGGTTAGGGATGGAGTAATAGCGCCTCCGGCTGTTCAGGCTGCGCTCAGCTTGAGGCTCTGGGTCTGGCACAGCCTCAGGATCAGGCTCAGCATCCGCATTCGCCTCCGGCTGATCATGTCATTGACGACGAGATCCCGCCAGCGCCGCCGCCGCCACCTCCGCACCCGCCGCAGTATCCACAACACGTCTAGGCAGACCTGCCTCCTGCTGCGCAGGCGGTGGCTCGGATTTCGTGTAACATTCCCATTTTTATCATATAAGAATTATAGGTTTGTTTAAATTTATTAACCACTAGTAACTAGTTTTATTTTTAATATAATTATTCGACCCAAACAGTTTTAAAAACTATTTTATATATAGTTGGTTGGAATGTTATACTAATTAATTGGCATGTATATGGGCGACATTTCTATTAAAATAAAAGTATATAAAACTTATATTATCAAATGGGTAGATTACAGGTAAGTTGATTGTTAGAAATATAAAGTACCTAGACGGGCATATGAACCGTTTAATAATTAAATTATAAAAATACATTATATTTGAACCTACTCTGTTTTTAATAAAACTTGGTTCAAAATGTAGATAAGATTATTCTCGTTCTAAAGACATATTCATTGTTTTATAAAACATTATATTTTAGAAGTTATAAGCGCCAAATAAATGAAGCAGCTGAATTAATTATAATATATTTAATAATAAAATAATTAAAAATCAACATTCTATCTATTCATGTATGCTACGTAAATAATAAAATAATATTACCATAAAAAACTTACAAATGGAAATTGATTGTATACGTGCACAATGTAGAAGGTTGAGTAACCTTTAATGGGCACGTGTATCCTTTACAAAGCAGTAAGAACCACTATAAATATATATCTCATCAAAACAATCAAAAGTGTTCATTCTTCTTTTTCCTTCTGTTTTAGTCTCGCCCTCTACTATATATATATATATATTCCTTAATTCATCCTCTAATAATAATAATAATAATAATAATAATAAAGTCTTGCCCCGTTTTTAAGTGTTTTAACTCCCGATCACCGCTACCCTTTCCGATTGATCTAAAGCCCCATAACGCATGTCAAGGCTCTGCCCGACTAAGTTCGTTTGGGTTCGGTCTCATGACATATGGATAAGGTTGAATTAGGGGTACTATACTTAACACGAGTGCAAATATATATATATATGATAAGGATCATTACAGAACACTAATTATTGCGAGAACAAAAAGAACTACTCTAAATCACTAAATTTTGGGATTTAAGATTCATATTTCTTAAATTTTATGTTTCTTACATTCATACGTGTATTATATATACATAAAAAAATCATATATTTTTCCCTACACAAAGTATACATACATGTAGGTAATTTAGCCTACACATAACCTACATGTGTGTAGGTTATTTAAAAACTGAAGATTTTTTATATTTTGTTTCCAATTCTAGTGTGAGAAACAATAAATCTTACATTTATAACATTTCCATTTACTTTTTAGGTTTTTAGGATTGAAAAAATGAGTGGTTCATTTTGTTCTGCGTGTTCTCGCAATATTTAGTGTTCTGCATAGAACCTTCCCTTATATATATATATATATATATATTTTAAAATAGTTCAGAAGTTATACCCAAGATTCTACCAGGAGGCTTTCTAGTTGAACCCTAAAGTTACAAAGTGAGTCCATTCTCTTTTCTCATAGTTTTATCACCTTTTTGTGATACAATTATATTTAAAAATGCTTTCCAAAAATCTTAAATGTTTACCAGTTATACTTACAGTGATTAAATTTTTGTATTCTGTAATAACTGTCGGTATGGAAGGTTTTATACATTAATTGACCCTCGTTACTATTGGCCAAAAAGTTAGCCAATAGTAGCATGACCACAAGCACGGGTGAAATTGTGCCCCGGTAGCCATAGCCTATAACTAATATTATTTTTACATTACTATAATAAAATATTGAATATATCTTATAAATTTATATAAGATATATGGAATGGGCAATGTTATGCGGTTGGTTTGGGACACCTAGCTAGGCCAAGTTTGTCAAATCAAATTGACGTGATTAATAAACTTATATATAAATAATGAAAAAGAAAAAGACTTCAATATATTTTACTAGACTATTAAACATTATATATTTTCTACAAATATAATATAATATGTAATATACTAAATTATTACATGTTATATTTGACATAAATGTATACCATAATAAAAATAATCAAAAATAATATATTCTAATATATTAAAATTATATTTTAGTCTTAGTCACGTTAATATATTAAATAATAAAATTACAGTTATTTAATTAATATATTATATTTGATAAAGTTATAGCTATTAGTTTGACAGAAAATGATATATTTCATTTTCTGGGTTAAGTGGTTTTGTGCCATAGAGAATATATTTGACAAAGTAATGTCACGGGACACTACTAAGTCCAGAGTCACTAGTTAAGAGAATGATCAATAGTGATATGACCAAAGACACTAGTTGAGAGAACGATCAACAGTGTTATGACCAGAATCACTAGTTGAAAGAATGATCAACAGTGATATGACCAGAAAAATGACCAGAGTCACTAGTTGAGAGAATGATCAACAGTGACATGACCACCGGCACTAGTTGAGAGAATGATCAACAGTGTTATGACCACAGTCACTAGTTGAAAGAATGATCAACAGTGATTTGACCACCGTCACGGGAATCGACTAGTGACAGATACTTTGAATAATAGTAAAATATAATTACTTGATAAATTCACTATTGGACAAAAGAGAGACAATGAGTGATATGATCACTGTCACATCGGAACTGCCACTATGTGACAAATATTGATTGAGTTGGGCAAATATAAACAAATATAAAAACCTTTTATGCTGTAAAGTATAACAATATATTTCTATAAAAATGGAATGAACTCGCCAGTATTTATTACTGATAAAATGTTTTCAAAACACGTTTCAGGTAACTTGATGTAAGGATAGTAGAAGCCAGCTATGGAGCACTGAAGGCTTAAATAAAGTGGCTATAATAAAAGAAGAAAATTATGTTTTATTTATTTGGGTTTATCCCTATAAAAAAACAATTGAATGGAATATGGGTTTTAGCCCATTTGTTTAATATTAAAAGTTCGGTGTGTTACAAACTCTGAAATCATTTCCTAACTACGATCCTGATGAAAAATTTTCCGCTGCGTAATTAATAAACACCGATACCATCTGGCTGGCTCGCAGCACCCGCTCCCAGGGTGGGGTCGGGGGCTGTGACATTTCGATCGGCGCCTCCGACGTTCTGAGCGATACCAAATGTGAATCATAGAGACGCTCATGGAGCTCCGGGCTCACACGGGATTGCCGCCCTATCCACTGCCACCGTCCCCACCGCCATAGGATCAGTAGCTTTAGTTTTTATTTTGTATTAAACATTCGGTTGTACTTTTGTTTTGTATGTACATGTTGATTTTATATATATTTATGCAGTTGATCTTTTATTTACACGATGTTTGTTTGGATTGTTTGCGTTTATTTCATACGTCTCTTTCGCAACTTATTGTACAGAGTTTTAATTAAACATGTTCGTGTAATTTAACAAAATAAAATCGGTTAACATTTATAAAAACAATGGCATAAAGAAACGTATCTTATAAACAACTGTTATAAATCAACTATAACCGGTACACTCACGTTAAACGACCGTTATGAACCAACTTTAAATTATATATGTTTTATAAAAATAAAACACAAATCTACAACTTTTCAATAAAAAAACACAACCAAAAAACCACTTTTTTCATCCAAAAAAATAGACACACCTATGCGCTGCGCTTTGACCAAAGCGCAGCGCTTAGGCACAAGGTCAACAGACAAGGTCTGACAGGTTCAGTCCTTGTCTGCTGACTTTCCACCTAAGCGTTGCGCTTTGGCCAAAGCGCAACGTATAGGTGTGTGCAAAAAGCGAAATGGCGCCAAGTCCTTAGACTAAAGGGTATGGAGAGGATTGGCTTGGAGGGGATGAGCCGCCACGTCAGCGCCACGTCACCGGCTCGTGTGGGATGGGCCTCCTTCATATTTGAGGGGGATGGAGGATGAGGCTACCCCACCTCATTATTTTATAATTGTCTAAGGAGAAAAATGCCCGGATAGTCCCTGTGGTTTTACCTTTTTTCACCTATAGTCCCTATCTTTCTAAAACTACTTGAATAGTCCCTGTGGTTTTCCGTTTTGTTCTCGGATAGTCCCTGGGTCTAACTTCAGTTACTTTTCTCTGTGAGAAAAATGCCCGGATAGTCCCTGTGGTTTTACCTTTTTTCACCTATAGTCCCTATCTTTCTAAAACTACTTAAATAGTCCCTGTGGTTTTCCGTTTTGTTCTCGGATAGTCCCTGGGTCTAACTTCAGTTACTTTTCTCTGTTAAAATAATGTGAAATGACAAAAATACCCTTTCCTTAAAAGGCCAAACCACAGGGACTATCCGGGTATCTTCTTCATTTTTATTTATAAAACCCCACCACCACACTTCATCTTCAACCTCCACCCACCATCACCCTCCTCCACCCTCCACCATCGCCGGCTGCCGGTCATCCTTTTACAGAGCCGACAACCGTGCAAACCACCAACACCCAACACCACTTACAGCCACCACCGCCACCCCTTTCTCTCTCTCTAAACCCGCCATTTAACGACTCGTTGTTCCAGTTAACGTATTCATCCTCTGTTGCCCAAATTGCTTGATCACCCATATTATCAATTCCAGTTCTTGGTGCCCCTCCAGTAACTATTTGAACAACATTTCCACAATAACAAACCACCATGACATTACTCGAAATATATATACTCTAACTTTAAGAATCTGAAGTGCACATGTTGTTTAAGGAATTGATCTGAACCAAGGTCGTTTACAGGTCAGTAATTTCCATCCAGATCTTAACCCCTGTTCATAGATCTGAAACTTCATCACTGTAATCGAAGATCCGAGTCCATCACTAGCGTATATCTGAAATTTCATCCCCGTTGTGGTGTTCGTCACGGGAGATGGTGGTGATGGCCATATGCTGCGGTGGTGTTTTGAGTTTAGAGAGAGGCAGACAATGGTGACAGGTTGCGGCACGATCTGGTTCGGCGACGGCCGTTAGCGGACGACGGCGGCATTTTTCTCTTTCTCTGTTAAGTGGGTGTTAAAAGGGTGTGAAATGACAAAAATACCCTTTCCTTAAAAGGCTAAACCACAGGGACTATCCGGGCATTTTTCTCTTTTTATTTATAAAACCCCACCACCACCACACTTCATCTTCAACCTCCACCCTCCACCATCACCCTCTCTCTCCCTCTCCAATTCCGGCGAAAGTCCGGCTACTCACGGTGGAACCAGTTGACCTCTGTTGACCCGCATCCGAACCGGGTTGAACCAAACTGAAATCCTTATAAATCGAGTCACCAGAGTTGACTTGTGCCTGTGAAACAAACAAAATCAGATCTGCACTGAGCTTGTTGTCGTCGACCCGTAGCTCCGGTGGTCAGGCCGTCGCTGGCCACCACCTTCATCATCGTCATCATCAATAGCAAACATCACTATCATCATCATTTTTTTAGAAAGCAAAAGATGAGGAATCAGATACCATCCAGAGGTTCCGTCTCTCTCTCTCTCCTCAGTTCTACTCTCGTGCCGCCGTCGTCCGCTAACGGCCGTCGCCGAACCAGATCGTGCCGCAACCTGTCACCATTGTCTGCCTCTCTCTAAACTCAAAACACCACCGCAGCATATGGCCATCACCACCATCTCCCGTGACGAACACCACAACGGGGATGAAATTTCAGATATACGCTAGTGATGGACTCGGATCTTCGATTACAGTGATGAAGTTTCAGATCTATGAACAGGGGTTAAGATCTGGATGGAAATTACTGACCAGTAAACGACCTTGGTTCAGATCAATTCCTTAAACAACATGTGCACTTCAGATTCTTAAAGTTAGAGTATATATATTTCGAGTAATGTCATGGTGGTTTGTTATTGTGGAAATGTTGTTCAAATAGTTACTGGAGGGGCACCAAGAACTGGAATTGATAATATGGGTGATCAAGCAATTTGGGCAACAGAGGATGAATACGTTAACTGGAACAACGAGTCGTTAAATGGCGGGTTTAGAGAGAGAGAAAGGGGTGGCGGTGGTGGCTGTAAGTGGTGTTGGGTGTTGGTGGTTTGCACGGTTGTCGGCTCTGTAAAAGGATGACCGGCAGCCGGCCAGAGGCACTGGATGACCGGCAGCCGGCGATGGTGGAGGGTGGAGGAGGGTGATGGTGGGTGGAGGTTGAAGATGAAGTGTGGTGGTGGGGTTTTATAAATAAAAATGAAGAAGATACCTGGATAGTCCCTGTGGTTTGGCCTTTTAAGGAAATGGTATTTTTGTCATTTCACATTATTTTAACAGAGAAAAGTAACTGAAGTTAGACCCAGGGACTATCCGAGAACAAAACGGAAAACCACAGGGACTATTTAAGTAGTTTTAGAAAGATAGGGACTATAGGTGAAAAAAGGTAAAACCACAGGGACTATCCGGGCATTTTTCTCTTGTCTAAGTGTTTAAATTGAAAAAGGATGAGAGAGAGGGTATTTAAATTGAAAAAGGATGAGAGAGAGGGTATTTAAATTGAAAAAGGAAATATAATATTCAAGTGGGGTCACGTCTCATTCGGCTGTGGGGAGCCGTTTGGGCCGAGCCGACCCTCAGGGGGCGGTGTGGGGGACCGGCGCCGGTCCTAGCCGGCCCCCATACCCTTTAGTCTTATATTATAGAGACATGAAGTTATGAATCACATGGGTGGCTAAGGAATATTGCTATACAGGGAAATGGCTATACCGAGAAAAAGAGGTATGCAACAATAGTTACTTGTTTCGTGCTTTACATGGGTAATGACCACTTTTATCATCTTCTTTGAAAAAAGCTTTTCGTACAAAATAAATACATGCCAAACATACACACAGCTCATTGTACATAACTACAATGGCAACCAAAGGTTCAAGTATTCAACTGCAAAGAAAAAGGAAGATGGAGAATTCTGCTCCAGCCAAGGTTGTAAGATTAAATATATTACGTATTAATATTTAATCTGTAGCCATTATAATCATTTACATTATATAGATCAAAATATATAACAATCCTATTAAATAATTAGTTGGTAATTGTTGATGGACCATATTACCCTTATTAACTAATTAGGGTTTCCTCCTGGGTGCTTATATAAGGAGAATTATGTGGAGGTTAGGGGGTTACTCAGTTGCACATTAGAAACACCCCATTAGTCATAACATCAATTCGACCTCCATCTCCATACCGATTCCCTTATCGGTTTTTCTTAGCCACCATCATCAGTCAGCACCCTAAGGAGGAACCAGACCAAGTTGACAACCATGTCAAACACTGCTGCTGAGTCTTCATCTGGATTCTCTGCTAGTCTGTGCTGATGCAATCAAAGGTATGTTTTCATGTTTTCCTTTATATTTAAACAGAACTGAACCAACATGTGGTATCAGAGCATATGTTGATTAGTCGGTTCTGTTTTCGTATCCATTAATTCTGGGATTGAAATTTGGAAAACGGAATTTTTTTGAAGATCTTATGAACAGCCAATTTTCGAGTCATAAAGGACGACTCGAGACCACTGTTTTCGTAAAAGATTAATTATGTATTCACTCGAAATCAAATGGGTTTATGTTTTTACAACCGAAATCTGTTTAGAAGTCTTAAAAGTTTCAGGTTTCGGGTTCCAGAATTTATGTTTTATGTTTTAGGGTTCATCATGTTCTAAGAAAATTTCGAAAATTCTGTTATGTTTAGGAATATGATTTGGGTTATTAAGTGTTTTTTCCTATTTTGATCTGATTTTGTCCTCTAAAAATTTTCGAAAACTGTTATTAGATAAACAGATTATGATTTTCGAAATACTTGGTAAAATTAGATCAGCACTGAAATAGGAAACATTATCACATAATCCTTTAGATTTCGAAATTTCAGTTAAGTTTTCACAATTAACAGCTATCAGCAGAGGGCTCGAGATCATCAGATTGCGACTCGAAACCATCGGTCTCGACTCGAAATCATAAGGGCTCTCAAAAGTTTTCAACTCGAGACAAAGGTCTCGACTCGAGACCATAACGTGTCAACTCGAGACCACTGAGGATTCGACTAAGGCCATTAAACCATTACAACTCGAGACAGAGGTCTCGACTCGAGACCATTAGATCTCGACTCGAGACCATAACGTGACAAGGCGAGACCATAACGTATCAACTTGAGACAGAGGTCTCGACTCGAGATGATTAGATCTCGACTCGAGACCATAACGTGTCAACTCGAGACAAAGGTCTCGACTCGAGACAACAAGGTTGTGACTCGAAACCTCATTATTTTTAAGCTGTTTAATGTGAACTAAAAATTGGTTTTGTAATTAAATAATTGGTTTTGTAAGTTCGATCCGCGCTAACGGGTGGTTTGCTATTAAATAATTGGTTTTGTAATTACTTAGCTAATTAATAAGGATCAAATAATGTTTTACAAAACCAAAATAGCTTAACTTGAATGAGCTTCTGATATATCATTTCTGGCCAAAGCTGACTTGATACATCTACTTATCATTCAAGTATTACAAAAGCTATGTTGTGTATGCATCATAAGCATGAATGTCTTAATTTCTGGCCAAAGCTGATTTAATTCATTCATAGATGGCATACTCAACAAGTGCATAACTAAAGTGATTGTTTCAATTCTGGCCAAAGCTGATTTGTTACAACCACTTTGCACATATGCTTAAATGATTACACTTCTGGCCAAAGCTGTTTTGTCTTCGTTTAAGTAGAATTTTTAGCTAAGTCTATTATTTTGATGTTAGTAATAGACATATCACAATCTCTTCACATAATGATCCTTAGATTAATGATCCTTAATTAAGTTTTTATGATCATTTCGTCTGCCTTATTCTTAATACCCATAATGTTGCTCACTATAATTTTCTTCTATATATATCTCATCCACTCTAATTTTTAAAAAAAACCTAAAATGTTTGCTTTATTTAAAGTTTCTATTAGAATTAGCTTTTAAATTAAATCCTTGATTATTTCTTAAGACACGATAATCCTATTGCTCTCTTCTGATAAAGATTATAAAGAAGAAAATTAGAGCATGATGAATATGACAAATCGACCATGATGTCTATTATGATAATCAAGAACTCTCTAACGTAAATGCTATCACTAAAGTTATTCCAGATTAAGTCTTTCCTGAGACTAATCTTTATTTATGGAAGAATCACTAGAACTCCTAAGATGCATGCCTTAATTTGAAACTCTAAACTATAAAGTTAAGTGGTATATGTGAATACATTATAATGTACAAAACCATGACCCATAAAGTTAAGGGCTTACGCATGGAAATAAGTACATTTTTTTTCCAGTACATTACATACTAAGATTTTCACTTGTACAATTTGATGCATTATAAATCAACTATAACACTCAAAAGTACCAAAGTATAACGAGTGTGTTGATAAGCAACATATGTACAAAGAAATAAATATTAGAAACTGGAAAATAAGTTGGTACTCACCTTACAACCACTTAAAACTTTAAAAGAGGATTGTTCTAAGGTCCATAGACAAATTACAAGTGCTAATTCCAACATTAAGGTTCTTCAAGGGAAAATCTCACTGCATAATTATGTCATTAGACTAGACATAAGCAACGAGACTATCCATTATTCTAAAGAACAGTTGGGTAAGTTGATTAGATAGTCACTTATTAATGATATTTAAGTCTGATAATTTTAATATTCCAATTAACACATGATTAGTTGACTCTAGTTCCACACGTTTCCTTACCAGAACTCGACAAATAACTAACATGAGAGTTAGTGACAAAATTGAATGTTAAGGCTATAAGAACCATAATAAGCAGTCTTCTAACAAAGCCTTTCAATACCTTACATATTCTGAAGATTAATCAGAATATAGTATCATTACTTAGACTATGTCATGAAGGTTGTGAGGTTTGCATAGTCAACATAAAGTCACACTTACCTTAAACTCTCATCTTATTTGTTCTAAATATCTGGATTGGAACATTACTAAGATGGAACTAGATGATACCTTACATTTTCACAACTTTTGGCATCATATAAATGAGAATTTGACAAAAGGAAAATGAGACTTATAAATTTCATCCATTATAACTGAAATTCATGAGAAATCATGACATGGTTAATGAGGATGATCTTTTATCTCATCTCATTCTAAGTGATTTTAAATCATGACGTTAAAACCCTAAATATTACTTGGCTTAAGGAATAAGTATGGGTCCATCATAAGTTATTCATTGACATTCGTGGAGCTTATTCCAAATGGAATATTCAGACATAATTCATTTATCATTTAAAAGACTATCAACTTGTATCTAAATTTTGTCGCATATGGCTGACGGTCTTAGAAGAAATCAATTCATATATTCATATATATACTTAATAAGATTTCTATTAGATATGTCCCTAAAGTTTCTTATGATATCTGGACATTAAAGAAATCAAATAAAGTCTAACGTATATATATGATAGGTTCCCACGTCATGTACCTCATTGAAACTTCTCTTGTAGCATTTCTAGAGATATTAAAGATCAGTGGGAGCATTAAGTGTCTTAATATTAACTTGCAATAGTTGCAAGAGGTGGGGGAGTGAAAACTTTATATTACTTCAATTTACACCTCTTGTACAAGACACCGCTCCATCACGACAATGTTTCATCAAATACTTGTCTCCTTAAATCTAATGCTGCTCTTACAAAAGTTTCATTGCTGCTTAATTGTGGGCACACTTAGATTTCTTACCTAAACTAACATAATCCTCAACAAGAGAAATCACGACTAACGTCATTAACTTGTTTCTCTATTAGAATTTGTTGGTCGTTACATATTGACCCTAAGCATGCTGAGTTCCTAAAGATTTCTAAGGTCAGTGGGAGCAGTCAAAATCCTTATCATGGTTTGCAAGGAATACAAGAGGCGGGGGGAAGAGTGTCATTAAAATTCACTTCGAATTTAACTCCGATTACACCTCTTGTACACCATACTGCACCAACTCTTACAAACTTAGAATGAAAATGATAGCAACCTAACCAAGAGCCAATCCATAAAACTGAAACTTCTAATAAACCCAATAAACTTCTAATAAACCCAATAATCAACTCAGGAGGTCATCTAGGTTTAAAAGCCTACTAACTTTGATGATTACATAACCTCCCTAATTGAAGTTGAAATGGATTTTGAAAATGTTTACTGATCCTATCTCTTCAAATTAAGCCATTAGCGTCAATCAATCTTCTGAATGGAATAAAACAGTTTTCTAGTAAAACTGATTTTATGTGTTCGTATAACGTTTGGGATTTGATTGAATTACCTAAGAGTGTTCATAACTAAACCAAATCCTAATATAAGCGTTAAGACACGAAGAAGCTTGATTGATTGTCAAAGGTTGTACTCAGGAAGAGATAAATTATTAAAGAATCTTTATTACATATCTTATAGAAGATTTCTTTGAGGATCATCACTGTTCTAGTAGCTTATAATAGTTTAAAGCTACATTAGATGAACATTATAGACAATTTTTCCATAACAAATGGCTGACACATTTACATGTTCATTAGATAACAACCTAAAGTTTCAAACTGAAGGTTAAAGAACACTTTATTTGTAAGCCAATAATATCCATGTATGGGTTAATGCAAACATCATAATGTGATGAAAAGCTAAGGTAATTATTTTCATCAAGGATCAAGTGGATTAATGTACCTACCTCAAAATGAGTGGGAGCAACTAAGATAAACTTGTCTATATAGATGACATTCTTTTGACAAGTATATGTTACATAAGTCAAAGCATTATTAACACAAACTTTGATATAATAAATCTCAGAGATATCTCTTACGTGATTGATATCATAACATACTGAGATAGACCTAATGGGATATTAGTTCCGTTCCATAAGTTTAACATTAAATGGGTCCTTACATGTGTAACAAACAATACTGCTCTCTTTTAGAGGATAATAGGATAAATGAGATTATTTATTTACGCTTCATTAATTAGAAGCCTTATGTAAGTTTAAGTCTATACTCGTTTAGATATTACTCACATTGCAACACACTAGATATGTCTAGATTAATGTGAAGCATCTAATGGAGTATTACAATATCTTTAAAGGAAACGAGAAGCTATAATTTTAAGAAGAAGTGAGAATTAAAACCGGTTTATTACTCTAACTTTGAGATATTCAAAGATGACAAGAATGTAATTTCGGGTATATCCTTATGTTAGCAGACAAAACATATCTCATGGAGGAGTCATAATGTACTGATATTAACAACCTAAGTTATAACGACATAATATAGTCACTAAATGTTGTTGGAAGTTTATCAGTGGACTCATAAGTTTAATGACTCCATATAATTAATGTTTTGAAGACTTAGTGTGATAAAGTCAGCTACCATAACTCCTTGAACAGTAACAGTTCAAGAGGTGCTGCATTAAGTTTCGATACGCAATTAATTATTTGTTTATGAACGAATTGAGGAAACTAAGTTTTGTATCGAATACATTCATGATATGCTTAAGGATCCTATAACTGAAGGGCTATTACCCATAAGTCTTATTAAGAGAGCTCAGAGACGGGTATTATTTGATGGCCATGCGCAACTGCATATCGTACTATGAATGACTAAGTATTAGTTAATTTTCCTCATCAGTTTGATTTTGTACGTCTCTAAGAATATGTCAAGCTAGCATAACGGCATATAGACAAATATAGTTACAAATCAAACAAAGGGCTTATGCGTATTTTGATCATAACGATTAGGTTTTAAATTAAGGCTATAGTATGATTAATGGGGGTCCTGAGTCGCATAATGATTCAACGGCTGTATTTTCTGCTATAGTACTTGTTTAAGGCTAAAATGAGTGTTAACTCCTGATCAGGCTTATCTAATACTCATAGTAAATGATTACTCGGCTAAGTGGGAGAATGTAAGATTAAATATATTACGTATTAATATTTAATCTGTAGCCATTATAATCATTTACATTATATAGATCAAAATATATAACAATCCTATTAAATAATTAGTTGGTAATTGTTGATGGACCATATTACCCTTATTAACTAATTAGGGTTTCCTCCTGGGTGCTTATATAAGGAGAATTATGTGGAGGTTAGGGGGTTACTCAGTTGCACATTAGAAACACCCCATTAGTCATAACATCAATTCGACCTCCATCTCCATACCGATTCCCTTATCGGTTTTTCTTAGCCACCATCATCAGTCAGCACCCTAAGGAGGAACCAGACCAAGTTGACAACCATGTCAAACACTGCTGCTGAGTCTTCATCTGGATTCTCTGCTAGTCTGTGCTGATGCAATCAAAGGTATGTTTTCATGTTTTCCTTTATATTTAAACAGAACTGAACCAACATGTGGTATCAGAGCATATGTTGATTAGTCGGTTCTGTTTTCGTATCCATTAATTCTGGGATTGAAATTTGGAAAACGGAATTTTTTTGAAGATCTTATGAACAGCCAATTTTCGAGTCATAAAGGACGACTCGAGACCACTGTTTTCGTAAAAGATTAATTATGTATTCACTCGAAATCAAATGGGTTTATGTTTTTACAACCGAAATCTGTTTAGAAGTCTTAAAAGTTTCAGGTTTCGGGTTCCAGAATTTATGTTTTATGTTTTAGGGTTCATCATGTTCTAAGAAAATTTTGAAAATTCTGTTATGTTTAGGAATATGATTTGGGTTATTAAGTGTTTTTTTCCTATTTTGATCTGATTTTGTCCTCTAAAAATTTTCGAAAACTGTTATTAGATAAACAGATTATGATTTTCGAAATACTTGGTAAAATTAGATCAGCACTGAAATAGGAAACATTATCACATAATCCTTTAGATTTCGAAATTTCAGTTAAGTTTTCACAATTAACAGCTATCAGCAGAGGGCTCGAGATCATCAGATTGCGACTCGAAACCATCGGTCTCGACTCGAAATCATAAGGGCTCTCAAAAGTTTTCAACTCGAGACAAAGGTCTCGACTCGAGACCATAACGTGTCAACTCGAGACCACTGAGGATTCGACTAAGGCCATTAAACCATTACAACTCGAGACAGAGGTCTCGACTCGAGACCATTAGATCTCGACTCGAGACCATAACGTGACAAGGCGAGACCATAACGTATCAACTTGAGACAGAGGTCTCGACTCGAGATGATTAGATCTCGACTCGAGACCATAACGTGTCAACTCGAGACAAAGGTCTCGACTCGAGACAACAAGGTTGTGACTCGAAACCTCATTATTTTTAAGCTGTTTAATGTGAACTAAAAATTGGTTTTGTAATTAAATAATTGGTTTTGTAAGTTCGATCCGCGCTAACGGGTGGTTTGCTATTAAATAATTGGTTTTGTAATTACTTAGCTAATTAATAAGGATCAAATAATGTTTTACAAAACCAAAATAGCTTAACTTGAATGAGCTTCTGATATATCATTTCTGGCCAAAGCTGACTTGATACATCTACTTATCATTCAAGTATTACAAAAGCTATGTTGTGTATGCATCATAAGCATGAATGTCTTAATTTCTGGCCAAAGCTGATTTAATTCATTCATAGATGGCATACTCAACAAGTGCATAACTAAAGTGATTGTTTCAATTCTGGCCAAAGCTGATTTGTTACAACCACTTTGCACATATGCTTAAATGATTACACTTCTGGCCAAAGCTGTTTTGTCTTCGTTTAAGTAGAATTTTTAGCTAAGTCTATTATTTTGATGTTAGTAATAGACATATCACAATCTCTTCACATAATGATCCTTAGATTAATGATCCTTAATTAAGTTTTTATGATCATTTCGTCTGCCTTATTCTTAATACCCATAATGTTGCTCACTATAATTTTCTTCTATATATATCTCATCCACTCTAATTTTTAAAAAAAACCTAAAATGTTTGCTTTATTTAAAGTTTCTATTAGAATTAGCTTTTAAATTAAATCCTTGATTATTTCTTAAGACACGATAATCCTATTGCTCTCTTCTGATAAAGATTATAAAGAAGAAAATTAGAGCATGATGAATATGACAAATCGACCATGATGTCTATTATGATAATCAAGAACTCTCTAACGTAAATGCTATCACTAAAGTTATTCCAGATTAAGTCTTTCCTGAGACTAATCTTTATTTATGGAAGAATCACTAGAACTCCTAAGATGCATGCCTTAATTTGAAACTCTAAACTATAAAGTTAAGTGGTATATGTGAATACATTATAATGTACAAAACCATGACCCATAAAGTTAAGGGCTTACGCATGGAAATAAGTACATTTTTTTTCCAGTACATTACATACTAAGATTTTCACTTGTACAATTTGATGCATTATAAATCAACTATAACACTCAAAAGTACCAAAGTATAACGAGTGTGTTGATAAGCAACATATGTACAAAGAAATAAATATTAGAAACTGGAAAATAAGTTGGTACTCACCTTACAACCACTTAAAACTTTAAAAGAGGATTGTTCTAAGGTCCATAGACAAATTACAAGTGCTAATTCCAACATTAAGGTTCTTCAAGGGAAAATCTCACTGCATAATTATGTCATTAGACTAGACATAAGCAACGAGACTATCCATTATTCTAAAGAACAGTTGGGTAAGTTGATTAGATAGTCACTTATTAATGATATTTAAGTCTGATAATTTTAATATTCCAATTAACACATGATTAGTTGACTCTAGTTCCACACGTTTCCTTACCAGAACTCGACAAATAACTAACATGAGAGTTAGTGACAAAATTGAATGTTAAGGCTATAAGAACCATAATAAGCAGTCTTCTAACAAAGCCTTTCAATACCTTACATATTCTGAAGATTAATCAGAATATAGTATCATTACTTAGACTATGTCATGAAGGTTGTGAGGTTTGCATAGTCAACATAAAGTCACACTTACCTTAAACTCTCATCTTATTTGTTCTAAATATCTGGATTGGAACATTACTAAGATGGAACTAGATGATACCTTACATTTTCACAACTTTTGGCATCATATAAATGAGAATTTGACAAAAGGAAAATGAGACTTATAAATTTCATCCATTATAACTGAAATTCATGAGAAATCATGACATGGTTAATGAGGATGATCTTTTATCTCATCTCATTCTAAGTGATTTTAAATCATGACGTTAAAACCCTAAATATTACTTGGCTTAAGGAATAAGTATGGGTCCATCATAAGTTATTCATTGACATTCGTGGAGCTTATTCCAAATGGAATATTCAGACATAATTCATTTATCATTTAAAAGACTATCAACTTGTATCTAAATTTTGTCGCATATGGCTGACGGTCTTAGAAGAAATCAATTCATATATTCATATATATACTTAATAAGATTTCTATTAGATATGTCCCTAAAGTTTCTTATGATATCTGGACATTAAAGAAATCAAATAAAGTCTAACGTATATATATGATAGGTTCCCACGTCATGTACCTCATTGAAACTTCTCTTGTAGCATTTCTAGAGATATTAAAGATCAGTGGGAGCATTAAGTGTCTTAATATTAACTTGCAATAGTTGCAAGAGGTGGGGGAGTGAAAACTTTATATTACTTCAATTTACACCTCTTGTACAAGACACCGCTCCATCACGACAATGTTTCATCAAATACTTGTCTCCTTAAATCTAATGCTGCTCTTACAAAAGTTTCATTGCTGCTTAATTGTGGGCACACTTAGATTTCTTACCTAAACTAACATAATCCTCAACAAGAGAAATCACGACTAACGTCATTAACTTGTTTCTCTATTAGAATTTGTTGGTCGTTACATATTGACCCTAAGCATGCTGAGTTCCTAAAGATTTCTAAGGTCAGTGGGAGCAGTCAAAATCCTTATCATGGTTTGCAAGGAATACAAGAGGCGGGGGGAAGAGTGTCATTAAAATTCACTTCGAATTTAACTCCGATTACACCTCTTGTACACCATACTGCACCAACTCTTACAAACTTAGAATGAAAATGATAGCAACCTAACCAAGAGCCAATCCATAAAACTGAAACTTCTAATAAACCCAATAAACTTCTAATAAACCCAATAATCAACTCAGGAGGTCATCTAGGTTTAAAAGCCTACTAACTTTGATGATTACATAACCTCCCTAATTGAAGTTGAAATGGATTTTGAAAATGTTTACTGATCCTATCTCTTCAAATTAAGCCATTAGCGTCAATCAATCTTCTGAATGGAATAAAACAGTTTTCTAGTAAAACTGATTTTATGTGTTCGTATAACGTTTGGGATTTGATTGAATTACCTAAGAGTGTTCATAACTAAACCAAATCCTAATATAAGCGTTAAGACACGAAGAAGCTTGATTGATTGTCAAAGGTTGTACTCAGGAAGAGATAAATTATTAAAGAATCTTTATTACATATCTTATAGAAGATTTCTTTGAGGATCATCACTGTTCTAGTAGCTTATAATAGTTTAAAGCTACATTAGATGAACATTATAGACAATTTTTCCATAACAAATGGCTGACACATTTACATGTTCATTAGATAACAACCTAAAGTTTCAAACTGAAGGTTAAAGAACACTTTATTTGTAAGCCAATAATATCCATGTATGGGTTAATGCAAACATCATAATGTGATGAAAAGCTAAGGTAATTATTTTCATCAAGGATCAAGTGGATTAATGTACCTACCTCAAAATGAGTGGGAGCAACTAAGATAAACTTGTCTATATAGATGACATTCTTTTGACAAGTATATGTTACATAAGTCAAAGCATTATTAACACAAACTTTGATATAATAAATCTCAGAGATATCTCTTACGTGATTGATATCATAACATACTGAGATAGACCTAATGGGATATTAGTTCCGTTCCATAAGTTTAACATTAAATGGGTCCTTACATGTGTAACAAACAATACTGCTCTCTTTTAGAGGATAATAGGATAAATGAGATTATTTATTTACGCTTCATTAATTAGAAGCCTTATGTAAGTTTAAGTCTATACTCGTTTAGATATTACTCACATTGCAACACACTAGATATGTCTAGATTAATGTGAAGCATCTAATGGAGTATTACAATATCTTTAAAGGAAACGAGAAGCTATAATTTTAAGAAGAAGTGAGAATTAAAACCGGTTTATTACTCTAACTTTGAGATATTCAAAGATGACAAGAATGTAATTTCGGGTATATCCTTATGTTAGCAGACAAAACATATCTCATGGAGGAGTCATAATGTACTGATATTAACAACCTAAGTTATAACGACATAATATAGTCACTAAATGTTGTTGGAAGTTTATCAGTGGACTCATAAGTTTAATGACTCCATATAATTAATGTTTTGAAGACTTAGTGTGATAAAGTCAGCTACCATAACTCCTTGAACAGTAACAGTTCAAGAGGTGCTGCATTAAGTTTCGATACGCAATTAATTATTTGTTTATGAACGAATTGAGGAAACTAAGTTTTGTATCGAATACATTCATGATATGCTTAAGGATCCTATAACTGAAGGGCTATTACCCATAAGTCTTATTAAGAGAGCTCAGAGACGGGTATTATTTGATGGCCATGCGCAACTGCATATCGTACTATGAATGACTAAGTATTAGTTAATTTTCCTCATCAGTTTGATTTTGTACGTCTCTAAGAATATGTCAAGCTAGCATAACGGCATATAGACAAATATAGTTACAAATCAAACAAAGGGCTTATGCGTATTTTGATCATAACGATTAGGTTTTAAATTAAGGCTATAGTATGATTAATGGGGGTCCTGAGTCGCATAATGATTCAACGGCTGTATTTTCTGCTATAGTACTTGTTTAAGGCTAAAATGAGTGTTAACTCCTGATCAGGCTTATCTAATACTCATAGTAAATGATTACTCGGCTAAGTGGGAGAATGTAAGATTAAATATATTACGTATTAATATTTAATCTGTAGCCATTATAATCATTTACATTATATAGATCAAAATATATAACAATCCTATTAAATAATTAGTTGGTAATTGTTGATGGACCATATTACCCTTATTAACTAATTAGGGTTTCCTCCTGGGTGCTTATATAAGGAGAATTATGTGGAGGTTAGGGGGTTACTCAGTTGCACATTAGAAACACCCCATTAGTCATAACATCAATTCGACCTCCATCTCCATACCGATTCCCTTATCGGTTTTTCTTAGCCACCATCATCAGTCAGCACCCTAAGGAGGAACCAGACCAAGTTGACAACCATGTCAAACACTGCTGCTGAGTCTTCATCTGGATTCTCTGCTAGTCTGTGCTGATGCAATCAAAGGTATGTTTTCATGTTTTCCTTTATATTTAAACAGAACTGAACCAACATGTGGTATCAGAGCATATGTTGATTAGTCGGTTCTGTTTTCGTATCCATTAATTCTGGGATTGAAATTTGGAAAACGGAATTTTTTTGAAGATCTTATGAACAGCCAATTTTCGAGTCATAAAGGACGACTCGAGACCACTGTTTTCGTAAAAGATTAATTATGTATTCACTCGAAATCAAATGGGTTTATGTTTTTACAACCGAAATCTGTTTAGAAGTCTTAAAAGTTTCAGGTTTCGGGTTCCAGAATTTATGTTTTATGTTTTAGGGTTCATCATGTTCTAAGAAAATTTCGAAAATTCTGTTATGTTTAGGAATATGATTTGGGTTATTAAGTGTTTTTTTCCTATTTTGATCTGATTTTGTCCTCTAAAAATTTTCGAAAACTGTTATTAGATAAACAGATTATGATTTTCGAAATACTTGGTAAAATTAGATCAGCACTGAAATAGGAAACATTATCACATAATCCTTTAGATTTCGAAATTTCAGTTAAGTTTTCACAATTAACAGCTATCAGCAGAGGGCTCGAGATCATCAGATTGCGACTCGAAACCATCGGTCTCGACTCGAAATCATAAGGGCTCTCAAAAGTTTTCAACTCGAGACAAAGGTCTCGACTCGAGACCATAACGTGTCAACTCGAGACCACTGAGGATTCGACTAAGGCCATTAAACCATTACAACTCGAGACAGAGGTCTCGACTCGAGACCATTAGATCTCGACTCGAGACCATAACGTGACAAGGCGAGACCATAACGTATCAACTTGAGACAGAGGTCTCGACTCGAGATGATTAGATCTCGACTCGAGACCATAACGTGTCAACTCGAGACAAAGGTCTCGACTCGAGACAACAAGGTTGTGACTCGAAACCTCATTATTTTTAAGCTGTTTAATGTGAACTAAAAATTGGTTTTGTAATTAAATAATTGGTTTTGTAAGTTCGATCCGCGCTAACGGGTGGTTTGCTATTAAATAATTGGTTTTGTAATTACTTAGCTAATTAATAAGGATCAAATAATGTTTTACAAAACCAAAATAGCTTAACTTGAATGAGCTTCTGATATATCATTTCTGGCCAAAGCTGACTTGATACATCTACTTATCATTCAAGTATTACAAAAGCTATGTTGTGTATGCATCATAAGCATGAATGTCTTAATTTCTGGCCAAAGCTGATTTAATTCATTCATAGATGGCATACTCAACAAGTGCATAACTAAAGTGATTGTTTCAATTCTGGCCAAAGCTGATTTGTTACAACCACTTTGCACATATGCTTAAATGATTACACTTCTGGCCAAAGCTGTTTTGTCTTCGTTTAAGTAGAATTTTTAGCTAAGTCTATTATTTTGATGTTAGTAATAGACATATCACAATCTCTTCACATAATGATCCTTAGATTAATGATCCTTAATTAAGTTTTTATGATCATTTCGTCTGCCTTATTCTTAATACCCATAATGTTGCTCACTATAATTTTCTTCTATATATATCTCATCCACTCTAATTTTTAAAAAAAACCTAAAATGTTTGCTTTATTTAAAGTTTCTATTAGAATTAGCTTTTAAATTAAATCCTTGATTATTTCTTAAGACACGATAATCCTATTGCTCTCTTCTGATAAAGATTATAAAGAAGAAAATTAGAGCATGATGAATATGACAAATCGACCATGATGTCTATTATGATAATCAAGAACTCTCTAACGTAAATGCTATCACTAAAGTTATTCCAGATTAAGTCTTTCCTGAGACTAATCTTTATTTATGGAAGAATCACTAGAACTCCTAAGATGCATGCCTTAATTTGAAACTCTAAACTATAAAGTTAAGTGGTATATGTGAATACATTATAATGTACAAAACCATGACCCATAAAGTTAAGGGCTTACGCATGGAAATAAGTACATTTTTTTTCCAGTACATTACATACTAAGATTTTCACTTGTACAATTTGATGCATTATAAATCAACTATAACACTCAAAAGTACCAAAGTATAACGAGTGTGTTGATAAGCAACATATGTACAAAGAAATAAATATTAGAAACTGGAAAATAAGTTGGTACTCACCTTACAACCACTTAAAACTTTAAAAGAGGATTGTTCTAAGGTCCATAGACAAATTACAAGTGCTAATTCCAACATTAAGGTTCTTCAAGGGAAAATCTCACTGCATAATTATGTCATTAGACTAGACATAAGCAACGAGACTATCCATTATTCTAAAGAACAGTTGGGTAAGTTGATTAGATAGTCACTTATTAATGATATTTAAGTCTGATAATTTTAATATTCCAATTAACACATGATTAGTTGACTCTAGTTCCACACGTTTCCTTACCAGAACTCGACAAATAACTAACATGAGAGTTAGTGACAAAATTGAATGTTAAGGCTATAAGAACCATAATAAGCAGTCTTCTAACAAAGCCTTTCAATACCTTACATATTCTGAAGATTAATCAGAATATAGTATCATTACTTAGACTATGTCATGAAGGTTGTGAGGTTTGCATAGTCAACATAAAGTCACACTTACCTTAAACTCTCATCTTATTTGTTCTAAATATCTGGATTGGAACATTACTAAGATGGAACTAGATGATACCTTACATTTTCACAACTTTTGGCATCATATAAATGAGAATTTGACAAAAGGAAAATGAGACTTATAAATTTCATCCATTATAACTGAAATTCATGAGAAATCATGACATGGTTAATGAGGATGATCTTTTATCTCATCTCATTCTAAGTGATTTTAAATCATGACGTTAAAACCCTAAATATTACTTGGCTTAAGGAATAAGTATGGGTCCATCATAAGTTATTCATTGACATTCGTGGAGCTTATTCCAAATGGAATATTCAGACATAATTCATTTATCATTTAAAAGACTATCAACTTGTATCTAAATTTTGTCGCATATGGCTGACGGTCTTAGAAGAAATCAATTCATATATTCATATATATACTTAATAAGATTTCTATTAGATATGTCCCTAAAGTTTCTTATGATATCTGGACATTAAAGAAATCAAATAAAGTCTAACGTATATATATGATAGGTTCCCACGTCATGTACCTCATTGAAACTTCTCTTGTAGCATTTCTAGAGATATTAAAGATCAGTGGGAGCATTAAGTGTCTTAATATTAACTTGCAATAGTTGCAAGAGGTGGGGGAGTGAAAACTTTATATTACTTCAATTTACACCTCTTGTACAAGACACCGCTCCATCACGACAATGTTTCATCAAATACTTGTCTCCTTAAATCTAATGCTGCTCTTACAAAAGTTTCATTGCTGCTTAATTGTGGGCACACTTAGATTTCTTACCTAAACTAACATAATCCTCAACAAGAGAAATCACGACTAACGTCATTAACTTGTTTCTCTATTAGAATTTGTTGGTCGTTACATATTGACCCTAAGCATGCTGAGTTCCTAAAGATTTCTAAGGTCAGTGGGAGCAGTCAAAATCCTTATCATGGTTTGCAAGGAATACAAGAGGCGGGGGGAAGAGTGTCATTAAAATTCACTTCGAATTTAACTCCGATTACACCTCTTGTACACCATACTGCACCAACTCTTACAAACTTAGAATGAAAATGATAGCAACCTAACCAAGAGCCAATCCATAAAACTGAAACTTCTAATAAACCCAATAAACTTCTAATAAACCCAATAATCAACTCAAGAGGTCATCTAGGTTTAAAAGCCTACTAACTTTGATGATTACATAACCTCCCTAATTGAAGTTGAAATGGATTTTGAAAATGTTTACTGATCCTATCTCTTCAAATTAAGCCATTAGCGTCAATCAATCTTCTGAATGGAATAAAACAGTTTTCTAGTAAAACTGATTTTATGTGTTCGTATAACGTTTGGGATTTGATTGAATTACCTAAGAGTGTTCATAACTAAACCAAATCCTAATATAAGCGTTAAGACACGAAGAAGCTTGATTGATTGTCAAAGGTTGTACTCAGGAAGAGATAAATTATTAAAGAATCTTTATTACATATCTTATAGAAGATTTCTTTGAGGATCATCACTGTTCTAGTAGCTTATAATAGTTTAAAGCTACATTAGATGAACATTATAGACAATTTTTCCATAACAAATGGCTGACACATTTACATGTTCATTAGATAACAACCTAAAGTTTCAAACTGAAGGTTAAAGAACACTTTATTTGTAAGCCAATAATATCCATGTATGGGTTAATGCAAACATCATAATGTGATGAAAAGCTAAGGTAATTATTTTCATCAAGGATCAAGTGGATTAATGTACCTACCTCAAAATGAGTGGGAGCAACTAAGATAAACTTGTCTATATAGATGACATTCTTTTGACAAGTATATGTTACATAAGTCAAAGCATTATTAACACAAACTTTGATATAATAAATCTCAGAGATATCTCTTACGTGATTGATATCATAACATACTGAGATAGACCTAATGGGATATTAGTTCCGTTCCATAAGTTTAACATTAAATGGGTCCTTACATGTGTAACAAACAATACTGCTCTCTTTTAGAGGATAATAGGATAAATGAGATTATTTATTTACGCTTCATTAATTAGAAGCCTTATGTAAGTTTAAGTCTATACTCGTTTAGATATTACTCACATTGCAACACACTAGATATGTCTAGATTAATGTGAAGCATCTAATGGAGTATTACAATATCTTTAAAGGAAACGAGAAGCTATAATTTTAAGAAGAAGTGAGAATTAAAACCGGTTTATTACTCTAACTTTGAGATATTCAAAGATGACAAGAATGTAATTTCGGGTATATCCTTATGTTAGCAGACAAAACATATCTCATGGAGGAGTCATAATGTACTGATATTAACAACCTAAGTTATAACGACATAATATAGTCACTAAATGTTGTTGGAAGTTTATCAGTGGACTCATAAGTTTAATGACTCCATATAATTAATGTTTTGAAGACTTAGTGTGATAAAGTCAGCTACCATAACTCCTTGAACAGTAACAGTTCAAGAGGTGCTGCATTAAGTTTCGATACGCAATTAATTATTTGTTTATGAACGAATTGAGGAAACTAAGTTTTGTATCGAATACATTCATGATATGCTTAAGGATCCTATAACTGAAGGGCTATTACCCATAAGTCTTATTAAGAGAGCTCAGAGACGGGTATTATTTGATGGCCATGCGCAACTGCATATCGTACTATGAATGACTAAGTATTAGTTAATTTTCCTCATCAGTTTGATTTTGTACGTCTCTAAGAATATGTCAAGCTAGCATAACGGCATATAGACAAATATAGTTACAAATCAAACAAAGGGCTTATGCGTATTTTGATCATAACGATTAGGTTTTAAATTAAGGCTATAGTATGATTAATGGGGGTCCTGAGTCGCATAATGATTCAACGGCTGTATTTTCTGCTATAGTACTTGTTTAAGGCTAAAATGAGTGTTAACTCCTGATCAGGCTTATCTAATACTCATAGTAAATGATTACTCGGCTAAGTGGGAGAATGTAAGATTAAATATATTACGTATTAATATTTAATCTGTAGCCATTATAATCATTTACATTATATAGATCAAAATATATAACAATCCTATTAAATAATTAGTTGGTAATTGTTGATGGACCATATTACCCTTATTAACCAATTAGGGTTTCCTCCTGGGTGCTTATATAAGGAGAATTATGTGGAGGTTAGGGGGTTACTCAGTTGCACATTAGAAACACCCCATTAGTCATAACATCAATTCGACCTCCATCTCCATACCGATTCCCTTATCGGTTTTTCTTAGCCACCATCATCAGTCAGCACCCTAAGGAGGAACCAGACCAAGTTGACAACCATGTCAAACACTGCTGCTGAGTCTTCATCTGGATTCTCTGCTAGTCTGTGCTGATGCAATCAAAGGTATGTTTTCATGTTTTCCTTTATATTTAAACAGAACTGAACCAACAAAGGTGAATCATCATCTTAATATATATTGTCCTGCCTGTTTTATTATAATTTTAGTCATTTTAGTTTGTTTTTTGGTAGCTTTCAACTAAAGCCGAGTGTCATCAGATCGATAAGGACCGTTTGGCCGAGAAGACTAATCGGTACTCCGTCATTCTCCAT
Source organism: Helianthus tuberosus (assembly GCA_030545235.1). NCBI lineage: Eukaryota > Viridiplantae > Streptophyta > Magnoliopsida > Asterales > Asteraceae > Helianthus > Helianthus tuberosus. Next base: position 11,039,116 of record CM060440.1, read on the forward strand.
ACCTCTAGAACAAGGTTTTCATAAGATGAATATCTCATAATTTTTGCAAAAAAAAAGGTGGTGAATTTTTACTAAGGCCGGAGGGTGTGGGGGCGTCACCCCCGCCATGTCATCACCTATAGCGCCCCGGGGCGCTATACCTCCACACCCACCAAATTAAAGGGGGCGCTATAGGAGGGGGCTCCATCATGTTAACTTGAAGAAGGGGGGTTATCAGGTGGGACCCACTTATTTAAACCAATCAAAAAATTTTATTTTTATTTTTATTTTTTCTCTATAGCGCCCCACTTGTTATCACCACACCCTCCATGTTAAGGGGGGGGGGGGGGGGGGTTATAAAGCCCCTTTGGCTGACGTGGCGCTGGTGTGTCCTTATAAAGCCCCAAGCGGGGTTATCCCACACCTTGTAGCCTAAACAACTTTGTTAACTACAAAAGATTGCACATGCTATAGCCAGCCAGCCAGGCCCTCTTTTCCTATAGTCAAATATACAGTAGTAAGTCAGTCCTTGGGTTGGGAGTTTGTTATGTAATCCAGCAAGAGTAATTAGCTAAAACAAGAAAGTAATTAACGGTTCAATCATATTTCATGTTAGATCCCATAGAAGGGAGATCTACATTGAGACCAGCGGATCTGCTCGTCTTTGGTTGGGCGGGAGGGAAACATGCTTGTGTGGATCTCACAGGAGTCTCCCCTTTAGCTGGTTTAAGGGAAAGCGAGTTTGTAGCAGGACAGGCTATAAAGAAAGCGGAATCTAAAAAGGTGGATAAACACGCTAAAGCATGTGCTGATAACCAACATGCATTTGTCCCCTTCGCCTTCGACACACTTGGCTCCCTAGCTCCAGAAGCTATCCGTTTGTTAACTAGGGTCCAAAAGGTTGTCCACAGCAGTTGCTCATCAACAGGGGGCAAAGGTTTGTCTTTAATAGGCTAGGGTTTGCTATTTAGAAAGGGGTAGCGGCGCAGCTTGTTGCTCGCTTACCTGCGATATTGATGTAACTCGGCCAATATTTTATATATAAAATAATTTAGTTAAAATTTAAAAAAAAAAGTTTAAATAATATCAAATATGATGTGCCATTTGGGGCTGCTGGTATACAACTCAGCTTCATTTACCTTTAACAGGGTGGAGGAGATGTGTTTGAGGGGTTCAACTTTCTGACATATTAATGTTTTCATATATTACTATATTAGCCTAATTTCATATTTACAGTCTACTTATAGGCACAAAGGATTAAATGTGACTTGTTTAATAAAAAAAAAAAATATTGGGTGAAGGCTCAAAATTGCTACTTTATATTGTTATTCTCCTTTTCATACACTTGATTAAATTGACACAATATGTAGGTACCCAGATCCGGAAGTGGAGTTTGTGCATGGATTTTCACCTAAAGTTGGTTTCTTCAGCAAATGCTTCTAGTTGAAATTTAAAACCCTAGATCTATAAATTTTCGCCAACTCCTCTAAATCCCCAAATTCATCATCAATTCACCATAATTTTGATCATGTAACAAAAATCTGGTGATCCGGAGCAGCATCCAACCCTCACAATCTCATCATCAATTCCGCCATCCAGTAAGTTCTGCTCCTCCACAAACCCTTACTCTCTCTCTAAACCACCAGCATCAAAAGTTCTACGCACCTGTTCCAGAGGTTCGAAGCGAATCAGAACCAGCGCTTGTGGAAGAATTAGGGCAAAATGTTGATAGCTCGTCGTGAAACTTGATGATGTACGGTTTTTGTTCTTGAATTAGGGCAAAATGTTGATGAACTCGTCTTCATTTCGGTATGTATTCAAATATAGATAGGTTTTCAGTTGATTTGATATATTTTCGAGCTTGATTTTGATCTGGATCTGGATAGGATAGTAGAAACTTCTTTGAAATTGCAATGTAGGATCTGTATTGATTACAAGTTCAATTTAGGTTTAGGTTTAAATGTGCTTATTGAAGTATTGAGCTACTGTGTCTTGTTTTACATTAACTGAGATTGAGATTTGAAATGTGGTTTATTCATAGAAATATTTTTAAATGGTGACTTTGGGGGAATCAGATTGACAGAAAAAAAGTAGTATTTTAGATTGTTAAGGCTGTTGGGTATGGTGACGGATGAAGACGGGGAGGGGATGAAGACGGGTGGGGCGGGATGGGGTGAAGGATCCGGCGCCGAGAAGAAAGAAAGGGGGCCCACCTGTTTGGTCCGTCGCAAACGGCTGAATTCGGACGAAGAGGAGGGGGTGACGACGGGGACGTGGTGTCGCCGGTGGAGGACGGGGCTGAGGACGATTCCATGCCGTCTAGCCTAATAGTTAATGAAATATTGAAAATTGAAATGTGCTTTTGTTATAAATCTTTTTGTTGATTCTTTATCGTGCATCTTGGAGTTGACACTGTTCCAGTCTTTGTTGGCCCTGTTGGCTACTTGTTGCTATAGACTTGAAGATACTGGAGGAACCAAAAAGTCAAACATGGGGGTTTAGTTTGTAAGTAGATTCCATAGATGTTGCAAACGAGTTGACTACTGCTGACCCAGGCTCGCCTCGAGGCTTACGCCTCGGCTGAGGCTATGAACAAACGTATAAAAGGCTTAGCCTCATGGGGGTCATCTGAAACCTAAACCTCAGCTATCCGAGGCGTATAAAGGGAGTAAGAGGCTGCGAGGAATCTGATCTTTTCATTGAACTATATTAATGTATCTATACTATAGTTTTGTTGTTAAGCTTTTGTGGTTAGTGAAATATTATTCTCCAATGGATTCACTAACAAGTTTTGGCCTTTTCTTCTAATCCAGAGAGAGTTTATATGAAGATGAAGAGTTTGATCAAAGACAGTTGGCTGCTATACTTGTTTCAAAGGTACGTGTCTCTAAAGAAGTTTGATTCTATTGGTTTTTGGTGATTGTGTTTTCTTGGCAAGCTCTTATTGACTTGCTAAAAGATTACTTACAAACCGTAGAGTTAGCAAGGGCTTATTAACAGAACTGCTTATGCCTGCATGATGTGTGTTATATCCGTTCATGATGTACTTAATGTGCATTTAATCAGAACTATTTATTTAGGAGTTTCAGTCTGAGGGGCTTGATTAGAATGGCAAATAAAGGTGTAACTATAAAGGATCTTTGAACTATTTATTTTATTTCCTACTGATGGTACTAAATTACTAATCGTTTGTTTTTTTAGACGGGAGGGTATGGGGGCAAGAGGATGGGCCGCCACGTCACCGGGAGTGAGGATAGGCCTAAAGAGGATGGACCAAGGGGGTGGATGATGGGGCTAAATATATATATATATATATATGTATGTGTGTGTGTGTGTGTCTGTGTCTCTGTGTGTGTGTGTGAAGGAGTGGCCCGGCTTGGGCGTCGGCTGGAGGACGGGGAAGACTGGACGAGGCTCCGGGGGCGGTGTGGGGGTGCGGCGCCGGGCCTAAGCCGGCCCCCATACCTTCCAGTCTTATTATTTTTGCAGTCAACAAATGGAGGAAGAAACACAAAATGTACTTTTTGTGTGTGTGTGTGTGGCCCGACTTGGGCATCGGCTGGAGGACGGGGAAGACGGGACGAGGCTCCGGGGTGCGGCGCCGGGCCTAAGCCGGCCCCCATACCTTCCAGTCTTATTATTTTTGCAGTCAACAAATGGAGGAAGAAACACAATATGTACTTTTTGTTTATACTAAGATGTTCTAGCTATCTACACTTGCATTTTTATTTTATATTTATTTCTCATTTTTTATTAAATTTTATATCTAGTATATTTGCTGTCATAGAGCATGCTTGGGAGTAGACCTGGCAATAAAAACCCATTTGGGGTTTTTGGGTTATTTTGGTTCATTTTAAAAATGAGGATGGGTTAGGATGTGTTAAGAAACAATTAAGGATGGGTCAAGATGGTTTATATGATATCTATTTAAAATAATTCGTGGGTCACGATTGGTATTATGCTGGTTAAAAGGGTAACTCAAAAAAGAGCAACACAGGCAGATTCTTCATCCTATTTGTCTGTTCGTAGACGTTGGCTTCACAAATAATAAAAATTTTAAAAATAATAAAAAAATTAAAATTAATTAAATTTATAAAAAATCAGAAAAATTAAAAAATAATAATAAAAATAATAATAAAAAATCTAAAAATTCTAAAAAATAATAAAAAATCTAAAAAATTCTAAAAAATCAAAAAAATAAAAAAATTTCCAAAAAATCAAAAAATTATAAAAAATAAAAAAACTCTAAAAAATTGAAAAAATTCTAAAAAAAAACAAATAAAAAAAATAATAAAAAATAAAAAAATAAAAAAAATTATAAAAATAAAAAAAATCAAAAAAATTCTAAACATCAAAAAAATAATAACAATTTTTTAAAAGTAAAAAAAAAATAATAATAAAAAATCCAAAAAACTCTAAAAATTAAAAAATTCTAAAAAATCAAAAAAATTATAAAAAATCCAAAAAATTATAAAAAGTCAAAAAAATAATAAAAATCCAAAAATTTCTAAAAAGCAAAAAAATACTAAAAAATCCAAAAAAATTTAAAAAATAAAAAAAAATCTAAAAAATAAAAAAAAAATTCTAAAAAATAAAAAAAGTAAAAAAAAAATAATAAAAAATCCACAGAATTCTAAGAAATCTAAAAATTCTAAAAAAAGTCTTTAGGATTTTTTAGAATTTTTTGGGTTTTTTTTATTATTTTTTGATTTTTTGACTTTTTTTTTGATTTTTTTTTATTTTCTAGAATTTTTAAATTTTTTTGGATTTTTAGATTTTTTTTTGGTTTTTTTATTATTTTTTTTTAGATTTTTTTAGATTTTTTATCATGCCCAAATCCATCTTAACAAAAACCCATTTTGACCTAAACCCTTTCTAACCCATCTCTTAATAAACCCATCCTAACCCATACCCATCCTAACCCATTACCCTAACCTACCCAACCCACCCATTTTGCCTCCCCTACAAATCATACTTGCATGTATATGCTACAATTCTTCTTGTTAATTAACATTTGAATTATGCTTCTCTCAACGTTTCCTTCTACATTGAGGAAAGTCTGCTGGTGGTGGCGGCAGCGTTGACTCCGGTGTACCGCCGTTCTCCACCATGGCAAATGCACTTCCAAATGACAGTGAAAGAACCACACACCTGAAATATACATTTCCAATAAATTGTAAAGTTGATAAAACATTGAAGGAAATTCATCAATTTGACTTGTCAAAATTCAAGTAAACATTGACTTTTTAGTTTTTAAGTTTTTAACTAATATAGACCGAATAGACAACTTAGATGCTAACATGTGAATTGTTTGCTACAGAGTGCACAATATGGCTACCACATTGACAACTTGAAAACATACCATTTGGAATCGCACAATATGGTTAACCAAATTAAAACTACTAGTGGCAGTCGCAGCATCATAGTTCCCGAACCCTTGAGTCAACACATAGAAGTTGAACCCATGCAGATGCATGGGGTGATTTTCAATACCGATTAAGGCTGTGTTCTGAAGCGCTATTTGAACCGTTGAATTAAACCTTAATCTCTTAAGACTTGTTGATTTGGGTGTCATCAAAGATTTTGATCGAAACTGTTGCTAATGTTTGTGTAATCGAATATCAGAGGCGGTTGATCGGGGAAATCAGTGGTGTATACCCCACTAATGTTTCGGTAAAAAGCTTCTAAAAGAGAGACGCCTGTGGGCAAAACAAACGATCGATTGTTCATGCTTGTGACCATTCTTTCAAAAAATAGCCCTCCACATGACAGGTTGGCACCGCAATCTGATAACCCGAGCCCGAAGGTTATAAACATGTTCTCATCGACTGTTCGTGGAACCGGTGACCAAAACGGGCTAGTGGTAAGTGCGGTTAGATTGGTTAAAAATCTATGGGCCGTTGGTGTATCGTTGAAAGCGGGTAGGTCAGGAAGTATTGGCGTTGTTTGGGTCGTGTTCGGGTAAGCAAGGATCGCGGTGGTGATGTTCGTATTGAGTATAGGAAGTACGGCACTGACGTATGGATGCGCCGCCATGTAATATAATCCTGGTAACTGGTTTGTGGTTATTAGGACATCGGTGGTTTGACCGGGACCAATGACGATGACGTCCGTCTTGTATGGCTTCGTGTAGGCTGCATCGATTGCCACCACTGTAAATTTACTCCTTCGAATTCAGTAAATTTATCGAGAAGCTCTAAAAGAATGTTGTTTTGTCCCTTCTCAGCCTTGGATATGAAAGAATCTACAGATTTTGAAATGCCCTTTATCATTTTCTCAGCATGCTCTTTCTCATTATCAATTTGTAAGACATACTTGCTGAGGTCTTCATCTATATCATCAGTTCTTGAGGTGAGTGTAGTAAAAAAGCCGACTGCTAATACTGGGACTATCGTAACTGTGAGCCATATCAGTTTGCATAAAATGACAATCACCTTTTGGAACCCAATGAAAATGCTTAGAAAGATATTTTTTGAAGTATAGATGAGACTTTTTGTTTTTCGATTGCTTGATAGAAAAAGTACAGGGCTTTTTTTCCACTCTAGCAATGTTTGGATCCAATATTTCTCTACATTAAAAAACATGAAATAATTCGTATTCCATTTAGTGTCCAACTTGAAGTTTAAAACTGAAAAACATCTGGATATAGGAGCAATGGTTCCCACCACGACTCCAACGGACTGTGTGACGAAAATCATAGTTATTGACCACTTGTATGGCGTGCCATCTAGATTCTTAGAATCAAATAGTTGTTCCTTAATACCATCAGGTTGAAACTGAGTGTTGAACACCGTAACCAAGTTTATGACCAAAACTATTACACAAATTACAGCAGAAGCAGTGGATAATGGATTACTAGCCATCACAAATTGAGGGCTACCAGTTTCTCCCATGACCCAATACCTTCTCACATGTTGTCTTAGTTTCTCAACTCTAGACATTTGGATATGTTGTAGACGTTGATCAGTTAAAGCTATTTCGTTTGTGGCTCGATACTTGGATTCTAAAACTTCCTTAGAGGTTTGAATTGTTATAGATGAAGAAATCATTATTATTAGTAACACGAGGATCATACCCGTATTGATGTAAGCAGCAATATGGAATCCGAAGTATAATTTGTGTACCTCAAAGAATGGACTTTTATCAATAACACCAGTATTTATCTGAATGCCTATATTCACAATCATGGTGATAACGAGAATACACAAACCTATCATGTTGGCAAGCAGTGTCTTGTCGTCCAGAGACGCCAAAGAAGGCATTAAGTTGGCCATGGCATCATCGTGCACATGAATGCCAAACTACCTAGCTTGGCTGCATGGTCCACGTAACCTGGCATGGGGCTACTTAGATCGACGGGCAGTTTCATAGCAACGGTTATCACCGTGATAGAGGCAGCATTTAGAGAGAAATATTTGCAAGGAAACCAAAATTTTTTATTTTGGAAACCATGCTACAAATCAGCAGCCATGGCAAGGATGCACAAACCGGAAGCTACTGCAATGTAGATCCCAATCCACATCATAGGTTCTCTAAACCTGCCACTCTTTTTCTTTTCTTCCATACAAAGGATACAATCAACATAATAGGGACTTGGACCACTAACCCAAAGTACAAGGCAAATAGAAGCTATTATGTAAATTGTAAAGGAAATTAATTGGAAATGTTAATATATATGTTAACTCAGTGTCACAATATTAAAAAAATAATAGGTTTGTTTGATTTGGTAAGGGGCGCACCTATGGTGTGTGCCCTACTCACGTTCACATCAGTAGAAACAGGCATGCATACTTGACTATTTCTTATTTAGATTTGTTAGTTTCTTATTTTGATGTCTTTCATGGCCCTTAATTGGTGGAGAGTAGGTGGAAAAAATCTTCTCATGGTCAACCATATCCACGCAATAAGTAGTCGTCAAATAATTGATACAAGGTAGGCTGCTGTAATGAAGGATCCAGGAAATTTTTCCATTGAGTTCATTATTTTTAGATGCTCAAATTTCATAGAACCGGATATGAAAATTTTCGGGTCGGTTCAACAATTTGAGACGGGTAAGGTTTATCACATAATAAAAATATGAAAAATTAATAAAAGAGTAAAAATGCAACTTGCGTCCGTGTGCTTTAAAGGTGGGGTCAACTTGAATCCCTAAAATGAAAATTTCGTCTTCTGAGTCCCTGACTTATAAAAAAACGCTACGATTTGAGTCCATGCCGCCAGTAACCGTTAGGTCAAGGGGCATTTTGATAATCTAACAATATTATAAAAAATAAAAACAAACCCTAAATCTAATTTTCAAGAACATCATCATCTTAAAAACATATTCATCATGAATACAAACAATATCAATAACGCAGATCTTTAAATTCATTAACAATCTTCAAATCATGAACAATCTTCATCAAATTCCATCTTAATCAGGACCGTCTCCGAGAATCACAAAAAAAAAGGCTCAGTTCGAGATAAAAAATTTGGGTCATATTCGCAAATCTTCATATAATATAAACTCATCAATCTTTCAATGAAATATATAAATACTAAAAACCTATAATACTACGATAATTGTTATGAAATAGATAAAACGAAGTAACAAAAATAGTGTAGCAAAAATGATCAAATTATCGAACCTACTTGCTAAGCGAACAATGTGGTTCTTCTAGCGTTTTTTTTAAGCAAAGCTCTCGATCAACTCCTTGTAATCCATAGTATCTAATATTTCACTTTCAATAGAAATTGTCGCCAACCCGTTTAGCCTTTCTTGTGACACTGTAGAACGTAAATAGGTCTTCAACAACTTCAACGTTGAGAAACTTCTTTCTGCCGATGGCACGGTTACCGGAATTGTCAACAACACTTTATATGCATTTATAGCATTAGGATAAGTAGTACTGCGTTGGTAGATATAGTCTAAAACATCAAAAGGGTTGTCAATATGTCTCGGTAAAAATGTATTTATCAAGTTCAACTCCGTATACAATTCTTTAGCATCAATATCGGACTCTCCTTGTTAAACCACCGGATCGATGACGAACATCAAACATTGCACTTGATTCAAGACATGAAGAACAATCACAAAGATGAACAAGATAGAAATATGTAGAAGATGAATCCTTTATTATGAATCAGTCATCACAGATTACACAAACCAAAGGAGTATACATCATCTACAAGCTGGATTTAGATCACAAAGATCTAAACCCTAGCTTTCTCTCACTAACACATAGTCTCTCTCTCTCTAGGATTCACACCAGGAGGATGAAATAGTGGGAGAGCCGCACCAAGCTTCAAGAGTTGCACCAAGCTTTCTCTAAAATGTTCAAGTCTTCAAGATGTTTGGCGGAAACAAACATCAAATCAAGAGCAATGGTGATTCGGAAGGCGGTTAATGGCTCGTGGCTCGTGGTGAAATTTTGTGAAATTCCTGTTTTCTTTGTAAATCAATGGCTCGTGGTGCTACATCGAAACAAGTTCATGTTTACTATCTTTGAGATTAACTTAGTGTTAATCTTACCGGTGGCGAAGTGCTTATAACATGAAGCAAGTGTATGATTGAGTTCTGTCAAGTTTGTTCGAGGTTTATTCAAGTGTTGACGTGATGAAGCAATTTGCTCGTTTGGCAAGTAGTTGAAGGTCAAGCCTTTATCGTATACCGGTTAGAGTAGAGATGATTAGTCTTCTTGTTCTCTTTTCCAAGTTGGTGACTGATCGGATTCTCGAAATAGGGGTTCTTACATTGAGGGGGAGATTGGAGACGAAAGTCATCGGGTAATTGGTGGATTCGTGAAGATACGAGATTGGATCTTGAAGATTCGAGATGAAATGATTTCAGACACTCGGTTGAAGACTCTGGTCAAGATGGTGGATGTACCTTTACAAAGTTCAGTTTGTTATTAACTTATCGAACTGAGCTTCATGTTTTTGGGATCTTGAAGTGTTTGGTGTTGGGCATTGGAAATCCGACGTTTCGTTCTTCTACCGGTTAAGTTTGAAGATTAATGTATCGAGCGATATTCTCACATGTTGCTGTAAGTTGGTTCGCGTTAACTTGATTCAGGAGTAGTTTGAGGGGGAGGATCTACAGTGTTTGATGTTGGATGCTTCGGGTTTCTCAAAGCGACCTTAAGTGATCGTCAGCAAGTCTTTAATTAGAAGGGTTGAAGATCGCTGTGCTCTGCCGGAAAGATCAAGTCTCAGCCAAAGTTAAAAGCAGCCATGATATCATCAGTCAAGGGGGAGTCTGTAAGTGCAGTATCCGGTGACTGAAGATTATCGATGCCACACAGAACAGATGCAACAGTTAAGGGGGAGACTGTAAGTGCAGTTCCTGCCGGGTAACTGTCGCTTATCAGTTCTGGTCAACCAAAGCAGAAGTCCAAGTTAAAGTCAACGATACTGAAGAATTCAAGACCACATGAAGACCAAGGGAAGTTTGTTAGTGCACCTTGGGTGACAAGTGCATGCTTTCCAATTGTTAGGGTCTTTATTGTACAAGTCTTGAAAGTTAGTCCTAGTTTTATAATAGGGAAAGTTGTCCCAACTTTATCCTAGGGGCATTTGTCCAAGGTTTATCCTAGGGACATTTGTCCAAGTTTTATGGCTAGGAAAAGTGTCTGAGGTTTATGCTAGGGACAAGAGTTAGGGTTTTGTGGAGATTGTTTGTCCGTGTTTTGTCCTAGTCCCTATATATATGTGTGTATTGTGTAGATTAGGGCAACTCTTGTAGCTTGGTGCACCTCTCCCACTCGTTCATCCTTCTGTGTGAATTCTAGAGAGAGAGAGAGACTATGTGTTAGTGAGAGAAAGCTAGGGTTTAGATCTTTGTGATCTAAACCAGCTTGTAGATGATGTTTACTCCTTTGGTATGTAATCTGTGATGAATGATTCAATATAAAGGGTTCATCTTCTACATATTTCTATCTTGTTCTTCATATTTTGTTCTTCATGTCTTGAATCAAGTGCAATGTTGGATGTTCGTCATCGATCCCGGTGCTTTTAACAGTGGTATCAGAGCATGGTTACCGATTCGGAATGGTCTAACCGCCTTCCGAATCACCATTGCTCTTGATTTGATGTTTGTTTCCGCCAAACATCTTGAAGACTTGAACATTTTAGAGAAAGCTTGGTGCAACTCTTGAAGCTTGGTGCGGCTCTCCCACTCGTTCATCCTCCTGGTGTGAATCCTAGAGAGAGAGAGACTATGTGTTAGTGAGAGAAAGCTAGGGTTTAGATCTTTGTGATCTAAATCCAGCTTGTAGATGATGTATACTCCTTTGGTTTGTGTAATCTGTGATGACTGATTCATAATAAAGGATTCATCTTCTACATATTTCTATCTTGTTCATCTTTGTGATTGTTCTTCATGTCTTGAATCAAGTGCAATGTTTGATGTTCGTCATCGATCCGGTGGTTTAACACTCCTTCATACTTAATTGGGCCCTATATTTGTTAAACAAACATTCAGATTTTTAAGCAGGCCCTTTATTAAACAAACATTCAGATTTTATATATATATATATAAAAACTTAAAATTTTTTCAGGTCCTATATTGGTTTGTGCCCTGATCGCAGGCACCTCCTGCACCCCTTAATAACCAGCCCTGATCTTAATCAAACAAGAACAAAGAACCTAGATCTTCAAATTCATGAACAATCTTCATCTAGTTCAAGTTCATGAATAATCTTCATCAAACAAGAACAAGGAATCCAGATCTATCCATCTTCATCAAATTGCAAATTCACAACTTTAACCACACATTATTAAATTATAAAAGATATAAGCATAAAAAATAACTTCAATCAAAAATAAATTTCGATATGTAAAAATAATCCATTAAAAAATTAAAAGAATGGAAGAGAGTATATTGGAAAAGTAAGATCTTGGATTCGTAAGTTAACCCGTTCTTTGACAAAACATTGCACATTTATCAATTTACCAATTTTACTTTTCATGATAAATATTACATTCAATCATACATTAATTCGCCCATGGAATTATAGCTAGCATCTTAGGTGAGATAAGGATTAGAGATCATGAGGTCCTAGATTCGATTCCCACAAAGGGGTTTTCTCATATTTATTAGGTTTCCTCCTGAATTGGTGTGTAAACGGAGATGCATATGATCGGGTTAGGAAATGAACACAAATGAAAACAAACGAACGCAAACAAGCATAAATGAACATTCATGGTCATAAATGAGCACAAACTAAAATTTTAAATGAGCACAAATGTGTTCAATAACTGTTGACGAACACTTGCCGAATAAAATTTTATGTTCGTGTTCGTTCGTTAAGGAAATGAATGTGTTCGTGTTCCTTTGTTAATATTAGGTAACAAACATAAATGAACATTCATGGTCATAAATGAGCACAAACTAACGTTCATGAACACAAATGAAAACAAACGAACGAAAACAAGCATTCATGAGCAGAATATATAATACACCAATACTTATTAAATATTTATTTGTCGAAATTTTAAAGTATTTAAATAAAATATAAAAATTGAAAACACTAATTAACTGTGCAACACACGAACACGTTACCGAATATTCACGAACATAAATGAACGAACACGACCTCTATTCATGTTCGTTCATTTAACTAAATAAACAAAATTTCTTCTTCGTATTCGTGTATTTATTAAAAAACGAACACAAACGAACTTCCCAACCGAACGGTCCACGAATTGTTTGTTGAGCGTCTAGTTCGTTTGCAGCCCTGCATTTAATGTAGCAAACAGATATATGTATTTAAATTTCCTTAGGCTCCACATCGCGTGCAATATTTCACTGCAAAACATTGTGACCGCGTGTCCACCAAAAGTGTAGAGCATGTTTGTGCCTTTAGTGAAGTATAACACGAGCTTTGTAGGACCAGAATGAACCACAACTTCATTCTTGCCATGGACCAAGGCTCTAATAGCTAGGTATCAAGTGGTGTAGGCGGTCATGCCAAGCCCAACAAAAGACCAAACTCCATAGTTATGGAAAGAGGGTATAAGGACTCTAGTAGCACAACAAGCTCAAAATATATATGTCTATATCCTCTTGTCCAAATGATCATTTACGTAGTATATATTGTTGCATATATGATGCATCATTCGATATATAACCATAGGGTAAGGTTATTGTAAAAAAGGTTAAAAGTGTAAGAAAGGTGAGAAAAATATTGTGGAGATGACATGTGTCTTAAATTTAAATTAATTCAAAAGGGTAAACAAGTAATTTTATCATTAATTCAATTAATTAAAAACTTCCCATAACCGCCACCTTAATTATAGGAATTGGATTTTTTATAAAAGATCTCTATAAACACCATTCAGCAAGTATATAACACCATTCAGCAAGTATATAACACAATTCAGTAAGTATATAACACCATTCAGCAAGTATATAAGTATATAACACCATTCAGCAAGTATATAATACCATTCAGTAAGTATATAACACCATTCAGCAAGTATATAACACCATTCAATAAGTATATAATACCATTCCGCAAGTATATAAAACCATTCAGTAAGTATATAACACTATTCAGTAACACCATTCAGCAAGTATATAACATCATTCAGTAAGTATATAACACCATTTAGTTAGTATATAACACTATTCAGTAAGTATATAACACCATTCAGTAAGTATATAACACCATTCATGGACTAAACATCTGATCGAAACATATTTTTTTTCTCTATATAAGTATAGCAATATCGTACTCATATTAAAGATAAAAAAACGCTCGTCATTATGGTGTAATTTAAAAAAAAAGTTACGTATAAAAAGTTATTGAAGTTTAAAAAAGATGGGGGGGAAGTTACATGTGCATTAATGTTAGTTTTTTAATTTAAAATGTTAAATTTACCTATATACCTTTAATCTAGAAAATTAATATGTTTAAAAGTAAACATTATTTACAATTTTGCCATTATAATCTCAACCATTAGATCTTTAGATTCTTTCTTATCTTTCTCACAAAAAAATCCTTTTTTTACAGGAACCTGTACCTATAACCATAATTATTTATTAGATTACAAAAGAAAAATGTAATGTTTTGAAGTATGATATGGATCATGGTCAAAGAACAAGTTGACCTTGCAAAAGCTATGTGCTGTATGACACAGCCAAATAGAAGAAAACTAGCTATAGTCCCGCGCGCGATGCGCTGCGGATTCCACCACGATCACCGATAGTTTAACCCAACACACCCTTCATGTTTCGTTAACACCCACGTAATTGACGTGAATATCGAAATCGTAACGTATATTAAAAACATTAAATGGAAAGCTGGAAAAAATATTAGTTCACAACGACAATAAGACCTTTAAAGATACTTAATATCCACAATGAAAAGATTAGTTCACACCCCATCAATCCACTTATAATAAAGGTTGCTTGCAATTCCAATAAACAACCTTGTAATCCTTTATTTTACTTGCTGCTAATAACAGATGCACATTATAAATAAATATTACATTTCTAATCACCCTTAAAACAACTTATTTTTGAGGTTTGAGAGATAAAGATAAAAGCAACAAAATTAAAAAAAAAACTTCGGTTAAAACGAGTGAAAGTAACCTTCAGTTAACTTAACGGATTGTAGCTTAATGTTTCGACGTTTGTTCGATATATAATAGTGCTAATTATTAGCCTACACTCAGACAAACAACAACAATCAGCAGAAGTAAAAAAAATGTGAGATCACATATAAATTTACCTCACAATATTCCTCTTATTGACCCGGTTAACCTATTGCCACAACCACGACAGCCGTGATCTCACCACCACTGTAAGCGTTTTGCCGGTGGACCACCACAACTAACAATTAGTTGACAAGAAAGCCGACTGTTGCAGCAAGTTTTGAAAACTCTTTTATTTGGCGACCGATTAGCACCACAACCATGAAATATCTTGAATTTGCCGATGATCATCACTACCACGCCAACAAACCTGATGGTCGGCACCCACCAGACCAGGCGCTGCTGCCAAGGTTCAAATATATGGTTGCATGTTGCCTAAATCAACTGACATCATCATTGTAGTCAACGAACTTCTACTCTAAGCCATGCTAGGGTCAATGAATGGTGACAAGCATATTTGCCCTGCACACGGATTGGTAATTCACTATTCATACTAAGTTTCAATTCATATATAGTCAATTAAATAGTTTTCAGACAAACATTTCATCGAGCACCTTGTAGGCTTCTTCAATGGATTCTCCCCCTTTTCTACCTTCAACGTCGAGTCTTAAAAAGAACCTCTAGAGTCTAAACACGCCCACTGACAACACCTTCCGCCCACAATATGAAAAAAACACATTGTTGGGATTGAACCCTATCAAAGGAACAGATAATTAAAGCCAAAACTGAATCAGAGCAGTGGATCCAGAATAAGCAGATGTTTACATACAAATCTCTCCCCTTGAAAGTGGTTTCATATCTGCTGACCTCCTATCTGCTGATCTTACTAAGTGCTGACCTACAACTGCTGTCTTGCATCTACTGCCCAATGTCAAAGACTGATGGAAGACCAAAGCTCTGCTGATTCAATCTACTGACTTGAGTCTAGTACTGCTGATCCGGACAAGCACTGCTAGGTTCACAGCAGTGGAAGGTTGCAGCAGCTGTTTAAGTGTCTTTTATGTAATAAAAATGTAATAGCAGTAGTTAGTACATCAGTGTTTGTATAGATCAGAGGTTAGAGTTTGTTAGGAGGTTAGATGTCACTTTCATGGTGATGTCAGCTAAAGATGCTCAGTGGTTTGCTAGTACCTATAAATAGTTCAGTACTTTGTACTGTTCTATTAGCTCTTGCAATACCGTCTTCTTTGCAAGAACAAACGCTGAGCTCTGGCTGAGGGGGAGTTTGTATTCAAGCATTACTTGTAATCGTTGTTGAAAGTTAATTCAATCATTCGGTTCCTTGTTGAAAATGTCTTGATCAAAGCAATACTCTCGTTTGATTGTATGCAAAGTTTGTTTTCATATTAATTCCGCTGCACAACTCTTTCATTTCCATCTTAATCTCAAACGTAAAATACAATCAGAAACAAACTCAGATCCAACAATTGGTATCAGAGCTAATGGGAACATCAAGCTTTCAGGTTTTTCAGACAGTGACTTTGCTGGATGTCACACCACAAGGAAGTCCACATCAGGAGGGTGCCAGTTTCTAGGTGATTGCTTAGTTTCATGGCAAAGCAAAAAGCAAGCAGCTGTTTCTACATCCACTGCTGAAGCTGAATACATTGCTGCTGCAAGCTGTACAGCCCAAACACCTGTGGCTTCAAAATCAGTTGCTGGATTTTGGTATCACTGCCTTAAAGACACCACTCATGTTGGACAGCCAGGCAGCAGAAAATATCATCAAAAATCCAGTTTCCCTTTCAACCACCAAACACATCGACATCAGACATCACTTTGTGAGGGATAGCTATGAAAAAGGTTTGATTTCTCTGCATCATGTCCCAACTAAAGACCAGCTGGCTGATGTGCTCACAAAAGCACTTGATACAGCCACTTTTGAAAGCTTGGTCTCTAGGATTGGGATGCTGAACATGGAATAACAAGCAACATCTTGTTTTTCTATGAATAAAAGCAACAAAATGTTTTCCGAAAATCAAAACTCCATCCTTAAAAATAGCTAAAAATGAAATTTTTTCATTAAAATCCTTAAAAGTCTGCCATTAACTACTGATTGTTCAAAAGTCTGCTCTACTTCAAACGTTTGTCCACTGCTGAAAGTCAACCCCTGTTCTCTCATTCCTTTGATAAACTCTGTTGTTCAAAAGCAGTGTCTTATCCACTGATATGCTATCCACTGATAGTGAAAATCATCCACTGCTTTCATACCACTGCCTTTCATCAGTCACTTTCACAAAAGTACTGTCCTTCACTTTCACCAGGGGTTATCACGTGGGCAGTACATATTGGTCAGACCTTTTGTAACGGCTGCCACGTCAGCATTCACTTCCTTCCCTATAAAATCCCCCACTCACCACCAACACAGGGTTTTACTGTCGAATTGAATTCTTAAAAATTCTCTTCTCAAAGCAGTTTTTCATCTTATCTTTCACAAATTTCTTCGATCATTCATCTTCAAAATGACAAAATCGAAGCCATCTTCAAAACCCACATCTAAATCTTCATCGAAAACAGCCTCTCAAAAGGCAATTTCCACTGAAATTCCATATAAACCATCCCACAATCTTCTAGGTCTTCTCACAAAACCAGGAACCACCAATGTTTTCGATTCCATCATTGACACCATGGCAAAATCAAAGTACAAAACTTTGTTCACCGCCGATGCACCAATCTATTTGGCGACCCAAAGAGAGTTCCGGAAGAATGCAACTCTTGAAAAACAAGGAGACACTGCAATCACCATAAACTCTTCTATAAAGGGTAAAGTTGTCCAAATCACGCCACAATCCATTTCAGAGGTCTTTCAACTCGGTGATCAGGAAGGTAAAATTTCTTTCACTAAAAACGAGTTACAAACTGACTTCATTGAGAGAGGGTATGAAGCCACCATGATGAAGAAACTTACCTTACAAAAAGGTTATTTTCCTTCTGCAACCAGATTTTTATTTCATACCCTCCTACTATGTGTTTCAAACAAAACCACTTCTTTCAATGAAATCCCTTTAAAGATTCAAAATCTGGGATATGCAATTCTTCAAGGAGAAAATTTTAACTATTCTCGGGAAATTTTTAAAGATTTGGTTAATAATGTTGAAACAAAATCATTCTTACTGTTTCCAAGGTTTTTAAGTTACTATTTTGCAAAGAAATTCAGTAAGGATGATTTAGCTGTAATAAACCAAGGTGATTCTACTCAAATAAACAGTTTAACAACTGAAACTTTTTCAAGAATGCTAGCACCTTGTAAAACACAAGCAGAGGTGCCTGAGCAGATTTTAGCAGTTACAACTGCACCTCAGGTATCTGCTGCTGAGCCCACTGCTCAAGGTGATCAAAGCAGCAGCACCACTTCTTTGAAACCCACACCTAAAATCTCCAAAAAACCAAAAAGAAAAACTCAAAAACCCCCAAAACCCATCAAAAAGGCAACTCTGGAGGATGAGATACCAGAGCCCCTGCCTGTGACAACACAAATGTCACAAGAAACCACTGCTGCTACTTCCTCACAGCAGTTGGTACAAATATCTCAACCCATAACCGAAACTCCTCCTGCTTCTTCACAAAAAGAACAGGTTGTACAAATAGGGTCTCCACATCATGATGCTCTGGAAACACTCGTTTCTATCATCCACAGCTCAATACCCGGGGCAAATCCACCTTCTACACCACCCTTCACATCCACAATTCCCCCACCAACTAAACTGCTGTTGGATGCAATTGATTTGAACCAGGCATTAACCAGTCCTTCTCAATCACCTATCAATGAGAATATACCTCAACAACTGACTGGGTCTGATGTATCAATCTTTGCTAACCCACCAACACAACCTGAGGAGGTTAGACCCCTTGAGTTAGAAGTAACTCTTGGTGGTAGTCCAAGTGAAGCAGCCACTACAACTGTTGAACCCATAGGTTTACAGTTGGACAGTGGTTACATCAATAAGACTTCCTTGGAGGCAATTCCTTACATAGCATCTCTGCCAACCACCAGTGGATTTATATATCCTACTGGCAACATCAAAAGGTTGTCAAGTGTTGAAGGAAGAAGACCCCAGTACCAAGAAAAAGGGGCATCAGTGGTTAATGTTTGGAGTACACTCCCTGCATCAACTACTGATAAAACCACAGCTAGTGGGAAATCAGATGATCCCATTAACTTGGGTGATGATTTAAAGTACCAGAAATTGACGAATCGTATTGAAAAGCTTGATAACTCTGTTGCAGAACTCAAAGATATGCTACAACAGGTGTTACAAGTATAAAAGGTACAATCAACTGCTGTTCCATCTCAAGCACCTGCTCCACAAAGGGCACCTGCTACAAATGAGCTCTGGAACTTGTTTCAACCTTTTCTCCATCAACAAGCACAATTAGTAGATCAGCAACATGAAAAACATGTCCAACAGCTGAGAAATGCAATGGAGTCAAGGTTCAAGAACACGCAGGCTGATCTAAAGGCTCTCAAAACTCAGATCTTGCACACCACTGGCACTGCTCCTCCAAAAGTTCGCTTCATTTATCAACTCCGAGAAGATAATGCCAAAAAGGGGGAGAAAATTCAGGAGTGGAAAAAGAAGGGAATAGAGGATGGTCTCTACATTGAACCTGAAAATGCAAACATGACCAAACAGATCCCTTTGCCAGATGGAAGCAAGAAAATTGATGTGACTACAAATGCACTGGCAGAAGTAGTTGCAAGTGTAAAAAGGGATAGAGAGGCCAAAAGGAAAGCCAAGGTGGATTATCCGGATCAGGGTACTTCAGGGTCAAGAGATGATGAAAATCTTATTGATGAAAAGAAGAATCCTACAAGAAGAGTAAGGCTACCCAAATCCATTCCAACCAGACGTTCAAAGTCTGTTCCAAAACCACCACCTAAAACAGCTGTTGTAACTCCTGCTGTACCCACAACTGTTGGTACTTCAGTGGTTTCATCATCTGCTCCCTCTTCAACACACACCACAACCATTACTTTACCACCACTGTCACCATCAAAAACAATTTCACCACCACTTTCACCTGCTAACAAAAAGCAGAAGACAACAGATGTTATAACATCTACTGTAAAGACAACAGTGGTTGGAACACCAGTTGTTTCAACAACTGTTAGTCAAACACAAACCATTGCCATACAATCCACCACCACTGATCCACCCAAAACATCATCTGCTTCTTCCAAAACAAAAAGGAGAATGATTTATATATCAGATGATGATTCACTCTCACCACCTCCAACATCTTCAAAATCCCTATCGCTTGTCACTATTCCAAAACCCATACCTCTCTCTTCAGCTCAAATTTTAAAACCACTACCTCCTGCTGGTGTCTCATTTCCTCTAGAACTCATTGCAGTTAGGGAAGAAATAAAATCCTTTTATTGTGAGGATGACCCAGCCAAAAGGAGTTTGCCATCAATTGCAGAATATCCCAGGCCTAACAATATTGAAGAATACTTGAAACTCAAGGCCAAACAAGCAGAGGATATTGCAATAAAAAAACAGAAAAGGGAAATCTGATAGAGAATTTCAACAAAACTATCAGTTTTTACTCTCACAGGTCAATGCTATGGAGCGATTTGCTAAAAATGTATGTCAGCAAATTTCAAAAAGGGCAGATGAGTCCTTGAGGAAAGACTACATTGAGAACATCATGACCTACAAGAAATACAAGGAGGAGAAACACATGTACAAGAACTGGACCATTCCTGAGCTTGAAAAAGAAGCAGCCAGGATTCAAGACATGATCAAAAATAAGGTCAAGCAGACTCCTCCTGAAAAATTCAAACAATTTGAAGCTGAGAAGATGTTAGAGTTGAGGAGAATGAAAGAGGAGCTGATTGCAGCTGATTATGGGTCAAAGAACTCTGTGACAAAGTGGGGAGAAGATAGAGTCAGGGTAACCTATAAAAGCTTAGAGGAACTTAGAAAGAAAGATCCAAGAGTACCACAGAAGCCTGACTACTCCAAAGCAGAGGTCTCAAAAAGACCACCAAAGCTGCAAGTTAAAAGAACCACTGCTCCAGCTGGTGCTGCCATCTACAAAAGAAGGAGCAAAAACTAGTTGAGTACTGAAACAATTCAAGATCTATTAGCTGGAGATGCTATTGTAAAAGCAGGCATGAAAGTAATGATAAAAGAAGATCTTGAATTGGAACAATCTGCAAGTGCTGCTCAGCCAGTTTTGAATAGGCCAGCCTCATCAAATACTTCTGCAAATAAACATCTCCCAAGAAACCCACTAGGCTCAAAAATACTAAAGTGGGAAACTGACAAACAGACCTGCGTATTGACTTTGCTCAGGTCTGGTGGAGAAGTGGAGAAAATATCAAGGGAACAAGCTCTTGGCCTGAGTCTTGAAGATTTGCAGGATCTCCTTGATCTTCCACTTAGCAGGGATGATGAAGATACAGATGCCCTAGACTTTGAATTAGAATTTAAAGGTCAGATAAGGGAACTGTTGATGAGGCAATAAAGAATTCCACAATAATGAAGAGTTTTGGCATTATCTGTTCCAGGGGGAGATTGTTGGGATTGAACCCTATCAAAGGAACAGATAATTAAAGCCAAAACTGGATCAGAGTAGTGGATCCAGAATAAGCAGATGTTTACATACAAATCTCTCCCCTTGAAAGTGGTTTCATATCTGTTGACCTCCTATCTGCTGATCTTACTAAGTGCTGACCTACAACTGCTGTCTTGCATCTACTGCCCAATGTCAAAGACTGATGGAAGACCAAAGCTCTGCTGATTCAATCTACTGACTTGAGTCTAGTACTGCTGATCCGGACAAGCACTGTTGGGTTCACAGCAGTGGAAGGTTGCAGCAGCTGTTTAAGTGTCTTTTATGTAATAAAAATGTAATAGCAGTAGTTAGTACATCAGTGTTTGTATAGATCAGAGGTTAGATTTTGTTAGGAGGTTAGATGTCACTTTCATGGTGATGTCAGCTAAAGATGCTCAGTGGTTTGCTAGTACCTATAAATAGTTCAGTACTTTGTACTGTTCTATTAGCTCTTGCAATACCGTCATCTTTGCACGAACAAACGCCGAGCTCTGGCTGAGGGGGAGTTTGTATTCAAGCATTACTTGTAATCGTTGTTGAAAGTTAATTCAATCATTCGGTTCCTTGTTGAAAATGTCTTGATCAAAGCAATACTCTCGTTTGATTGTATGCAAAGTTTGTTTTCATATTAATTCCGCTGCACAACTCTTTCATTTCCATCTTAATCTCAAACGTTGATGTGCTGAAAATGGGTCAACTAAAACAACCAAAATTACCCTAATTCTAGACTCTCTAAGTTTTAAATTTATAAAACTAAGACTCTCTAAACCCTAAATCACACGACCGGCAAGTGTACCGATCGATGAAGTATAGCCTAAGGAAGTCCGAGTATCGAACCCAAGAGACTCTACTGATTACGCTAATGACTCTATCTAGACTCAAACTGACACGACTTAACTAAATGGTTGTTGATTGGGGGGGGGGGGGGGTTCTAAAAATCCTAAATAATGCAAATAACGAATACAAACTAGACTAGACGAACTAGACACGAACTCACACGAAGGCTGAACTCAAGGATGATGAAGGAACTACCTAGACAGGAATCCTGATTGCTTTTAGTTATGATTATAATTGGAAGTTGTCTGCTATGGAACCGGGATCTTAAAATTCTCACCTATCGGGAAATCTAAGGACCCCTAAACCCTCTCAAGAGCACGCTAAGATCCCCTAAAGGTTGTTAAACTACCGGTTATTAGACTCCTTTACAAGACATCTAATTGGGTTTATAAAAGTATCCTACAAGGCTCACTCCCTTACGAGACCTAAACCTAGGATAGGTTTGTTTTCTCAGTTAGACTTGCTAGACAACAGCAAATAGGTTAACTTTCTAAGAAGGGCCCACCTTGCGGTTTAATCACTTAGACCTAGCAATAATCTCGCACCTTACAGCTATTGACGATTAGTAGAACACTTGATTTTATAAGATTACCAATAATTACTTCTAAGGCTACTTGTGCACTTTTCACCCTAAAGGATCAAAGGTTTATTATGTGATATAGACACTCACCAAAACCTAAAACCCTAGCCCGACTCTATTCCGTGATAAAGACCGTCACCAAGATTCAAGCGAAGCAATAATCAATAATAAAATAACGTCAAGCACGCAAACACATCTAACTGATAGAACAAACCGTTTACAAATTATAAACTATCCATAGCTTCTATAAATCCAAAAAATAATCAAACTTAAACAATCATTCATCCATGTCTAGGTAGTAATAAAAATTTAGCCAATAATCATGTCTAAAAACATAGCAATCAATGTCAAAACAGAATTCATCATGCAACAAAGTAAAACAAACGAAAACGAGAGAATAAGGATGATTAAACCCGAATCTTCACTTCCGAACGCTCCAAAGTGTCACCTGATGATTCCACACGTCCCGAGCACTTCAACAGCCTCTAATCAGCCTCCAATGATCGCCCAAGATGTCCAAAGTTCGTAATTTTATTGTTCTATTCCCCGGCTGTTAATGATGTATATATTATTCTGTCCAGCCGCCTCCTTCAATTCATGTGCCGCCTCCTTTTTATAATATCTCACCGCCTTCAATAATCATCTTCGTCTCTTAATGGGTCTGCCAAGCCCAATCAACTTTGTCCAACACTAATCCACGTAAATTGTGGCCTCAATATTCGTCAAGCATGTTTTTTCACATATGTATGGTCCAATAGCATGCCTTGGGGTTTTGTTATATCCTTAACAATATATTTAAAACTTGATTCACAAAGCCCAAGGCCCTAATTCATATAATTCACGATCTGCTTGCTTTTTCTTTGATGTTTGGTGGCCCCACAACAATTATAATATCAAATATGCTTACAATCCAATAGAGATAGTGGGCTCGGCCCACTCGAGAAAAATAACGGCAATTTTGATTCGGTCATTAGCGCCCTACTCTACTCAACTGGTAGGTTATTTCCATATTACTCGTTTTTGCTCCATTTGCCCAGAACCTGTCCCACCACCAAATAATATAAAATAACACTAAAACTAAATAAAAAATAAATAAAACCTCTACAATAATTATACAATTTACACGGGGCAAATATGTGTATTTTACCACTTATCAAACGTAAAATACAATCAGAAACAAACTCAGATCCAACACACATACAACCGGTCGACCTAATTCGAAAAAAAAAAACATTAGGAAATCAGAGCAACGATTGAACAAAATCTAAACATACATTCGCAAAATAAGTTCGATTACGACTGGAATTTGAGGAAACACCAGAAGGAAAACTTAGGAAAAAAAGGAACCAGTGAACACTTATGAATCTGTAGCCAACAAAAACGTAGGTTACCATGATGTCATAACAAATGAATAGTTAGTAAGCAAATTTTAATAAAGTAAGAAAGCAAAGCAGATAACTAACAGGGTAATAGGTGTGATCGGCGGTGATTGGAATAACCAAAAACCGAAAACCTGGTTTTCCAGCGAGGCTCGCTAGTGCAGCCGTGGCCGTCGGAGGTTGCCAGTCGGTGGCGAAGGAGAAGACGTCTCGAGACAGTGTCCAAAGTGAGGTGGCGGCTGGTAGTGCGTCGGGCCGGTCGGAGGGCGGAACGACAGAGGTGGTTAGTTGAAAGGCGGTGGAACCCTACTTGTGCTTTTTCAACTTTCCTTTTAAGACGCCTCGAACATGTTCGAGTATTTGTACTCTTCATTGAGAGAAGACTTCGAGCGTGAGCATCTTATGCACTTTTCGCCATACGGAGCCTGGCCGACCAATGCGTCGTTATACCCCATGATCTCTGCTGCTGTTGACTTGGTTCGACCCACAATTACAAAGATTTTGTCATTTGTCGTATAGAACTCTTTAGCTATAATTCACCAGCATTGATGTTTGTAGCCCATGAAACATGTTTATGGTTATAGTTACCTACTTTGTATTTAGTCTTCTCAATGGGATTTCACTGTAGAATTAACAAAAAGAAAATGAATTCACATTTCTTGAAATAAAGAACCTTAATAAGAATGAAACTGACCTTATGCAATGCAAGGGTGTTTGGAACAAAGGCAGCTTGTGAGAGATATATATCAGATATCTATGGAGCAGATGGAGATGGCATGCGCCTAAACATACTCAAATTAGCAAGACACATACACTATTTAATATCATATCATAAACTTACATATCAGACACTAACAAATTCGTAATAACCAGTAACCCTAGCACCAAAACACTGTATACGTATCAATCAATTTGAGAGTATCTATACTAAGGAAAAACATCAATTACACAACCAAAAGCACATAAACAATTTATATTTCCCCAAAGAAAAATGCAAAAATCATAAACATGGCAATATAGATGCACCTGTTTGAGATGAGATGAGTTTGAACTTTGGGAGAGTCCCCTGGAAATTTTTGTGAGAATCATAAGCAAACTGTTTCTAGAAGCCAATTGCGGTTGTAACTGATTCCATCTTATGTGAACCACCATCGGAATCTCTACAATCATCACCGTTTCTGGTTGAGTTGTCGGAGTACGACGTCAACAGAGATGACCGGAACGGCTGCCACCCGCCGGAACCCTAGTGAACGGCCATCGCCGGTCAACCTCCCCCTGTCACAGATTAGGGCTTAAGAAGCTTGCACGATGGAAATACCGGTCTCTGTTCTCGATCCACCCTCACCAGCCTTCCTTTTCTCTCAAATTTGTTTACTTCACCGCAAGACTTAGTTCTTGATGATCTGAAGATGAACACGTAGCCTACTTAGGGCTCCAATCATTTTGGGTTGAACACATGGAAAGAAACCCACCCATGGTTTCTTAGAAGGGTCATGCTAATTGCACACGGCCAAAATTATTTTCACACCTCAAAGCGCCGCGCTTTGGCCATAGCGCGGCGCTATGCTCGACGAAAGGTGCTTCGATTGACGTTTGAGACATTCGCTACTGTTTGAGAGACATAAAGCTGATTATGATGTTTTGTCGTTAACCCTAAGCGCCGCGCTTTGGCCATAGCGCGGCGCTTCGACCCCAAATTTCACCCATTTTACCTTTTAAAAGCAACCTCTGAGACAGACACTTCGATATACATTTTCATTCATTTCAGATCAAAGGTCTGTACTGCCTTTATTCCCCATCCGTTGTGTTTCTTCAAAATAACGCGCGGTTTTGCTGTATTAGTTACATCTCTTGAAAAAACGATGTCGTGGTTAAACAACTATATTTTCGGTCAATATTCTGACGAGACAGTTGTTCCTGATTCTTACGAGGGGACCGCTATTTCTGACTCGTATGAGAAACCGGTCTCGTCCAACTTGAGGGAGGCAGAGGTTGTATCTGGCATTCGTTATCGTGATAACACGGTGACGCTGGATTTGAATACCCCTGTGGAGGACCCTTACGCACAACAAGGTTATTCGAATTTCGGTTACGGTGGCGAGTACAACTTTGTACAGCAGGAGTGTGGTCCAAACGACAGTTACGGTTGTCAACAGAGCTTACAAGGTTATTCGAATTTCGGTTACGGTGGCGAGCACAACTTTGAACATCAAGTATATTCGGACCTCGGTGACGATGGTGAGCCGGGGGATGTGTCTGTTGACGAGGAAGGCTGTTACCCGGTTACGTTTTCGTTTGATACAACGCAGACCTTTTCGTCACGTAAAGAGTTGGTGCGTTGGGTACAAGACATGGCAAAAGACAACGGTTACCTCATTGTGACTAAGAGGTCGAATAAAAGAGGAGAGAATTACAAGATTTGGTTTCAATGTACTTTTGGTGGGGAGCATAAGAGTATAGCTACACAGAGGAAAACGGGTAGCAAGAAAATAAACTGCCCGTTCGAGATGATCGGGTTTTCGGAATCATCCGGAAGTGTTTGGAGGATCGAGGTGACGAAGGCGAAGCATAACCACACTCCTATTGAAAACTTAGAGGGTCACGCGTATGCGAGAAGGCTTTCTTCGGAGGATACAAAACTGGTTAAGGAGCTGGCAGAGCAAGACATTCCCAACCAAAGTATCTGGCGAACGCTGACAAAAAACAATCCGGCTAGAAAGCTTATTCCGAAAGATATACACAACGCTGTTCAGAAGATCAACGCCGAAAAAAATGTCGGTAAGTCTCCGATGCAAAAACTTGAAAGCATTCTTCTCGAAAAAAATTACACTTATTACATGCGCACGAATGAGATATCAAACGAAGTTGAAGATGTCTTCTTTGTTCACGAAAGATCATTCAATATGTGGTGTGCCTTCCCGCATGTGCTAATGATTGACGCCACCTACAAAACGAACATGTACAACCTGCCATTTGTTCAGGTCGTAGGCATGACGTCGACAAACAAATCGTTTATGGCTGCTTGTGCGGTAATTTCCGCTGAGAAGTCAGAGAACTACCTATGGGTGTTGCAGAGGATCAAGTCTATGCTGGTAGGATGTATGGAACCGCGCGTGATTTTAACAGACAGGGATTTTGCGCTAATGAACGCGTGTGAACAAGTTTTTCCAAAAGCGCATAAGTATCTTTTTCGGTTCCATATTCAACAAAATATTAATAACAACAGCAAGAAGAAATTCTCTGACAAGGAATGGAAAGAATTCGTACGTAGATTTTGGTTATTGTGCGAGTCTACGACCGAGGAAATATACAGGTATAACTTGGAAAACCTTGAAGCACAGCTGAAAGAAGATGACCGTGAACGTAGGTATTTCTTACATAATTATGTTCAAATTTTATATAATAACAAAAACTGACTATTTACATTTTTTTTAATTTTAGAGGTTTTTGATTATTTGAAGAAATCCTGGTTGGATCCGTACCGTGAAAAGTTTGTATCTTGCTGGATTAACAAAACTATCAACTTTCACCAAACTACGACCAACAGGGTTGAGGGCATGCATGCAACACTAAAAAGTCACTTTCCAAGTCATCGCAACACACTGGATAAACTTGTACTGTATGTTGATCATGTTGTTGATAGACAATACACCGAGATTAGTAGTAGCTTTGAAACAAGCCTCCGAAAAGTGATGACGAACCACAAGAAGCAGCCCATGCTTGCATATATTCTCAGAAAGGTTTCAATATATGCGATTGAGCTTTTGAGTAGGGAACTAAAACGTAAGGAAGACGGGTTGAGAGCCTACGGTGCAAGCTGTGGTTGCCAACTTTTTACCAGCTGTGGTTTGCCATGTGCCTGTCGTTTGGAAAAGTTGGAAAATCATGGTAATTAATATCTTTGACCTTTCTCGTTATGATTCTGCCACCTAATTTGTTTTCGTCCACAGGTCAGCAAATCCGTATCACACACATAGACGTGTTCTGGAAGAAGCTTAACTTCAAGCCGGCAAAGAAAAACATAGAGGATATCGATGTAGACGCGGAATTTGAAAAATTGAAACAAAAGATCGATCCAACACCCCCTCAAGTGAAAAGGAGCTTCTTTGAAAAGTTTCAGCAAATCCTCAATCAAGGGAACAATAACAAAAAACCTCCTGCTGTTCTGAAGAAAACTCGTGGTCGCCCAACATTGAAAACGCAGGAAGAAAGAAAGGTTGAAGCCACTAGAAAAAGCTCGTACATTCCGTCGGAAGAAACTTGGGTCGAGGCCTCAGATGATGTTCCCCGTCACAGCTCGTACATATCACCCGAAGATTCTAGAAGACAAAAGAATACCAAACCGATCAACCTGCACCCTGATTTCCCGATGATCAAGCTCGGTCCTAAGACGGATATAGCGATCCGCAACTACGCATCTCAGATTCCCGAAGTGATCCATCCATACATCGTTAGAATAAAGGACGTGAAACCAGATGGTCATTGTGGGTTTCGATCGGTGGCTGTTGGGTTAGGAGTGAAACAAAATTCATATTTGATGATCCGGAAACAACTTATAAAGGAGTTACGTACGAACGGATCGCTTTGGAAGCAGTTTTTCGATCCGGAAAACATAGGACATTATGATGCGCTGCTTAGACGGATCGATTTCAAGGGGGTGGGACGAGCAGATATCGAAAATTACATGACGATGCCTGACACGGGGTTTCTTATTGCCCAACGATACGGTGTGATTGTTCACACCTTCGACATGCGTGGGAGCAATACAATTTTCCCTCTGCTGGGCGGGCCAAACGAAGCTGAGCAACCTCACCTGGTGGTTGCGGTTGTGTTCGTCGACCATGGGCATTTCATACATGTAGAGCTTGGAGGTTGTTATCCAATGCCTCCCCCAAACCCACTCTGGACAGCGAACAGAACAGAGCGCGCAGCAGCCTGGCATACATTATACAGGGATCAGATCAAAGCGTACGAAATGCTTACGTATCGTGCCCCTGACCTTAATGTAACCCCATATGTTCACGATGTATGTTAAATGTGTTTAATAATAAAGAACGTTTGTGTTTGTTCAATATATGCGTTACATCACGTTAAAAACCGAATGTCACCGGCGCGACCCAATCAGATTCAATACGCACTTGTACGACCCAAAATGACAATATACATCATAATACTACAATTAATGAAAAAATACGTCATGTTCATGTACGGTAGGCGACTGATACACATAACACCTCTCACAGGAGTACTTGTGCTTTCAAACCAAAATGATACGATATAACGGAATAAGACATCACACGTAACCGATTTGATCCGGAACTTGCAGTATAGTCCATATATAATAAAAAATGATGTATAATGGAAAAAACGTAAAACTTAGACTATTATCGACGCGTTTGTGAATTAAAAACAATTTTAAAAAATTTAAAAAAGGCCCAAAGCGCCCCGCTATGTCCAAAGCGAAGCGCTTTGCCCTTAAATAAGAAAAGAAGCGCCCCGCTTTGGCCATAGCGGGGCGCTTTGGTCCCTCGTTATACCTGAAGCGAGGCAGCTTCTCCCCCATTTCAACACAAAACACACACAAAAGGTGCGATTACACACACTGATCTCCGGATATCTTCGTTTTCAAGCTTTCGACCGCTAAAAGGTAAGATCGAACACCCTTAATCGTTTTGGTTAAATGTACATGTTTGATATTGTTTTGATTGGGCCGGATTTGATCGATTGCTTGTTCAGTTCTTCAAAATGAAGAACCAAAACGCCGCGCCAAGGCCAAAGCGCGGCGCTTTGGTTCAAGTTTATTTTTTTTATTATTTGTTTAATAATATTTGTTTAATATTATTTGTTTAATATTATTTGTTTAATATTATTTGTTTAATATTGTTTGTTTATTATTTAAATTATATTTAATATTATTTGTTTATTATTTTATATTTAATATTATTTGTTTATTATTTAAATTGTTTAAATAATATTATTTGTTTATTATTTTATATTTAATATTATTTGTTTATTATTTAAATTGTTTAAATAATATTATTTGTTTATTATTTAAATTGTTTAGTAATATTATTTGTTTATTATTTTATATTTAATATTATCTTGTCAACGTGCAGGGATGGATTCCTCCGATGACGAGATTGAGCATATGGAGGCTGAGGGAGATGTGGGAGAGGAGGGAGAGCCGGCATGTCCGTACCTGCAGTTTCCGCCGGGGTCACGGGCGAGGGGGAGATGCGCGAGGTTGCGCACCATCCCCATTGGGGAGCATGTAGGGATAGACTGGCACTACGCCAAAAGTAGGCTACGGCCACACTTTTGGCAAAACCGCCCAGTCACACATTTGAAAAATTATGTGGCTAAAGGTCATTCATAACATTTTAAAACACTTTTAGCCACGCATTATATTATTAATGTGACAGTTGTATACTAGTTCAGAACATTTAGCCACACTTTTAGAAAATTATGTGACATGTATTAGCCATAACTCGAAATGTGTGGCCAAAGGTGATCTATAGCTACATATTTTTGTTTCATGTGACCAAAAGTACATGTATTTAACACTTTTTGCCACACTTTAAGAAAAAATTTGTGACAATTATTAGCCACGCTAGCAAAGTGTGGCCAAATGTGATCTACGACCACAATATTTGTTTCATGTGACCAATAACACATGTATTCAAAACATTTAGCCACACTTTAAGAAAGAAACAATGACTTTTATTAGCGACACTAGCAACGTGTGGCCAAATATGATCTACAGCCACAATATTTGTTTCATGCGACTAAAAACAAATATATTCGAGACCTTTAGCCACACGTTAAGAAAAAATAGTCACGCTAGAAAAGTATGGCCAAATATGATCTACGGCCACATTACATGTTTGAAAATGTTGTTAAAAGCTAATACAAATGACCACATATATTATTTTGTATGACCAAAGATAGACAATAGCCACACTTAAAATTACAAACTTTCATGTGGCTTTACATATATATTCGTCACACCATAATCACTTTGTTTATTGTGTGTGACGAAATGATATCAAATGTCACGGAAAAAAAGTGTGACCAAATGTTAAACTTACTACATCTTTAAAAATTCTCCCCAAAATATTTCATCCTAAAATGTAAACTCCCCCCCCCCCCCCTAAAATATTTCATCCTAAAAATTTCCCAAAATATTTCATACTAAAATTTCCCCCCAAAATATCTCTTACTAAAACTTCCCTCTAAAATAATATTCTCATTTAAAAATTTAAATTATTTAGTATAAAAAAATAAAAAAACTTACTACGTATTTAAAACTTCAAACTACTAATAAATATTATATGTTTTAAACCAACTTTTTAATTACTCATTTTCTTCTAAATAGTACGTTAATATGCATATTAGTACCCGTTCCAAATTTCCCCTACAAAATTGTTTTCGGTACCGATTCAGTACCCACTTTTAGGTGTTTTCTGTACGGGTAGTTTTAGTTCGATACGGTACCGGTATTTTATGGAATTTTACTTTCAAATACTCGTACCATCTCGGTACATGTACCGTATCGAACATTTTCGGTACAGGTACCGATCGTATCCCTAATCATATATGTGTTGATGTACCATATTAGGCCTTAATGGATATGGACAATAGTGAATCATATATTTCTAATGAACTAGATTGGGCCTTAATGGATCACAGTGGACAATACTAGATCATACATGTGTTAGTGGATCTCGATGAATTATACTAGATCATACATGTGTTAATGAACCATATTGGGCCTTAATGGATCACAATGATAAATAGTGGATCATATGTGTTAATGGGCCATATTGGGCCAAAATGGATCACAATGGCCAATTGTGGATCATACATGTCTTAATGGACTATATTGGGCCTAAATGAATCATGATGAACAATAGTAGATCATACATGTTTTAATGGATCATATTGGACCTTAATGGATCACAATGGACAATAGTAGACCATACATGTGTAAATGGACCATATTGGGCCTTAATGAATCATAATGAACAATCGTAGATCAAAATATTTTAATGGACCATATTGGGCCTTAATGGATCACAATGGATAATGATAGATCAAACATATCTTAATGGAGTACAATGAACAATAATAGATCATACATGTCTTAATGGAGAAAATTGGGCCTTAATGGATAATGATGGACAATACTAGATCATATATGGACAATGCTTCAGACTTCTTACTAGTTCAACACTTAATGATTCAAACATTTGCCTTTAAACGATTAAGCGTTATAATAAATTCATTTATAATTTTAAGTTATGTATTTCCTACGTATCAAAGGTACCACAATGAATTAATAGCTTAATACACCTTAGAGATCTGATCTCTTATCGATAATCTTATATTAAATCATTGTCTTAATGATTTGGTTTTTTCTTCAATTCGGCGTTAAATGTTGATCAAGTCATTTTAATAAAGTTTTTTTTTTTAATTTTTTTTGAACGACAAGGTTTTTTTAATGCAAATAGTAATCAATGTTTAATTAATATAAATAATTATTTTAGTTGACTCTAGGGGTGCAAACGAACCGAGCCGAGCTCGATTAACTTATGAGAGCTCGGGCTCGAGCTCGTTTGTATTTTCTCAAGCTCGACTCGGGCTCGGCTCATTTATTATCTATTAACTAATACCTGGATAACAAAGTACTGGTAAAACTGTTGTCAGTTGCTACTATCATAATTGGTATAAAGTTAGTCCAAAATAAGTTGTATTCGCACATGTATTTGTTTTTATCTATTTCGGCTGTTATACTAAATGCTCGTATGTTATCAGTACCATAATGAACCGAACCAATGTCAGCGAAAAATGTTACGAAGCGTGAAAAACCCAGTAGTTTGTTAAAATTTTAGAATTAGAAAATGGTTTCCCTCCTAACATTTTCACACCTAAAAACCTCCCCCTAACCCGAGTCCGCTTCCAAATTTCAAACTCCCCCCAAAATTTTTAGTATTCCTCTCCATCTATTTTCTTCCCTAAATTTGTTTAGTTTTCACTTTTTATGTTAATCCTAAATTGATTTCCTTTCAACTGAATCTTTCAATCAACAAAAGTGGTAACGATCTGCTCCACAACAACAAAGCAAAGCAAGTATGTCTCAAAGCTGCAACCCTAGCATTAGCAACCATTCGAAACCGTCCCATTACCTCCAGGTCCAGGTTCAACCGATTCAATGACGCATTGAGAGTGCGTGACAATCGGTTTAGGGTTCCGACTAGAGATATTCCAAAGGTACATATTTTTTAAGTCTTTTGACTTTATTCTACAAAACACAACACCTGTTGTCTTACTTTCATATCACATAGAAGAAGAGAGAAATAGGAGTGAGAGAAACGAAGTCAAAAGATAGAGAGGGAAGGGGGTTCTGGCCGGCCACCTATTCATTTGTATATTGAAGTGTGAAAAAGAAGCTATTTTATTCAAGCAGCAGACCCTTCTCATCAAATCCATTCCATTCCGGTCGATTTCTCGCTCTTCAGCAAAAGGTGTATTATTATTTATCAATTATTCATTAGTATATTGAAATGTGAAAAGAAGCTATTTTGTCCAAACAAAGCTAAACCCATCACAAAGTTTAAAAACTGTTTTGATTTTAGGTTAAAATTTTAAAATTGGGAATCTATATTAATTCATAAAAAAAATAAGGTATTTGATGAAATGTTTTGTTAGGATTAGGGTTTTTGGTTTGAGGGCTGGGATTGATTTGGTGGGTGTTTGTGTTTTGCAGTATGAATGCTCTGGTGATGGTTGAGTTGGAGGGTGAGACTGATCCACTTGAGGTAATGGTTGTTATGTGTTCGGTTTTGAGTTTTTGTTTGGTTAAAGTATGGTTTGTGTTGAAATAATTAGAAGTTGTTGTCTAGTACAGTGTTCTTTTGCATCAGTTTAGATAGTTTTGCTCATTTGGTATAAGATAATTGGTTTCGGTACGCGTTTCGTATGCCCCTTATATGACCATGGGTCCATGACAGCATTGTTAATCAAGGGTTGAAAACGAGTAACTTCTTGTGCTAATAGATATGATGTCTTTTCATTGGTCCGTTAATAAATCCTTTAACTAGCTAACATAGGAGAGTTGTGGCTATCATCTGGCCACAGATTTGTTTATTTTTGTGTCATCTGTATAAGGCCTTGATCTATCGTTTGCTTCTCTTAAGTCTGATTCTTGCTCTAGTTCTAATTGTATTGGTCCGACTTTGTCTTCATTATGGTCTAAATTTAGATTAAAAAATGGTTATTGGGGTGGAAAAACCGGTGGGTTAGGTAATGGATCAAAACGAGTAAGATTAATGTGCAGGCTGAGCCAGCGGCACACAATTCAATAAATACATTGTATCAGTTTGTTTTGAGTTGAATTTACTAATAGCGTGTTAAATGTGATTGCAAAGACTATATTATTACGAAAGTAAATCAATTTTTTATTATCAAAGCTATTTAATAGGCTTTTATGCATTCTTTGGATAGCTTTTAAGTTGTTTGGCACTTTTGCTCAAACTAATCCCTTTGCCTATCTTATTCCCCATCTGACCCGTTATATATACAACATGCCTGTTATTTACACATTTTTAAGTATATGGGTTGAAACTACCACCCCTGTCCAGTTTCTAACACTCAGACTCAAACCTTGATTTTAGTGGTATTTCAAACTGGATAATTTTTCATGTTTGAAACACTGGAGATGCTACATGTCTGAAACAGTTTGTTAGGTGCATTTTTTGTTCTTTATAAGGGTTTGGAACTCAAGTAAATCAAAGCTATCTAGATAGTAAAATTTCCAGTATGTTTGGTTGGGTGATTTTGAAACCAAACTCATTCAACCCGTCTTGTCTACTTTTATCCATATGATCAGCTATTAATAAACTATATCCCATTTGAATTTTGTTAGTTTTACCCTTTTTGACCCATTAGCAATAAAATAAAAACCTCTTGAATGAAGGACCAATTAAAATAAAAACATCTTGAATGAAGGATCAATTAAAACAAGTCTTGTTTTTTTTCTTAGATCGCTATGAAGGAGCTTAGATAGCGGAAAATACCCTTCACTATTCGCCGATATCTACCCGATGGAAGGTAAATTTTTAATCCTTTACTTACCCCTACAACTTCAATCATGATGTATCGTGTTTCTTGATTATTGTTATAATGAGAGAATGTCATTTCAACTATGAAGACCGAGGAGTTGATGAACTAATCGTCGAGGATTCTTGGAAGAGA
Organism: Helianthus tuberosus; assembly: GCA_030545235.1. NCBI lineage: Eukaryota > Viridiplantae > Streptophyta > Magnoliopsida > Asterales > Asteraceae > Helianthus > Helianthus tuberosus. The sequence goes on from CM060440.1 coordinate 11,074,345, forward strand.
CAGGTTGGTGGCGAATAGTTTGTCCACCGCACCCCTCTACTGCTTGAAATACTCTCGAGCGTGTTTACGGTCCTCACCATATGGGTTTGGTGGTTAGTGGATACCACCAGTCTTGTGATTTAATGTTCAAATTCTTTGTGCTGTGCGTTTTATGAATATGAAGATTTATTTTGTTAAGTTGTCTTGTGATATAGACGATCACCATTAGCAGGCAGGGCGTAATTCAAACGTATAGGACACGTTGACCAAACCATTTCCCAAGGCTTTTAGGCACACCAACTGGACAGGTTGAACCGGCAGACTAAACCGGGATGTGACCAGACCAGACATACGCCATTCAGTCTAGTCACTGGTTTTACAATATGTAAATCGTCTGTTTTCTTTTTGAATCGGTCCAAACCCACCTAAAAACTACTTAACCTTCCTAATTACTTTCGAGTTTTTATTATTATTTTTTCAACGGTTTTGGTTCCTTTCCCAGTAGTACCTAACTCATAGAGCATCTGATCTATTGAGTAATGCTGGTGACTTTTTGGTCTGATACCGTTTTTATATTACGAATACCATTTTTGTTGTGAAGGTTAAAAGCAAGCTTAAAGGGCACTCTAAACGTATAACCGGTCTCACCTTTTCTCATGTGCTAAATGTGCTTGTCTCATCTGGCGCTGATTCTCAGGTTAGTAAAATTCATGAAAAATTCGTTTACTTTTTCAATTGTCTAAACTCATGTACATTTATGATATTTTTGTTTATCAACTAGATTTGCGTATGGAGTTCGGATGGATGGAAAAAACAAAAGACACGATACGTTCAACTCCTACCAGGGAGAACACCGTCACGACAATCCGACACGCGTGTGCAGTTTCATCATGATCAGACCCATTTTCTTCTTCTTCACGAGACTCAACTCGCCATCTATGAAACGATAAAACTAGAATGCGTAAAACAGGTAATATTTTTATTCATTTTCTTTATAATATATGATAATTGTAACAATGTGGTAAGATACTAAATTGATCTTTTGTTTTTCAGTGGATTCAACGTGAAAATTCAGCCCCGATATCGCATGCGACCTTTTCATGCGATAGTCAACTGATATACGCAAGTTTCTTCGATGCAACCGTAACGTTTGCGTGTTCATCGCTTCTAACCTTCGCCTTTGATGCAAGATTAACCCCTCTACGTATCTTACAAGGTATAATAAGTTATAAGTTAATAACCGAAAATATTTGCCAGTTTAGTTCTTTTGAGAAAGAAATATTGATTTTCGATGTTTGACAGAAACTCATGTCTTGTTAGTAACCTTAACGTGCACCCCATGGTGATTGCGGCTCATTCACAAGAACCAAATCAATTTACATTAGGGCTTTCTGATGGAACTGTTCATGTTTTGGAGCCGCTTGAATCTGATGGGAGATGGGGCGTGCCACCACCGGCTGACAACGGGTCCACAAGCACAGTACCGGCTACACCGCCAGCAGCTGGTTCAGGTTCAGAACAACCGGCACAGAGGTGACCCGGTTGTTTCCGGTTGACTAAACACTTGTTTACCGTGCAGTTCCAGCTTAGTAGTTATGTTCCTGCTTCTAGTGCTACTGTTATTATTCTGGATTATTTTGTTAAAATATATTTTAGTTGGTGAATTGACTTGATCTAATTTGTTATGTAAGATGATGTGAAGGGTAAATGCTAATTGTCTGATTTTAGTTTTTAGCCTTTAAAATAAACAAAAAACTGGCTTTTATGATAGATACAACCACACTTACAGTAAATCTTGTGACTATATAATAAAAATAACCACACTTACAATAAATTCGTGTGGCCACTAATACCATTTAGCCACACTTAATGGACTATTTGGTTGATTACAACAAGCTTTTTGCCACTGTTTGTTTTAATTGATGTGCCTAATACAAAGTTTATAGTGACTGTATAATTGGAATGGTCACACTTATAACAAGTTCATGTGACCAAAAGTTAGACAATTGTCACATTTAAAATTACAAAAGTGTTGTGTGTGACTAATAAAAGTTTTTAGCCACACGTACAATAAACTCATGTGACTAAATAATAGAATCGGCTACACTTACAAGAAATTCATATGACCATTACTACCTTTTAGTCACACTTAATAGACAAAACGTTTGATTACAAAAACCCTTTTGCCACACTTTTGTTTAATTGATGTGGCTAAAATATATGTTTTAGTAAATATATGTGACTATACAATAGAAATAGTCACACTTAAAATAAATTCATGTGGCTGTTAGAACCATTTAGCCACACTTAATGGAGGAAATTCTAGATTTTAACAAAAAATGTTGGTACCCTTTAGCCACACTTTTAAATTCTACGGCCACTAAAAAGTGTGTGTGGCCATATGATACCTATGATGACTCGAGCTTTGGTCACACTAGACATAAAAAAATATGTTGATCATGTTGTTGATAGACAATACACCGAGATTAGTAGTAGCTTTGAAACAAGCCTCCGAAAAGTGATGACGCACCACAAGAAGCAGCCCATGCTTGCATATATTCTCAGAAAGGTTTCAATATATGCGATTGAGCTTTTGAGTAGGGAACTAAAACGTAAGGAAGACGGGTTGAGAGCCTACGGTGCAAGCTGTGGTTGCCAACTTTTTACCAGCTGTGGTTTGCCATGTGCCTGTCGTTTGGAAAAGTTGGAAAATCATGGTAATTAATATCTTTGACCTTTCTCGTTATGATTCTGCCACCTAATTTGTTTTCGTCCACAGGTCAGCAAATCCGTATCACACACACAGACGTGTTCTGGAAGAAGCTTAACTTCAAGCCGGCAAAGAAAAACATAGAGGATATCGATGTAGACGCGGAATTTGAAAAATTGAAACAAAAGATCGATCCAACACCCCCTCCCCCTCAAGTGAAAAGGAGCTTCTTTGAAAAGTTTCAGCAAATCCTCAATCAAGGGAACAATAACAAAAAACCTCCTGCTGTTCTGAAGAAAACTCGTGGTCGCCCGACATTGAAAACGCAGGAAGAAAGAAAGGTTGAAGCCGCTAGAAAAAGCTCGTACATTCCGTCGGAAGAAACTTGGGTCGAGGCCTCAGATGATGTTCCCCGTCACAGCTCGTACATATCACCCGAAGATTCTAGAAGACAAAAGAATACCAAACCGATCAACCTGCACCCTGATTTCCCGATGATCAAGCTCGGTCCTAAGACGGATATAGCGATCCGCAACTACGCATCTCAGATTCCCGAAGTGATCCATCCATACATCGTTAGAATAAAGGACGTGAAACCAGATGGTCATTGTGGGTTTCGATCGGTGGCTGTTGGGTTAGGAGTGAAACAAAATTCATATTTGATGATCCGGAAACAACTTATAAAGGAGTTACGTACGAACGGATCGCTTTGGAAGCAGTTTTTCGATCCGGAAAACATAGGACATTATGATGCGCTGCTTAGACGGATCGATTTCAAGGGGGTGGGACGAGCAGATATCGAAAATTACATGACGATGCCTGACACGGGGTTTCTTATTGCCCAACGATACGGTGTGATTGTTCACACCTTCGACATGCGTGGGAGCAATACAATTTTCCCTCTGCTGGGCGGGCCAAACGAAGCTGAGCAACCTCACCTGGTGGTTGCGGTTGTGTTCGTCGACCATGGGCATTTCATACATGTAGAGCTTGGAGGTTGTTATCCAATGCCTCCCCCAAACCCACTCTGGACAGCGAACAGAACAGAGCGCGCAGCAGCCTGGCATACATTATACAGGGATCAGATCAAAGCGTACGAAATGCTTACGTATCGTGCCCCTGACCTTAATGTAACCCCATATGTTCACGATGTATGTTAAATGTGTTTAATAATAAAGAACGTTTGTGTTTGTTCAATATATGCGTTACATCACGTTAAAAACCGAATGTCACCGGCGCGACCCAATCAGATTCAATACGCACTTGTACGACCCAAAATGACAATATACATCATAATACTACAATTAATGAAAAAATACGTCATGTTCATGTACGGTAGGCGACTGATACACATAACACCTCTCACAGAAGTACTTGTGCTTTCAAACCAAAATGATACGATATAACGGAATAAGACATCACACGTAACCGATTTGATCCGGAACTTGCAGTATAGTCCATATATAATAAAAAATGATGTATAATGGAAAAAACGTAAAACTTAGACTATTATCGACGCGTTTGTGAATTAAAAACAATTTTAAAAAATTTAAAAAAGGCCCAAAGCGCCCCGCTATGTCCAAAGCGAAGCGCTTTGCCCTTAAATAAGAAAAGAAGCGCCCCGCTTTGGCCATAGCGGGGCGCTTTGGTCCCTCGTTATACCTGAAGCGAGGCAGCTTCTCCCCCATTTCAACACAAAACACACACAAAAGGTGCGATTACACACACTGATCTCCGGATATCTTCGTTTTCAAGCTTTCGACCGCTAAAAGGTAAGATCGAACACCCTTAATCGTTTTGGTTAAATGTACATGTTTGATATTGTTTTGATTGGGCCGGATTTGATCGATTGCTTGTTCAGTTCTTCAAAATGAAGAACCAAAACGCCGCGCCAAGGCCAAAGCGCGGCGCTTTGGTTCAAGTTTATTTTTTTTTATTATTTGTTTAATAATATTTGTTTAATATTATTTGTTTAATATTATTTGTTTAATATTATTTGTTTAATATTGTTTGTTTATTATTTAAATTATATTTAATATTATTTGTTTATTATTTTATATTTAATATTATTTGTTTATTATTTAAATTGTTTAAATAATATTATTTGTTTATTATTTTATATTTAATATTATTTGTTTATTATTTAAATTGTTTAAATAATATTATTTGTTTATTATTTAAATTGTTTAGTAATATTATTTGTTTATTATTTTATATTTAATATTATCTTGTCAACGTGCAGGGATGGATTTCTCCGATGACGAGATTGAGCATATGGAGGCTGAGGGAAATGTGGGAGAGGAGGGAGAGCCGGCATGTCCGTACCTGCAGTTTCCGCCGGGGTCACGGGCGAGGGGGAGATGCGCGAGGTTGCGCACCATCCCCATTGGGGAGCATGTAGGAATAGACTGGGGCCTGCTGGAGACCGTGGGAGAGGCCGCGCGGGCGCGTGAGATAGTTGGACTAGATACTCCTTGGTCGCGCCTATTTGAGTTAGCGATGGAGGACTCGTACCCTGAGCTTACGTGGGAGTTTCTTTCCACGTTTACATACGCGCCGCATCCGGCGGATTACGTGGAGGACCCGGATTTTCCAGTCCACGAGGTTACATTCCGTCTCGCCGGTCAGGAGTTTCAGATGAGTGTGCGGCAGTTTACTGTCCATACAGGTTTGTTTAAATAATATTATTTATTATTTTATATTTAATATCATTTGTTTATTTAATGTTATTTGTTTATTTAATATTATTTGTTTATTATTATTATTTGTTTATTTAATGTTATTTGTTTATTTAATATTATTTGTTTATTATTATTATTTGTTTATTTAATATTATTTGTTTATACAGGTTTGAACACAGAGGCCGAGCTTGATACTGATTTATATACGCAGGCGGTTAAGATGATGGACAGGCAGACGCTTATCAGTTTCTGGAGGGCATTTCCAGGGTTCCCTTTGGGAAATCCTGGCAAAAGGCCACCACCATTAAAGACCCCTTGTTCCGATACCTGCACCATGTTATCGCGGCAACTATCGTGCCGCGGGGTGCCAGCAGGGAGAAGGTCAACCTCAGTGACCTTTTCTTTCTATACTGCCTACTGCGACGACAGCCCTACGATCTAGCAGCCTGCCTGGCAGATTACTTTGCCACAGCATACCACCGGCAGCTCCGCGGGTGGGTGCACACTGGCTCATACATCACCGCCATCGCACGCTCGCTCGTGCTCGTGCCCGAGCATGATCCGGTGCTTTCCGCTCCGGTCCCGTCTACCAGGTTGGGCCGCGCGTCAGTTTCTAGCATGCAGATCACCCGTACCTTTGATGTTGGTCTGAGGTTTAGGGGACGGAGACGGGCTGATTTGGTAGCCGGAGCCGGTGCCGGAGGTCATCCCGGTTGTTATTGAGGTGAGGCCTGTAGTGTTGGCCCCTCCTGATGTTCAGGCGGCCGCTCGGCAGGCTCAGCTACAGGCTCTGGGACTCGATCAGTTCCCGGGCCAGCCTCAGGCTGAGGCTAAGGCTCAGGCTCAGGCTCAGCCTGTATTAGAGGATCCGGCTCAGGAGGAGCAAGTCGAGGAGATCCCGGTACCACCAGTTCAGCCAGCTCCTGAGCCGCCACAGTACCCGCAGCACGTTTACGCTGACCTGCCTCCGTTAGCGCGTGAGGTGGCTCGGGACTTCGACCGGCGCCTCAGACGCCAGGCCGCACGCCAGGACTGGATCATCGAGACGCTCGTTTCTCTACGAGAGCTCGCTGGGTTGCCTCCACTTCCCCTCCCACCGTCCCCACCGCACGAGGATTAGTACCTTAGTTTGTTTGTATAGTGTTTTGTTATGTATTATGTACTCAGTTGTACCTTTTTGTTTTGTATGTACAAACTGATATATATATAAATATATATATTGCAGTTAATCTTCTATTTACATCACGTTGGTTTTGGATTGTTTACGTTTAATTCTTATGGCTTTTTATACATTTTATTTAACGTGTTCGTTTAATTTAACAAAATAAACAAGGTTAACAGTTTATAAAGACGCACTTATATTATATACGTTCTATAAAAATAATGACGTAAAAAAACGTAATTATAAAAAAACGTATTATAAAACTCAAATACAATTTTTCCTCCAAAAAAAACACTACCAAACTAACCCACATCCCACCTATTTAAAAAAAAAAACAACACAAAGTCCAGCACACGCTTTTTGTCTTTTTGCACACTCTAAGCGCCCCGCTATGGCCAAAGCGGGGCGCTTTGAGTGTGCAAAAAGACAAAGGCCGTGTGCCAATAGACCAGGCCTTCTTAGAAACCACCAAACAAATTTTAAAGAACAAAGTACAAGTAGCAATGCCTAAGAATGTTAGAAATTAGAGTGTATATAAATCCACTCATTTTGATATGATATAAGCTTTTAAACAAAAAAAAAAAACTATAAATAAAAATGGGCCACAGGGCTAGAACACGCGACCAATCCTTTGAAATTCCATCGCCTAATCACAAGACCATTGTTCATTTTATATTATGGGTTCACTCTAGGTTTTATTAATGGGTTCACTCAAAGTTTTTTATACACCCACTCTATTAAAATTTTGAAACTCAGTGGGTTCGAATGAACCCTGACCTATACATGTAGGTCCGCCTTGGCCTGCCGATACGATTTCTTCAACTCCGCCTAATTGCTCATAATCAATCAAACGCGATCAATTTTGACCAGAATTGGCTCTAGTTGGTCAACTCAGGCCGAATTTGACCTTAAAAAAAACATAAAACATAATTTGAAACTACACAAATACGAACAGCGTGGCATATCAAGAAAGTAGCAGCACGATCGATAACGATCAGACTATACATCAACCGTAGTGATTCCGGATATAAATTTGAAACTACACAAACGACGAACGGCGTGGCATATCAAGCAAAAGTTTTACATTGTCAATTCCAAATTTCATACACTTGCAAAAAACAAAATAAGAAGGAAAAGACATAAAAAATAGTTGTTAGAATGCTTTATGATGGACAATCTGTGTTGCTGCTCAGTACTTTGCCCTGCATCACGTTCCAAAGAGGTGCAAAAGAAATAGTTAGGCCAAACATAGACAACTTAGCAAGGAAACTGAAAACATCATATCAATTGCCAAATGTAAAATCTACCCAATGTATAACTCAATTAAACTACATATTAGTTCTACACACACAGACACCCTTGTGATATGTAGCTAGAGAAAGTACATTATGGAATAAGATTGCTTGAAATAAACACGCCACTCATCGATACACGCCATCTTGTCTTCATCCATGCTAGGTACTTTATCACATTTCTCTAGCTTTTCTACTATCTTGGCAGTCTTACCAAAAAGCTTTGCTGCAACCTTCACACTTGCCTCTCTTTTCTCTATCACACTTTCATGACATCTCATTGTTATGACTCGCGGTAGGTTTGTGAAGCAAGCACAGAATATGTCCGCAATCATGCCTTCTAAATGGGAAAAAAACTGCTTTTTGGTCACTGGTTCGGTGTTGCTTTCAAACCTAAGCAAGATTGTTTGTGTGATTCGGTACATTGAATTGGCCGCAATCAACTCGTTAGGAGGGTTCTCTGGCTGTTCTCCATTGTTACTAGCTAAGATTTCAGTCACAATTTCTTTAGCTTTATCAGAAAAGAATTTAACAATCTCTGTTGCATCTTTCCCATTAAACACATGTTTTGATAGAGGATTGCCCAACCACTTGCATATGTATTCGACCACATGCCATACGGACATACTGGCCTTTCGAAGATTTACATAATCGCTTGAACAATTAAGACTTTCTTCCACAAGATGGGTGAACGAAAGACCTTCACCAACACCTCTTAACATGCTCTCAGCTACGTGCGTATGAATATTTGGGATGGAAACAGCGATGCATGTTAAGGTTACTATTGGTAAGCTCCAACTGTTTACAAATTCAGCAGGAAGCAGAGATTGAACATGATCAGTGTCGAAGATCTGTACTCCTTCGAATTCATTAAATTTATCGAGAAGCTCTAAAAGATTGTTGTTTTGTTCCTTCTCAGCCTTTGATATGAACGAATTCATGGATTTTGAAATGCCCTTTAGTGTTTTTTCAGCAAGCTCTTTCTCATTGTCGATTTGTAAGACGTACTTGCTGATGTCTTCATCTATATCATCGGTTCTTGAGGTGTTGAGTGAAGTAAAACAGTTGACCACAATTACTGGGACTACTGTCACTAAGAGCCATATCAATTTGCACAATATGACAATCACCTTTTGAAATTCAATAGAAAAGCTTAGAAAGAGATTTCTCGAACTGTAGACGAGACTTCTAGATCTTCGATTTCTTGATGGAATAGGTACAGGGCTTTGTTTCCACACATGCAACTTTTGGATCCAGTATTTCTCAACTTTATAAAACATGAAACAATTCTTATTCCATTTAGTTCCCAACTTGAATCTGAAAACTGAAAAAGATCTGCATATAGGAGCAATGATTCCCACCACAACTCCAATAGACTGTGTTATAATAATGAGAGTTGTTGACCACTTGTATGGTGATCTACTATCAAATAGTAGTAGTACCAGATAATCATCATGATCAATTACAGAGTAAAGCACTGTAAAAAAGTTTATGACCAAAACTATAACACAAATTACACCAGATGCAGTGGATAATGGATTACTAGCCATCACAAATTGAGGGCTACCAGTTTCTCCCATGACCCAATACCTTCTCACATGTTGTCTTAGTTTCTCAACTGTAGACGCTTGATGATCATGTTGTAGACGTTGACCAGTTACAGATATTTTGTTTGTGGCTCGATATTTAGTTTCTAAAACTTCCTTAAAAGTTGGAATTGTTATAGATGAAGCAATCATTATTATTAGTAACAAGAGGATCATAGCCGTATTGATGCCTGCAACAATAGCGCATCTGATTTTGGCGGGCTCAAAAACAACATTATCATCAATAACACCAGTATTAATCTGAATGTATACATTCACAATCATGGTGATAACGAGAATACACAAACCTATCATGTTTGCTAGCAGTGTCTTGTCGTCCATAGAAGCCAAAGAAGGCATTAAGTTGGCCATCAACGTGCACATGAATGCCAAACTTCCTACCTTGGCTGCTTGGTCTGCGTAACCTGGCATCGGGCTACTTAGATCAACTGGCAGTTTCATGGCGACGGTTATCACCATGATAGAGGCAGCATCTAGAGAGAAAAATTTGCAAGGAAACCAAAACTTTTTATTTCGGAAACCATGCAACAAATCAGCCGCCATGGCAAGGATGCACAAACCAGAAGCTATTGCAATATTGATCCCAATCCACACCATAGGTTCAGTAAACTTGTCACTCTTTTCTTTTTCTGCCATATAATAATCGAGGCTATAATAATAATCGCAGGGTGGATACATGTTGGGATTTTTCAGACAAGTTATAAGTTTAGTTGACACTAAAACAGAAGATACGCATCTCTTTTATACAACTGGCAAATAGTAGGAAGAAATTTCGGTATTGTTACACTGAAACTTCCTTCCAGTGCAACTAATTAACGATGGACTAATCAGAGAGGACTTTGACCACTAATCAGAGAGGACTTCCAGTCCAAACTTTGTGTGGCCAGATCTGTCATGCCTGGGGGTGTGCCTTCGCGCCCCCCGCCACCTCATGAAGTTTAGTATCCTTTGGCGCCCTAAACCATCCCGCATCCGTTAAACGGGGTGCTATCCTTGGCTACCGCCAAAGGAATAGCGCGCGTGAGAGGAAGATATCAAGGGGCCCCACCTTCATCAACCAATCAGATTTTTTTATTTATCATCTTTTTAATATAGTTAAAAGGGGCGTTATTTCACACCGTGTAAGTTAGCGATAAAGCCCCCTGCTTATGTGTCGCCTACGTGGTGTAATAAAGCCCCTAGGGCCAGTGGCGAAGCTTGAAGTTTTCGTCGGGGGGGGTCGAAAACGTATATACCCAAAATTTTCTATAGAACCGGGGGGTCGAAAACGTATATACTCAAAAATTTCTATACGAAAACTACATGTACAACACTACTTAACGAAAAGTTCGAGGGGTCGGGCGCCCCTCCCGGCCCCTCAAATGCTACGCCCCTGCCTAGGGCTTTAAACCACACCCTCTAGCCTCATCAATGAAATCTCATTATACCACACTATGTGAAGGGGCTTGAAAATGGGTCATTATGCGACATGTGGACCACGCGTTAGAATGGGGCGGGGTGTTAAAACGGACGGTGTGGCCCGGGGCATGGGAATGTGGCTTTTTTCGACCCGTGTGAAACACCTTTTGTATTATATTATAATTAAAATTATATAAAATGTATTAAAAACTTATAAAAATATTACTAGTAATTAAACAAATACATAACACTAAAATAAAAAAAAATTACATAAATTTTAAAATATTACATAAAATAAAAATACGAAACTAAAAAACACATAATTTAAATAAAAAATCTAACGATTTCCCACGCCGAGCGGAGCTTGAATTCACGGTGGTGCACGTGCCTAAAGTTGATGAGAATCACTTGAATGATGTCGTCCTCCCCGAGATCACCACCCTCAAGCTCAACGGCGGTGTGGATCGTCTCAAATCTTTCGCAATCAAGACGGATCGTCCTAAAACGAGACGAGAGGGAGTTGACGGTTCGGTTGTTCTCACCCGTATAGGCTTGAAAGTGTTGTCGGATAGTCCTCCAAAAAGGACCTCTCGAGCGCCTACCCGGCGTGTGGTGGCTCAAAGCCTCGACCCACGACTCGCAATGTGCAATACCCTCTTCTTCGGTTCACGCAACAGCTGCCATCCACAGTTTTTTTGGGTGAAGTGAAACGACATTGAGAGTTTGTATAAATTTGGGTGAAGTGGTGGAGTTTGTATAAAATGAAGAAGTGGGTTGTTTTTTATAGTGTGTAATTAGAACTTTTAAAAAAGGTATTTTTTTAAAAAAAAATTAACAGCTAACCGTTGGGGTTAATCGGCTAACATTCACGTTCATTAACCACGTGCCACGTTGGTTGCAAAATCTCTTCTACGCCGGTGGAGATTCCCCCGCCTAATCACTAATGCCGTTAACGAGACGGTGTGAATAACGTTGAGCAGCAACAACGCCATTTTTAAACGCTCACACCATGTGATCTTACTAGCGAGTCTCAAATGGTTATATATATCTTGCTTAGTGAGATTACTAGCTCTGTGATTACGCTGAACCATTTGGAGCTACAAATTTTAGTGGAAGGAGCAATTAAAATACATTAAGTGTAAGAGCATTCACATCCATTTCACCATATTTTCGTCCTAAACTACACTAAAAAACACTATATTTTCTCTCTCCTTTTCAATAAATAATATTTTTATACCTTTATCATTAGGTTTTCTCTCTCCTTCACTCACAACCACTTTCAAAATATATTAAAAAATTACAGGGGTGAACAGTGTCTCTCCAAATATACAGATGAACAGTAACATTTTCTCCCTCCTCCACTCACAACCACTTTTTATACTCTTTACATTATAAAAACTCCACACACAGAATTTGATGGTATGGATGTGAATGCTCTTAACTATACTAAGGGGTAGGATCAAAATAAAAAGAAATATTTACCTTTCATGTTTCAAATTAATAGTTAAGATGAAAGTAAAAAAAAATGGTGTAAGAGTATATTTGTAATAATCTATTTGTTAACTTTCTCTTCCCAAGGCATATGCATATTCCCCCTATTTTTTAAACGTTCAAAACTTTTTCATGAGACATTATTTTTCATGTACAATATAAGATCTAAAGAACCCAAAAAATTGTCTTAAATTTCTATACTGAATAACATTTTTGAGGTAGATTTTTTGTAATAGATTTGAATTCTGATTTTTTTTTGTTGAATTTTTTGTACTAGATTTTATTTTTTGTGCTGAATTTTTATACAAGATTTTATTATTTTTTGATTTTTTAGAATTTTTTGGATTTTTATTTTTATTTTTTGATTTTTTATTAATTTTTTGATTTTTTAGAGTTTTTTTATTTTTTTAGATTTATTTTGATTTTTTAAAATTTTTTATTTTTTATAATTTTTTTATTTTTAGATTTTTTTTTATTTTTTAGATTTTTTATTATTTTTTTGATTTGTTATTATTTTTTTGATTAATTTTTTTTTTTTGTTTTTGTAGATTCTTTTTATTTTTTATAATTTTTTGGATTTTTTTAGAATTTTTTTATTGATTATTATTTTTTTGATTTTTTAGAATTTTTTTATTTTTTTGAATTTTTTATTATTTTTTGGATTTTTTAGAATTTTTTATTTTTTAGAATTTTTTATTTATATTATTTTTTAATTTTTTAGAATTTTTTATTATTTTTTTGAATGTTTAGATTTTTTTTTTGATTTTTTAGAATTTTTTGCATTTTTTATTTTTTATTATTTTTTAGAATTTCTTGGATTTTTTTATTTTTTTTGGATTTTTTAGAATTTTTTGGAAATTTTTTTTATTTTTTTGATTTTTTTAGAGTTTTTTTTATTTTTATTTTTTAGATTTTTTTTGAGTTACCCATTTACTCTGCGTAATACCCATCCTTACCCACGAATTATGTTAAATAGATATCATATAACCCATCCTTAGTTATTTCTTAACACATCCTGACCCATTCTCATTTTTAAAATGACCCAAAATAACCCATAAAACCCAGATGGGTTTTATTTGCATGGCCTAGCTAAACCTGTCATTCTGTTCCTTATCTGCACTGAGATAACTATAAGCATCATAATAGTAGGATGAATCCATGGTGGGATTTTTCAGACAAGTTATAAGTTTAGTTGATGATAAAACAAAAGATATGCATCTCTTTTATAACAACTCACAGATTGTTGGAAGAAATTTCGGCATTGTTGCACTGAACCTTCCTTTCAATGCAATTGAATAACCATAGACAATGCAATTGAACAACTCACAGACACGGGACTTGGACCACTAGCCCAAAGTAGAAAGCAAATGGTCCAAACTTAATGTGGCCAAATCTGTCATTATCTCATAATCCTTTTTGAATGGTAGATAATAATTTGCTAATATAAAAAATATCCTAGCAAGTATATAGAAACAATGGATACAATCCAGAATCAACTCAAGACCTCAGGAAAATAACATATTGACTATTCTAATTTCTAAAGATGGAAGTTTCACCTTCCTTTTACCAACTAATTTTTAACATCCCAAAACATCAAGTTAAGTGATTATAACATAAAACATTGTTTTCAATAAGATTAGACAAGCGCGGAAGCTTCAAAAGATAGTGTTCGGTTCTTGAATTGTTGCTTGATCGTCATCCGGAGCATGACCAACATCACCTAAGGTCAAAACCACATCAAATGTTAGTTTTGATAATGTTATAATGGGTATAAACAAGTTTCATGAGTCAAAACAGCAAAATTTAAAAATTTCTCGGAATTAGGGGGCGTTGCCGTACGCCTAGGGGCGTCGCGCTACACCTAGCCCCCTTTTTGACTGAAAGTTCCTTTATTTGTTGCTGCACTTGCCCAACCCAACCTTTTATCAAGTCCAAACTTAAAATCACCATAACTTATGATTCGTAAGTCCGTTTTAGGTGATTCTTTTTTCCTACGCGACCGTAATTAAATTACCAATGTATCTATCATGATTATTATATCAAAAATTGGATGTACGGGCTGAAAGTCTATAAATGCCTTATGCATTTATTTGACCCGTTTAGCTTTTGCATTAATTTAACCACTAACAAATTTTATGTCTACAAGACGTATTTACCCAACATCCGGGGCTTATGATCACCGTGTTTCATTACCAAATCTGTGGTTTCACGCTCTTGTAATTCGTCATTGCCAAATGCTATTCTAAACACACTTTTACTACTTACTAAACAATTATTCGACCCGTTTGGCTCATTTATGGAATCCTCCATTTCTAATGACTACCAAACGCTTTCTAATTAAATTTTAACTCATTAAATCAAGTAGTGAACCTTGTCACTTCAACTAATACCAATCTTTATTCTAAAACACAACTATGAACGATTACAATATCTAATTTGCATAATGTAACGAAACAAGTTACATACTTGCATAATTCATCAACATTGGTTTCTAACCATAATTACCCATTCTTGGATTTGTCAACTTTAGCGTATCACTTCCATTTCATGGTATAAGCTTTTATAACTCAAGTTTAACGAGTGACGTTTAAGTCACTTCGAACACTACCATTTCGACCATTATTTGACCCGTTTGGTTGTCCAATGGAATTCACCATTTTACCAACATACCAACTTATTTCAACCAATATTTTAACCCTTTTCTTTATCTACTGAGTTACATCACTTTATTTACATTCCAATCATGACTAATTAAACAATATTGTCCACAAACATATCTAAATAACTATTTTGACCCGTTTGGTTGTCGACTGAGTTATATCACTTCATTGACATTCCAAACATGCTTTAACCGTTTATATCAATATTACACATATTTTAACTATCTATGACCACATAAATGTAACGGGACGACAAGTCGCGTACCTTTAAAGCGTTCCCTTCAAGCGTGTGTCCGCTTCGGCTTGTCCGCTTGAAGACTCGATTCCTTTGCCTATAGAGTTCAATCAACGATTCGTTTAGAACTCTATTCATGTCATATAACGCATAGTTCACAACATCATTCAAATATGCGTTTTGTTCCGAATTTCAACATTTAGTTTTCTCTTAGGCGTTTTAACAAACACCTTATGGGCATCGTTTTATAAAACCCATTATTAAGTTCATGACTAACTATTTAGCCCAAAATTAAACAATTTTTGCAAGTTCATTATATCTAGTATGCATAATAACATCTAGATTCACTTCATGTAAGTCAACAACACTCGTTTAAATAGTCAAATTCTTAGTGTTCTTTATCATTTTACAAAACCCATTTTACACTTAGATGGGTGACCATGAATTTCACAATTATAAACATCAATTCAACAAGTATTTGACTAGGGTTTACTCCTAGACATGTTTTCATTACTAATTTCATCTGAACATCAATCATGCAAGTTCAGATTTCGATTTCACAAATCATCAAGAAGTTGAGATGAAACCAAATTGTAAATTTTGACATACCTTATGATCACTTCACTAAGATGATCATTAATTTATGCTTGGATATCAATTTGGATTCGATTTGGTCTCTCAATTTGATCAATTTTGATGATTAGGACTTGAGTTTTGGGGAGTCTCTCCTGGCTCCTGTGTTGTACGCGACCAGAACACACACAAGGTGTGTGTTTTGGTGTCAAATTTTGTTTTAATAATAATACTTTGCACTTGTTCAACTTTGGTCCCTTAACTTTATCTAAGTTTTTATAAAGGGTTATTTAACCAAGTTTTTCCTTATTTTTACAAGACTTGGAATTTAACTAGGTTATTTACTCCTAGTTACTTTATCTTGTTCTTTACCGACATAGAATTAATAATGAAAGATTTATATTTTCGGGGTGTTACACCTAGCAGAGATTATGTGGATTCGCAAGCTCCTAACTGAGATTGGCTTTCTTCCTACTACAGCAACCAAAATCATGTGTGACAATAAAGCTTCTATACAGATCTCAGAAAATCATGTCCAACATGATCGAACAAAACATGTGGAGGTAGATCGACATTTCATCAAGGAGAAATTGGAGGAAGGTATCATAGAATTCCCATATGTACAATCAGAAGATCAACTCGCAGATATTCTCACAAAAGCTGTCAACGGGAACGTTTTTAGTAGCTGCTTGAGCAAGTTAAGTATTGGTGATCCCACTACTCAACTTGAGGGGGAGTGACTGAAAGTGAATGATGTGTCGTAGTGTAGGGGCTAAATATGTAACTTGGTGTTCTATATAAACACCATTTCTTTGTAACCCTACTTTTTTTTTACAATACAATCTCAATACAAATCAAACCCGTGTTTGTTCTCTATACTAGACAACATGCACCTCCTTTATAACGACTCACATATTGTTGGAAGAAATTTCGACATTGTTGCACTTAACCTTCCTTTCAATGCAATTGCATAACCATAGATAATGCAATTGAACAACTCACATACATGGGACTTGGACAACTAGCCCAAAGTAGAAGGCAAATGGTCCAAACTTAATGTGGCCAAATCTGTCATTATCGTAATCTCATAATCCTTTTTGAATGGTAGATAATAATTTGCGAATACTAAAAATATCCTAGCAAGTATACAGAAACAATGGATACAATCCAGAATCAACTCAAGACCTCAGGAAAATAACGTGTTCGCCTTGATTTCTTCAACTATCAACTAAGTAGTTGCTGTCGCTGATTTGTCATTAAAAAAATTTCTTCCGTCTAGCCTCTCACTACTAGAAAACTACATTTTTCCTACAAATTTCCCATAAATGAATTCTTTTTACAATTTTCCTACAATTTTTTGAGCAAAAAAAAAAAAAAAAAAAACTAAAACGTTTCCACAAATTTCTTACAAAATTGCCACACAATAATCATTTGTAGCAATTTCGTCACAAAATTTCTAACCTTTTCGACAAAATTCTGACAAAAATTATAAAATTTTATATTATTTGTAACAACAACAAAATAAATAATTTAAAAAATGAAAAATATTAAATTTGTCAGAAATTTGTAGCAAATTTACACCAGTTGCTATATATTTCCTACAAAAAAAGTTATTTTATTTGTTATTTATCAGTTTTAGAAAAATAGATAATTTTAGAAAATAAAATGATAAGTTTGTAGGAAATTTGTAGCAAATTGACAGCAATTGCTATAAATTTCCTACAAAACGGCTATTATTCAACAAATTAAGAAGAAAACATAATTTAAAAAAATAAAATATTAGAGTTGTCGGAAATTTATGGCAAATTTACACCAGTTGCTACATATTTCCTACAAAAAAAAGTAATTTTATTTGTTACTTTTTTGACTAGGGTTTACTCCTACACATGTTTTCATTACTAATTTCATCTGAACATCAATCATGCAAGTTCAGATTTCGATTTCACAAATCATCAAGAAGTTGAGATGAAACCAAATTGTAAACTTTGACATACCTTATGATTACTTCACTAAGATGATCATTAATTTATGCTTGGATATCAATTTGGATTCGATTTGGTCTCTCCATTTGATCAATTTTGATGATTAGGGTTTGAGTTTTGGGGAGTCTCTCCTGGCTCCTGTGTTGTACGCGACCAGAACACACACAAGGTGTGTGTTTTTGTAACACCCCGAAAAATATTAAACTTTATATTAGAATTATAAAGTATAATAAATGAGAATTTACTAACTAGGAATTTTAACCTAGTTAGTTACAAGTCTAGAAATAGCTTATAAATAGGGTTAAAACAACTAAACTATAAGTTGAACAAAATGGAGGGGCCAAAGTTGTAAGAATTGAAACTATATTGTTAATTTTAATTAAAATCAAAAACCAAACACCATTTGAAGGTGTCTGGTCGCACAAGAGAAAGCCAGGGGCGATCCCCACTCTTCAAAACCCTAAAACTTCACTAAATCTGCAAATTGAAGGCTCAATTCAAGTTGAAATCGAAATTAGAGCTTAAAATCGTGATCCTCATCGCAAGAGGATTATAAGGTATGTAAAATCTGATGAAATCTCTTAACTTGAAATTTTCATGATTTTGGAAAATCTGAAATTAGATGTTGCATGTGTGTTATTTGGTTAGATTAGGGATGATATAGTGTCTAGAAGTGAAACCTAGACAACTACATGTGAAATCATGTCCAACTTCAGGAAAATTCCATGAACACCTTGAAGGTGGGTTGTGGGTTTTACAAGATGAAGATGAACACTAGGGTTTAGAATGATTATTCTAGTGTAATTCGATCATAGAAAGTGATTTCAGAAAAGTATGATGTTTAAATACTATATGAAGGCTTTATTGATGTTAAGTTAGCTAATTAGCAAGCTATGAACTTGAATATGAAAGATATAAAAATTCTGCCCTTATAGTGTTTGTAGAAATGCCTCAAAGAAGGCTTGAAACTGAACTGTTAAGTTAAAACGCATAATTATGATGTATGACAAAATGTGCGTTATGTATGTGAAACAAAGAGTTCTAAACATAAGGTGATTGAACTCTATAGGAAAGGAAGCCGGGGCATCTAGCGGGCAAACCGGTGTGGACGCACGTTTGAAGGGCTTGCTTTGAAGGTATGTAACTTGACCCGTTACATTAAGTAGATTTTGATGATTATATAATGCGTAATTGAATTTTAGAATAATAGTGGTTTTGAATTAAAGCGGTGATGTCGCTACATATAATAATAGGTCAAAGTTGGTTGGAACTCGTTGGTAGTCGTCACAAAGGAGGATTCCTTAGACGAGCCAAACGGGTCGGATAATCAAGTAAGGCATGGTTGATGCTCCGAAATATGATGGATTGATCTTTGATATTGGTTAATATATAACATATTAGAAATACGAGAATTTAATGTATTGGTATGCTAGAAAAGCGAAATCCGAGATTTGGGTTAGAGTGTAATGAATAAATCAAACGAAATATGGATTTCCAGGGACTACCGTAAGTTACGGTGGTACCGTAACTTACGGTAGAGGTCAGATGCTTACGGTGGTTTGCCCCTGTTTTACGGTAGACCAGAAATTTCCAGGACCTACCGTAACTTACGGTGACACCGTAAGTTACGGTGGAACCAGAAAAACTTATATTTTATTTTTCACAATTAGATGTTGGATCTCGTGTTTATATACTATATAACAATGTCAAAACTAATGTTTTAACGGTTTTGACCATAGGTGATGAAGTGGATCTTACGGATGGCGGTCAAGCGATTGATGAAGAACCGAACACATTTTGAAGCTTACGCAATGTTTTAAATCTTTAATAGACTTTGTGTATGGGTTGTAAACAATTGTTAAACGAGTTTTGGTAATGTTTTAACTTAGTCGTTAGTTGACTAAGGTTAATGCTACTTATAAATCTCCTCAATGAAAGTTATGTTATTTAATCAATATTTTATTTGTAATGGTATAATTTATTATTAAAATCAAGAAAATTAGACGGGTGTTACAGTTTTGGTGTCAAATTTTGTTTTAATAATAATACTTTGCACTTGTTCAACTTTGGTCCCTTAACTTTATCTAAGTTTTTATAAAGGGTTATTTAACCAAGTTTTTCCTTATTTTTACAAGACTTGGAATTTAACTAGGTTATTTACTCCTAGTTACTTTATCTTGTTCTTTACCGACATATAATTAATAATGAAAGATTTATATTTTTCGGGGTGTTACACCTAGCAGAGATTCTGTGGATTCGCAAGCTCCTAACTGAGATTGGCTTTCTTTCTACTACAGCAACCAAAATCATGTGTGACAATAAAGCTGCTATACAGATCTCAGAAAATCCGGTCCAACATGATCGAACAAAACATGTGGAGGTAGATCGACCTTTCATCTAAGGAGAAATTGAAGGAAGGTATCATAGAGCTCCCTTATGTACAATCAAAAGATCAACTCGCAGATATTCTCACAAAAGCTGTCAACGGGAACGTTTTTAGTAGCTGCTTGAGCAAGTTAAGTATTGGTGATCCCACTACTCAACTTGAGGGGGAGTGTCGGAAAGTGAATGATGTGTCGTAGTGTAGGGGCTAAATATGTAACTTGGTGTTCTATATAAACACCATTTCTTTGTAACCCTACTTTTTTTTACAATACAATCTCAATACAAATCAAACCCGTGTTTGTTATCTATACTAGACAACATGCATCTCTTTTATAACAACTCACATATTGTTGGAAGAAATTTCGGCATTGTTGCACTGACCCTTCCTTTTAATGCAATTGAATAACCATAGATAATGCAATTGAACAACTGACAGACATGGGACTTGGACCACTAGCCCAAAGTAGAAGGCAAATGGTCCAAACTTAATGTGGCCAAATCTGTCATTATCGTAATCTCATAATCCTTTTTGAATGGTAGATAATAATTTGCGAATACTAAAAATATCCTAGCAAGTATATAGAAACAATGGATACAATCCAGAATCAACTCAAGACCTCAGGAAAATAACGTGTTCGCCTTGATTTCTTCAACTATCAACTAAGTAGTTGTTGTCGCTGATTTGTCATTAAAAAAATTTCTTCCGTCTAGCATCTCACTACTAGAAAACTACATTTTTTCCTAGAAAAGTTTCCTACAAATTTCCCACAACTGAATTCTTTTTACAATTTTCTTACAATTTTTTGACCAAAAAGAAAAAAAAAACTAAAACGTTTCCACAAATTTCCTACAAAATTGTCACACAATAAGCATTTGTAGCAATTTCGTCACAAAATTTCTAACCTTTTCGACAAAATTCTGACAAAAATTATAAAATTTTATATTATTTGTAATAACAACAAAATAAATAATTTAAAAAATTTAAAATATTAAATTTGTCAGAAATTTGAAGCAAATTTACACCAGTTGCTACATATTTCCTACAAAAAAAGTTATTTTATTTGTTATTTATCAATTTTAGAAAAATAAATAATTTTAAAAAATAAAATGATAAGTTTGTCGGAAATTTGTAGCAAATTGACAACAATTGCTACAAATTTCCTACAAAACGGCTATTATTCAACAAATTAAGAAGAAAACATAATTTAAAAAAAATAAAATGTTAGAGTTGTCGGAAATTTGTAACAAATTTACACCAGTTGCTACATATTTCCTACAAAAAAAAGTTATTTTATTTGTTACTTATCAGTTTTAGAAAAATAGATAATTTTAGAAAATAAAATGATAAGTTTGTAGGAAATTTGTAGCAAATTGACAGCAGTTGCTACAAATTTCCTACAAAACGGCAATTATTCAACAAATTAAGAAGAAAACATAATTTAAAAATAAAATAAAATATTAGAGTTGTCGGAAATTTGTAGCAAATTTACACCAGTTGCTACATATTTCCTACAAAAAAAAGTTATTTTATTTGTTACTTATCAATTTTAGAAAATAAAATGATAAGTTTGTAGGAAATTTGTAGCAAATTTACCGCAGTTGCTACAAATTTCCTACAAAACGGCAATTATTCAACAAATTAAGAAGAAAACATAATTTAAAAAAATAAAATATTAGAGTTGTCGGAAATTTGTAGCAAATTTACACCAGTTGCTACATATTTCCTACAAAAAAAGTTATTTTATTTGTTACTTATCAATTTTAGAAAAATAGATAATTTTAGAAAATAAAGTGATAAGTTTGTAGGAAATTTGTAGCAAATTTACAGCACTTGCTAAAAATTTCCTACAAAACGGCTATCATTCAACAAATTAAGAAGAAAACATAATTTAAAAAAAATAAAATATTAGAGTTGTCGGAAATTTGTAGCAAATTTACACCAGTTGCTACATATTTCCTACAAAAAAGTTATTTTATTTGTTACTTATCAATTTTAGAAAAATAGATACTTTTAGAAAATAAAATGATAAGTTTGTAGGAAATTTGTAGCAAATTTACAGCAGTTGCTAGAAATTTCCTACAAAACGGCTATTATTCAACAAATTAAAAAGAAAACATAATTTAAAAAAAAATAAAATATTAGAGTTGTCGGAAATTTGTAGCAAATTTACACCGGTTGCTACATATTTCCTACAAAAAAAAGTTATTTTATTTGTTACTTATCAATTTTAGAAAAATAGATACTTTTAGAAAATAAAATGATAAGTTTGTAGGAAATTTGTAGCAAATTTACAGCAGTTGCTATAAATTTCCTACAAAACGGCTATTATTCAACAAATTAAAAAGAAAACATAATTTTAAAAAAATAAAATATTAGAGTTGTCGGAAATTTGTAGCAAATTTACACCAGTTGCTACATATTTCCTACAAAAAAAAAAGTTATTTTATTTGTTACTTATCAATTTTAGAAAATAAAATGATAAGTTTGTAGGAAATTTGTAGCAAATTGACACAAGTTGCTACAAATTTCCTACAAAACAGTTGTTTAAAGAAAAAAAACATGGTTTGAAAATATAAAATGTTAAGTTTGTCGAAAATTTGTAGCAAATGAACATCAATTGCTACTGATTTCCTACAAAAAGGTTATTTTAATTTATCAATTTAGAAAAAAACATATAATTTTAAATTATAAAATGTCAAATTTGTAGGAAATTTGTGGCAACTATACTCATACCTCATACCATAATATACGATATATTATACGATACTATATTGTGTTGTACCATACGATACAATCTTATACAGTACCATACGATACGATACAATCCTACACTACACGACACGACACTACACGACACGACGCAACATGACACGACAGTATACTATACGATATAGTATACTATATTACATTGTGCGATACCATACGGTCCTATACTCTACAACACTACACTATAGTGTACGATGCTATCATATACTATACAATACTACACTATAATATATTATACCATAGTATACTATACTATATTGTAAGATACAATATGATCATATACTATGCTACACTACACTATACTATATTGTAATATACTATACTATACTATAATATACTATATTGTACGATACGATACGATACGATCCTGTACTATGCAAAACTACACTACAGTGTACTGTACTGCACTATATTGTACAAACATATCATGATTTTAAACCGAGGGTTGGTCCTATAATGATTCCGAACGTTACCACCCCGAATCCCTTGTGTAACGAATCGAACCGATACGGACGATTTCTTACCGCATAGCACGGGCAAGATGCATTTAATTTTATATAATTCTTCTGATAAATAGCCTATGCAAAGAAAATATCAAACCCGCCAGAGACGTATCATGATTTTCTAAGACTATGTGTAGTCATAAAGCCCATTTGGGGGCGTTATACGACACGTGGCGAAATACGTAAGAGAAGGGCTTTATGGGGCGTTATATCAAAATAGGGTGTAGTGGTAAGGGGGTTATATAACCCCTTCAATTATACATACATATGTATGTATATATATGTGTGTGAGTGGGAGGAAACATGCCGGAGAATATTACGCCGCGAAGGAGATCACGCCGGAGAAGAAAAACCACCCCATAGCGCCCACCGTAGTGGTGTTGGAGGCGCTATGGGGACGCTATGTTTGATTTGGGCGGTATATCACACTCCAGTACGCATGGGCTAAGAACATGAGTAGTGGCGAGACATGTGAAATGTTATTTTACGTTATTTGGCGTTCACGTCATCAAGACCATTTGAGTAGGTAAAATGTTGTAGTAGTGAGGCATGTGAAATTAATGAGTTATAAATCGAAAACAATATTAGGACCGGGTAACATTCACTAGCCAACGACTAGTTTTTATTTTTTATTTTTATTACAATCTTCATCTCGTGGCCTAAACCATCTGATTGCGGTTTTGACATTTGGATGCTTGGTTACGTTTTTCATGTTCATCTATTAAAATCTGTAACATTTCATCGAGCTCCTTAGATAACGACTTAGAGCGTTTAGCCAAGCCCTAAGCATATGCATCAAATAGAAAGGTTAAATTGGTTGTGACAACTCAATTTTCCACAAATTTCCCACAACTCAATTTGTTTTACAATTGTATACTATATTACATTGTGCGATACGATATGGTCCTATGCTATACAACACTACACTATACTATACTGTACGATGATATCATATACTATACAATACTACACTATAATATATTTTACCTTATAGTATACGATACTATACTATATTGTAAGATACGATATGATCATATACTATGCTACACTATACTATATTATACTATATTGTAATATACTATACTGTAATATACTATATTGTACAATACGATCCTGTACTATGCAAAACTACACTACAGTATACTGTACTGTACCGCACTATATTGTACGATATAATACGATACCGTGATGAACTACCAGTATTCGCTTTTAATCTAAAAGGCGTACAAACATATCATGATTTTAAGCCGAGTGTAGGTACTAGACCTATAACGATTCCGAACGTTACCACCACGAATCCCTTGCGTAACGAATCGAACCGATGCGGACGATTTCTCGCCGCATAGCACGGGCAAATCCTGCTAGTTATATTAGACGATTCTATACTATATTGACACTTTTTTTCACACGTTACCTAAAAAAAGTTCCAATAAATATCATATAAAATAGAAAAAATATATAAGTTGTACAATATCTATTTAATGTTTTCATTGGACTAACTTCTTTAGATTTGCCGTCTTTTTTGACCGAAAGTACGAATTAATGACCAAACATTTTTTATTCTGATTTTGTTAGCTACACCAATATGTGAAGAGTATAAAATTAATTATTAAAATAACGGTTAGCTAGATGCATTTAATTTTAGATAATTGTTCAGATAAATAGTCTATGCAAAGAAAATATTAAACCTGCCAGAGACGTATCACGATTTTCTAAGACTATGTGTAGTCATAAAGCCCATTTGGAGGCGTTATGCAACACGTGGCGAAATGCGTAAGAGATGGGCTTTATGGGGCGTTATATCAAAATAGGGTGTAGTGGTAAGGGGGGTTATATAACCCCTTCAATTACACATACATATGTATGTATAATACTTTGGATTATTAAAACTCTATTCACTATGTACTAAACCGAGAGTTAAATTGAATAAAAATGGTACTAAATCTCAGTTATTTGGTTTTATTTTTTTTTTTCATAAAAGAAGTTGCTATAAGTGGAGTCGCACGTGCTTTATATTTTATTTTTCATCATGTCTAGAGGGGGCAATCTTGACCCAAAGCCTTCCGAGTGGGTTAGTTTGGGTTACTTTTAAAATTGTATGGGTTGGTTTTGGTAAAATATTTTAACTAAATGGGTCACAATGGGTCACTTGAAATTCTATCTTGTTATTTTCTGGTCAAATCGGGTCGACAACATTAAAGAAATGGGTCAATGTGGGTTAGTGTCTTAAAGAAAAGGGGCAGGTTTCGGGTCGGTACGAGTTTCGTACTGTTTTGACCCGTACCATTTCGACATGAACCGTTTCGCCGCGTACCGTTTCGAATTGAACCATTTCGAGCCGTACCGTTCTGACCCGTACCATTTCGAATCGAACCGTTTCGACGCGAACCGTTTCGACCCGTACAGTTTCGACCCGTACCGATCAATTTCTTCATCCAAACATTTCTTAGTTTTTTTTCAAATACTCCAAACAATCACAACACTCGATTAATTGCTGAGATTCTCCTCGGTAAAAACTGGCGGAAACATCAAAAACCAAAAACCGACATTTCGGTTTCGGTTTTGCTTTTGCCTAAAAACCGAACCGAACCGTGCACACCCCTAATGAAAACATTAGCGGGTTGGGTAGCGAGTCAAAATGAGTGATATGGTGCTCGATTTGATGCAAATTATTTTTTTCCCGACTCACCCTAATTTTTATCATTACAACATTGGAACACCGAAAAATGGCAAAAAAAGTCAGTAGCCGGGAGAGCAAGCAGCAAAAATGACTTGTGTCGTCATACAGGCGGGTCAATACGATTTGATCAACATCATATCAACTTGGTAAGCTAAATATTATTAACTATCTCTATATTTAACACTTATAATTTACAATACTCCTTTTTGTGTAGGACAAAGAAGCGGGTAAAACAGTTGGATACAAGAAAGTATTGTTACAGACCCACGCCACTAAGAGGTGCAAAAAAATGTTACAAGATGGGGAGATAAGTGAAAATGATTTTGCGTCATTGGAGTTTGTTACCGACCGTGCAAAGCGTTCATATGTAAGCTCTCTTCTATCAATCATATAACATATATGAATTATGGTGTCACTTTTACCGGGTGATAACTTTCACTTGATAAAATTATAGGTCGCATACTCGCAACAACTTAAAGATTTGTATGGGGACGTGGATTGCGATGATTTAGACTTGTGGGAAAGTTTGCATCCTAAGTGTAAGGGTCGCAAGATGTTCGGGATAGGATCTTCTGATCCTGATTTTCTGGTGACCGGAAAAAAAATCATCTACAATTTGCGGTTCTAACGATGATGCCCGACACTCGCAAGAGGTATCATTATTTATTCTTGTTATTTAGATAGCATAAACATTTTTAAGATAGTCCTATTAGTGAAGGTAATAGTTTAGGCTTTAAATGGGAAGAATGAGTTTGCTGATATGGGTTTCATATGGTCGTATTGAAGGTAGCTTGTTTGTGATTGATTGAGTACATTGCTGGTTGAATAGGTTTGTTATGGGCGGGTTTGGGTCGTGGGTCAGAATGGGCCGTGCGGGTCAGAATGGATCGGGTCAGAATAGGTTATTTTTAAACAGGGTTAATTTGATTCGGGTTAGAATGGGTTCACATCAATTTTGATTTGGGTCAGAAGGGTTCATTTTCAAGGTTCATTTGGTTTGTGTTAGGAGTTATTACAAAATAAGCACGAGTCAAGATGATTTTTACTACTCATGTATAAATATGTTTAATAAAAGTAAAATTGCAAGAAACATAAGGAATTGCGTACTTATAATACTTTTTAATAATTTATTAAAATAATTAAGTACAAATAAATAACAACATTTTAATATGATATTTCATTTTTTTTAATATGTTGTGTGTTTGTATTTTGTTATAAGGGATTTTTACGTTGTTAGTTAGATTTTTGTAGGGTTGTGTTGATCGACCTGTTCGGGTTGATATGTGATGATTACGGTTTTATAATTTTCAGCTTCAAAAAGTTCAGGCGGAACTAGAAAGAGAGCGTGAGGCTCGACAAAACATAGAAGCCCGTTTCGAACTATTTCAACAAGAGCGTGAAAAAGAGCGGGCCGACCAAGACGTATGGCGAAAAAATATGAAAGAAATGGTGAAAAACATCGGAAAGAAGTAAACAAAGCTCTCGTTTTGTTAAATATTGGAATGTTGGATTAGTTTTGAATCAAAAAACTTGCTCTTAATTAGGATTTTTTTGTGTGTTTTGAATGTTTTAGAATCTTGCTTGTTGCAAATGTTTTATAATTTTGCTTGTTGCAATTTTTTTTGGAATATTTTATATTTTGCTGCATTTTTTATACAAAAATGGTTTTTTAAAATTCAGATTTGTTATTTTGTTACAAATCTTTGTCACAAATCTGTCGCAGAAGAGTTTTATAGTTTGTAGGAATTTTGTCGCATAAGGGTTTTATAATTTGTAGGAATTTTGTCGCAAGAACGTTTTTAACTGTTTGTAGGAAATTTGTAGCTATATTAAAAAATATATTTTTTAGTTGTAGGAAATTTGTCGCAAACTGTTTTGATAGCTTTGTAGGAAATTTGTTAGAAACCGTTAGTTTTATAGATAATTCGTAGCAAATTGTTTAGAGAAAATTTATAAATTTGTAGGAAACTTGTGGAAAGTTTTATGATTTGTAGGAAAATTTGTCGCAAGAAAGTTTTATAATTTGTAGGAATTTTGTCGCAGAAAAGTTTTATAATTTGTAGGAATTTTGTCGCAAGAACGTTTTATAATTTGTAGGAATTTTGTTGGGAAAATAAAAAATTATGAAGATTTTTTTAATAATGTTATTAATTTTAAAAATAAAATATCATAAAATAATATAAGAAAAGGCAAAAACGTGGAAGAATTGTCGGAATTTTGCAAGAAGAGGGATTTGTCAGTATTTTGTAGCAAATTTTGCGACGAGAGATTTTGTAGAAATTTTGTAGCAGATTTTGTCATATTTTTGTAGCTAATCCGGTTACCCACAAGTTTATTTCCTATGAATTTTTTTGTAGGAAATTTGTAGGTAAGGCCAATTTCAGACAAATTTGCTACAAATTTGGTTGTCACAAACTTGGTAATTTTCTAGTAGTGTCTTGCTAGTCTGGAAGGTTTATGTTTTATTCAGATCCTGCCGTTCAAAAAAAATCATCATTCGTAACTGTAAATATAGTTATCTCCAAATAGAATGTAAAGGAAAGAAACAGGAAATGTAAAAAATTTAAAGGAGGGTCACAACTATAATATTAGGGTGAAGGGAGTGGTTAAACATGTGAAAGTGGCAAACTTTAAAATGGACCAATCAGAGAGTGCCACGTCAGAGAGGGTAAAAAGTTTAAACTTTGCTGAAAAGTGTTGGCAATGGTTTAGACACTTGAAAGTGGCAAACTTTTTTTTTGTTTTTTTTTTAAATTATATGTTAAATAAAAACAAATAAAACATTAAATTAATAAAAAAAACAATTACACTAAAATGAAACTTAAAAAAAAAAAACTTAAAATTCATAAAAATTACACGACACTAAAACAACGCAACCCCTAAAAAAATTAAAAATTACACTACTCTTCGTCGGAATCAACCAACAGGTGGGGCAAATCTTGACTTGCGAGATGAACCGTGAGATCGTGTTTAAGTCTCCAATGCGTATCTTCATCCATTAGCTCGCCCAACACCCTATCATCAAACGCGGGCTCGACCGGAGGATCCCGAATGTGTACTGGTGCAATCGCGTTTCCGTCGTCTTTTAAAATCATGTTGTGTAAAATAATACACGTGTACACAACATTCCTAATTTTTTTAACCGTCTTTGCTCGCATCGGCCGATTCAAGACACCCCATTTTGACTTCAAAACCCCAAAAGCCCTTTCGACGTCTTTTCTTGCCGCCTCGTGTTGCCTTTTGAACATCTTTTCGTCTACTTCTTGAGGGTATGGGATCGATTTCACAAACACGGACCATTTTGGGTAAATTCCATCCACGAGCAAATAACCACGTTTGTAATAATGGTTGTTGACGTAAAATGGACATTTTGGCGCGGTTCCGTTTCGTTCCGTTAAGAATAACGGCGATTGTCCTAGCACATTGATATCGTTCTGCGAACCCGGTGGACCGCAAAAAGCATGCCAAATCCATAAATCTTGAGACGCCACTGCTTCGAGCATAACAGTCGGGTATCGGTGATCTCCTCTCATATACTGCCCTCGAAGCTCGGTGGGACACATTCGCCAGACGAAATGGGTGCAATCAAGGCTACCGAACATACCTGGAAGATGATGTTGTTCTTCATGTGCGTCGTATAACAGTGACATGTCGTGGCTTGTCGGCCTACGTAAGAACTCCGAACCATATATTCTGCAAACCGTTTCGCAAAAATATTCTAGGCACTCGCGGGAAGTTCTTGCGGCCATATGCAAGTACTCGTCTCCTTCGTCTGGAGGGTTACCGGTTGCGAGCTGTTTAATAGCTGATGTAATCTTTTGCAGCGGCGTAAAGCTCCTCCGACCTCGCGCATCGTAGGCCTCTTGAAAGTATGCGTCATTCGCTTCCACGGCGGTCACAATATTTAAAAACAACCGTTTCGACATACGGAACCTTTGGCGAAAAATTGCGTCGTTGTATTTCGGGTCTTCGACAAAATAATCCGCCATGAGGGTCTCGTGCCCAACCTCCCGCTGACGTTCAATGTATCTCCTTTGGTTTGATGTACCGGAGTCTTGTAGTTCGGCTTCTTCGAGTAGATTTTGGAAAAAAAGAATGCTATCATCGAACGAGTCGTCGCTACTATCGGGTGGAAACCACAACGGGAAATCATCCGCCATTTTGCGTGGCAATACTTGGGTTAGTGTTTTGTATTTTTTGGTTTGATTTGGGGGTGATTTTGTAGAATATATAGGATTAAAATGGGTTTGTTTTGAATATATAGGGTAAAAGTTGAAAAAATAATTTTTTTTTATTTTGAACGGCATATAGCCGTTATGTGGCAACGGTCAACATGCAAGTTGCATGTTTGTCGATCGGTGATGGGTAGCCGAGAACCAACGTTTGCCGCGCGGGTTGAAGGGGTGGCGGCGGTGTTGCCGCTCGGCAATCGGCTTTGCCGATTGCTTTGCCGTGCCACTCCCTTCACCCTTAGATGACATGATATATATAAGTCTTTCTTTTTTTCAATATTATATGTTAACCCCGTGTGAACGTGATTTTAACATATATGAGTTTTTCCAAACATGTAATAACATTTGTTTCGATTGATTTTAACATATATGAGTTTTTCCAAACATGTAATAACATTTGTTTCGATATTTATTTGTAGTAATACTAAATTAACTGATTTAAATATACAATTCTTGTGTGATTTTTGTAAGATCCTGTTATATTAATATATAAAAGAGTTTCACCACTAATACATAATTCACCTCCTGCTTGATTATGAAATGGTACATTTACATGCATTACCTGCTAGTGGAGCTGGGATGCATTCGGCTGCTGGATTATCAGTCGATGCTGGTGGGTCTAAAATGATTAAGCCACTAAGCCTTGCTCCACCACCTATTACCTCCACAATGAGTAGAACTTCCGAAACCCGAGAAAGTTAAGCTGCTAAGCCTGTAGGAACCGTTCGCGTAAATTAAATAAAATAAACAAATTTTATTACAAGATTACAATTCAGAAATTAAGAAAGCTGAAAAACTAATACAATTACAACTGAATAAAAGAAAATACAAGAAAAGAGTAGAAGAAGAATGGCTGAGGCACGTGTCCACACACTTCCCTTAAAACAAATTCCGAGTCTCACAAGAGTACTCGTTTTGTTTCCCAGGGTACAACAGCCGGAGCAGAAGTACTGCCGGAGATGGCCTACAACCCGAAGGCTACCTTGAACCTTGCAGGAAGAAGATGATCAGAAGTGTGTAGGAAATTGTTTGCATAAGGCTGTTGTTGCTGGTGTCTTCTGCAGCTGGGTATGGAGCTGTATTTATACAGCTCCTAAGTCGAAACAGTCGAAACGGAATTAAAGAGAGGTATAAATTGCATTAAACGTCTTCAATGCAATTTAATACGTCATTTAATTCTTAGTCAAAGACTATTAACTCGTCAGTTTCGAAGCTGAACTGTAACTACACAGTCATTCAATGCTGTAAGCTTCTACGCGCGCGCGCGCAAGTCACACTGGTGCGCGCGCGCCCAGGTCTGCACGCTCATGCGCGGTGCGTCCTTTTGGCTCACTGCCATTCGCGCATGCGCCACGTCACCTGTGAGCCTATACGAGCACGCCACACAGTCGTGCCGTATTGGCTCACTCTGGTGCGCCGCGCACGACACATCAGGGCCCATGCACCATGCGCAACCGTGCCCCTTCAAGCCACATGTACTCGCGCGCGGACTGCCACGTCACGCGCCTCGAACCTGCACGCCAACTTCAACCACTTGCAGCCCCTGTGATCCACCACGCACAAGTGGTCAAAAATACAAAGGCGGCTCTCAAGCGGCTCGCGGCGATGCGAGCGTGCGAAGTGCAAAGTGCGCCATCAAAGGAACAGATAATTAAAGCCAAAACTGGATCAGAGCAGTGGATCCAGAATAAGCAGATGTTATATATACAAGTCTCTCCCCATGAAACTGGTTTCAACATCTGCTGACCTGCTATCTACTGATCATACAAACTGCTGACCTACAACTGCTGATCAAAGACTGATGAAGACTGAAAGCCCTGCTGTTCAATCTACTGCTATGGGTCAAGCTCTGCTGATCATGACAAGTACTGCTGGGTTCACATCAGTGGAAGGATGCAGCAGTAGTTTAGATGTTTTTATGTAATGAATTGTAATAACAGTAGTTAGCACAGCAGAGGTTGTAGAGATCAGAGGTTAGAGTTTGTTAGGAGGTTAGATGTCACTTTCATGGTGACGTCAGCTTAGATGCTTCAGTGGTTTGCTCGTGCCTATAAATAGAACAGTGCTTTATACTGTTCTATTAGCTCTTTCACCATCTTCTTCCTGCACGAACAAATCTCTGTGAGCTCAGGCTGAGGGGGGGTTTGTTACATACTTGCAATTGTAATTGAATCTTGTAATAAATTCAAGCATTCGGTTCAATGATAAACTTGAATGTTAAAAGCAATTCTCCTGTTTGATTGTGAAAAGTTTGCTTCCATTACATTCCACTGTACTACTCATTCATAGTTCATTTTAATTCAAACACAAATCAAAATCAAAACCAAACTCAGATCCTAACAATTGGTATCAGAGATTGGACAGTCAAATTTGATTTAACAATCATTTTGACATAAATAGTTCAGCTCATAATAGTTGATACTGATAGTTTGTTCGTTTTGTTGAAAAATAGAGCAAGGTTTAATCACCATCAAAAGTTGATTAATCAGTGCCTGTAAAATAACCAGGATGACGTCACAATCATAAGATGATAAGAATAACATTGGCTCTCTTTTCAAACCACCCATGCTTAAACGTAAAGAATACAACATCTGGGAGAGAAGGATGGGTCACATCCTTGCTCAACAGAACACTGGATGTTAGAGGTCTGTTGTTTTTGGTCCCCATGTTCCTATGGTGCCAAGTGCTGAGGATGCAAAGAAGTTCGTACCAAAACCAACTGAAACTATACTGAAACTGATTTTCAAAAGTTCGAACTCGATGTCAAAGCATTTATCATCATAGCATCTGCATTACCCAATGAGATCTATGTTGGACTGTTACATTTTAACAGTGCCAAAGAGCTATGGGATGCACTGAAGGAACAGTTTGGGGGAACAGAAGAAGTTATTGAAAACAACAGGGAAATTCTGAATCAACAGTATGAAACATTTTGTCACATCAAGGGTGAATCATTGACTCAGCAGTTTGAGCGATTCAGTTGTTTCATTAGTGAACTAAGGCTTGTTAAAGTAACATTTCCAAATTCAACTCAAAATAGCAGGTTCCTTAGATCACTACCAGAAAAATGGGATACCATTGCATTTGTCACTAGAAACTCTGCCGAGTTCAAAGATCTGACCCTGACCCAACTTCATGGTAGACTCCTGACCTATGAAAGGGAGTTAAACCAGAAAAAGAAGTTGCAAGAGTCTGGCAAAGTTGCTGATGATTATTCATTCGGTAGCACATCTCTTTTTGGTCAGGAAGAATCTGGTAGCAGTAGTAAGGATCAGGGTTATGATCACTTTATTGATATAACTGCTGGTGGAAATTTTAACAACCCTGATCCTCACTCTGCAAATTATGCTTTTACTGCAAATTGTGAAAACCAGATGTCAGATAACTTGTGCTTTGAACTCAATGATTTGCAACACTTTGATCCTACTGACTTAGAAGAGATGGACATTTTGCATCAATTGGCTTTGCTTAGTGTAAGAACAAGCAAGTTCTACAAAAGAACAGGGAGAAAATTCCCAGGGTTACATGGGAATTTAAGGGTTGGGTTGGATAAGTCAAAAATTAAGTGCTATAAGTGCAATAGGCTAGGTCATTTTGCTAGAAAATGCAGGAGTCAAACCACTGGTCCAATAATAACTCATCCTAGCTCAAATCCTAGACCACAAAATCAAAGCACTGTGCACTATACCCAATATACCCCTGCATCCCATGTTAACACTACTCATTATGCTGCAACCCCTGTGCCTGTGCATTATGTTCAAACCACTGTTCCACAAATTTAGTATGTTCAAGCCCCTGTCCCTCAGGCACAAGTGCAACCTGTTGCACCTCAACAAGCTGCTCCAACAGTGGTACAACCAGATCAATAAAGCTTTTTCACCCAAGGCTTTGTTGAGTGGAGCAGCATGCCTGATGAGCTTGGTGATGAAAATTTT
Organism: Helianthus tuberosus; assembly: GCA_030545235.1. Classification (NCBI taxonomy): domain Eukaryota; kingdom Viridiplantae; phylum Streptophyta; class Magnoliopsida; order Asterales; family Asteraceae; genus Helianthus; species Helianthus tuberosus. The sequence continues at coordinate 11,108,617 of CM060440.1, forward strand.
GCACTCTATGCTTTTAATGATCCTTCTTACGATGAATTTTGTTTGATGGCATTAGAGTCAATACCAGAAGGGGTAGAAACTGAAGGTGAACAACTAAGTGCTGAAATAGTGGATGAAGTGACTGAAGCAGTGGTTACTGCAGTTGCTGGTGAACTACTGCTGGGAGAAAATTCAGAAACCCTGATTGAACCACTGTCTGACCCCTGGTCCAAAGAAGACAAGGAAGAGAAGAAAGCAGGTGAGAAAGATGTAAGAGCTGATGATGAAGATGATCATCAATGTGATTGTGCCATGATGGCTGCTGCTAAGGTATCACCTCAAGTTCTTGAAAAACTGTGTTCAGACAAATGCATTATTGCATTTGCTAACATCAGAGAGGTAAATGAAAACCTTAGGGATAAAATCTTAACTGATGAAGTCAAATTTGAAAAGTCATTAAAAGAACTTAGAAACAAATTGGCTGAAAAAGATAAAGAGATCAGCAGTCTCAAAGAAGAGCAGGGCATAACCAAAACTCAACTCCAAACTATGGTAGAAAAATACCAAGTTTGCAAAAAGGAGTTGGAGTCCACTCAGATCACCTGTGAGAGATGGGTGGAATCTTGCAAAGGGTATGAGGTTATGCTCGAGAAACAGCTTGAAAGCAATGTCAAGTTTGGTATAGGATATAGAAAATATGATGATCTTGAAAACACTGCTATCAAACAAGCTGGTTCAACATAAATAATTCCAACCAACAAGAATGGCCAAGAAGTAAAAATTACTGACAAACTTGATAACAAAATCACTCTGGAAAGATCATCAGTGGGGTCCTCGACTTTTGAGGAAATTGAGAAATACCAATTTAAACCCACATGGTCTGATGACTGTGACATTCTTGAAAATTTCAAGCCTATGGACTTTACAACCACTAATGGTGTCACAGCTCCAAAAGCTAAGGTCATTCCTATCAAAGATATCCCAACAGTGGTTCAAAACTCTATTGTAAAGGAATCTGAGAAAAGGAAGAAAAGAGAAAATATCAAAAACCTTGTTTTGCTCAAAAATTACCGAAGCAATTTAGTGATCAAACTTAGTTTGTGAGGTAGTGTGCTATGTAAATGTGTAAAAATGTGTTAACTTTGTTGAAGATGTAAACAGTTTCAGGATATAGCTCCGGGATGCAGAACTATATCAATTTGTAAACGAAATGCAAGTAAAGTAAAAATTGACACGAGATGTACGAGGAAAGCCCTTGATCTTTCTAGATCGCCGGCATAAAACCTCGGGAGCTGACAATCGTCGGCTGCCTTGTTCTTCTTATTGCTTGAATAACCAGGATACAGTGCAGGATAATGCTCGGATCAAATCTAAGTGTTACAATGATTGTGATTTGTGAGTGTTTGTGATTGAAATGGTGATCGTAGCTGCAATGTGTGTGTAAAAGTGGACGGGATTATGTGTCCCCACCTATTGATCCAGTACTCCTATTTATAGTTACAAGAAATAACAAACTATGCTAAAAATCCGGGATATTGCTCTATTATTCCGGGATCCTGCGAATATTCCCTTTTGACCATTGTAAACCCCTTCTCCAAGCTTCCAACGTCTTTCTTGTAACCACCTTGACCTATTCTTCAGGGAGACCAAGCCTCATGACCGTTTGTACCTTGCAGCCAAAGCAAATCATTAACAGCACGCAGGATACCCTCGCAGGATGTTACTAATATCCTGGTCCAGTATCCTGGCAGCAAAAATAGACATATAAAGTCAAGATATAATTTCGGGATATAGGTTAGAAAATTCCACCCACAACAATTGTCCCCTAAAATACAGCTGTTGTGATCCTTTGATCTTAATAGATGTATTTTTCCGACGTTATCTGAAGTCTTAATGGATAGAGATGTGATGTGACCTGATACAACTTTCAAGGCTAGTATTTCTCATAGTTAGCTATCTTCGCCCTATATCTTCTACTTTCTTCTTGTTAATTATCACATTGTACCGGACCATTCAGGTATTCCCTCTCTCTCTATTCTTTCTTTGTGCATCTTTTCCGTCGTTTCCGATCTCATGGCAAAACGCACTCGTTCATGCTCCGGCGACTCCTAGCCAACCTTCACGGCACACAATCTGCTTGGCAAGCCCGAGAAAGAGGTTTGCAATTTTGATAATGCCGACATGGCCGCTCTACGTGCCTCTGGAGCCTTCCCTGATGGTACGTCATCTGGCCATTTGATTGGAACATCCGGTCAGATTTTTCTTCAGCTGAGTGGGTTTGTTTTTTGGCTTAGTCACTCAAGTTCAAGTTAGCATTCATCCTCCAATACGTCGGGTAAGGATGTTTGTTTTAAATGCATCTCTGCACATGTTTGGTTAGTTGATGTATTAACATATAAAAATTGAAATTACTTCCCTTTTATGTAGATTCCAGCAAACTTGTTCCAATTTTCGATCTGGAAGAGCTTGACAGTTTATCGGCAACCGTTCCAGTAAAGAAAGAGCCTAGCTCCAAGCCTTCCATAGCATCCAAGCCATCAACTAGTTCTAAACCTGCAGCCATGCCCAAGCCTTCCTCAGCAGCGAAGCTCCGTGCTTCTAGTTCCCGTAAGAGGAAAGAATCTGATTCGCTTGTCATCGCTGAAGTCTTTTCCTATGAGAACCTTGGTTTCATGGAATCTAGCCATTTCACAACTTTTTCCTTAACCAGGTAAATGTCCTTATCCTACATCCTGCACACATATGCTAAATCGATACCCTGGTCAGATTATATTAACAATACCTGAGTTCTGTTTTGTAGGGTCTTGAGCGTCTGACGCATCTCTACACCGAAGCTTGTGAAACAACGAAGATCTCAGAGGCCAAGTTGAAGAAAGCTAAGATCACTATCGTGGATCAGGGGAAGATCGTTGCAGCCAGGTCACAACATTATGAAGATAAGTTAAAAAAGGTGACTCTGGATGCCGAAACTGCAGTGAAGAAGGCCACTAAGATCAAGCTGGTTGTCGCCGAGGTCCAACATAAGCAAGATATGGCTTCATTCAGGGATGGCCTCAAGGGTTCCGTCGTAATTTCCCTTCTTCAGGCCAGGCTTAAGATGGTTTATGAAGACAGGATAGCGGGCTTTAAATGCCTAACCTGGACCGCTGATGTCTGGGAGAAGAAACTGAAGGATCTTGGTTGTAGTCCTGTGACGTATCCTGCCAAGCCGGAGATTAGCGAATCCTCCAAGGAGGGTGAGATGGCGGAAGAAGCTGGTGATGGTGGATCTGGTGCTACCCCGTGAGCGGGTGGCAAAGTAAGCGATGATGGATATTTATGCCTATGCCGGAGCCCGCTTTTTTAAGTTCAATGGTTGTTGGTTGTTGAACACTTTTCTTTTTCTTGCATGTTGAACGATTTACTTTCCTGCACTTTAGACATTAGTACAATATGATGACCAAGGGTGGAGGGATCCTGAGTTTCAGGATGAAGCCCTTGATCATCAATTAGTATGCTTAATTTTGAACATTCTAACAATTGAAGGGGGAGGTATCTTGGGTTCCAAGACGAAGCCTTCAATTGTTAAGTAAGTATGGCAAAAAACGAATTTGTGCTTTTGGCGGATGGGTCTCAGTTTGAGATGAAACCAAAAGCACAAACTTTTGCTATGTTAACAATATAACCTTTTTATGACCTTATCTATCATTGTCCGTTTTCTATTCTTGTTATGCATTGCTTAGTTTGAATATGATTTCAATGTTCCAAACTTAGTGTAATATTTCAAATGTCCTGACCAAATGTCCTGAAAATATCTTGATCAGGTTACCCGCAGATATCCTGCCAAGATTTTTGCCAAATAGAGTTCTTACAACTCAAACAATTTCGATAAAGCTTTCAAAGAAAAAGGATGGTTCATTTTTATTTTGCAAAGCTTGTTTTGATAACAGTAGTTTGATTTGAACATAGTTTCAATTTTCAATCCAAGTATCCTGAAGTATATCCTGAGAATACATCTTGAGAATATATCCTGAGAACATATCCAGATCAGGATACTCATAAGTGTTATAATATAGTTTCAGAAATTTAGACAATCTAGATAAGGTTCTTTGAAGAACAAAAATAGGAAAGATCATACCGAAACAGAAGACATCTCAATCCTTTCATTCCAGTCCTTTCGCAACCATTCCACCGAAGGTGTCCCCAGTCCAGGATACTTGGCGAATTATGCCCAAACTTGATCCTTTGAGTTCCTCACAATGCCTTAGTGGGATATAGTGTTGGCATAGGTTTCCTTCTTGCTCCAGCATAAATGTCCCCAGTAGGATATAGTATCAGCATACGTCATGTTCTATCACGGATGTCCCCTGTCTGTGCAGGACCAGTATGTTGTACCAGGATATGATCCTTTAGCAATTCTTCAACCAGTTGTTTAAACTTAGCAATCTTTTTTCAAAAATTTATGTAGACCTGTAAATGATTATGTTTTTTGAAAATATACTTTGGGATTATCCAAAAACTTTGTATTTTATTGGGACTAAACCCATTTTCCAGGCATTTAAGCCAGAGTATAAGAACCTCAAAACTTGAAAAGGTGAAAACCTTTAAGTCTTTGAGTTTTACTGGGGATTTTACCCACGTTTCGTGCGCTACAGGCGAGGGTGTGGAAACCCCAAAACTCAGAAAGGTGAAAACCTTTAATCCTGGGGAAAATCCCAAATTTTCATGCGCTACAGGCGGGAGTGTATAAACTCCAAGACTTAGAAAGGTGATAACCTTTAAACCTTAGAGAGTATGAAAATACCCTTTCGTGAGAGAGGGTGATCAATCCTCATATACCTTAAGGATCCAGGGTATAGCCAACAGTAACGAAATTGTCAGCCACTTTTACATGAACTGGTCCCGCCACCTTGAACTATCCCTGGATAGCTTGCGCTCCAGGCGGGGTGTTTAAACCCAATTCGTGAGAAAGGTGAATACCTTTAAACCTGTGAAGGGATCAGGATCCCTTAAACGTGAGAGAGGGGGCCAATCCTCTAATCTTTCAAAGTATCCCGAGTGTGTATCCTGGAGCTATATCCCAAAGCATATTCTGCAAAACACCTTTAAACTAAGGTGGGTGTTAGCTTGGCTAACACCCCTCCGATGCTTAAGTCAGTATTGGGTATCAAAATAAAAGATAATATCAAAAATATAAATGAGTTATAGAGTTCGTACCATTATGAGTTAGAAATTAAATTCTAAACTCACTTGTATTGCATTCCAGGATCTTGGTAGCATATCCCCCTCCATATTCTTGAGTCGGTATGCTCCTTTCCAGAGTCTGACTCAATTTCATAGGGTCCTTCCCATTTTGGAACTAATTTTCCATCGGCAGGGTTTGTTGTATTCTAAAAAGCTTTTCTTAACACCCAATCCCCAACTTTGAATCTCCTTGTCCTTATATTCTTGTTATAAGACTTGGCTATCCTCTGTTGGTACGCTGCCATTCTCAGCTTTGCTGCATCTCTTGTTTCAATAGTATCCAGTTCTTGACATAAGATTTTAGGATTTGATTCAGGATCCCGTAGGCTTGATCTAGCTGTCGGTATCACCATTTCTGTCGGGATCACTGCTTCTGCCCCGAATACCAAAGAAAATGGGGTTTGCCCAGTAGCATTCTTCACAGTTATTCTATCGGCCCATAGGACAAATGGTAGTTCCTCTGCCCATTTTCCTTTTTTGGCACCTAACCACTTCTTAAGTTGTTGACAATTATCTTGTTTGAGGATTCTGCTTGTCCATTTGCTTGAGGATGCACTGGTGTTGATGTGATCATCTTAATTCCCCAGCTTTTGCAAAAATCAGTAGTTCTTTTGCTGATAAATTGGGATCCATTATCACAAATTATCTCGGCCGGTATCCCGAATCTTGTCAGGATATTCCTCTTTATGAATGATACCACTTCTTGATCTCTAACTTGGACAAAGGCTTCTGCTTCAACCCACTTGGAGAAATAATCCGTCATTGCCAACATGAAAACCTTTCCTCCTGGAGCCTTTGGAAGCTTTCCTACTATATCCATACCCCATTTCATAAACGGCCAAGGGTAAACAATAGGATACAGTGGTTCAGCAGGCTGATGTAATATATTACTATGTCTTTGACATGTGTCACACCTTTGAGCATATTCTGCAGCATCTTTCCTCATGTTTGGCCAATAATATCCTGTTCTTAATACTTTCGAGAACAGAGATCTGCCCCCAGTATGGTTGCCACAGTCTCCTTCGTGTATTTCCTGAAGTACCTCCTTGGTTTCAGGATCTTCCAAGCACCTTAGGTACGGACCTGCAAGGGATTTCTTATACAAAATATTATTTATAATAGTAAAACAAGGTACCTTCATCCTAAAATCCTTAGGATTTGCATCCTTTGGGATATCTCCTTCTTGAAGACACTTCATAATTGGAGTCATACAGGATTCAGGATCCTTCTCAGGATATCCATCACCAGGATACTGGATACATGTGACTTCTTTATCCTGAGATTTGAAATGTTCCATTGCAGGATACAAGATGTATACTATTGGTATCCGGGCTCCTTCCGGTATCCTGACTGATGATCCCAGATTTGCCAAGGCATCAGCTTCAGCATTATCCTCTCTTGGTACCTGTTCAAGTGTAAAAATATCGAAATATCCTGCTAATTTTTTGAGAATTTCAAGATACTCTGCTAACTTTTCACCTTTTACTGCATAAGATCCATTGAAATGGTTAGTAATCAACAGGGAATCAACATATACTTGTAAACATCTAATATTCATATTTTTAGCCAATTCTAATCCTGCTATCAGAGCTTCATACTCAGCTTCATTATTGGTAGCAGAAAATTCACATCTAATAGCCTGGGGTAATATGTCCCCTGTGACGATTTTAGTAGTATACCCAAACCTACACCTCTTACATTAGATGCGCCATCAGTATATAATGTCCAGGATTCTAAGTTTTCTCCTAGCTGTTGTACTTCTAGGTCTACTTCACTTTGAATATCACTACTGAAATCAGCCACAAAGTCAGCTGTAGCCTGAGACTTTATGGCATTTCTAGGTTCATAAACTAGATCATATGCACTTAATTTCACTGACCACTTAGCCATCCTACCTGACATCTCGGGTTTCCTAAGCATATTTTAACAGGATAGTTGGTTTTAACATGAATCCTATGTGTTTCAAAATAATGTCTAAGTTTTGTTGATGCCATAACTAGGGCTAATATCAATTTTTCTAAGTGTGAATATTTAGTCTCAGCATCTAGTAAACTGTTACTAACATAATAGTCAGGATACTGCTGATCTTCGTGACCCTTTACCAAGTAATGACTTTATCTTCCGTAAGCATGGTCATCCTTGTGGGCTTATCTCCTATTTCCTCCTTAGCCTTCCTGGCATGCCTCTTAGCTATAGAGTAAGAAGTTCCACATATGTCAGATCCCCCGGAGATAAAGTTAATTATCTTGGCATCTGGTGGTGGAGATGCAGCTCTCTCAGGATCCTGGTCAGTATCCTGAGCTTTCTTCTTTCTACCGAGGAATTCTTTCAAGTATCCTATGTTCAGCAAGTAGCTTATCTCCTTTCTCAAGGCTATGCAATCATGTGCCCAAAGTCTTCATAGAAGGCACATCATTTAGATTTATCCTTCCAATCTGTATTCCTTGGATTCTTTTTCGGCCACCTAGCTTTGTCCCCCAGTCCCTGCATAGCATACATTAACTCAGGAACATTTACAGAAAAAACAATACTCTGAGATTTCAGGATATTCTTCATCATCCTCATCTTCAACAACATTCACTCTCTTATTATCGTTCTTAGCACATGGCTTTCAACGATACTGTTTGTAGGAAGATTCTGACTTCCTATTTGTCAATTCATATGTTGAAGATATATTCATCCTCCCATGCATTTTCTTTTCATCTTCAAGCCTTATGTATCTCAAAGCCCTATTCCGAGCTTCATCTAAATTCCTGCAAGGATTCATTACAAGTTCCAGATAAAATTGACAATCCTTCCGTAACCCCATTTTGAACGCTTGTACTGCCGTAGCAACATCAAGATTCGGGATATCCAGGGATTCTCTACTAAATTTGTTAACATAATCCCTTTAGGGATTCTTGTGATCCTTGTGTTATCCTCTAAAGATCACTTGTTAGTTTCTCAAAGCTCCTGCTACAAGAAAATTGACTGATAAACAAATTAACTAAATGAGAAAATGATGTAATTGAATAAGGTGGAACATTTAAAAGCCACTTTAAGGCCGATCCTGTTAAAGTTGAATCGAAGCCTTTGCATAAGCATGCTTCCTTAAGTTCTGGTGGGATTGGATTTATTTTCATCCTTTCCCTATACTAGGAAATATGCTCCTCACGATCTGTCGTCCCATCATACAACTTCATGCTGGGAGTCTGGAATCTTTTCGGAATTTCAGCATCACAAATTGGATGAGCAAATCGGGATATCTTGTGACTATCCTGGGATACTTCCGGTATAGGCTGCAATACTCCAGGAACACTTGATATCATATCTTTCAATTTTTGAAGTTCCCTGGTCAATGCTGGTGTTACACCTATATCCTGCAAAGAATCAGAATTATTAGTAGCAGGGATACTGATATTGGCAAGCATGTTACCAGCCTGTTGACTTTTGCCATATCCTGGACCATATCTTGGGCCATATCCTGGACCATATCCTGGATCCCTCACGGTCGATATCCTGGCGGATGATGGTATCTCCAGCATGTTGCTCCGGGACTGGCTCGGTATCATGTTGCCGTGATTTTCCTCGGTAAATGTTGCTGAACTAAAGTTCAGCATCCTAGGATGTAGAGGAGTAGTTGTATCCTCCACAGGTTTCCTGGAGTTTGACTTCAAGAGTTGTATATCCTTCATGATCGTCTGGTTAGTTTCTTGCTGCCTCTTCATTTGTTCCTGTATACTACCAAACAAAGACATAATTTCGTCATTAGAAGCAAGGATATGGGTTCTCCCTGAATTTCCGGATCTAGAAACATTCTAAGCAGCAGGAATTTCTCTCGGTGTGTGGCATTCATCTCTCCTTTGAAAAGTTTAAACTTGTGAAGGTGGAGGAGGTAATGAACCAGCAGCAGCAGAGGTTGAAACAGACATCGAAGAAGAGTTCAAATTCGATTAAGAAGCCATTAGAAATAGTTTTGAAAAGAATTTCGAAAATAAAAAACCGAGTAATGATTTTAACAAAGTATTGATTAAAAATAGCACCACTTGCCCCACGGTGGGCGCCAAATTGTTTTGGTCAAAAATTACCGAAGCAATTTAGTGATCAAACTTAGTTTGTGAGGTAGTGTGCTATGTAAATTTGTAAAAATGTGTTAACTTTGTTGAAGATGTAAACAGTTTCAGGATATAGCTCCGGGATGCAGAACTATATCAATTTGTAAACGAAATGCAAGTAAAGTAAAAATTGACACGAGATGTACGAGGAAAGCCCTTGATCTTTCTAGATCGCCGGCATAAAACCTCGGGAGCTGACAATCGTCGGCTGCCTTGTTCTTCTTATTGCTTGAATAACCAGGATACAGTGCAGGATAATGCTCGGATCAAATCTAAGTGTTACAATGATTGTGATTTGTGAGTGTTGTGAGTGTTTGTGATTGAAATGGTGATCGTAGCTGCAATGTGTGTGTAAAAGTGGACGGGATTATGTGTCCCCACCTATTGATCCAGCACTCCTATTTATAGTTACAAGAAATAACAAACTATGCTAAAAATCCGAGATATTGCCCTATTATTCCGGGATCCTGCGAATATTCCCTTTTGACCATTGTAAACCCCTTCTCCAAGCTTCCAACGTCTTTCTTGTAACCACCTTGACCTATTCTTCAGGGAGACCAAGCCTCATGACCGTTTGTACCTTGCAGCCAAAGCAAATCGTTAACAGCACGCAGGATACCCTCGCAGGATGTTACTAATATCCTGGTCCAGTATCCTGGCAGCGAAAATAGACATATAAAGTCAAGATATAATTTCGGGATATAGGTTAGAAAATTCCACCCACAACAAACCTGTTTTGTGATTTTTGTGAAAAGAGAAACCATCTAACAAAAGACTGTTTTCATCTAAAAGCATATGATCTAAACAAAACAAGTGTCATTGTACCTGCTGAAAGCTGCACCATCTGTGGTAAATCAAACCACAAAACTCAAGCATGTGTGTATCTCAAAAACTTTGATGTGAAAAAGAACGAGTACACTACTTAAACATCCTTGAGTCCATCAACATCATCTGTCAAATTCACCAAGAATCAACCACTGTTTGTGCCAGTCCAAACAGCTGTTACAAAACAGCTGAATCAAACATCTGTCCAAAGAGATGTTCAAGTGACTGATGCACCCCCTGCCAACTAATTCAGAAAAGGCAAGGGGCAATTATCTTACCAAATGATTCCACACGTTTATGAGACCTACAAAAGGCCCTCTAAACCAAGAGTGAATATGCATCCTTTTGGATATCAGCCGGTGATTGGTCAAAACCCACAACAGTGGTTATAGAGAAACAGTGCTAAAACTGTCCAAACCCCTGACCTAACCACTGCCCATCCATCTGCACTCATCCCAGACACTGTTGAGACCCCATCCAAAGCCTTATTGGCTTTGGAGACCCTAATGAACTAATCCTTTTACTTCATGTGCAGGGAGCTTCTGCATGCTTAGATACAGGATGTAAAGCCCTACTCAAAGATTTCAAAATCCATGGAGGGGGTGATATATCCTTTGGTAATAATAGTAAAGGAAAGGTTCTGGGGTCTGCTACAGTACAACCTGGAAATGTAAAATTTGAAAATGTCAATTTGATAGAAAATCTAAAATTCAACCTCCTGAGTGTTTCACAAATGAGTGATAAGGGGTATGGGTCATTCTTCACAAAGGAGTGTTGTAGGATTGTTGGACCAGAAATGGTTGAAAATATTGAAGCAATAATCAATTCTGGAAAAACCAAACTTGTTGCTCAAAGAAGTGGCAATGTTTATGTGGTGGATATGTCAAAAGAGAGCCCCAAAACTGATGCCTGTCTGTTCTCAGCTGCATCAAACAAAGAGACAGAACTATGGCACAGAAGATTGGGTCACACAAATCTCAAGACAATCACTGCCATTTCAAAACAGGGGTTAGTAAGAGGTTTACCTCAAAAACTGTTCACCTGTCCTGAGCATTGTGTTTCCTGCCTAAAAGGAAAACAACATAAAAGCTCATACAAATCCATTGATGAGTCCAAAACAACCAAATGTTTGCAAATGCTTCATATGGATTTGTTTGGCCCAATAAAAGTCATGAGTCTTAAGAAAAAGAGGTATTGTTTGGTTATAGTTGATGACTTTTCTAGGTTTACATGGACTTACTTTTTACACTCAAAAGATGAGACTGCAGGCATTCTGCAAGACTTTGTGAAACAGGTTAAAAAGCAGTTTGACCTTCCAGTAAAAATCTTCAGAAGTGACAATGGCATAGAGTTCAGGAACAAGGAGTTGGATGATTTCTATGTGTCAAAAGGAATTGTGAGGCAATACAGCATTCCAAGAACACCAGAACAAAATGGGGTTGTTGAAAGAAAGAACAGAACTTTGATTGAGGCTGCCAGAACCATGCTTGCTGATTCAGGTTTGCCATTAACTTTTTGGGCAGAGGCAGTAAACATTGCTTGTTATGTCCAAAACAGAGTTTTAATCAACCCCAGGCATCAAAAGACTGCCTATGAACTACTGTATAAAATAAAGCCATTGATTTCATACTTCAAAGTTTTTGGTTGCCCATGCTTCATTTTAAACTTAAAAGATTCCATTTCTAAGTTTGCAGCCAAAATTGATTATGGATATCATCTGGGATACTCAACCACTGCTAAGGCCTACAAAGTGTTTAACACAAGGACCAAAACAGTGGATGAGACTTTGAATGTAAAGTTCAATGAACTTTCATCAATGAAAATCCCAGCAAATCCTGCAGATTTGTTTGATCTTGATAAATTCACTTTTGAAAATACTGCTGTCAAGACTAACAGTGCAGGTCCATCAGAGGATTCAACACCAGACTATGGATATGAAATCATCATTCCTCAAAAGTCTGTCAAAATGGGAAGAGCAGCAGATGTTCAAAACAGCTGTCAAAGCTCAACCACTGCTACCTCAACAGTTGTTGACCAAAGTAGCCCTTTAACCACTGCTTCCACATCATCAAGCACTGTTGATAAAAGTCCTCAAACAGTGGATCAAAGTCAGCATATGTCCACACCTTTACCTCCTATTCCACCACCTTTTGAAGCCACTGCTGGATCATCAAAGTCACCAGCAGTGGTTAGCTCAGATGATTCACATCTGCAGCCCTCCCCACTTAATGCCATTGTTCCATACGAAGGAGAGCTCATCTTCTTGAAATCTCATCCACCATACCAAATTATTGGCAACATCAATAAAGGGGTGCTCACAAGAAGTCAATCCCAAAACATTTGTCTTTTTGCAGGTTTTCTATCACTCCATCAGCCAGTCAAGTACCAAGAGGCATGAAAGACAACAGCTGGGTAGAAGCCATGCAAGAGGAGCTCCAACAGTTTAGAAGACAACAAGTATGGGAGCTTGTTCCATTGCCAGAGGGTGTAAGTCCTATTGGCACAAAATGGGTCTTCAAAAATAAAACTGATGAAAGGGGTATTGTTGTCAAAAATAAAGCCAGGCTTGTGGTTCAAGGTTACAGACAAGAAGAGGGGATTGATTATGATGAAACATTTGCCCTTGTTGTAAGACTTGAAGCAATCAGACTATTTCTGGCCTTTGCTGTCAACCACAACATCAAGGTGTACCAAATGGATATCAAATGTGCATTCCTCTATGGTAAGATTCAAGAAGAGGTATATGTTTGTCAACCTCCAGGTTTTGAGGATCCATTTAATCCAGATCATGTCTACAAGCTGAATAAAGCTTTGTATGGCCTGAAACAAGCACCATTGGCCTAGTATGAAACTCTTTCCACCTTCCTACTATCCATTGGTTTCACAAGAGGAAGAATAGATAAACATTGTTTTTAAAATGGAGAGGAAAGGAATTGATGATTGTCCAAATTTATGTGGATGACATCATCTTTGGAAGCACATGTAATAAAATGTGTGAAGAGTTTAGGCAACTCATGACAGCTGGGTTTGAAATGAGTGCAATGGGTGAACTCCAGTGCTTTCTTGGTCTCCAAGTAAGGCAACTGCAAAATGGCACTTTTATCCATCAAGGAAAATATGCCAAAGAACTGTTAAAGAAATTTGAGATGGATGATTGTAAGCCATGCAATACACCCATTGCAACCAATAAAGTAGTCATATCTGATGAGAAGGATGATTTGGTTGATCAAACTTTGTACAGAAGCATGATTGGGTCTTTATTGTACCTAACTGCATCCAGGCCAGACATCATGTTTGCAACATGTAATTGTGCTAGATCCCAATCAGCCCCTAGAAAGTCAAACCTTATTGCTGTAAAAAGGATATTCAAATACCTAAAAGGTGCTCCCACACTTGGTATCTGGTATCCAGCTGATGGTAAAATTGAGCTTTCAGGTTTCTCAGATAGTGACTTTGCTGGATGTGACAAGACAAGGAAGTCCACTTCAGGAGGGTGCCAATTCCTAGGCAATTGCTTAGTGTCTTGGCAAAGCAAAAAGCAAGCAGTTGTTTCCACATCCACTGCTGAGGCAGAATACATAGCTACTGCAAGCTGTACAGCCCAACTGCTCTGGCTTCAAAATCAGTTGCTGGATTTTGGTATCACTGCCTTAAAGACACCACTCATGTTGGACAGTCAGGCAGCAGAAAATATCATCAAAAATCCAGTTTCCCATTAAACCACCAAGCACATTGACATCAGACATCACTTTGTAAGGTATTGCTATGAAAAAGGTTTGATTTCTCTGCACCATGTCCCAACTAAGGATCGGCTGGCAGATGTGCTAACAAAAGCATTAGACACATCCACCTTTTAAACCTTGATCTCTAGGATTGGCATGCTAAACATGGAATAACAGGCAAAATCCTGTTTTTCTATGAATAAAAACATTAAAATGTTTTCAGAAAATCAAAAATCCATCCTTAAAAATAGCTAAAAATGAATTTTTCATTAAATCCCTAAAAGTCTGCCATAACCACTGCTTTGTTCAAAAGTCTGTTCTCCTTAAAAGTTTGTCCACTGCTGAAAGTCAACCCCTGCTCTCTCATTTCCTTGATAAACACTGTTGTTCAAAAGCAGTGTCTTATCCACTAATATGCTATCTACTGATAGTGAAAATCACCCACTGCCTTCATTTGCCACAGTTATACCACTGATCTTGTTCCATCAGTGGTCTTCATAAACGAGTTGTCATTTTCTTCATCAGGGGTTGGCACGTGGACAGTACATTGTGGTCAGACCTTTTGTAACCGCTGCCATGTCAGCATTCACGTTTTCTCTATAAAACCCCATTCAAAACCCCAAACAGGGTTTTACTGTCGAATTGAATTCTTAAAAATTCCTTTCTCAAAGCAGTTTTTCTTCTCATTTCCTCAAATTTTTCCACAACTTTCTTCGATCGTCTTCTTCAAAATGACAAAATCGAAGTCATCCACAAAACCCACTTCCAAATCACCATCAATACCAACTGAAATTCCACACAAACCTTCTCACAACATTTTGGGTCTTCTTACAAAACCCGGCACTACCGATGCTTTCGATTCCATCATTGATCTCATGTCTGCATCAAAGTACAAAACTTTGCTTACTGCAGATGCTCCCATTTACCTGCAAACCCAGAGAGAGTTTTGGAAAAATTGTACCCTTGACAAACAAGGTGAAGATGTCATAGCCATTAACTCTACTCTACAGAGTAAAGCAGTCAAAATCACACCACAAGACATTTCGGAAGTCTTTGAACTCAATGATCAGGAAGGTACAAAATCTTTTCCCAAAAATGAGTTAAAAATTGATTTCCTTGAAAGAGGGTATGCTAATCCAATGATGAAGAGGGATACCTTACAAAAAGGGTACTTCCCTCCTGCAACAAGATTTTTGTTTCATACCTTGTTATTGTGTGCTTCAAATAAAACCACCTCTTTTAATGAAATACCATTAAAGATTCAAAACCTGGGGTAAGTTATTCTTAAAAAAGAAAATTTCAATTATTCCCAGGAAATCTTTAATGATCTGGTTAAAAATGTTGATAAAAAGCCATTCTTACTTTTTCCAAGATTTTTGAGATATTATTTTGAAAAGAAATTTAGTAAGGATGATGCTTTTGCAATAAAACAAGGTGAATCTTTTCAAATAAACAACTTAACTGCTGAAACTTTTACTAGAATGTCAACACCTTGCAAAACACAAGCAGATGTGCCTGAGCAGAATTTAGCAGCTACCACTGCTCCTCAGGTTTCTGCTGCTGAGCCCACTGCTCAAGGTGATCAAAGTAGCAAATTAAACTGCTTTGAAACACACACCTAAAATCACCAAAAAAAACACACACCTAAAATCACCAAAAAGCCAAAGCAAAAGAATACTCAAAACCCCCCAAACCCATCAAAAAGAAAACTCTGGAGGATGAGATATCAGAGCAACTGCCAGTGACAGCACAAAAGTCATAAGAAACCACTGCTGCTACTTCCTCACAGTAGTTGATACAAATATCTCAACCCATAACTGAAACTCCTCCTGTTTCTTCTCAAAAAGAACAAGTTGTACATATAGGGACACCACAATATGATGCTCTGGAATCACTTGCTTCCATCATCCACAGCCCAATGCCCGGGGCAAATTCACTTTCCACACCCAACCTCACCTCCACAATTCCCCCACCAACTAAACTTTTGTTGGATGCTATTGATTTGAACCAGGCACAAACCAGTCCTTCTCAATCACCTATCAATGAGAATATACTTCAACAAATGACTAGGTCTAATGTATCAATCATAGTTAACCCACCAACAAGGCCTGAGGAGGTTACACCCCCTGAGTTACAAGTAACTCTTGGTGGTAATCCAAGTGAAGCAGCCACTACAAGTGCTGAACCCACTGGTTTGCATTTGGACAGTGGTTACATCAATAAGACTTCCTTGGAGGCAATTCCTTCCATAGCACCTCTGCCATCCACCAGTGAGTTTGTTTTGACCACTGGAAACATCAAAAGGTTGTCAAGTGTTGAAGGAAGAAGACCCCAGTACCAAGAAAAAGGGGCATCAGTGGTTAATGTTTGGAGTACACTCCCTACATCGTCCACTGTTCCAACCACTGATAGTGGGAAATCAGATGATCCCATTAAATTGGGTGATGATTTAAAGTACCTGGAATTGACGGAACGCGTTGAAAAACTGGATAACTCTGTTGCAGAAATCAAAGAAATGCTGTAGCAGTTGTTGACAGTACAAAAGGTGCAATCCACTGTTGTTCCACCTCAAGCACCTGCTCCACCAAAACCACCATCACCTCCTGCCAAAAAGCAGAAGACATCAGATGTTACAACATCTGTTGTAATGACAACAGTGGTTGAAACACCAGTTGTTTCAACAACTGTTAGTCAATCACAAACCACTGCCACTAAAATCACCACCACTGATCCACCCCAAACATCATCAGCCTCTCTTACAATAAAAAGAAGAAGGATGTTCATACCTGATGATGATTCTCCATCACCACCACCAACATCTTCAAAATCTCAAACACTTGTTACTATACCAAACCCTGTTCCTCTCTCATCAGCTCAAATTCAAAAGCCATTACCTCCTGCAGGTGTTCAATTCCCTCTTGAACTTATAGCAGTCTAAGAAGAAATCAAGTCCTTTTATTATGAGGATGACCCTGCTAAAAGGAGTTTGCCATCAATTGAAGGATATCCCAGGCCTAACATTATTGAAGAATATTTGAAAATCAAGGCTCAGCAAGCAGAGGATATCTCAAAAAAAAAATACACAAGGGAAATCTGATAGAGAAATTCAGCAGAACTATCAATACTTGCTCACACAAGTCAGATCCTTGGAACAATTTGCAAAGAATGTTTGTCAGCAAATCTCAGAGAGAGCAGATGAAACTCTGAGAAAAGACTACATTGAAAGCATCATGACAATCAAGAAGTACAAGGGAGAAAAGTATATATATAAGGAGTGGACCATTCCTGAGCTTGAACAAGAAGCAGCCAGGATTCAAGAAATGATAAATAAGAAGGTCAAACACACTCCTCCAGATTGGGCAAAATACAAAAAGAATGTACCTGATAAAAAGGTAGAGCTGAGAAGAATGAAAGAGGAATTAGCTGCTGCTGATTATGGGTCCTTAAATCAAGTGTTGAGATGGAAAGAAGATAAAGTCAGGGCTACCTACAAAAGTTTGGAGAAATTAAGAAAGACAGATCCTAATGCTCAACAAAAGCCTGACTATCCTGAAGCAGAGGTTTCAAAAAGACCACCAAAGCTGCAAATCAGGAGATCTACTGCTCCAGCTGGTGCTGCCATCTTTAAAAGAAGGAAACAAAAACCGTTGGGTGCTGAAACTATCCAAGAGCTAATGGAAGGTGATGACCTTGTAAAAGAAGGCATAAAGAAAATGATTGTAGAAACTCTTGGATTGGATCAACCTGCAAGTACTGCTCAGTCAGTCATCAATATGCCAGCTTCACCAAACACCTCTTCAAATAAAAATCTCCCAAGAAACCCACCAGACTCAAAAGTACTAAAATGGAAAACTGACAAACAGACCCATGTACTGACAGTGTTCAAGTCTAGTGGAGACGTGAAGAAAATAACAAGGGAACAAGCACTTGGCCTAAGTCTTGAAGATTTGCAGGATCTCCTTGATCTTCCACTTAGCAGGGATGAAGATGACACAGATGCCTTAGCCTTTGAATTACAACTCAAAGGGCAAATAAGGGAACTGTTGATGAGGCAATAAAGATCTACAAATAATGAAGGGTTTTGGCATTATCTGTTCCAGGGGGAGATTGTTGGGATTGAACCCTACCAAAGGAACAGATAATTAAAGCCAAAACTAGATCAGAGCAGTGGATCCAGAATAAGCAGATGTTATGTATACAAGTCTCTCCCCTTGAAAGTGGTTTCAACATCTGCTGACCTCCTATCTACAGATCATACAAACTGCTGACCTACAACTGCTGATCAAAGACTGATGAAGACTGAAAGCCCTGCTGTTCAATCTACTGCTATGGGTCAAGCTCTGCTGATCATGACAAGTACTGCTGGGTTCACATCAGTGGAAGGATGTAGCAGTAGTTTAGATGTCTTTATGTAATGAATTGTAATAACAGTAGTTAGCACAGCAGAGATTGTATAGATCAGAGGTTAGAGTTTGTTAGGAGGTTAGATGTCACTTTCATGGTGATGTCAGCTTAGATGCTTCAGTGGTTTGCTAGTGCCTATAAATAGAACATTGCTCTGTACTGTTCTATTAGCTCTTTCACCATCTTCTTCCTGCACGAACAAATCTCTGTGAGCTCAGGCTGAGGGGGAGTTTGTTACATACTAGCAATTGTAATTGTAATTGAATCTTGTAATAAATTCAAGCATTCGGTTCAATGATAAACTTGTATGTTAAAAACAATTCTCCTGTTTGATTGTGAAAAGTTTGCTTCCATTACATTCCGCTGCACTACTCATTCATAGTTCATTTTAATTCAAACACAAATCACAATCAAAACCAAACTCAGATCCTAACAGGGTGCTCCGCACCCTTCGCGAGGACACTTAGTGTGCTTCCATGAAACAATAAGGATGGAGAGTTCCCACTTAAATACCCATTTAAGTTCCATCTCTCCTCCGATGTGGGACAAGGTGCTACTTTCCCTTTTGTTTCAGCATTGAATGTTTCAAACACCCAACTTTGAGCATCGATATCTCATTCATCTTAGCTCCGTTTTGGACGTGGTTTAGTTCGTTGTGAAGTTCTTCTGACATAGAACACAAACCCACAAATAAATATATAAAACCCGCTCATTTTATTATATTTATTTCTAGTCCCAAATAGGAAAAAATCATTTTCCTATATTTGTGAAAAATGCTATTTTCACCTATTTTTCCAACAATCCCCCACACGAAAAATGTTATTTTCATCAAATTTTCAACAATCCCACACATGTATGGAAATCGATCTATTCCTTACACTTTTCAACGATAAACTTCGACAGTTGAGTATTGCAAGATAGGTAGGTTGTAACCTTTGAACCTTCTTTTGTGAAGCATACTCAGCTTACTAGCGGTTTGTAGATGCGATGTCCTTGAACATACCCCCATTTGTGTAAACGACAATACACTTCACACAATACTCTCCCTGGTTTGGCCAACCCCTCATTGTCGTGTCCTATTATGGTCCTGGAACACTAGCCTGGTTCTACGAGAGCTCTAGGATTTGCGCACCCCCTAAATCCATTCGAAGCGACCCTACTTCTCTCTAACATAGGTGATTCCTCTGAATCATTAAAAGCATCATGGTTATTTGATTTCCTAAAATCATTAACCTTAATACGCTTAGCTTGACTTCAATGTCACTGATTGGAATGGACTAGGAAGTATATAACTCCCTTTATATTTAGTTTTGGGGTACTCCCCCACAGTGACTCCGTTTTGGTAATATGATTAAGTTGTCCTATTGAACTTAGATCTTGGGATCTCCAGTCAACTAAGTTAGGTTTCCCTCATATTGCCATTTATCACGGGCTTTAGTCCCATTCGTCTTAACGACGTTTCAACTAACTCTCTGCTTAAGCCTTTTGTTAACGGGTCCGCAATGTTATCCGTTGATCTCACATAATCAATTGTGATAACACCCGTTGAGAGTGGTTGTTGTATCGTGTTATGTCTACGTCGCATGTGCCTTGATCTGCCATTGTACATCGAGCTTTGAGCTCTACCAATCACTGATTGGCTATCATAATGTATACATATGGCTGGCAAAGGCTTTGGCCATCTTGGAATATATTCCATGAATTGACGTAGCCATTCTGCTTCCTCGCCTGACTTATCCAAGGCGATAAATTCAGATTCCATTGTGGATCTCGCTATGACCGTTTGCTTAGAAGACTTCCAAGCAATAGCAGCTCCTCCAAGTGTAAAAACGTAACCACTTGTTGATTTGGAATCTTTATTATCCGATATCCAGTTTGCATCAGTGTATCCTTCGATCACTGCTGGTTGTCGGTTATAATGCAGTCCATAATCTCTTGTGTATCTTATGTATCTAAGCACCCT
The DNA here is from genome assembly GCA_030545235.1 of Helianthus tuberosus. Taxonomy (NCBI): domain Eukaryota; kingdom Viridiplantae; phylum Streptophyta; class Magnoliopsida; order Asterales; family Asteraceae; genus Helianthus; species Helianthus tuberosus. Next base: position 11,128,827 of record CM060440.1, read on the forward strand.
CGTGATAGCTTTCCAATGATCCGTGCACGGATTGCTGGTGTATCTACTTAGCCTACTCACCGCGTACGCCAAGTCGGGTCTAGTACATGTCATTAGATACATTAGACTGCCAATAATTCTTGAATACTCTAACTGAGCAACTCCATCTCCTTTATTTTTCTTGAGATGTTGGGAGGTATCCACTGGAGTTCGAGCTACACTCGTATCTCCCGAGTTGAATTTTTCAAGAATTTTATTCACATAGTGAGATTAACTTAACAGAAGACCATCTTGGGTTCTTATGATCTCTACTCCAAGAATTACATCAGCTAAACCCAGGTCTTTCATGTCAAATCTCGCTTTCAACATGCTTTTAGTAGCTTTGATAATTTTATCATTACTCCCAATGATAAGCATATCGTCTACGTAAAGGCATAAGATCACATAACCTTCATTTGTGTCTTTGAAATAAACACATTTGTCGCACTCATTTATTTTGAATCCATTGTCAATCATGACATGATCAAACTTTTGGTGCCATTGTTTTGGTGCTTGCTTAAAGCCATACAAAGACTTGACGAGTTTACATACTTTACCCTCTTGACCTGGGGCAGAGAAACCTTCAAGTTGCTCCATGTAAATCTCTTCTTCTAAATCGCCATTTAGAAATGCGGTTTTAACGTCCATTTGGTGAACTTCCAAATTTCTTAAAGCCGCTATAGCAAGAACCAATCTAATCGAGGTTATGCACGTCACAGGCGAGTAGGTATCAAAGTAATCTAGACCATCCTTTTGTCTAAATCCTTTAATCACCAACCTAGCCTTGTATTTATCAATACTTCCATCAGTTTTCATCTTCCTTTTGAATATCCAACGATATCCTAGTGGTTTGCAACCAGGTGGAAGATCTACTAACTCCTAAGTATGATTTTGAAATATAGAATCAATTTCATTTCTTATTGCTTCTTTCCATTGAGGTCCTTCTGAAGAGGAAACCGCTTCGCGATATGTATTGGGCTCACCCTCAACCATATAGCTAACGAAGTCTGGACCGAAGGATTTTTCAACCCTTGGCCTTTTACTTCGCCTACGATCACTTTCTTCAACCTCAGGTCGTTCATGTGTCTTATCATGAACTACCTCATCAACTGGTGTAGATGAGCTTTCACCTACTTCAAAATTTGGTGTTGATGACGTTGCATGTGTTTGTCTTCTCAAAGGAAACACACTTTCAAAGCAAGACACAACGTTAGGATTCACCTCCATGATAGTTTTTACGTGTACATCAGGTTTCTTGGACTTATGTACAAGAAAGCGATGTGCACTACTTTGATGTGCATACCCAATGAATATGCAATCAACAGTTTTGGGTCATATCCTAAGAGCCTTAAGAGGCGGTACAATCACCTTTGCTAGGCACACCCACACTTTCAAGTATTTGTATGAAGGTTTCTTCCTTTTCCATAACTCATAAGGAGTTTCGTCTCTCTTTTTGAGTGGTATCTTGTTCAAAAGATAATTAGCCGATAGAATGGCTTCCCCCCACATTTCCTGGCTCACCCCAGAACTTATCAACATGGCGTTCATCATTTCTTTCAATGTACGGTTCTTTCGTTCCGCCACGCCATTTGATTGTGGAGAATAAGGAGGTGTACACTCATGTACAATGCCACTTTTTGCGCATAAATCGGCAAAAGGTGCAACATATTCGCCTCCTCGGTCGCTTCGCAAAGCTTTTATCTTCTTTTGAAGTTGATTCTCAACTTCATTTTTATACAAGATAAATTTACTTATTGCTTCATCTTTACTTTTTAGTAAATTTACATAGCAATATTTAGTACTATCATCAGTAAACGTGATGAAGTACTTATTTCCACCTCTTGTGGGTACCGCTTTTAAATCACAAATATCGGTGTTAATTAAATCAAGGGGTTCGGTTATTCGTTCAACCAATTTCGATGATGATCTTGTAAATTTGGATTCAAGGCATGTTTCGTATTTATAGTGTGAATCAATATGGAATGTTGGTATACAATTTAAATTGATTAAACGGCGTATTGAATTAAAATTTACGTGACCTAATCTACCACGCCATTTATTTGAATATGAAAAATCAAGCATATAAGTAGAAGTAGTAGCAATTTTATTCATGTTCTTCTTGACTGCCATTACATTCAATTTAAACATACCATTTTGGGTATAGCCCTTGCCAACATACATTCCTCGTTTAGTAAGTACAAATTGATCGCTCTCAAAAACTAAACGAAATCCAAACTTATTAAGCAAGCATCCCGAGTCTAGGCTCTTGCGCAAGTCTGGGACATATAACATGTAACGACTCTCATCAAAAGTCATAATTACTAAAGTAATTTGACCAATAGGAAACCCTAATTGAGACACCCAAGTGATTCTGAGCAAACCCTAAGATTTTCATAAATTTCAGAATCAGGATTAGGGCCCCTAAAACTCAGGGGGGGTAAACCCTAGTTAATGATTATCTAAATTACGTGCTGTCCAAGTTGAATTTTGAGAAAGTGTCGACTCACCTGAGCTAGTCCCACACGTGGCAACAATATAAGCATTTTGTGTACCTTACGGACCGTAAGGTCATTAAGCTTACGGTCCGTAAGCTTGGCAAAAACCGTGTATAAATACAGAACATTGGCAATTGAATTCTGGATCTGAAACGTCGTAGAAATTCCAATTCTACGCTGAGATTTCATCATTTTACTCTCAAAATTCACAATTAACACACACAGGTCTCTAATTGAAGCTGCAATCAGGGTATTAGCACAATCGCTATTACGATTCATTGTCCGATTGATCAATATATCCAATGAATGTTTAAGTGCCGCCCACATTAGGGTTATACTTTATCGTTCGTCATTAATTTGACGGATCATCGTTAATTCGATGGATAAAGTATTATACTTTGTCATTCGTTGTTAATTCGACGGATCATCGTTAATTCGATGGATGAAGTATTGCACTTTGTCGTTCGTTGTGAGGATTTGATCTCGTGAGTTATCGTAAATGCTGGATTGATTACTAACCCCAAATTGTGTGCTTGTTATTGAAATTAGGATAAAAGGCTAATCAGTAGGCTAGGCTCTGCCCGTATAAATCTGCAATGTGAGTCATTCTCCTTTTCTCACAGTTTGTGAGTCATTCTCCTTTTCTCACAGTTTGTGAGTTATTTTATCAAATATTTTACAATACTCCAAAATTATTTTCAAGGTTATAATTACAGGGACTAAGTCGTGGATATCTTGAATTACTGGTTAGTGGGGTATTGTGCACATTACTAATTGTCTCCCAGTTAGGTTCATTGACCTACTCGGGATAATCACTGTTAGGTTCATTGACCTACAGGGATAATCGTCACTATTTAGGTTCATTGATCTAAATAGTGGTATGACCATCGTCACCATTGTGACTTGTCACCATTGTGACAGAAGGCCAGATAAAAATAAGATAGAAGCCATTGTAATCGCTCTTATGCTGTAATTGATAACTATGCATCATTATGCAAAATTCACTCAGTATTTCCCGCTGACAAAACCTTTTTCAAACATGTTTCAGGTGATCACATATGATCTAGGAAAAGTGCCATATAGCACTATAAAGCTCAAGGAAGTGGCTCAGTATAAAATAAAGAAACATGTTTTGTAAAAATAAAAGATTTCTTTGTGAAATCAAACTATTGTAAATTACCGCGTTTATCCCGCGTTGTGAAATAAAATAATCGGGAAATATTTACATTTTAAAAGATCCTGATGAAAACTTCCGCTGTAAAACTCAATTAAATAAATACCGCAGTATTTTCTGTCCCGCGGCTCCTGAAACGGGTCAAACTGGGTCGGGGGCCGTGACAGAAAAAGGTGGTATCAGAGCCACTTATCGAGCCACTGATTTAAGCCAATTAAGTATTTAGAAAATACTTAATAATTTTTATTAATTGCTATTTTGTGATTATATGTTTTAATTATTTGACTAATTTTGAATAATATGGGCAGATTTTTATATATATTATAATATTTATTGCTCTATCATCATTAATCGAAAAACATTATATATAAATTTACTTAATTATATATGGAATTACCTAATATAGTATTACTATATTGTGGTAAAGAAATTATATTTTTATGTTTGAAATATACTCTTATTTAAAATTATTGTTTAGTTATTTATTATTAATAATTTTATTATTAATAATAATATATTAATAATAGTAGTACTAAGATTATTTTTAAATACTAGGGTTATTATCAAAGGCAGATATTGATAGCCTAGCCTTAGTTAGGCATGGACTGATCACCTATGCTTAAACAAGGCAGCACTAACCAATATTCATCATGATAATGACTAGTTAATATATATAAATTAAGTCATCATACTTATTTAGTATATAGATTTTTATATTTTAACTACTGTAATAGTAAATATAAAATCTTTAAATATTCTGATTTAAAGTTTAGTATTTTTATTATCTACAGTCAAGAAACTTTATAAATAAATTACAAATAAAACCTAGTATGTTTTAATTTTCAGTTGTTTTGGTAGTATGAAATACTATTTAAAAAAAAATTGTTCTATAAAATTTTAGTATGATTTAATAATTATGTGTATTTTGTTAAATAGCATGAGTGATTTGTCTGAAGCCCTTCAGAATTTAAATCTCTATCCAGTAAGAATAGAAGTTTCCAGAGATTTCAATAAATATATACCAGATATAGAAGAACTTATAGAATTCAATGCTTTACCTCTTAAGAAACCTAAGCCTAAGAAAATGGAAATTGGGGAAAGCTCTAGGCAAATTGAAGAGTTACCATCTCAAGAAGAACTAGATTTTATAATGGCAACCGATGATACTATTGAGCCTGTTAATGAAAATAATTTTATGAACTTAGAACCATCTATTCCAAACTCTTCGAATCACTGGAATATAGACGAATGGTTGGATAATGAAATACTGTTACAAAACCATCCCTATAGGCTTTTTCCTAAGATCAAACCAGAACTTTTATCAAATTTACCAATAAGTAATGAGAATAGGACTGAACTCCATCATTTTGACAAAATGGATGCTGGGAATAGAATCCAAGAGACTTTGGGACAGATCTCCTGGAAATACGATGAGAAGAAACGCCGTTACTAGAACATCATCTGACAAAGGATAGGGGATTATGAAACTATGGTTGTGTAATTATAATAGTAAAATCGGTATGTGTAAATTAAATAATAAAACGGGGGTATATAGAAACAAGATATAAGGAAATTTTAGAAAGTTACAAATTTTGTTTGTATATTCGTTTATGTGATTATGTGCAACTAAATTGTGACATTTGATTATTTCCTTTATACTAATTATTTATCTATAAATTAGATATTAGATGGAAAACGCTAATAATGAACCAGTTAATGAGGTTAATCAATCTGAGCAACAATCGGGGAACCAATATGTGACTAGGCAAGATATAGAAAATATCATTGCTCAAGGGATAGCCAACACTATTCCAGGAATAGTTGCTCAAGGGATAGCCAATGCTATTCCAGCAATCATTGCTGCTGTTAAAAATCCAATCGAACCGCAACAAGTTGTTCCTAGGAAACGCATTTATGAAGATAATTTCAGTAATAGCGTAAATGGAGGCGGTAATCATGTTAATCATGATAATGAACCACGGCAAGCTCCGCTCCCTAAGAAAAGGAAAGTTGCAACACCTGGTTGCACTTACAAAGAATTTCTTGCTTGTAAACCCACTGAGTTTGCAGGCAATGAAGGAGCGACTGCATCACTGCGTTGGTTAGAGAAAACCGAGGCAGTAATTGCCATAAGTAAATGTGCTCAGGATGATCAAGTCATGTACGCGTCAAATCTTTTCAAAGAAGTGGCGTTGGAATGGTGGAATACGGTGTTACAAGCAAAAGGAAGAAGGATGGCGTATATGGGAAGAATTTAAGAGTCTTGTAGAAAGAAAATTCTGTCCCGAATATGAAAAAGATCAAATGGCAAATAAGTTTCTAACCCACCGGATGGTGGATGTAGATTGTCGAGGGTATACTACGACATTCTTCGAATATGCTCGAGTGGTACCAACCCTGGCTTCGCCAGAACCGGTACTTATTTCTCGTTATATTTGGGGATTAATTTCCGAAATCCGTAATATCGTCAAAGCTGCGAAACCTCGCACAATTGATGATGCAGTAGAATTAGCCAATACTATGACTGATGAGCTAGTACGGACAAGAGAAGAAAATAGAAGGAAGGAAGTAGCCCAAAAGATTACCCAAGAATTCAGTTCGGGTAACCATAACAATTTCAAGAAAGGAGGGAATAGGCAATCTTCTACTAGTCCATTTTGCAATTTTTGCAAAAGGAAGCATTTTGGAAGATGCAAAGGATATTGCAATTTTTGCAAGATTCCAGGGCATCAAGAAGAAGACTGTAGGAGGAAGAAATTTTCAGTTTGCTACAACTGTGGAGAAACTGGACATCTTAGGCCAAATTGTCCAAAACTGAATAAACCATTTGATAATAAAGCCAAACCGTCAGAAGGAGCAAAAAGGAATGCAAGCGCCTTTCAGCTGACTACTCATGAAGCCGAGATGATTCCAGATGTGATAGCCGGTATGTTCTTAAGCTTACAACGTTTACACAACAGTATTATTTGACTCTGGTACAAACCAAAGTTTTATAAATACTTTACTCTGCCAAACTCTTAACTTACCGTTAACAAGCATTAGATAAATTTCTACAGTAGAATCGGCAGATGGGAATTTAGTTAAAGTAAATAAGGTTCTGCAAAATGTAGAAATAGAACTTTTAAGTTATAAGTTTTCTGCAATCCTATTATCTATGAAATTAGTTATATTCGATGTTGTGATCATTATCTGTGATCAGAATTTCTTAGAAATCCAATCAACCATCGGAGAAGTAATTATGATTACAGGAGATAAACCATGTAAGCCTATGAAGTTCATATCAGTAATGGAAATTGCTAATTATGAACGAAAGCAAAGGAATAGTATATATGATTTTAGTAATCATTAATACTAAAGATACAGAAATTAAGGAAATTTCTATAATTTCAGAATACCCAGATGTATTTCCAGAAGATTTACCTGGATTACCACCAGATAGGAAGATAGAATTTAAGATTCATCTAAATTCCAGGAATTTTACCGATAAGCCAGGGAACCTTATCGGTTAGCACAATATTGGTTGTTAAGAAAAAGTATGGTTCAAATGTGTATTGATTATAGGAAATTGAATAAGGTTATAAATTAAGAATCAATACTCATTACTTAGAATTAATGATCTATTCGATCAAATCCAGGGAAATCAATATTTTTCCAAGATCGACATACGTTATGGAAAGTATCAGAGGAAGATGTACCTAAGACTGTTTTCAGAACTAGGAATGGTCATTACTAGTTTACAGTCATACCCTTCGGATTAAAGAATGCAACTGCAGCATTCATGGACATGATAAATAGGATCTGTAAACCATATTTGGATAAATTGGTAATTGTCTTCAAACGATGATATACTTATTTATTCCAAAAGTCAAGAAGAACATTATCAGCACTTGCATGTACTCTTAACTTTGTTAAGAAAAGAAAAGCTTTACGCCAAATTTTCGAAAAAATGAATTTTGGCTGCTAGAAGTGCAATTTTAGGTCATATGGTGAATCATGAAGGTATTCACTTAGATCTTGCTAAGATAGCAGTAATTACCAAATGGAAGATGCTGCAATCCGCAATGGAAATTAGGAATTTTGTAGGTTTAGTATTATAGACAGTTTATTAAGGAATTTTCAAAATAGCTATACCATTAACTAAGTTAACCTGTAAAACCGTTAAGTTTGATTAGAGATCTAAACAAGAAGAAGCTTTTAGGATATTAAAACATAAATCCTAGCCTTACCAAAAGGAACTGAAGATTTTGAAGTATACGGTAATGCTTCAAAGTTATGATTTGGATATATGTTAATGCAACGCAAAAAGGTAATTGCGTATGCCTCAAGGCAATTGGAAAAGTATGAAGAAAATTTTATCACGCATAATTTAGAAATTTAGAGCCATAATTTTTGCCTTAAGATTTGGAGATATTATCTGTATGGAAGTAAGGATACTATCTATACAGATTATAAGAAGTTAAGATATATATATTTGGGCAAAAAGAATTAAAACATGAGACAAAGGAGACGGATAAAAATCCTAAGTGACTACAACTGTGATATTCAGTATCACGAGGGAAAAACTGAAAACGGCAAGAGATAGTCAGAAGAGTTATACAGATAAATAGATAAAAGTCGTTGGAGTTCGAGTTGGAGACAAAATACTATTAAAAGTATTTCCTTGAAAAGAGTTGTTAGATTCGGTAAGAAAGGAAAACTAAGTCCAAAAGTATGTAGAATCATTTCCAGTAATTCAACATATTGGATCAGTTACTTATAGTTTACAACTACCAGGAAGGTTAGTTGGAATATATGATATATTTCATATATCCAATCTCAAGAAATGTCTATTAGACGAATCCTTGGTAGTACCTTTCCAAGATATAAAGTAATAAATAATGTTAAGTAAAGTAGGATTCAAAGACAGGATCCTAATATACTTGGGAACTGAAATCCAAAAGGAAGAGAGAGTATTCTCAATTATTCCAGTAAATCTCGAGGACGAGATTTTTATTAAGTTGGGGAGAATGTAACGACTCTCATCAAAAGTCATAATTACTAAAGTAATTTGACCAATAGGAAACCCTAATTGAGACACCCAAGTGATTCTGAGCAAACCCTAAGATTTTCATAAATTTCAGAATCAGGATTAGGGCCCCTAAAACTCAGGGGGGGTAAACCCTAGTTAATGATTATCTAAATTACGTGCTGTCCAAGTTGAATTTTGAGAAAGTGTCGACTCACCTGAGCTAGTCCCACACGTGGCAACAATATAAGCATTTTGTGTACCTTACGGACCGTAAGGTCATTAAGCTTACGGTCCGTAAGCTTGGCAAAAACCGTGTATAAATACAGAACATTGGCAATTGAATTCTGGATCTGAAACGTCGTAGAAATTCCAATTCTACGCTGAGATTTCGTCATTTTACTCTCAAAATTCACAATTAACACACACAGGTCTCTAATTGAAGCTGCAATCAGGGTATTAGCACAATCGCTATTACGATTCATTGTCCGATTGATCAATATATCCAATGAATGTTTAAGTGCCGCCCACATTAGGGTTATACTTTATCGTTCGTCATTAATTTGACGGATCATCGTTAATTCGATGGATAAAGTATTATACTTTGTCATTCGTTGTTAATTCGACGGATCATCGTTAATTCGATGGATGAAGTATTGCACTTTGTCGTTCGTTGTGAGGATTTGATCTCGTGAGTTATCGTAAATGCTGGATTGATTACTAACCCCAAATTGTGTGCTTGTTATTGAAATTAGGATAAAAGGCTAATCAGTAGGCTAGGCTCTGCCCGTATAAATCTGCAATGTGAGTCATTTTCCTTTTCTCACAGTTTGTGAGTCATTCTCCTTTTCTCACAGTTTGTGAGTTATTTTATCAAATATTTTACAATACTCCAAAATTATTTTCAAGGTTATAATTACAGGGACTAAGTCGTGGATATCTTGAATTACTGGTTAGTGGGGTATTGTGCACATTACTAATTGTCTCCCAGTTAGGTTCATTGACCTACTCGGGATAATCACTGTTAGGTTCATTGACCTACAGGGATAATCGTCACTATTTAGGTTCATTGATCTAAATAGTGGTATGACCATCGTCACCATTGTGACTTGTCACCATTGTGACAGAATGCCAGATAAAAATAAGATAGAAGCCATTGTAATCGCTCTTATGCTGTAATTGATAACTATGCATCATTATGCAAAATTCACTCAGTATTTCCCGCTGACAAAACCTTTTTCAAACATGTTTCAGGTGATCACATATGATCTAGGAAAAGTGCCATATAGCACTATAAAGCTCAAGGAAGTGGCTCAGTATAAAATAAAGAAACATGTTTTGTAAAAATAAAAGATTTCTTTGTGAAATCAAACTATTGTAAATTACCGGGTTTATCCCGCGTTGTGAAATAAAATAATCGGGAAATATTTACATTTTAAAAGATCCTGATGAAAACTTCCGCTGTAAAACTCAATTAAATAAATACCGCAGTATTTTCTGTCCCGCGGCTCCTGAAACGGGTCAAACTGGGTCGGGGGCCGTGACATAACACGTTGCTTAAAGTGAGCTCCTTCCCTGAAGTCCTCTTTAAAATCACCGTTCCTTCACCCTTGATGTCCACAGTGGCTGCATTTCCCATGTACAGCTTCTCATCTCCTGCAAGCTGCTTGAAGGTGGTAAAGAGGCTCCTGTCTGGGCACACATGACGGGTCGCTCCCATATCAACCCACCATCGTTTTGGAGTGTTGGTCACAGCATTGACCTCATCCAACATTGCGGTTTTGTCGGAAATCATTGCCACTAAAGGCATTCCGTCTTCATCCACCATGTGCGCGCGCTCATGATTTGGTTTCTTGCATTGGTTAGCCCGATGCCCCGACTCGTCACAGTTGTAACAAGTCCCTTGGAACGTTTGAGGTTTCTTTTTCACAACCCCTTTCTTCGGTCCAAGTTTGATAGCCTTTGCTTTCTCTTTGTCCTTTTTCCCCTTACCCTTCGCGGCCTTAGAGGATTGCCCATGCTCAACCAAATTTGCGCTAGCAGAAGTTTGCGCATGGCTGCCTTTTCGGGCAATTCTATTGTCCTCTTCAATCTGAAGACGAACAATAAGGTCCTCTATAGTCATCTCCTTTCGTTTGTGTTTAAGATAATTTTTAAAATCCACCCAACTAGGAGGTAACTTCTCAATCATCGCTGCCACTTGGAATGTCTCGCTAAGTGTCATGCCTTCCGCAAGGATGTCATGGAGTATAATTTTCAATTCTTGGACTTGATGCATAACTGTTTTAGAATCAACCATTATGAAATCCAAGAAACGGGCTACCACAAATTTCTTTGTGCCAGCATCCTCCGTTTTTTGTACTTCTTGTCCAAGGCATCCCAAAGATCTTTGGAAGTCTTGACATTGTAGTACAGATTATACAATGCATCCGAAAGCCCGTTTAACACATAGCCTCGACAAATGAAATACGAGTGCTTCCAAGCCTCTACCGCGCTCAGAGCCTGAGCGCTGGTCTCCCCTTCCGTAGGTTGGGGAGCGGTTTCAGTAAAGAACCTCGCAAGGTTCATGGTGGTCAGATAGAAGAACATCTTCTGCTGCCACCTCTTAAAGTGTAGACCCGAGAACTTCTCGTTTAGCGTGATTGGCCACTGTGGACGCTCCCACAGTGGTGGCGTTCAGGGGGGTTCCCGTCACAACATTTGTGGTGTTGCTAACGTTGACATTTTCGGTCGACATTCTGAAAAATTAAAAATTTAAAGTTTTAGTCCAAAATTCTGTTTTACTCAAAACAGAAGTAAACAATTAAATTTTAATTTTTACCACAAATTTACTGTTTCGGCTTCTATGTCCAACTTTGAAGACCAAAAAACAGAAAATTTTTAATAATTAGAACTTACTGATTGGCTTCTAAGTCCAACTTTGAAGACCAAGTCAGAAAGTTTTTAGCAAATTTTATGACAAAGTCTGAAAGTAACCAGAAAGGTTTTCAGCCAAAGTCGCTCCTTTGAAGATGAAAACAAAAAAAAAATCTGTTTTTTAAACACAACCTGAGTGAAAACAAAACTGGTTTGAATCACTGAACAGAATGGTTTTGAATACACGAACGGTGTATAAAAATTTGTTTTACGATTGTAGGAACCGTTTGCGTAAATTAAATAAAATAAACAAATTTTATTACAAGATTACAATTCAGAAATTAAGAAAGCTGAAAAACTAATACAATTACAACTGAATAAAAGAAAATACAAGAAACGAGTAGAAAAAGAATGGCTGAGGCACATGTCTACACGCTTCCCTTAAAACAAATTCCGAGTCTCCTAAGAGTACTCGTTTTGTTTTCCAGGGTACAACAGCCGGAGCAGAAGTACTGTCGGAGATGGCCTACAACCTGAAGGCTACCTTGAAACTTGTAGGAAGAAGATGATTAGAAGTGTGTAGGAAATTGTTGGCATAAAGCTGTTGTTGATGGTGTCTTCTGCAGCTGGGTATGGAGCTGTATTTATACAGCTCCTAAGTCGAAATAGTAAAAAAAGAATTAAAGAGAGGTTTAAATTGCATTAAACGTTTTCAATGAAATTTAATACGTCATTTAATTCTCATTCAAAGACTATTAACTCATCAATTTCGAAGCTGAACTGTAACTGCACAGTCATTCAATGCTGGAAGCTTCTACACGCGCGCGCACGCAAGTCACACTGGTGCGCGCGCGCCCAGGTCTGTAGGGTGCGTCCTTTTGGCTCACTACCATGCGCGCGTGCGCCATGTCACCTGTGAGCCTATACGAGCACGCCACACAGTCGCGCCATATTGGCTCACTCTGGTGCGCCGTGCACGTCACATCAGGGCCCATGCACCATGCGCAAACGTGCGCCTTCAAGCCACATGTACTTGCGCGCAGACTGCCACGTCACACACCTCGAACCTGCACGCCAACTTCAAAGCGCCACATTACGCCCCAAAGCGCCACATTGCACCTCATCGCCCACGCCACGCGCTTGCGCGCGCGCGTGGGCGAGGGCGAGGGAGAGTTAGGGTGCTCTGCACCCTTCGCGAGGATACTTAGTGTGTGCTTCCATGAAACAATAAGGATGGAGAGTTCCCACTTAAATACCCATTTAAGTTCCATCTCTCCTCCGATGTGGGACAAGGTGCTACATTGCCTTTTGTTTCAGCTTTGAATGTTTCAAACACCCAACTTTGAGCATCGATATCTCATTCATCTTAGCTCCGTTTTGGACGTGATTTAGTTCATTGCGAAGCTCTTCCAACATAGAACACAAACCCACAAATAAATATATAAAACCCGTTCATTTTATTATACTTATTTCTAGTGCAAAATAGGAAAAAATCATTTTCCTATATTTGTGAAAAATGCTATTTTCACCTATTTTTCCAACAATCCCCCACATGAAAAAATGCTATTTTCATCAAATTTCCAACAATCCCCCACATGTATGGAAATCGATCTATTCCTTACACTTTTCAACGATAAACTTCGAGAGTTGAGTATTGCAAGATAGGTAGGTTGTAACCTTTGAACCTTCTTTTGTGAAGCATACTTAGCTTACTAGCGGTTTGTAGACGCGATGTCCTTGAACATACCCCCATTTGTGTAAACGACAATACACATCACACAATACTCTCCCTGGTTTGGCCAACCCCTCATTGTCGTGTCCTATTATGGTCCTGGAACACTAGCCTGGTTCTGTGAGAGCTCTAGGATTTGCGCACCCCACAAATCCATTCGAAGCGACCCTACTTCTCTCTAACATAGGTGATTCCTCTGAATCATTAAAAGCATCATGGTTATTTGATTTCCTGAAATCATTAACCTTAATATGCTTAGCCTCACTTCAATGTCACTGATTAGAATGGACTAGGAAGTATATAACTCCCTTTTTATTTAGTTTTGGGGTACTCCCCCACAGTGACTCCGTTTTGGTAATATGATTAAGTTGTCCTATTGAACTTAGATCTTGGGATCTCCAGTCAACTAAGTTAGGTTTCCCTCATATTCCCATTTATCATGGGCTTTAGTCCCATTCGTCTTGACGACGTTTCAACTAACTCTCTGCTTAAGACTTTTGTTAACGGGTCCGCAATGTTATCCTTTGATCTCACATAATCAATTGTGATAACACCCGCTGAGACTAGTTGTCGTACCGTGTTATCTCTACGTCGCATGTGCCTTGATCTTCCATTGTACATCAAGCTTTGAGCTCTACCAATCGCCGATTGGCTATCACAATGTATATATATGGCTGGCAAAGGCTTTGGCCATCTTGGAATATATTCCACGAATTGACGTAGCCATTCTGCTTCCTCGCCTGACTTATCCAAGGCGATAAATTCAGATTCCAGTGTGGATCTCGCTATGACCGTTTTCTTAGAAGACTTCCAAGCAATAGCAGCTCCTCGAAGTGTAAACACGTAACCAATTGTTGATTTGAAATGTTTATTATCCGATATCCAGTTTGCATCAGTGTATCCTTCGATCACTGCTGGTTGTCGGTTATAATGCAGTCCATAATCTCTTGTGTATATTATGTATCTAAGCACCCTCGTAATAGCTTTCCAATGATCCGCGCACAGATTGCTGGTGTATCTACTTAGCCTACTCACCGCGTACGCCAAGTCGGGTCTAGTACATGTCATTAGATACATTAGACTGCCAATAATTCTTGAATACTCTAACTGAGCAACTCCATCTCCTTTTTTTTTCTTGAGATGTTGGGAGGTATCCACTGGAGTTCGAGCTACACTCGTATCTCCCGAGTTGAATTCTTCAAGAATTTTATTCACATAGTGAGATTGACTTAACATAAGACCATCTTGGGTTCTTATGATCTTTACTCCAAGAATTACATCAGCTAAACCCATGTCTTTCATGTCAAATCTCGCTTTCAACATGCTTTTAGTAGATTTGATAATTTTATCATTACTCCCAATGATAAGCATATCGTCTACGTAAAGGCATAAGATCACATAACCTTCATTTGTGTCTTTGAAATAAACACATTTGTCGCACTCATTTATTTTGAATCCATTGTCAATCATGACATGATCAAACTTTTGGTGCCATTGTTTTGGTGCTTGCTTCAAGCCATACAAAGACTTGACGAGTTTACATACTTTACCCTCTTGACCTGGGGCAGAGAAACCTTCAGGTTGCTCCATGTAAATCTCTTCTTCTAAATTGCCATTTAGAAATGCGGTTTTAACGTCCATTTGGTGAACTTCCAAATTTCTTAAAGCCGCTATAGCAAGAACCAATCTAATCGAGGTTATGCGTGTCACAGGCAAGTAGGTATCATAGTAATCTAGACCTTCCTTTTGTCTAAGTCCTTTAATCACCAACCTAGCCTTGTATTTATCAATACTTCCATCAGTTTTCATCTTCCTTTTGAATATCCAACGATATCCTAGTGGTTTGCAACCAGGTGGAAGATCTACTAACTCCCAAGTACGATTTTGCAATATAGAATCAATTTCATTTCTTATTGCTTCTTTCCATTGACGTCCTTCTGAAGAGGAAACCGCTTCGCGATATGTATTGGGCTCACCCTCAACCATATAGCTAACGAAGTCTGGACCAAAGGATTTTTCAACCCTTGGCCTTTTAATTCGCCTATGATCACTTTCTTCAACCTCAGGTAGTTCATGTGTCTTATCATGAAGTACCTCATCAACTGGTGTAGATGAGCTTTCACCTACTTCAAAATTAGGTGTTGATGACGTTGCATTTGTTTGTCTTCTCAAAGGAAACACATTTTCAAAGTAAGACACAACGTTAGGATTCACCTCCATGATAGTTTTTACGTGTACATCAGGATTCTTGGACTTATGTATAAGAAAGCGATGTGCACTACTTTGATATGCATACCCAATGAATATGCAATCAACAGTTTTGGGTCCTATCCTAAGAGCCTTAGGAGGTGGTACAATCACCTTTGCTAGGCACCCCCACACTTTCAATTATTTGTATGAAGGTTTCTTCCTTTTCCATAACTCATAAGGAGTCTCGTCTCTCTTTTTGAGTGGTATCTTGTTCAAAAGATAATTAGCCGATAGAATGGCTTCCCCCCACATTTCCTGGCTCACCCCAGAACTTATCAACATGACGTTCATCATTTCTTTCACTGTACGGTTCTTTCGTTCCGCCACGCCATTTGATTGTGGAGAATAAGGAGGTATACACTCATGTACAATGCCACTTTTTGAGCATAAATTGGCAAAAGGTGCAACATATTCGCCTCCTCGGTCGCTACGCAAAGCTTTTATCTTCTTTTGAAGTTGATTCTCAACTTCATTTTTATACAAGATAAATTTACTTATTGCTTCATCTTTACTTTTTAGTAAATATACATAGCAATATTTAGTACTATCATCAATAAACGTGATGAAGTACTTATTTCCACCTCTTGTGAGTACCGCTTTTAAATCACAAATATCAGTGTTAATTAAATCAAGGGGTTCAGTTATTTGTTCAACCGATTTCGATGATGATCTTGTAAATTTGGATTCAACGCATGTTTCACATTTATAGTGTGAATCAATATGGAATGTTGGTATACAATTTAAATTGATTAAATGGCGTATTGAATTAAAAGTTACGTGACCTAATCTACATTGCCATTTATTTGAATCAGAAAACTCAAGCATATAAGTAGAAGTAGTAGCAATTTTATTCATGTTCTTCTTGACTGCCATTACATTCAATTTAAACATACCATTTTGGGTATAGCCCTTGCCAACATACATTCCTCGTTTAGTAAGTACCAATTGATCGCTCTCAAAAACTAAACGAAATCCAAACTTATTAAGCACCCATCCCGAGACTAGGCTCTTGCGCAAGTCTGGGACATATAACACGTTGCTTAAAGTGAGCTCCTTCCCTGAAGTCCACTTCAAATCACCGTTGCTTCACCCTTGATGTCCGCAGTGGCTGCATTTCCCATGTACAGCTTCTCATCTCCCGCAAGCTCCTTGAAGGTGGTAAAGAGGCTCCTGTCTGGGCACACATGACGGGTCGCTCCCGTATCAACCCACCATCCTTTTGGAGTGTTGGTCACAGCATTGACCTCATCCAACATTGTGGTTTTGATGTCTGTCGTGAAGTGGTTCCCCGCACAAAATACATGTAGAAGAGCCGCAAAATATAGTAAGATATGTCATCCTGCACAAACACGGCTCAACTACCCACGTAAATCACGAACAAATAAGATGACAAAATAAACACAAAAATTTTTTTTTAGGTTTTTTTTTTTTTATGAAACTTAACACTAAACACTTTGCGCACGCCTCCCCGGCAACGGCGCCATTTTGATGTCTGTCGTTAAGGACATGAAAAAACCGAAATAAACTAGTAGCTAGAGTAAGTCGGATATCGAACCGGAGGAGGATTGTGGAAAGTGTGTAACGTTAAGTATTTACTAACAACTATAAAAAAAAAAAAAACTGATGATTGTAAAACTGATATGGAATTAAAAACACATGAAACAAGTTGCAATTAAGAAAAATATTGAGTTGTAATAAACAATGATGAGAAAAAGTGATCACTCTGGGATTCAGATTTTGTAATTACTAATAACCTAGTTCTGATTTTATTGGATGCTATTGATTGAATAGTAAACCTGTCACATCTACGAATTACCTATGCAGTTCAAAATCTTAATATTAATTGATCAGATAAATATTAAAACAAACATACATAGGAATCATTCAATCAACAAAAGCATAATTGCATTCAAAACATAATTATAACTCTGACTGTCACTCAGGATTTGTCTGTCACACAAATTATATAATCACGTAAATAGTCGGTTGTCACCCGACTACAAATCCAAATCTCAATACAAAACAAAAACTAGAATTAAAAGTGTCTCACAAGAATCATTCACCCGAAGTGTCCACAAGAGATTTAGCCGCTCATCATAGATTGTTGATCTTCAATAGCTTCGGTCATCCCTTCTCTTCGTGTCCCCCCTCCTGCCGTCAAGATGATGATGATTAATATTGATTTGTTCTCTTGAATGATTTTTTACTTGCCCTCACATGTCCCTCGCCAAGTCCAAAATACTCAGCCCATGTGCGGCCCACTCTTTCGTGATTCATCAAGCTCAGTCCACGATTAATGATGATAATTATTGCTGTTCACGTATGCCTCGCTTCACGTGATGTGTTCTTCTGCCGTCAAAGTGATCAAGCCCACATGTGTTTTGTTCTTTTCTGCCTTTGGTGTTGGCGGCCCAATCTAAAAGATCCAACATTCTCCTTTAGTCGGCCCAATCATTCCTCATAATCACGTGAATAGGCTGCCCATTATTTGACTTTTTATAACCCCTGATGATGATTTGATGGCCCAATCAATATGATGTTATATTAATTCCATCCTCAAAAGTTTTTTATGTCTGCCACCAATGTCTCACGTGAATATGTGCCACCCAAAGCCCTTCGATGTGTGTGTATCAAAGTATGCTGGATAATGTGATGAAAAGCCTTTAGATGGGCCCCTCACGTGATATTATTTGGCTGCCCAATAATCCCCACATGTGCGTCCTCATAAGGGTTTTAAAACCTATTAACTTCCTTTCCACATCAACAAGTGTGCGCTGCCTTGTATTCTCCACCGTAGCTTACGATTTAAAACCGTAAGTTACGGTTTCGACTTTCTGTTTCTTGACATCTGCTGGACCGTATGCTACTCCTCACAAACAGTAGGTTACATTTGCATGTCATGGATTCATATTTGTTCAACATACACTTTCATAGAATGACAATCAAGTCCCTAGACTTCATTCATTCGTAATTCTCGCACATTCGAATTATCTTTTGACCCGAAACCTCTATCGAATGATGTGATTCACTTGATTATTCTTCCTTGCTCGTTCCGTTCATCACTAAACATTCCAATTTAACCGAATTAAGCAATTAACCTGTGACATCACAACTATACGTAGTTATCACATTCACGTCATGTTATCACTTGAAATGCCAAAAAACACACTATATAACACACTTAAACACTCGGGTTTCACACTCTCCATCACATCCCCACACTTATCCTTGATTGTCCTCAAGGAACCATTACAAACATTACTCACCTTATTAACAAATCACCTTCAACTCCCTTACCTAATTAGCTGTTTAAGGTCCCAAGTCATACCCGTCCCATAGACTGACACAATCGAGATTGACAATCTGACAAATAAGTGATACGCGTTTAAAACAACTTAAGACTTGCCTAACTAAAACTAACATGCTTATGATACTACACACATGTCACACGCCCCTCACAATGATCACTCCTCTCGGTTTTAATCAAGACTAGCTTGTAATGTGCTATTATATATTTCACTCGAACCAAATATGCTACTTTGCAATCATAAGCTTGAATGGCAATCATACCTCCACTGTATCAAATAACGTAACACATATCAAAAGGAATTTTCGGGTTTTGGGTTAAAGGTAAAGGTAGGGATATATTTTTGGATTTTTATATTTATTTGGCGAACACAAAAGAATACCAAACCATGACAACTTTTTCACAATAACTACTAACACATTGGGTGATTTTCAACCCACTTATTTAACACGAACATCACAATGGTTTTTTTGTTTTTGTTTTTTTTTTCTTTTTCTTTCTTTTTTTTTTTTCTCTTTTTTTTCTTTTCATTTCAGTTTTTTTTTCAACAAACATCTAACATGTACTTGTCATTCATGGTTGGTAAGCAAACGGGTCAAACAAGGTGTATCAAACGAAGGGTAAAAGGCTCAACATGGTTTACTAAGGTGGGTGGATAAACATTCAACAAATAACACAATGGAAGGGATCCTAATGCCTTTATCATTTATGTGTAAACGCTAAACCACAGTCTCGGCACGTATCAAACCACACAAGTTCTAACACAATGCAACATATGGCCTACTATTAGCAAATGAACAGTTATTGCAACTTCATCTAACAACTAGTAGTCTCAAATTTCTCACCGAACAAAAGGAATATAGGTTGCCGACACATAGCATGTGTAATTCCTAAAGCATGTTACCCCTAGTTAGGCATCTCTTCTCAACTATTTTCTAAACTTGTCAGAAATACTCTCATGAAACTTAAAGGGACAACCATAACTAGGGATCTATGTTAGTTTAATATCAGCAAGAAAACCCTTTAGCTATTGAAAATGTTGGTTTTCATGTAGTTCAAGCATACTTGAGACACAAAAATTTTTAAAATTGTTCAATTTTTTCCAATTTCAACCAATTCAAGCATTTTAAGATCAACAATCATACCAACCCTCTCTCGAGTTACCGCATCCCCACACTTGGGATACATTGTCCCCAATGTATGGTGCAATTTATAATCTAAACTCGAGAGATACCACCCGCAACCCATGAATGGCTAACAACTAGACGACTCAACACAAAGAAACCATTCCCAACACAAAAATTTCACACCACCAAGTACACAAAAACAAATAAAACACTGGATAGATAAACACATACACCTGATAAGAAAACAAGTGAGTGTTTGTAATGGTGTAGCTATTGCGATCTAACCGGAACATACGCCCCTCATAGATTCTTTGAGATCTCACCGGGGATGTTGCCAAACATCCCCACACTTGATTCATTGCATCCGTGAAGATGGAACTATATAAACCTGTCAAAACACAACACACCAACCCAAACGAAACCAAAACAAAGTACAAACTCCACATCCTCGGGCTGCCTCCCGAGAGCGCTAAGTTTAAAGGTCTTCAGCCAGACCGTACCTGCTATACGTTACGGTGGTCTCAATGCACACTTACCCAAAACATTTCCAACGAATGCCCGGAAATTTACATGCCATCTCCATAAGCTTGTCAGTATAATTGGCATGTTTAGAAAGCACATGCGGGTTTCGCTAATCCACTTCACAAGATATACACCGATGTCTGGTAGCTTCACCCTTTTCATCTTCTTACTCGAACCCTCTTCCCCACACTTGTTAATTGGAATGATTGATATGGGAAGAGGTTCGGTACACATATTCATCTCATCAGACTGATCTGCCTCATCATCCTCACACACCATCTGATCCACCAGTGACTCTTCATCAGATAAAGGATTCATTGGTGTAGTATTATCCTCCACAACCTCCTCCTCCATGTGAGAATAATCTCTAATATCAACAGGTAATGGTGAGAGACGCTCTTCTATTTCTATCTTCATTTTTAACTTCTGACACTTGGAAACTAGGCAGCTGATTCGATCTTCATCGGAAAGGTTGGGTGCTAATAAATACTGCTCGAGTCTGGACAAACTCGCTTCCAACATAGCAAGCTTTTTCTCCTCCTCGGTCTGATAAGCATACACACCCTCGGGCTTAGAATATTCCTCAGGATGATACTGTCAGTATCCCTGATACGGTCTTGAGATGTACGCATCCATCATTTTTTTATTCCAATACTCTGGATTTTTCAAATACACCGCGCACACATCATCATAAACAGAAGTATGATTACGACCACAACAGAAACATCGTCCATCCGTCCTTGGTCCATAATAAGCATCCTCGTCCTGATCCCATCCGTCAGAGTAATAACCATCCTCCACCGTTGTATCATAATCATAGAAATATGGTGGAGGGGAAGGATTATCATAGCAAGGCATCGGTGGTTCTTCCCATTTCGCTTTTTCCCGTCTAAATCAGGCCTCGTGGCAACCGATACACGGGTGAAGTGGTTCCCCGCACAAAATACATGTAGAAGAGCCGCAAAATATAGTAAGATCTGTCATCCTGCACAAACACAGCTCAACTACCCACGTAAATCACGAACAAATAAGATGACAAAATAAACACAAAAATTTTTTTTAGGTTTTTTTTTATGAAACTTAACACTAAACACTTTGCGCACGCCTCCCCGGCAACGTCGCCATTTTGATGTCTGTCGTTAAGGACATGCAAAAAACCGAAATAAACTAGTAGCTAGAGTAAGTCGGATATCGAACCGGAGGAGGATTGTGGAAAGTGTGTAACGTTAAGTATTTACTAACAACTATAAAAAAAACTGATGATTGTAAAACTGATATGGAACTAAAAACACATGAAACAAGTTGCAATTAAGAAAAATATTGAGTTGTAATAAACAATGATGAGAAAAAGTGATCACTCCGGGATTCAGATTTTGTAATTACTAATAACCAAGTTCTGATTTTATTAGATGCTATTGATTGAATAGTAAACCTGTCACATCTACGAATTACCTATGCAGTTCAAAATCTTAATATTAATTGATCAGATAAATATTAAAACAAACATACATAGGAATCATTCAATCAACAAAAGCATAATTGCATTCAAAACATAATTATAACTCTGACTGTCACTCAGGATTTGTCTGTCACACAAATTATATAATCACGTAAATAGTCGGCTATCACCCGACTACAAATCCAAATCTCAATACAAAACAAAAACTAGAATTAAAAGTGTCTCACAAGAATCATTCACCCGAAGTGTCCACAAGAGATTTAGCCGCTCATCATAGATTGTTGATCTTCAATAGCTTCGGTCATCCCTTCTCTTCGTGTCCCCCCTCCTGCCGTCAAGATGATGATGATTAATATTGATTTGTTCTCTTGAATGATTTTTTACTTGCCCTCACATGTCCCTCGCCAAGTCCAAAATACTCAGCCCATGTGCGGCCCACTCTTTCGTGATTCATCAAGCTCAGTCCACGATTAATGATGATAATTATTGCTGTTCACGTATGCCTCGCTTCACGTGATGTGTTCTTCTGCCGTCAAAGTGATCAAGCCCACATGTGTTTTGTTCTTTTCTGCCTTTGGTGTTGGCGGCCCAATCTAAAAGATCCAACATTCTCCTTTAGTCGGCCCAATCATTCCTCATAATCACGTGAATAGGCTGCCCATTATTTGACTTTTTATAACCCCTGATGATGATTTGATGGCCCAATCAATATGATGTTATATTAATTCCATAAGTTACGGTTTAAAACCGTAAGTTACGGTTTTGACTTTTTGTTTCTTGACATCTGCTGGACCGTATGCTACTCCTCACAAACAGTAGGTTACATTTGCATGTCATGGATTCATATTTGTTCAACATACACTTTCATAGAATGACAATCAAGTCCCTAGACTTCATTCATTCGTAATTCTCGCACATTCGAATTATCTTTTGACCCGAAACCTCTATCGAATGATGTGATTCACTTGATTATTCTTCCTTGCTCGTTCCGTTCATCACTAAACATTCCAATTTAACCGAATTAAGCAATTAACCTGTGACATCACAACTATACGTAGTTATCACATTCACGTCATGTTATCACTTGAAATGCCATAAAACACACTATATAACACACTTAAACACTCGGGTTTCACACTCTCCATCACATCCCCACACTTATCCTTGATTGTCCTCAAGGAACCATTACAAACATTACTCACCTTATTAACAAATCACCTTCAACTCCCTTACCTAATTAGCTGTTTAAGGTCCCAAGTCATACCCGTCCCATAGACTGACACAATCGAGATTGACAATCTGACAAATAAGTGATACGCGTTTAAAACAACTTAAGACTTGCCTAACTAAAACTAACATGCTTATGATACTACACACATGTCACACGCCCCTCACAATGATCACTCCTCTCGGTTTTAATCAAGACTAGCTTGTAATGTGCTATTATATATTTCACTCGAACCAAATATGCTACTTTGCAATCATAAGCTTGAATGGCAATCATACCTCCACTGTATCAAATAACGTAACACATATCAAAAGGACTTTTCGGGTTTTGGGTTAAAGGTAAAGGTAGGGATATATTTTTGGATTTTTATATTTATTTAGCGAACACAAAAGAATACCAAACCATGACAACTTTTTCACAATAACTACTAACACATTGGGTGATTTTCAACCCACTTATTTAACACGAACATCACAATGGTTTTTTTGTTTTTGTTTTTTTTTTTCTTTTTCTTTCTTTTTTTTCTAATTTTTTTTTCTTTTTATTTCATTTTTTTTTCAACAAACATCTAACATGTACTTGTCATTCATGGTTGGTAAGCAAACGGGTCAAACAAGGTGTATCAAACGAAGGGTAAAAGGCTCAACATGGTTTACTAAGGTGGGTGGATAAACATTCAACAAATAACACAATGGAAGGGATCCTAATGCCTTTATCATTTATGTGTAAACGCTAAACCGAAGGCTACCTTGAAACTTGCAGGAAGAAGATGATCAGAAGTGTTTAGGAAATTGTTTGCATAAAGTTGTTGTTGCTGGTGTCTTCTGCAGCTGGGTATGGATCTGTATTTATACAGCTCCTAAGTGGAAACAGTCAAAAAGGAATTAAAGAGAGGTTTAAATTGCATTAAGTGTCTTCAATGCAATTTAATACGTTATTTAATTCTCAGTCAAAGACTATTAACTTGTCAGTTTCGAAGCTGAACTGTAACTACACAGTTATTCAATGCTGGAAGCTTCTACGCGCGCGAGCGCAAGTCACACTGGTGCGCGCGGGCCCAGGTCTGCACACTCATGCGCGGTGCGTCCTTTTGACTCACTGCCATGCGCTCGTGCGCCAAGTCACTTGTGAGCCTATACGAGCACGCCACACAGTCGCGCCGTATTGGCTCACTCTGGTGCGCTGCGCACGACACATCAGGGCCCATGCACCATGCGCAACCGTGCGCCTTCAAGCCACATGTACTCGCGCGCGGACTGCCACCTCACGCGCCTTGAACCTACACGCCAACTTCAAAGCGCCACATTGCACCTCAAAGCGCCACATTGCGCCTTATCGCCAACGCCATGCGCGCGCGCGTGTGCGAGGGCGAGTGCGAGTTAGGGTGCTCCGCACCCTTCGCGAGGACACTTAGTGTGTGCTTCCATGAAACAATAAGGATGGAGAGTTCCCACTTAAATACCCATTTAAGTTCCATCTCTCCTCCGATGTGGGACAAGGTGTTACTTTCCCTTTTGTTTCAGCATTGAATGTTTCAAACACCCAACTTTGAGCATCGATGTCTCATTCATCTTAGCTCCGTTTTGGACGTGGTGTAGTTCGTTGCGAAGCTCTTCCGACATAGAACACAAACCCACAAATAAATATATAAATCCCGCTCATTTTATTATATTTATTTCTAGTCCAAAATAGGAAAAAATCATTTTCCTATATTTGTGTAAAATGTTATTTTCACATATTTTTCCAACAAAGCCTTGCTCCTCCACCTGCCGCCACTCGGAAAACAAGGTCACTTATCCCACCACCATCCAATGACCCTGCTTCTGTTCAGACGACATCTATAAATCACAAGCAACTGCAAAGTGTTCTACAGATGCTTTTACTGATCTCTCTCAGATTGAGTTATACAGATGCTTTTACTATCTTTTTTAAATCTTAAGTACAGCTTGGATTGTTTTATTTTGGGTTTTCAAATACTATATAGTAAAATATAAGGGATTCAAAGTCACCTAAACCTATTTTTAGGCATACAACCTCTTAAATCAATTTATTTAAATATTTATATTATCGTTGGTTCCTTTTAAAAATATTTTTTTTGTGCCATCATATATAGTTATATAAAAAAGGACAAAACAATGTACTCAAATATGACCCATTTACCCTACCCAGATTGACCAGCTCGGTTATGTACTAAGTTTGACTCGTTGACCACCTATCTTGCCATGTGTAACTTCATAGTTTTCTTTATTCACACATTGCTATTTAAGCAGAAGAATCTTCCATCCATAAGTGGTTCTGGATCAACTCAAAGTAAAAACACTGCAGTTGGATGGGCGGCATTTTAAGGTAGTAAAACTTGGTAATTTTTCTATTTTGTTATGTTTGGAAACATAAAATACGGTCTATTATTACTACTAACAATTGTACCAGAAACATGTCGATTAATACACTTGATTCAACTTTTTTTGTTTCATATTTATCTTAGCCAACCAATTATTTACTGTATTTTAGAAATAGATATTTATCATTATTTAGAGATAATCCTGATGTATTTTTATGTATATCCTTTCCTGTTTTATGTTTGTCTTCTTCCCTATATACAGGGTTATTCATGATCAATAAAGATCATCAAAGCTTTTATGGTATCAGAGCTAAGGTTCTGATATCCTTCTCTGTTCTCTCTCTTTTTTTTTTTTTCGTTCACCTTCTCAAACCCTAACTGGATTCGTCCGGCTGTGTCATCATGACCAAAGAAAACGTCGCTGAATCGTCTAACAAACCAGCCCCTCTACATCCTGTGTACTCTGTTACGAATATCCAAACCAAGATCCGGACTTTGGATGGATCGAAGGTAACCTACTCTTCCTGGGTTAAACTTTTTCGCCTCAACGTTGTTGCATATACAATGGAAAGAACACTACAAAAAAAAATGTCATTTAGTGACATACAAAAAGTGCCACAAAACAACAAAAAAGTGTCACTAAAAACACTTTTGGGAATGGGCGGCACACAAAAAAAGTGCCACTAGAAGTGCTGACGCTAAAGCCTTTTAGTGACACTTTTTCAATCTGCCGCACAAAGTATATAGGCTTTTAGTGGCACTCTTTTTTCTGTCACTACAAACTTTTGGGCTTTTAGTGGCACATATTTTTTTCCACAAAAATCACATCAAATTATTTATCATATTAATTTTTATTGATTACAATTATTATTTATTTACATTAAAAAATAAAAGTAAAATTATAAAATGTAGAAATCATAATAATATAATCAATTCAATTAAAAATTTCAATCAATCATCTTCCAAAGATTCCAAATGTTTGTAAAGAAATAACTAATAAGTGTCAACCTAAGTCTAAATATCGAACAAACAAAATAAGTATTTAAAATATGTGAACAAAAACTCAAAACTCCATTGCGTTCATGAATCTCTTTCACAGTCTTCATGCGAGTAAAATATTCATTGTGTTAACAAATTCACAATTCACATTAACATTTAGAAAATTAACAAATTGAAAGTTAATTGCAAATTGATATTTTACCTCTTTGAAAAAGAACAGACGATGTAGGATCGCGATGGTTGGAGGGCTAGTTGTTTGGTGTACAGAAAATGAAGAACGCGATGGTTTTGGGGGTTGGACTTAGGCAGATGGTATATATTAAACCTATGTTGTCAAAAGCGCAAAAAGCGCGCGCCTAGGCGCCCGGGCGCAGCAAGGCGCATCAACAGCGCCTGGTGGTAGCCTAGGCGCAAAAACGGGCTTTTTTTGAAAAAACGGTTCTGAGGCTCAAAAAGCGCGCGCCTAGGCGCAAAAAAGTGGTTGAGGCGCTGGGAAAAAAGCTAAAACAGAACAAATGATATATTAAAAACGAGTGCGTGCAAAAACTGGCTCACGCGGGCCCAGGTTTCCGGAGCTGCATTCGTGTCCACAGGTCGCACGGGCACGCACTGAGTTCAAACCAAATTCAAGCTTAGAAACTCATTTCTGCACCCCCCCCCTGCGTGCGGATGGGACTTGTGGTAAAACATGTCATAAAGCTACAACGGAGTAGTATAGGCTTTACCTTATAAACAACCACTAACTTTGTTCCCACACCAATGTGGGACAAAGTATTTACCACCTTTTGAGACTTTTATTCACACACCCAAAACTTACAACATATAAGTCTTAAACTTTTGCTACTAACAATTAGCTACATGATCTTAAATAGCATGTATAATAGTTTTTTTTAATTTTATATGTGGAATCTTATTTATTTTCAAAGCATAACATATTTTTTATATTTTTTTTCCTCTATGTGTGCTTTTCTTAAAAAAGCCCACGCTTTTTTTGCGCCTTGCGTCTTTGACAACATAGTATTAAACCCTATTTTTCAGCATTAAAAAAGGGTTTCAGCATTAAAAAAAAAAGTCTCTTTCACCCAAAAAAACCACCAATGTAAAGGATCGAACATACTACAATGCCACATATAAACACAAACAACAAGCAATTCATCATCACTTCCACATATAACATACTTCAACTAGAATCTCCAGCAACCAAACAACCTCTACAAAGCAACTAAGCAACCAAAATCACTTGACCACACCGAAACGAAACCGAACAACAATCAACAACAACATTACCAATCAAACAAACCCTAAAATATTAAAAACATAAAACTGAATCCAAATTTAACATGATCAAACCCTAAATACTTGTAGGATGTAACGTACCACCACAATTTCAGCAAAAAAAGAGATGAGGTGATGGAAGTGTAAAGTCGTTTCAGAGAATTGATTCTCCGTTGTTGATTCTCAATTCCTTGAAGTAAAATTTTGATGTGCCAGCTAAGGGTTTTAGGGTACCCACACTACAGTGCACCTCAAAACAGAAATTGCACACAAATCCATCAACAATTAGAAAGAAAACAAGGAGCCCAACAATTAAAATTAGAGATTGTTGATGCATTAATGTCTATCGCCTTCGTCAATCCGAGCCGTAACGAGGAACTGAAGATATCAAGTCGTTAAAGTATTACATTTAGATAAAAAGGCAAGGTGGCAATCTTGTAATTAATGAAAATTTTCATTAATTAGCCTTGACCTATAAATAGAGTGTTATGTCATAAGTTGTAGGACTTTTAGAAGACTTTTGCTCATTTGGTGATTTAGGAGACTCAAGTCTAGAGAGAGAAAGTACTCTCCACGTGATTTTTGTATCGTACACGTCATATATTTCAATAGATTCACGGTTCTAGTACGTTATTGTGTGTTCGGTCACGCACGTTCACGGATTCCGCACGTCGAACGTTCGTTATGCAATCGAACGGTGTCAAAACCGGTCCTACAAGTGGTATCAGAGCTAGGAGCTCGATTGCTTGATCAAACACATCGTTTTCGTACCAGATTTCAGCCGATTCAGATCCGATTTCATCTATTTCTTCATCTTCTACCTATTTCTTACATTTTTCACGGTTTTTAGTCAAATTGAACGTGTTTTCACGGTCCGATTTGTCTGAATTTTTGATATTGTGTGCGAAATTGTTAGTTTTAAAACCCTATCAAGTTTCAGATCCTAATTCCTAGCCGTTTAGGAGAAATCTGAGTTTTTGTGTCCGACATCGTTTGAAAGTAACCCTCCCGTTTGAAACTGACACTACCGTTTGAGGGAGTGACAGTTTGAAGTTGAAAGTTTGAAAGTGAACCTCCCGTTTGAACTATCGTTTGAAAGTGAACCTCCCGTTTGAACTATCGTTTGAAACTGTCCATCCCGTTTGAAACTATCGTTTGAAATCAAGCACCTGACAGTTTGAAAATCACCTGACCGTTTGAACTAGCACATGACCGTTTGAAACAGTCCTGACAGTTTGAAACAGACCTGACCGTTTGAACTTGTGACTGTTTGAAATTGATGTCCGTTTGAGGACATGACAGTTTGAGAGTTGTCCGTTTGAGGACGTGACAGTTTGAAATCAAGCACCTGAACGTTTGAAATCCTGTCCGTTTGAAAGTGGTTATGAGTTCATGTGATTAATGTTCATGTGATTAAACATTTAAAGATTGTCGGCAAATTACATTGTGATTTAAAAATCATCGTAAATTGAAATTTGGCAATAGTGGAAATAAAGGCCCAATCATGTTTAAATATAATAACTGTTGTTGTCAGTAACAATTCACGTGAAAACAAAATTGGCAGATTGCATGTGAATTCTTGTCAGTACAGTACAATTGATTTTACATAGTCTAGATCCAATCAAAAATTAATTAGTGATAATTGTTTCAGTTTGCGTGTGACAGGCATTGTGTTCTAAGTTTGTCGATTAGTGTGATTCATCATTGCATGTGCATGTGATAAGGTCATTTTGTCTTGAGTTTGTTTGTTTTGCAAGGTGAAACGTGATTTATTAAGCATTGGATACCCGCCCGAGCGAATTAGAACTGTTACCCGATCCGTTGTCACCGGATTTTTGTCACTCAATCGGATATTCATTTGATTCAGTGTGTTGATACAGTGATTGAATTGATTTCAGTTTGTGATTTGAAATTTTTAAAAAAATAACGAAACATGGATTGTGCGTCGTATCGTGTTCAGAATCCAGCAGATATTGCACAGAAGAAATTTGATAGTTTTACGGGTATCAAGGGAGAGTCTATAAAAGAATTATTTGATAGATACTGTCATCTAGTTTTGGAAATGGGAAAATTAGGGATAACCAAGTCTAATAAGGAGTGGGTTGACAAAGTGGCAAATGTTTTACCGCGTGATGTGTGGGGAACGTATTTGTTAGACTTGAATGACAGATATTTAGACTTAAATTTGAGCGCATTCATTGAGAAGATTGAAGCTCAAGAATTTGAGTTCCAAAAGATTAGAAAAAAGAAATCTGAAGAAAATGTTCAAATGATAGAGAAGCTAGTTGACGAAATTTCAGCTCTGAAGGTTGAGAAGAAAGCTGATGATGAACAGATTATGGAGTTACGCTTGAATTTTGAAAAACTGAAATCTGAAAATGACAAACTCTTGAGGAATTTAGAGAGTTTGTCATTAGAAAATGAAAATCTTAAAAAATCAGAAAATATTTTGAAAAATCAAAAACAAAATTTAGAAAATGAAAAAGTAAAAATTGAAAAAGATTTTCAAAATCAAATAAAGATTTTAGAAGATGAGAAAGATATTTTTGGTAAAAATAATCTTGAAAAACAAATTGCAATAAATTCTCATCTTGCTAAAATCATTCAGCTTGAAAAAGAAGCTGAAAGTGATCGGAATAAAATTGCTGAGTTAGAAAATAAATTGAAAGGTTTTGAGACTTCGTCATCAACACCAGATTTTCCATGTCTAAAACCGATCAATTCTGTTTCAATAAGTGACAATGTCACAAACTTTGACAATGTCAAAGTTGAGGATTGTGATGAAGGAGCTGATGATGAAAATGAAAAACAAGCTAAAGAAAAATTATTTTTAGATTTACAAGAAAAATTTAAAAATACTGTTTTGCAATCTACTGAAACAGGTGAATGTTCTAAGCAAAAACCTGTTAAGAAGAGTGTAGAACAGAAACAAAAAGATAAAAAATCGAAAAATTTTCAAAAAGAAAATAAAAGCTCATCAGTTCGGTCATCCAATCATTATAAAAAATCACAAAAATTTGTAAATGAAAACTCACAAAAAGTTGGTAATAAGTGGTGCAGGTCGGACCACAGTGCTCAAAAGTCAAATCCAGCAATCAAAAGGAAAAAAGAATATCACCAAGCCAAACAGTGCTTTGATTTGAGCATTTGGGCTGAAAATGGTGATTGGTACGATAACAGAGTGTGTTACCGATGTGGTTATCAAGGACACATTGCTGTTAACTGCCAAGGTTGGAGTTATGAGACGAGGAGATGCTTTAACTGCAACATCAGAGGTCACATTGCCAAAGATTGCCCAAGGAGATCAAATGAAAGATTGAGGGCTAAGTATAAAAAATTGGCAAAGATAACAGTCTCTGTCAAGCCCAAAGAACCGAAAGTAAAGCTTTCACAGGGTCAGAAAGAGAGACTGAGGAAAAAGAGGAAGAAGGCGAGAGAGTATCTCGAAAGGATTTTGTCCTCGGGTTCATCTGTTGGTAAAAATAAGAGTTCTGATGAATCGCTTTCCTCGATGGCTAAGTCAAGCAAGACGAATTCATCAGATACAAATCTGAGGACGAAAGAAGAAAAGAAGAAGAAGAAAATGGTCGGCGATGAATCTGACATGTCGAAGTCAGACAAGCCACCTTCAGGCGATGAATCTGGCTCATCAAAGTCAGACAAGCCACACTCAGGCAATGATTCTAGTTCCTTAAAGCCAGAAGAGCCGGTAGTTGAGGTAAAATCTGAGAATTCAGGTTTAACAATGGATGATGCAAATTTTCCACCATTGTTGAACAAGAATTCAAAATCATCCAAGGACAGTCAGGCTTGGGTGAAACTATTTAAATAAAAAACCTGACTTGCCGGAGTTCCCAGGTTGGTAAGCGTGGAACATGAATCGGCATCTTTCTTGAGAAATTTCACTCTGGTGATTTTTCGCCTTACATGTGGTAAATCAGGGACATTAAGTTGTACTTGATTTTCTACAAGTGGTTTTGTTGTTTAAATCGGAAATGTTAAATCTTTACAAGTGGTTGAAAGGAACAAGATGATGTAATGACCCCGAATCTACAAATGATTAGTAAACAAACTAATTTTTCTGGAAAAACCATTTTGATTAAAACAAACTTAAGTGTTTTGAAATCATAATGGGAAAATAGTTTGTTGTGAGGGGGAGTTCTGATTGTTTATGCCAGGTGGATGGAGAATTGAAGTGATTCTCATCAAGTTGTCAAGTTTGTACAGTTTGTTTCAAATTTTCCCAGAAAATCAAAATTGAAACATATTTTGATTTTAGGGGGAGAAAAATTTTAAAAAAAAATTAGAAAATTTGAAAATGACAAAAACATTGAAAAATTCAAAAATGAGTTTTGTTGTGAATAAGAGGAAATGATAGTAAATCGGTGGACTATCACAGCATGCTAAAGATATGAAATGTCAAATGTGATAAACGGTCTCACTAAAGATGTGACGATAGGCTCAGCTAGACTAGTAGATTTGCGATAATGATACAAACTTAAATGAAAAAGCCTAGTTCTAGTGGGAAACATGGTTGAAAGCATAGTACTTAGTTTTGTCCTTCGTGATTGTGTACCTACTCAGTAATCGCTGAATGCCAAAAAGCATAAAACTGGTTAAGTTTGCGAACTTTCACTACTTTGCTGAAAAGTCGTTGTGATTGTGCATTTCATTTTGCAAAGATTTAAACTTGTTTTATTTCTTTATTTTGTTTAAGCATCGGACATCCTCTGCGTATACGTGAGTATCGACCTGGATGTTGTTGCCTAAACGTTCTGCTTTATTTTTTTTGGTGTTTCGTTTAAGCTTTGGACCTCCTCTGCGTATACGGAAGTATCGACCTGGTGGTTAAAGCCTAAACAACTTCAACTTGTTTTATTTTCTTATTTTGTTTAAACATTGGACTTTCTCTGCGTATACGGAAGTATCGACCTGATTGTTAATGTTTAAACATTCTGTTTTGTTTTCGCACATATCACAGTTGATGAAAGTTTAAAGGCATTACTTGAGTTAGTGTATTGCATGATGAGGGGATATGCTGAGATCGTGGGGTCCATAAGAATTTAGTGCAAAATTAATATACCTTAACGTATTGGTAAGCATTTCGAAAGTTTTTAGATTGAGCTTAAGAGGATAATTATATCGTCAATCAACGTGAATCGTTTAGAACTTAAAACGATTAAAAGCTTAACGGTGCTTGTGATTTGTCTCAAAAACTGATATGATCCTCTTACGCAAACTCACAAAATATTGTTTGTAAATATTTCTTTACTGTATTTCATTCTTATTACAAAATCCAAAAAGATTTTAGTGTGTTTTAGCATAATTTTTGAAAAATCCAAAAAGATTTTCGACAATTGATATTGAAAAGCTGTTATTCAAAATCTCAAAGGCTAAACAAGATGAACAATTGGTTTGGTTAAGATGCTGAGAAGTTGGAAGATAATCCTCAAATGTTTAGATGATTCATTAATTTGAATCACAATATTGTGTGTTATATGTTTGAGAATTTTGAGTGAATTCTTTTAGAGTCAAAATTATTTTGTCTTACGAAAGGTTGAGATGTGTAGGTTTCTGATTCTGTTGCTACGGAAAGCCAGGCGTCGATCCTAAAAGCACGAAAGCTTGACGAAAGGGGGAGCCTGAAGAAACTATAGAAAGGGGGAGCTGAAGATGAAGACAGATCCACCGGGATTCTGTTCAAGCAAGAGGGAGTGTGTGTTTGCTGAAGAAGTTAAATGTTAAAGAAGAATCAAGAGAGAGAGAAAGACAAGTCGCTACTAGTTTAACTAAGGATTGACTGCGGCAATATCCAAGGGGGAGTTTGTTGATGCATTAATGTCTATCGCCTTCGTCAATCCGAGCCGTAACGAGGAACTGAAGATATCAAGTCGTTAAAGTATTACATTTAGATAAAAAGGCAAGGTGGCAATCTTGTAATTAATGAAAAATTTCATTAATTAGCCTTGACCTATAAATAGAGTGTTATGTCATAAGTTGTAGGACTTTTAGAAGACTTTTGCTCATTTGGTGATTTAGGAGACTCAAGTCTAAAGAGAGAAAGTCTAGAGAGAGAAAGTACTCTCCACGTGATTTTTGTATCGTACACGTCATATATTTCAATAGATTCACGGTTCTAGTACGTTATTGTGTGTTCGGTCACGCACGTTCACGGATTCCGCACGTCGAACGTTCGTTACGCAATCGAACGGTGTCAAAACCGGTCCTACAAGTATTGATTACTTGCCAAATTGATGTCGGGATTTAAACGGGAGCAAAATCATCTTTGGTCGGTGTAGTCGTGAACTGGTCGTATTCAAACAGAGTGAACGCAATGGACGAGATTTTGGAGAGATAAAAATTAGAGTGGGGGAAATTGACTTTTTTTGGTGAGAGTGAGAGGGAAATCGATGATGGGTTAGGGGAATGAGCGGGAATATGAAATAATTTGGGGAGGGAAATAGATTTTTAGTGAAAGAGAAGAAGAAATTTCTAGGAAAATTTTTAGGTTTCAAAAAGAGAGAAATTGTGAAAATTTTGAATGAGTTATTCAAAAAATTTTGTGGCATAGGCAAAGTTCCATTAAAACATATAGAAAATTTTGGTAGCATATGTAAAATGCCATTAAAAGCATTAATTAGTGACATAAAAGTTAAATGCCACTGAATGTATGTGTGAAATACCTGAAGTGCCATTAAAAACAAAAATTAGTGGCACAAAACCTATATGCCATTAAAAATGTATGCCGCTATATGGCTATTTTTGTAGTGGAACTTGATGCGTTGGTCCTTCAATGGATTTGCAGCACAATTTCGGATGAACTCCTGAATCGTATTTTAGATACGAAAGCAACAGCCAAAGCGACTTGGTCCAAGCTCGAAAAGATTTGCAGCAAGAAGATTATTGTCAACGGCTGTCGGATTTAACAAATCAGTTATGCGATCTTGGTCGGCCTGTTTCAGACTCACGCCTAGTCCTTCAGCTCGTTCGTGGACTACCGGCAGAATACAACACTACGGCTTCTTTGATCAACCACCAAGGTGTTGATTGGGACCAGACAATCTCCATGCTTAATTATGAAGTAATAAGGATCGAAGCCCAGAAAGGCGCCCAGGCTACGGTTCTGGCTGCTCCAGCAGCACCGCCCTCTTCCAACACTCCACCAAACCCTACCCAACAACCGGATGGTTCCACTTACTCGTCTAATCGACGTGGTAACCATGGCCACGGGGGCTCTTTCAATCGAGGGGCAGGGGCGACAAATCACAACAGCAGTATTCTCCTTGGCCAGGACAGCAGCCTTCATTCCCTAGCTGGGCCTGGTGGACTCCTCCACCTTGCCCATACCCGACCCAACAGCAATGGAAGCCCAACCGATAACCCGGCCTGCAGCCTGCTCCTCAGGCCCAATATACCGGTTTTTTCACCGGCCCAGTTCTCACCCTACCCACAACCGGGTTTCTCACAGTCGGTTTACAATCCTTTATGTGCATCTGACTTGAGCGCAGCAATGGCTAATTTGCAGGTTCACCCGCCCAACACATCTTGGACCTCGGATGTCATGGATACTGGAGCTGAGACCCACGTCACAAACGACCAAGGTAAAATTTTACTCCAGGATTCTACTCTTATTTTTCGTAATATTTTGGTAGGTAATGGCATGTTTTTACCAATTAACGGATCAGGTACGGGCTTTCACCCTTTACCAGACCGAACCTACATACTCCCAAACATTCTTTACAGCCCTCAAATCATTAAAAATCTTATATCTGTTAGACGTTTTACTCGCGATAATCAAGTGTCTGTCGAATTTGACCCGTTTGGTTTTTCTTTGAAGGACCTCAAACTAAGAAGACACTTTCTCGCCACAATAGCATCGGGAATCTCTATACGTTCATGCCGCCTAAAGCCACGTTTATAGCTTCCCACCATTTACCTTGGCATGATCGTTTGGTTCATCCCGGGGCGCAAGTTCGAGATATTTTAAATCGCAATTTTAATTTTCATTGTAATAAGGACAAAAGTAAACATCTTTGCAATTCTTGTAAGATTTCAATAGTAAAAGATTTCCGTTTTATTCTTCTAATACATTTACTCTTGCTCCTTTTAATATTATTCATTGTGATTTATGGACTTTGCCAATCACGAGTAAAACGGGATATAAATATTATATGGTTTTGATTGACAACTTCTCACACTTCGTGTGGGTTTACACCCTAAACTATAAATCCGAAACATTTTTTAATTTTGCTAAATTCCATCAATTAATCCTCACACAATCTAACCGCAAAATAAAAACGTTCCAATGTGACTTAGGAGGTGAATTTGACAATTTGACCTTCAAAACTTTTTCACAGCAACAAGGTTTGCTTTTCGGTTTTTCATGCCCTCAAACATCATCCTAAAACGGTTGAGCTGAGCGAATGATCCCTTGCCTAAATGACATCATTCAGGCCCTTTTAATTCATGCAAACCGGCCTCCATCGTTTTGGGTTGTAGCTTTACACACTGCCACTTACCTTCACAATATATTACCAGCAAAACGCCTTAACTTTTATACCCCTACCTTTGCACTTTACCTTCGTGAAGAGACAGTGATCTAAATTGATCGGAATCAATTAGATCGGGGGTTTTGTCTCTGCATAAAAAGGGTTAATCTCCCCGTCGATTCGGTGGTTGGCTGAACTACTCCTCCGATGATCACTGCAAAACAGAAAGTCGTTAGAATTGCCACAGGGAGAATGGGGGTTCTCTCCGTGACCACCCTGCGGCGTGAGAATAAGTACAGTGATCTTGAAGAAGATGAAGTAGTATATGTGAGAGTAATTGAAAGTAACTTGTGAGATCATACCTGGTGTGTCTTATTTATAACCGGATTTTGGCGGGAAAATGGCGTAACGGAGAAAGTAACGGGAAATACTTTTCCGTCGGTGGTTAGTTCACTTTCCGTTAATGGTTACCTTCGCATCCATGCACACAGATTGTGAGTTTGATCAACGGCTGGGGAGAGGCCACGTGGAAAGTGTCCTTGTGTAGATCTTTCTTCAAGTTAGTGTCATCATCGTGATTTAGATGAGAGCATAGGATCATGCCACGTCACATTCAGTTGCAACCGAATGAAGCCATGCACGATGAGCGTTTAAATCCTTCTAGAAGATCTACAGCTGTAAACTGTTATGCCTTTGACACGTGTCCATTCTGTTGTAACAGAAAAGATTCATTTGTTCAAGTCTTGATTTCAGGCATGCAGAGATGTTTAGGATTTTCTCTTCAAGCCAAATTGTACCCTTGCGCGAGCCCGCGCAGGGGTGTTAGTTGAATGTTTGTCCCTCATTTCCTCCGGCGCATGGTTATCGAAGACTGTTCTTTCCCAAATCTTATTTAGAACCACTACGCGGTCGGTGACTGCCCCTTACCCTTTCACTTACTCCCGCAGGCCACGTCCACAACCCACTACACAAATCCAGACCCTAAGCCACCCGCCCACCATCCTCACAGCTCCTATTGTTCCCTCTGTCCAGCCAGCACCTCAGCCGAACCCAACAGTATTCAACCAACACCCCATGACAATTAGGTCCAAATCACGCTCCAACACCTCAGTCGTCCACAATACCACTTTCCTTTCACCAGTTCCCACTTCGTATGCCAAGGCCCTAACTGATCCAAATTGGTTGCATGCCATGCTAACCGAGTATACGGCCTTACAGGATAATAAAACATGGGAACTTGTTCCCCGCCCATAGGACCGTCCTATTATTCGCTGCATGTGGTTGTTCAGACACAAATCTAAATCTGACGGGTCGTTAGAACGTTATAAGGCTCGATTGGTAATGAAGGGTAATTCTTAAACGGTTGGTGTCGACTGTGATGAAACGTTTAGTCCGGTGGTTAAACCAGCCATTATTCGAACAGTGCTTTCTCTTGCTGTCTCGCGGTCTTGGCCAATTCATCAATTGGAGAATGCGTTTTTACACGAGGAACTTCATGAGACGGTCTTTATGCATCAGCCACCGGATTTTTATGATAAACGGTTTCCAAAGTCTGCGCTGCAGTGGAAGACCCAAATAAAAACTAATTGATTTGATATGAAATCTTTAAAGATCAGATAGCGTATTTTCTAAGTGAAAAAAAAACACAAACCATGAATGCAAAAAAACAATATAATCCAAAAGGGTACATTTATTATATTTCTAAGAAAAAAAAACACAAACCATGAATGCGAAATAACAATATAATCCAAAAGGTTACATTTATTATATTACATTTGTTATATTAAATTAGAACATTACAAATCATACTTGCACGTATATGCTGCAAATCCTCTTGTTAACATGTGAACTATGCTTGTCTCAACGTTTCCTTCAAGCATTGAGGAA
Organism: Helianthus tuberosus; assembly: GCA_030545235.1. Lineage (NCBI taxonomy): Eukaryota > Viridiplantae > Streptophyta > Magnoliopsida > Asterales > Asteraceae > Helianthus > Helianthus tuberosus. Next base: position 11,166,991 of record CM060440.1, read on the forward strand.
AGTTTGCCGGTGGTGGCGGCAGCGTTGACTCCGGTGTACCGCCGTTCTCCACCAAGAATGCCATGCCCAAACCCCATGGCAAATGCACTTCCAAATGACAGTGAATGAACCACACACCTGAAATATACATTTCAATAAATTGTAAAGTTGAGAAAACATTGAAGGAAATTCATCAATTTGACTTGTCAAAATTCAAGTACACATTGTCTTTTTAGTTTAAAGTTTTTAACTAATAAATATAGAGCGAATGGACAACTTAGAAGCCAACATGTGGATTGTTTGCTATAGAGTGCACCATATGGCTATCACATGGACAACTTGAAAACATACCATGTGTAATCTTTGGGCTTAATAGGTCGGAAAAAAAAAAACTAATTCTCAAGTGGTACGTTTTTACGTTATCTAAGTGGCCGACATATGGTGCACTCGGAGCCCAAAGATATCCATAGACCACAATGTTCTCAATCGTACATTCACTCAATGTTCATATGTGAAAACCAAAAAAAAATTAATGTTTGTTTTGTCAACTTTGACCAATCAAATTATTACAAGGATGAGTTTACCTGGATTATATGCTCTGAATCTAATGAGAGCCCATCCGCCAACAGGGACTCCAAGCGTGTTTCATTCTTGTGGGTTAACCAAATTAAAACTGCTAGTGGTAGTCGCAGCATCATAGTTCCCGAACCCTTGTGCCAACACATAGAAGTTGAACCCATGCAGATGCATGGGGTGATTTTCAATACCGATCAAGGCTGTGTTCTGAAGCACTATTTGAACCGTTGAATTAAACCTTAATCTCTTAAGACTTGTTGATTTGGGTGTCATCAAAAGATTTTGATCGAAACTGTTGCTGATGTTCGTGTAATCGAATATCAGAGGTGGTTGATCGGGGAAATCAGTGGTGTAAACCCCACTAATGTTTCGGTAAAAAGCTTCTAAAAGAGAGACGTCTGTGGGAAAAACAAACTATCGATTGTTCATGCTTGTGGCCATTCTTTTGAAAAATAGCCCTCCACATGATAGGTTGGCACCGCAATCTGATAACCCGAGCCCGAAGGTTATAAACATGTTCTCATCGACTGTTCGTGGAACCGATGACCAAAACGGGCTTGTGGTAAGTGCGGTTAGATTGGTTAAAAATGTATGGGTCGTTGGTGTGTCGTTGAAAGCGGGTAGGTCCGAAATTTCAGATACGGCTTCGGATATCCAAACGGATATCCGAATTTATAAAAAAATCAAAAAAATCTGTTTGGTGTATAGATTAAAACTAAACTTATATTCGATTTTTCAAATTTCTAACTTTTTTACTAATTTTTACAATACTTCAAACTAAATATAATGCTCATTTATTACAAAGTTCGTCCTTTATGTATGTCATTTATTACAAAGTATGTCCTTTATCTTTAATAAGCTCAGAAAACATACTTAATCTTTGAAAAACCATTCAGGTTATGTCCTTTACCCTAAACCTAGTTTGTTTTCCCAGTTAAGTCAGGTCACGTGAGAAGCACATGAGGGTATATTGGTCATTTTACCCTAAATACTAAAAAAATTATAAAAAATTCAGATCTTCCCCTCTCTCTCTCTCTCTCTCTTTGAACGCAGATCTTTATTTCATCATCATCTGCACACTCCTCAGCCAATTCATATCTAAACAAAACCACACACAAAATCAAAAACCCAAATCAAGATAAGTCTTTCTCATACACTCCATCTTACCTTGCACGATTCATCTTCAAAAACCCAAATCTGCACACTCCAAACACCTCAACAGATCTAAACAAAACCACACACAAAAACTTCAAAAACCCAAATCTGCACGATTCATATCTAAACAAAACCACACACAAAAATCAAAAACCCAAATCTGCACACTCTCCAAACACCTCAACAGATCCACACCTCAAACCAGAAGACGATTCATCTTCACCTTGCACGATTGGACTACTTTTTCTATTCCAGAAGACGATTCATCTTCATTTTTCCATACCATTGTTGTTTTCTCTCCGTCACTTCACCCCCAAAACTCGAACTCAAACCCGAACCTCCGTCACTTCACCCCCCAACCTCTCTGTCTCCCCCAACCATGACCACCGTCACCACCATCTTCATCCTGCACAACGGACCTATGGCGGGAGATCTGTAGAGAGAGAGAGAGAGTTTTGTAGAGAGAGAGAGAACTTAAAGAGAGAATATGTGTGTTTAAGATCAGAACTGAAAAAGGGTTGTTACAAAAACGAGTGGATCTGCGTACAAATCGGAGCACGGCGGCGCATGGCAGAGGAGGCGGCGGCACACCCTTGGATTTTTTTATCTTGTTCGAGAGGAAAGAGTGAGAGAGAGGGGCAATATGCGGTGAAGTGATGGTGGCAGGTGGGTGGTGCTTGGGCGGTGAAGTGGGAGTGGTGGTGGCGGTTGACGGTGGTTGAGGTGGGAGTGTTGGTGAATGGTGGTTGCAGATGATAAGAGAGAGTTATGTAGAGAGAGTTAAAGTTCTGTAGAGAGAGAAAGAAGTATGTATGTATGTATATGATATAATATTTTGTTTTATTTATTAAAATGTGTTTTAATAAAAAGGTAAAAAGACTAAAATACCCTTGTGATTTCTAATTTAACTAAAAAAAATAACTGAGTTATGGTTAAAGGACATAACGTGTAGGGTTTTGCAAACATCGAGTAGGTTTCTTGTATATATTGAAGACAAAGGACACAGTTTGTAATAAGTAGCATACATAAAGGACGAGTTTTGTAATTTACTCTATACTATATATATTTATAAAAAAAAATAATTAGTTTTCGGATATCGGATTATCCGAAATTTTTGAAATTCATATCCGAATCAGAATCCGAAAATTCGGATTATCTGGTTTTCGGATATCCGAATTTTCGGATATCCAAAATTTCGGATATTTCGGATAGGATTTTCGGATTGGATTTCGGATCCGGATTTTTTTGAACACCCCTATTCCAAACCATGTTTGTTGACTGAAGAAGTCTCTTTATGGACTTAAACAGGCTCCACGGGTGAGGTATACATGGTTTGCTACTTTTATTACATCTAGGGGGTTTCGCAGTAGCACTTGTGACCAGTCGTTATTTGTTTATAATCAGGATGAGTCTAAAATTTCGTTGATGATATAGTTGTTACAGCATCTAATGATCGTCTTTTGAACGATATTATTAGCACCCTCTCACGAGAGTTTGCCATCACTGACTTGGGCCGATTACATCATTTTTTGGGGATCAATGTTACTCAGCAAAAACATGGTATTTTTCTGTCTCAGGCTCAGTATGCTAAGGATATAATTGCTCGTGCATCTATGTCATCATGTAAACCGTGCACCACACCTGTTGATCTACCGTCTAAACTCAATGCTATAGATGGCTCGTTATTTTTTGATCCCACCTTGTATCACAGTCTTGCGGGTGCTCTTCAATATCTAACATTTACACGACCAGATTTGTCATATGCAGTTCCACAGGTCTGTCTTTTCATGCATGAGCCTCGTGATCCTCATTTTTCATTTATGAAGCGTATCATTCGGTATTTGCAAGGCACGATTGACTATGGTAATCGTATAGTTCGGTCGACTTCGCATGATCTAGTCGCTTATTCTGATGCTGATTGGGGCGGCTGTCCGGATTCCAGACGTTCCACCTCGGGTTATTGTGTTTTTCTCGGTAATAACCTAGTTTCATGGTCTGTTAAACGACAGCCTACCGTATCAAGATCCAGTGCAGAGGCAGAGTATAGGTGGGTTGTGAATGCGGTTGCTGAAACCACATGGATACGAAATTTGCTACTTGAGCTTCACACTCCATTACGACAGGCATCGGTTTTTTTGTGTGATAATGTTTCGGCCGTCTATTTGTCGAATAACCGGGTACAACATCAAAGAACCAACACATAGAGATTGATATACACTTCCTGAGAGAGAAGGTTCGCCTTAGACATATCAGAGTACTTCATGTCCCATCGTCTCTTTAGTATGCAGACATTTTCATGAAGGGGTTATCTCGCGAGCTATTCCAGTCTTTTCAATCCAGCTTGAGGGTCTGTCCTCCGCCCGTTCAAACTGAGGGGGTGTCTTAGCCAACTGATTATTTACTGTATTTTAGGAATAGATATTTATCATTATTTGGAGATAATCCTGATGTATTTTTATGTATTTTAGGAACAGATATTTATCATTATTTATGTATTTTTATGTTTGTATTCTTCCCTCTATATAGGGTTATTCATAATCAATAAAGATCATCAAAGCATTTAATTTATACGTGCAATTGCGGTTTCAATCAAGCCTAAGATCCCGAGTTTTGGCTATCTATTGACTGCTGCTATCTGCATTATATTTGTTGCCTAGAACTGATCTTTGATCTCTAAAACAATGAATAACCTTTATATAAAGAGAATGTTCGAGTACATAAGTATGTGATTACAAATGAGAAATCTAACGCCCTATGTATACTAATCGAAGAGGTGCGATGAATAGATGTGTCATTTGCTGAATCAGCTTGTTGCTTGATGTTTTTTGATGTTGCCGCCATTATGAAGAGTTGCGTCTCCAAGGGAGGCGTCGCTTCTCTTAGTTGTAGGTTGTAGACTTTCGTTTAGTCACTTCCAGTCCTTGCACTTATTATACTATTCTAACTACATAACAAACTAATCTATCTACTAATTACCGAACACCGCTTGTACTTAGGATGTGAAGGGATTAGTATATCATTCACCCCCTAATCACAAACATCCTTGAGTTGTTGTAAATCTTTAACTCCGAGCAGTTCTCGCATTGTAGCAAATTTGACTCTTGCTTGTGCCTTTGTTAATATGTCTGCCCTTTCAAGTTCTCCACTGGCGTGTTCCACATTGATGTGTTCTTTCTCCACGTGTTCTCTTATGAAATAATAGCGTGTCTATGTGCTTGCTTCTTCCATGAAAGACTAGATTCTTCATGATTGCTATTGCAGAAATATTATCCACCCTTAGTGTTATCTTTAGGTAGTATGAGTGTATGATAAAACGTAACAAATATTCCTATCGATAAGTGAAAACTCCCCCAATTAGCTTAGTTATGCTTTTACCTTATTTTATGAATGGTTGGATTTAGGTTGTGTTATCCTGCGAATGGGTCAAATGAAATAAAAAATACTTTAGCAGATATGGGAACAGTATTATTATGGGGAAGGATCCACTAAAAAGTGGGTTTTGCCTAAGTAGCCTAATAAGGATTGTGATGATGACATGTGGCACTCCTAATAAGTAGGAATGAAGGGCATTTTGGTCCTTATAAATAGGAGTGAAAATGACATGTGGTACCCCTTTTGTTTTTAAAAAATATAAACAAAAAAAATCTAGTACAAAAAAATCTAGCACAAAAAATCTAGCACAAAAAATGTAGTACAAAAAAATCTAGCACAAAGAAATTGAGGAAAAAAAATTTAAGACAAAAAAATTCAGCACAAAAAATTTAGCACAAAAATATAGTACAAAAATTCAGCACAAGAAATGTTATATAACATAGAAATACAACATATTTAAGTGGGTTTTTTTAGTCTTCATATTTTATATAGCAATATGGTACTCAAGTTAAAGATAAAAAGACGCTCAATTTTACGGTGAAATTTTTATGAAAAAATAATGTCGTATAAAAAAGTTATGAACGTTTAAAAAATGAGGGTGGAATATGCATGTGACTTGCATGTGGAGAGAGAAAGTCCATAAATAGGATTTTCCCAAGATACCCTTGCACTCCTCCTTTCTCCTACCCTTTCATCTTAACCATTGATTTGAAAAATGAATGGTTAAGATTCATTCTTAGGCTACTTAGGCAAAATCCACTTTTTAGTGGATCCTTCCCCGTATTATTATTAGGTAGTATGATAATACGTAACAGATATCGATAAATGAAACCTTACCAAATTAGCTTAGTTATGATTTTACTTCATTTATGTATGAATGATTGGATTTAGGTTGTGTTAATAAGAAAAATAAAAATAAACGTTAGCTAATATGGGAACGGGTCAAATAGGGTTAATTAAAAGTCACCTAAACTCTATCTTGCGTACAACCTCTATAATCAATGTGTTTAAATACTTATATTATCCTTGATTCCTTTTAACAATATTGTTTCTGCAATATTAATAATCACAATAATTATATTATATTATAATTATATTATATTATATATATATATAATAATATATATATATATATATAATATAATATAATATATATATATAATATATATATATATAATAATAATAATATATATATATATATAATAATATAATAATATATTAAAAAACAAACCTTGTGAATAGTAACTCCAACCACATCACCACAAGTACTCTGAGCCACGTGACAAATCTAATCAATAGTGTGAAACTTCAGCCGACACCTCTCCTACGTTTCTTCTCTGCATCTCAAACCCTAACACACATCTCCAAGTCTCTGCCTCTCTCCCTCTTGCAACTCCGACCACCGGAGTGAGCTCCGGCGACAAGCACATACCCAGCTCCGGTTCTCTTCTCCAGCAGCATACCCACCTCCAATCTCTGGTTTTCATTATTTTCTCGGTCCCCTCTAATCCTAAATCAGACACTAATAAATTCAAATGAGAAACCCTAGCTTCCTTTTACATATTCAACCACCAACAATACTCCCACTCTATTTTCTTTAAACCGGAATCCTAATACCTTATAATTGAGGAAAGACAATGGTTATTACATTGAAGGTCGAATGTGATGGTGTCGTTAAGGTGGGTGTGCAGGGGAGGTGGCTGTTTATGGTGGTAATAGCTGCGGGAAAGATGTTGGAAGCACCGGAGATTTAAGGAGGCGATTTCGATTCTATGCGTTTCGTGTGACGTTGTGGGTATAAAACTGTGGTCGGTAGGGCCAGGTGGTGGTCAACGAGGTATCAATTAATACTCTGTCTCAGTTTTTTAAATCACAAATTATGTTTTTTTGAAATTGTTATAAGCACTGCTATGAAATATATGCATGTTTAGTTTACTATAAAGTTGTTTAGTGATGTAGGAAGTAGTTTGTCACAAAAATGTTTCAGTTCTGTATGATTTTTCATCAAATCTTTAACTTGAGGTAGAACTTTAGAAGTAATGTGACTTTGTGATAGTATCAGTTTAGTTTTATGTGTGTTGTTTGCTAACAATATTGTTGTGAATTTATGCACATGAGTAGTTTTTACTAATATGGGTCTAACATAGCTCAATTTTGTAACCGCAAGCTTGGCAGAGCTTTTCTAAATTTGATTCAGATGATATTGATTCAGGATAAAAGTATTATTAATTATGTTTTGTGTTTGGTATAACTGCAATTGGTTAGTTGTGAAATTCTACATGGAGCTTCTTCTCTTGTATAATAGATGGCTTTCTGAATAACATGGTTTTGGTGTTTGAACTGTACTAGCTGCAGATTACTTGTATATTGTGTGGTATGTTGTATGTATTTACTTAGTTAGTTTGACTTGATGCCTAAAATTTGAAGTACAGGGGAGAGTTATCTGAATGATTATACCATACTACCAAAGTAGTTAAAGCAAAGGGGTTTGAAATTAGTGTATCTTTGTTAACATTGGAATCAATTAATTGGTATCTTGCATTTTAAGTCTTATTACATCACAATTTCCCAATGTTTATCAAACGAGTGTACAAAAAGAGTATACAATGTTAGTTTACAGTTATTGAGAGAGTTCATTGGATATATTGATTAGTGTATCTTCATTGCATTCCTTACAGTCCTTACTGTTGCTGAACACTTAGTAAATAGTAACTCGTCTTGTACTTATATTAAAAAAAATATCTTCGACAAACCTAAATGTATATATTGATCGGTAATTGATGTTGAGGGGTGTAAACAAGCCGGGCCGAGCCTGACTAGGCTTGAGCTCGGCTTGTCATGTTTTTATGTAGGCTCGAGTTCGAGCTCACAGCTCGGTTTGAGCATAATTATTTGAGCTCTAGCTTGGCTCGCAAGTAAAGCCCAAAGCTTGAGTTCGAGCTCGCTTCAATATCGCTTAAACGAGCCAAAGCTCGCTTGAGGCTCGGCTTGGCAATGTTATCATCATTATTATTATTATATGATATATAAAAAACTAAAAAAATTTTTGGGCTCATTTAGGCTTGATCTTTTCAAACCTTCATCATCAACAATCTAATACTTTCTTGAAAAGCAATCCCCAAGGTATGCTGCTGTTTGCAACACCTTCATAACTGTTGACTTTAAGTTGGCTTTTCCTTTTTTTCTTTAGTTATTGTTATTATTTTTTTTTTTTCATTTTGAATTAGTAGGCTTTCTTCCGGTGGCAAAGACAGGGCGGATCTGTGGCGGCATCTTCGAGTGTTGTACCCCTAACTACAGAACAAATGACACAAGGTGCCCGGTGAGTAGGCGTGAGCTACGGTTCTGGCTACACTCCAGTTAACTCCGGCAATAATACTGGTAAGCCTTGATTCAGTTGCATGTTCTTTTTCAGTTAGATGGGTCTAAGTTGTGTACGCTGAAGCTATTTTCGGTGTTACAGGACTCCGGTGAATCTCCGGTGACTTCTCCTGTTAACGATCTGGGTCAGCATGTTATTTAACCTTAAAGATCGGTGGATGACCCGTATCATGACAGGTGGATGACGAAGGCGGTTGCTGCCACCTGTATGGCTAATAAGTTGGTACTTTTCAATCTCTTTCTTTAGTAAAAATCTTGTCTTGATTCACGAACTGATATGGGTATTTGAGTCTGGTGTTTGTTTGATAGATCTTGATTAGTTAATCACATAAAGATTGAGTCTTTATGTAATGGGTTCTTCCTCATATTTAAATGGCCTGAAACTGGTATAATTTGGGTGCCCTATTAAGTAGTTTTAATATGAGTAATCTTAATGAAAACGCTGAATACTTGACCGTTCTTGTACTCATCGATGACGCATTTATTATTGATAAAAAAAGGTACCACAGAGTGCTTGCGGATCAATTTGCATGGCCTGACACGCCTGACGTGTTACTAACTTGCTACCTTTAAATCACACACATACATATTCTGTGTTTAAAAAAGCGCGCTTGAAGCGAGCTTGAAGCGATGAAGCGATGGGAAAAACGCTTTTTTGGCTCTGAAGCGTTACATTACGTGAAGCGAAGTGAAGCGAGCTTTAAGCGGCGAAGCGATGAAGTTGTGAAGCGACGCTCCAGCCAATCAGATCACCATTTGGGCCATTTTTTAAGCCCAACAGTCTTTACAAGGTACATATCGACCTTATATCGACGATATAGCGACTTCCTATGTGAAATCCGGCGACAAATTCCGGCGACGGAGTTGCTTTCAGCCGGAAACCAGGAAGAAGGGGGAAGAAGAAGAAGAGAGATGCTGTGAGAGCGGCTGCGTATGTCTTTTTAGGCTTTTAGGGTTTTTATAAGTTAAGGTTTTTAAACATTTAACCCCTCTATCTTTCATTAGTTTACATTCAGTCCCTGAAAGTTCTAACTTTTTACTTAAAAAGTGTAAAGATAGTTTGTCTATTTAAACATTTAACCCCCTCTATCTTCAGTAGTTTACATTTGGTCCTTAAACTTTTTAATTTATGCATAAAAGTACAAAATTAACATTATAAAATACATATATATAATATGGATAGCTATTTTTTATACATATATATAAAATTAACATTATATATAATTATATATAATATGGAGCGCTTCGTATACGTGAAGCTCTCGCTTCGCGCTTGAAGCTTCGCTTAAAGCTTTTGGAACCAAAACGCTTCGGAGCGCTTCGCGCTTTTTTAAACCAAGTACATATTCTTTCTTCTGTTGTATTTCTACTACTCTTGCTACTGTTTTGGTTTCTTCTTTGATTTCCTATTTCAGCAAGTGTGAGTTTATGGGTCAGGGTCATACTGCTCATTGTCTTACTTGCAGCACTTTTATATTATGCCAAAACTAAGGGTTTGCTTCTGTAAAACATTCGTAACTTTTGCCTCTCAAAACTCATGACAACAACAGTCTTATTAGAGTTGTTGGGAACAATTTTCAATCGACAAACAAATTTTTATTTTTTGGTTTTGAGTATATAGCTAAATAGAAAAATGAAATATAGAATTGATTTGGAACAGTTTGGTTGATTTCATGTAACAATGGAGACTCACAAAACTAATTGTAACATTGGAGCTCTACGCCACGTTTTTACGCCGCCGCAACGCGCGGCGGGTAAAAATTCTAGTTATATAAAAAAACAAAAAAGGACAAAAAATATATACATAAAGATTGACCTGCTCTGTCATGTAGCCAGTTTTTTCCGTTCACCCGCGTATCTTGCCACCTCTAAATTCGTAGTTTTCTTTACGTACAGTTTGCTATTTACGCTGAAGAATCTTTCAATAAGTGGTTCTGGATCAACTCAAAGTAAAAACAATGCAGCTGGATGGGCAGCATTTTGAGGTTGTAATACTTGGTAATCATTTATTGTGTTATGTTTGGAAACACAAAATATGGTCTATTATTACTACTAAGACCATGGGTAATGGTTAATGCCCCTTAAAGGGCATTTTTTGACACATCATCATCATAATGGTTCATGTAATGGTTAAGGCTTCATAATGCCCTTTCATTTATTAATTTCCTTGTTTTTCCTCTTATTGGGCATTATTCTAGAAATGCCCCTCTCTCTTCATGCCCCTATAATGCCCATGAGTAATGGTGTAAGGGCATTATCAAAAGCTTTCATGCCCTTATAAAGCCCCATTACATATGGTCTAATAGTTGTACCTAAAATATATCATTATTGTACTTGATTCAATTTTTTGTTTCATATATATATGCGTGCAATTGCAGTTTCATTCAAGCCTAAGATCCCGAGCTCTGGCTTTCTGCCGACTGCTGTCTGGATTGAGTTGAATAATGCCTTGTAACATTATCACTACAAAGAATTCTGGCATTAGCGGCGACTTGTCGCCGCTAATGAGTCGCCACTAATGAACCGTCGCTAATGGTTGTCATGTCGCCGCTAATAGTATTTGTCGCTGCTAATTCCGTTAACTTTTTAGCAACGACTTTTGTTTTTAGCGACGACTTCTGTGGTCGCTAAATCCATATATGACACATCAGCAAATATCATTAGCGACGTGTCATTTTCGTTGCCTTTTGTTGATTCCTTCTTATCCATAGCTTGGTACAGTCGTTCCATAAATCTCGGGTCTTCAAACAATTCATCAAAATATTCCTACAAACTAAGATATACATTATTAGTTTAACAATTTAAACACTTGCCGGAGCGCTTAATATTATTAAAAGGCATAAACTGCAAGTAGTATGGAATTCGAATGGTTCGTTTTGTACAAAAATGGTTCGAAAGGCATAAACTGCAAGTAGTATGGAATTCGAATAATAAAAAGTTGACATTATTTTTGGCTAAAGTGGTAGTTGCATTAAACTCAAATAATACAAAGTAGTTCATGTTATATCCAAGAAAAATCAGTGATATGCGCTAATAGATGATGCAAAAGTTGTATCATACGGAACCACATTGTGTGTCCTATATTTACACACATCAAGTATTTACACACATCTATTAGCCATAAAACAGTTCGAACTTGTCTAAAACAAATCAGTTTAACCGAAACAGTTCTGCAATGATCAGTTTATTTATCAGAGAATCACCGAAATCAGTCCATAATCAGCAAAAAAAATCTAAATCAGCCAAAAGTTCAAAAACTGAACACACATTAAAGATTATCAACACCAGATTCATTTTGTCAGTAATTCCTTATATTCTTTCATCAATATTGCCATTCAGATTGATATTAAAGCTAACAGCTTGAAGATTCAGATCTGCAACCTAAGTCTGAAAACTCGAAGTTAATGAGTCAAACAGATTATGTGATTCACTTGTCAACAATCGTACGATTTAAAACGCTTAAAATTGTTATCCATTGCAGAATTTGTTTTCAATTTTTCTGAAATTATTACGAGCAAAATTCTTTGTTTTTGTTTCAATTTCAGTCGTTCATACAATCTTTAAGTGATAAGATCAATCCGAAATGATTGCAACTTTGTTCGAACCAAAGAAACTAGTCCGGAATCACACTGAAACTCAATCGAATCAGTTCGATATACTCAAACGATACTCCGAAACTAATCAAAATCCACCGAAATAGTCTGTAATCACTTAAAATGTTCAAAAATCAGTCCTGAATCAGATATGAATTCATGAAAAACAGATCGAAACAAACAGGATGTTCAAAACATGATCAGAACAGATCAAAATCACATCAAAACTCAGCTGAAAAAACATTCGGTTTCACCGTAAATCAACCGAAATCAGTACGTAATCGATCGAAACTTGTCCGATTTACAACACGATTACACCCGAAACCCATTCTGGCCCGGACCCGATCCGACCTGAACCCGTTTCGACCCAAACCAAAACAATCCTTTTTTTGTAATTGACCCGTTTTGGCCTGAACCCATTTTGACCCATGACCCACCCGTTTGCCAGGTCTACCAATAAACCACCTAAATCCCATAACTTAAAAAAGTGTATATGAAATAGTATATCATTTGACTGTTTTGTTGTTATATGTAACTAATGTCCAACTATTTTGGCATCATCTGACCAAAGGTTTGTAGTCAAATCACTGACTCCCTCTTCAATCGTATAACCAGAACCCCCACACATACCGGGACAAATAAGATAGATGAACTGCATAAACTTTTACAGCTCATATCGCCGCTAAAAGTGTCGCCGCTAAAAGTGGTAGTTTCTTGTAGTGTTACTTTCAACCCGAGATCTTTTATTACCCTGATCGAAAAATTTTGAGAGCAATTCTATTAAAGAGTATACTAGCCGACTCACTCATCCTAGCTCTTTGTTGTATAAATTACATATTGAAAAAAAACAGAACCTCAATAGCACCCAACCCAATAACCTTGATTAGTCAATGTATGGTCGCACCGTAGACCGTAGTGTCTCTGGATGAAAAATCACAATTTATAAAACTAGACCGTAGCAGTGCGGTTGATGACACGGACGGACTATACAAATCAAGCAAAAGTTGTACAATACTGTCATGTCCAAATTTCACACACTTACAATTCACCAAAAACAAACTAGAAAGGGAAAGAGGTACAATACAAAAATTCAATGAAAAAATAGTTGTTAAAATGCTTTATGATGGACAATTTCTGTAGCTGCTCAATACTTCGTCCTGCATAACGTTTCAAAAGAAATAGTTAGAACAAACATAGGCAACTTACCAAGCAAAACTAGATACATCGATTGCCAAATGTAAAATTTACCCACTGCATAACTCAAGTAACCCACATATCAGTTTTATACACACACACACACTTGTGATATGTAGCAAGAGAAAGTACCTTATGGAATCGATTGCTTCATATAAAGACGCCACTCATCGATATACGCCATCTTGTCTTCATCCATGCTTGGTACTTTATCACATTTCTCTAGTTTTTCAATTATCTTGGCAGTCTTACCAAGAAGCTTTGTTGCAACCTTCACACTTGCCTCTCTTTTCTCTATCACACTTTCATGACATCTCATTGTTATGACTCGTGGTAGGTTTGTGAAGCAAGCACAGAATATGTCCGCAATCATGCCTTCTAAATGGGAAAACAACTGCTTTTTGGTCACTGGTTCTGTGTTGCTTTCAAACCTAAGCAAGATTGTTTGTGTGATTCGGTACATTGAATTGGCCGCAATCAACTCGTTGGGAGGGTTCTCTGGCTGTTCTCCATTGTTACTAGCTAAGATTTCAGTCACAATTTCTTTAGCTTTATCAGAAAAGAATTTAACAATCTCTGTTGCATCTTTCCCATTAAACACATGTTCGGCTAGAGGATTGTCCAACCACTTGCATATGTATTCGACCACATGCCATAAGGACATACTGGCCTTTCGAAGATTTACATATTCGCTTGAACAATTAAGGCTTTCTTCCACAAGATGGGTGAACGAAAGACCTTCACCAACACCTCTTAACATGCTCTCAGCTACGTGCGTATGTATATTTGGGATGGAAACAGCGATGCACGTTAAGGTTACTATTGGTAAGCTCCAACTGTTTACAAATTCAGCAGGAAGCAGAGATTGAACATGATCAGTGTCGAAGATCTGTACTCCTTCGAATTCAGTAAATTTATCGAGAAGCTCTAAAAGATTGTTGTTTTGTTCCTTCTCAGCCTTTGATATGAATGAATTCATGGATTTTGAAATGCCCTTTAGTGTTTTTTCAGCAAGCTCTTTCCCATCGTCAATTTGCAAGACGTACTTGCTGATGTCTTCATCTATATCATCAGTTCTTGAGGTGTAGAGTGAAGTAAAACAACAGACCACAAATACCGGGACTACTGTCACTATGAGCCATATCAATTTACATAAAATGACAATCACCTTTTGCAATCCAATAGAAAAGCTTAGAAAGAGATTTCTCGAACTGTAGACGAGACTTCTAGATCTTCGATTTCTTGATGGAATAGGTACAGGGCTTTGTTTCCACACATGCAACTTTTGGATCCAGTATTTCTCAACTTTAAAAAACATGAAATAATTCTTATTCCATTTAGTTCCCAACTTGAAGCTGAAAACTGAAAAAGCTCTGCATATAGGAGCAATGATTCCCACCACAACTCCAATAGACTGTGTTATAAAAATGAGAGTTGTTGACCACTTGTATGGTGATCCACCATCAATCCGTGGTCCCACAAAACCATTATGATCAAATACAGAGTAGAGCACTGTAAAAATGTTTATGACCAAAACTATAACACAAATTACAGCAGAAGCAGTGGATAATGGATTACTAGCCATCACAAATTGAGGGCTACCGGTTTCTCCCATGACCCAATACCTTCTCACATGTTGTGTTAGTTTCTCAACTGTAGACGTTTGATCATGTTGTAGACGTTGACCAGTTAAAGATATTTTGTTTGTGGCTCGATATTTAGTTTCTAAAACTTCCTTAAAAGTTGGAATTGTTATAGATGAAGCAATCATTATTATTAGTAACAAGAGGATCATAACCGTATTGACGCCTGCAGTAATAGTGAATCTGAAGTAAAATTTGCGTGACTCTAAAACAAGATTATCATCAATAACACCCGTTTTTATCTGAATGCATATATTCACAATCATGGTGATAACGAAAATACACAAACCTATCATGTTTGCTAGCAGTGTCTTGTCGTCCATAGATGCCAAAGAAGGCATTAAGTTGGCCATCAACGTGCACATGAATGCCAAACTTCCTACCTTGGCTAGTTGGTCCAGGTAATCCGGCATCGGGCTACTTAGATCAACTGGCAGTTTCATGGCGACAGTTATGACCATGATAGAGGCAGCATTTAGAGAGAAATATTTGCAAGGAAACCAAAACTTTTTATTTCGGAAACCGTGCAACAAATCAGCCGCCATGGCAAGGATGCACAAACCAGAAGCCATTGCAATATAGATTCCAATCCACACCATAGGTTCACTATACTTGTCACTCTTTTCTTTTTCTGCCATATAATAATCGAGGCTATAATCATCGCAGGGTGAATCCATGTTGCGATTTTTCAGAGAAGTTATAAGTTTAGTTGACGCTAAAACAGAAGATACGCATCTGTTTTATACAACTGGCAGACAGTAGGAAGAAATTTCGGTATTGTTACACTGAAACTTCCTTCCAGTGCAATTAATCAACGATGGACTAATCAGAGAGGACTTTGACCTCTAATCAGAGAGGACTTCCAGTCCAAACTTTGTGTGGCCATATCTGTCATGCCTGGGGGTGTGGCTTCGCGCCCCCCGCCACCTCATGAAGTTTAGTGCCCTTTGGCGCCCTAAACCATCCCGCATCTGTTAAAGGGGGTGCTATCCTTGGCTTCCGTCAAAGGAATAGCGCGCGCGAGAGGAAGATATCAAGGGGCCCCACCTTCATCAACCAATCAGATTTTTTTATTTATCTTTTTTTTAATATAGTTAAAAGAGGCTTTATAAGGGGCGTTATTTCACACCGTGTAAGTTAGCGATAAAGCCCCCTGCTTATGTGTCGCCTACGTGGTGTAATAAAGCCCCTAGGGCTTTAAACCACACCCTCTAGCCTCATCAATGAAATCTCATTATACCACACTGTGTGGAGGGGCTTGAAAATGGGTCATTATGCGACATGTGGACCACACGTCAGAATGGGGCGTGGTGTTAAAACGGACAGTGTAGCCCGGGGCGTGGGAACGTAGCTTTTTTCGACCTGTGTGAAACACCTTTGTATTATATTATAATTAAAATTATATAAAATGTATTAAAAACTTATAAAATATTACTAGTAATTAAACAAATACATAACACTAAAATAAAAAAAAAACATTACATAAATTTTAAAAATATTACATAAAATAAAAATACGAAACTAAAAAACACATAATTTAAATAAAAAATCTAATGATTTCCCACGCCGAGCGGAACTTGAATTCACGGTGGTGCATGTGCCTAAAGTTGATGAGAGTCACTTGAATGATGTCGTCCTCCCCGAGATCACCACCCTCGAGCTCAACGGCGATGTGGATCGTCTCAAATCTTTCGCAATCAAGACGGATCGTCCTAAAACGAGACGAGAGGGAGTCGACGGTTCGGTTGTTCTCACCCGTATAGGCTTGAAAGTGTTGCCGGATTGTCCTCCAAAAAGGACCTCTCTAGCGCCTACCCGGCGTGTAGTGGCTCAAAGCTTCGACCCACGACTCGCAAAGTGCATACCCTCTTCTTCGGTTCACGCAACAGCTGACATCCTCAGTTTTTTTGGGTGAAGTGAAACGACATTGAGACTTTGTATAAATTTGGGTGAAGTGGTGGAGTTTGTATAAAATGAAGAAGTGGGTTGTATTTTATAGTGTGAAATTAGAATTTTTAAAAAAGGTATTTTTTTAAAAAAAAATTAAAAGTTAACCGTTGGGGTTAAACGGCTAACATTCACGTCCATCAACCACGTGCCACGTCAGCTGCAAAATCTCTTCCACGCTGGTGGAGATTCCCCCACCTAATCAATAACGCCGTGGTAAACGCCGTTAACGGGACGGTGTGAACAACGTTGAGCAGCAACAACGTCATTTTTGAACGCTCACACCGTGATCTTACTAGCAAGTCTCAAATGGTTATATATATCTTGCTTAGTGAGATTACTATCTCTGTGATTACGCTGAACCATTTGGAGCTGCAAATTTTAGTGGAAGGAGGAGTTAGGGGCTGTTTGGTAGCCTCTTAATGACCATTCAGATGCTACCTCTTAATGGTTTAAAACCTCTGAATGAATAAGAGGTAACCTCAAGTCTGAATGGTTAAGAGCTAACCTCTTAATGGTAAATCATCACATGTCATATTCTTCTACCTTCTCATTGGTAAAATTCTTAATGGTCCATTAAGAGGTAGCCTCTTAATGACCATTCAAAAACTACCAAAGAGCCCCTTAGTATCCATTGTTAAGTGTGACTATACCTTGGGGTAGGAACAAAATAAGAAGAAATCTTTACCTTTCATTTTTTAAATTAATAGTTAAGATGAAAGTAAAAAAAATGGTATAAGGGTATTTTTGTAATAATCTATTTGTTGACTCACTCCCCAAGGCATGTGCATATTTCCCTTATTTATTTTTAAATGTTCATAACTTTTTCATAAGACATTATTTTAAAAAAATTGCATCATAAAATTAAGCATCCCTTTATCTTTAATTTGAACACAATATTGCTATATAAAATATGAGATCTAAAGAACCCAAAAAATTGTCTTAGACTTATATACTCTAACATTTTTTTGAGGTGGATTTTTTGTAATAGATTTTTGTGTTGAATTTTTTGTACTTGATTTTATTTTTTGTGCTAATTTTTATACAAGATTTTTTGTATTGTATTTTGATAAAAGAAATGGGTGACAGTTTGTGTTTTATGACTGAAATATCCTAACATGTTATCTGTGTAATCCTTCTTAGGCTACTTAGACAAAACTCATTTTTTAATAGATCATTCCTCGTCAATGAGATAGTGGTGGAGTGGTTGGGGAAAGAATTGCTGTTCCTTATGACTCAGGTTCGATTCTCACTCTCTTCATTATTTTCTGCGGCATCCAGGTGAAGAGAGAATACGGGTGGCGCCGGTTCTACTTCGATGGAAGGCGAGGTTTTACCGATTATTCCACTGTCGTACCTTCAGGCGGGTGGAGGTTGGGTTTCCACGCATCTGGGGAGAGCCAAGGGGCTGGCGACGGTCGAATATTCGACCTTGACCACAACGTCCGATGTCATGGTGGTTGACACATCATTCCTTACAGTTCAAAAAAAAAAAATCTTTCCTTGGTATCCTCATCCCCTAAAAGAAGTTATTGTGTGTTTTTTCAAAAACAAAGGAAGCTGCCATAAATAAAACCAAAGATCGACCGCAGCCTAAGACTATGGGGTGTGGGGGGCGTTTGAGTTGGGGGCATTGCTCGACACGTATCAGTTGTGGGCTCCACCCGTCCACACCCAAAAAAGTGGGGCGTGGAAGGAACATGGCCAGGCGGCGTTGGGGAGCCATGTGACACCAAATTTTCTTTTTTTTTTTTTGTTTTTTTATATTAATCATAGAATTCAATAAAGTAATGGAATATTGGATTTTAATAATCCTAACTATTCGCCGTTAGCCGTCAACATTCCCAACTTCAAAAATAACCACTGTCAGTCTCAACTATTGACATATTGGTCACCAATGGACCCTCACTAACAGAACCCTAACGCCGTTAGTCTCCGATCGCCGAAAAACCGTTTTTGGTCAGAAAAAGGTTTCTAAAGGTCCGATCTAAGGTTACAAAAAGGTTTGGAACGAAAAAGTTGAGTTTTCCGGCCAAAAAGAAGTTTTCCGGCGAAAAAAGAAGTTTTCCGGCGAAAAAAGAGTTTTCCGACGACTTCAATAATTGAGGTTTTTACTATAAAAAGGTTACTAAAGGTTTGTAATAAGGTTACAAAGAGATTTGGGACGAAAAAGTTGAGTTTTCCGGCCAAAAACGTATTTTCGGCGACCGGAGAATAACGGCATTAGGGTTCTGTTAGTCATGGTCCATTGGAGGCCAATATGTTAATAGTTGGGACTGCCAGTGGTTATTTTTGAAGTTGGGACTGTTGGCGGCCAACAACGAATAGTTGGGATTATTAAAATCTAATTTTCCTAAAGTAATTTTAAAAACACCTTTTATTTATATTAAATAACTACAATAAAATTTACATTACATCACCAAAACAAATCTATCATGTGAATTGCTTAAACTTGAAGAATCTATTGTATATATTTTTTGGAGGTTAGTAGTGGTTTTTAAATTTTTGGATAGTAAAAATGAGTAAGAATTGTTTAATTATATAGAATATAAGTAAAAGAATTTTTTTTAAATAGCCGTTGGCCAACGTTATGCCAAACGGCTAGCCCAACGGTCTTATCTCACCAGCCAATCTAAGCCAACCAACTCACCTTATCCCCCACCCCACGCCAGGCTTCAAACTCACGCCAGTAGGGCAACGCCGTAGCCAACGCTAGCCCTGTGTGGTTTAGCCAGCGTTGTTTGGCATCCCCGCCCCAATTCACGCCCCACACCCCGTGGTCTAAAGCTGGAAGCGACCATGTCATAATATAGAGTCATTAATGCCGTCTTGTTTTTCTTCCTTCGCCCCACACCCCATGGTCTAAAGCTGGAAGCGACCAAGTCATAATACAGAGTAATTAATGTCGTCTTGTTTTTCTTCCTTCGCCCACACCTCGTGTTCTAAAGCTGGAAGCGACCAAGTCATAATACAGAGTAATTAATGCCGTCTTGTTTTTCTTACTTCATTTTTGTTTAAATGAGGACGACATTACTTGGAAGAGACAAATAGGTCCTAAATTATATTATATAAATATAATAATATAATAATACAAGTTAGAGTAAATTACACAGATTGTCCTTTAATTACACCCTAAATTGCAGTCCCTGCCCTTTCCCTTTAATTTGTGCATTCCATGTCCTTTAAATAACAAATTTGCACACTCCTTGTCCTTTTCTCCAAACCCCATCCAACAACCCAGTTAAATGCACTCATGTGCCTCTCACATGATGGGTAAAATTGTAAATAACCTTCCACCTACCCTTAAAAACCCCAGGAGTCTTCTTCCTCCCCTTATAGTCTGATGATGATGTCTTTGTTACCGGTCTTGGTTTCGGGGAAGACCCACCTGTCGGTTTGGGGTTTGATGGTGATTCTTTGAACACCGGGGTAGGTTTCAAGTCCAAGCATGTCGATTTCGTTGTCGAAGTGACCGATGTTGCAGACGATGGCGTTGTTCTCCATCTTCTTCATGTCAGAAACCATGATGATGTCTTTGTTACAGGTGGTGGTGACGAAAATGTCAGCTTCGGAAACTACGTCGTCCAAGGTGAGGACTTGAAGTCCTTCCATGGTAGCCTGGAGAGCGCAGATGGGGTCGATTTCTGTGACGATGACACGGGCACCGGCTTGTTTCATGGCAGCAGCGCAACCCTTTCCGACATCTCCGTAACCACAGACGACGGCGACCTTTCCGGCAATCATGACATCGGTGGCTCTCATCAAACCATCAGGAAGAGAGTGACGGCATGTGTACAAGTTGTCGAACTGTAACAAAATTGAACACGTACGTTATAAGTTACAGTGAAATCAGATCAAGAAAATCACAATAGTGCACACCACCTATACATATCAAACTAAATTTCATATAGAACAATTACCAACTAAACTGATTAGATCTAGATTAGAAATACCGTAATTCACAAGCATAGGTACATGCAATACCAGAACGCTGAACGCCTACTAAATTTGTGCACACCACATGTTTGATATTATTTCTCTAAGAACAAACATATCAACACAATTCCTACTACTAAGGTCAAATCAAAGAATTATCAAGTAAACTGATCAGATCTAGGCCAGAGATGCAGTAATTCACAAGCGTTAGTACATATAATACCAAATCTATCTACACTATAGCATACTAAACCATTAATGTGAGACAGATATCTGTAACAGATCTAAACAAGAAATCAAACTTAATTTGTGCACACCACCTGTTCGATAAAATTCATCTAAAAACAAACATGGCAACACAAATCAACTACTAGTCGGTGCAGATTCAATCCAATATATACAACAGTGCAGTTCAAATTGATCAGATCTAGGTCAGAAATATGGCAATTTACAGGCATTAATACATGTAAAATAAGATCTAGCAAATGAAACAGTTATCTGTAATAGATCTAAACCAGTTGAGGGCAGTCCCTGCAATTTATATGGGGAGGAAGAAGACTCCTGGGGTTTTTAAGGGTAGGTGGAAGGTTATTTACAATTTTACCCATCATGTGAGAGGCACATGGGTGCATTTAACTGGGTTGTTGGATGGGGTTTGGAAAAAAAGGCAACGAGTGTGCAAATTTGTTATTTAAAGGACATGGAATGCACAAATTAAATGGAAAGGGCAGGGACTGCAATTTAGGGTGTAATTAAAGGACAATCTGTGTAATTTACTCTATAAGTTATACACGTACACCAAAATTCACTACGTGCCTAAAACCCGGACCACTTCGAAGGGTAACATGCCAACATCTTACTACATTTCTTGGTTGAACCACACTACAAGCCCTTTGATTATATATGTTATGTTAATCTTTCCCTTTTTATTATTATGTATTACTTCAATGTCAAATATTTGCTCTCCTATCTTATACCAATATTTCACCCTTTACCCTTTTTTTTAATACAAATAAGAGTTAAATGCTTGGTTGGTCCCTGTGGTTTGCAAAAATTTCAGACTTGGTCCTAGTGGTTTACTAATTACACGCGTGGTCCCCAAACTTGTCAAAAATGCACTCGGTTGGTCCCCAGCCCTAACATCAGTTAAATTTTTCAGTTAAGTCCATGTTAAATGACCAAAATACCCTTGCTTATTAACAAAACCCACTGCATCATCTTCATCACCATCATCATCTCCCACCCTCACAAAAACCCTACCCCCTCACCTCACACCTGTAAATCTCCACTTCAACAATGTCTCCATAGCTTCTCACCCTCCTCTGCCGCACTCCCTCTCTCCACCGCCACCACTCTCCACCAACAAAAACAATCCGACGGCGTTTCGCGATGTTGGATAACGTATCAGAAGGTTCCGCTGAAGATTCCGCACTCCCTCTCTCCACCGCCACCACTCTCCATAGCTTCTCACCCTCCTTCCGCCCTTCAATCCGACGGCGTTTCGCGATGGTGTGTAGCCAAGAACAACGCTGAAGATTCCGCCCTTCAATCCGCCATCGATTGGGCCTGTGGAGCCGGTGCAGCCGATTGTTCCCCGATCCACCATACACAGCATCCGCGATGTTGGATAACGTATCAGAAGGTCTTGTTTTGTGATGGGTTGTTACAGATTTGCGAAGACTGTCGATGCAAGAACGAACAGGTTGGGAAATATCGATTGAGTTGGCAGATAAGAGGTTGATTGGGTCGATTTGAAAGAGGGATGTGAGCTCGGAGACTTTGAGCAGGGTTCGATTGTTGATTTGGGGGTTATGAATCTTACGATGGACGACGTATTGGTGGTGGAGGGGAGTGTTCAGTGGTGGAGGAGGGAAGGTGGTGGTGGTGGGTGTTCAGTGGTGGTGAAGGTGAGATGGTGGTGGGTGTTCGGTGGTGGTGCAGGAGAGATGGTGGTGGTGGTTTAGGGTGGAAGAAGGAGGCAGGAGGTATATTGTTTTATATATTTTTATTTCTTTTAATTGTTCTAAGGGTAATATAGTCATTTCACACATAGTTAACTGAGAAATTTAACTGAAGTTAGAGCTGGGGACCAACCGAGTGCATTTTTGACAAGTTTGGGGACCACGCGTGTAATTAGTAAACCACTAGGACCAAGTCTGAAATTTTTGCAAACCACAGGGACCAACCAAGCATTTAACTCTACAAATAATATTAATAATTTTAAAACAAATACTTACTAAATAAAAATAAAGTATAAAGATAAGGTTATTAATTAGAAATTTTTAAAACACTACATAATAACAAGATTAAAAAAAGTACATCACTTTAAATTTGGAAAACATAAAAGTAACTGGGTAGTTGAATTGTGTAAACATGTTCAATCAAATCCGAGCGAAGGTTGCTATGCATTTTTCAGTCATGTAATTCATGAATATTGGCATGTTTTGGTTGTGTTTCAATGGACCCGTGAAGTGAAAATCAAGATAAAAGTGAAGTGAAACTAGTGTTAACAACGAAATTATTTGTAATATTAATTTATGATACGATAAATAAGCTTAGATTTAATGGTTTTATCTAACTATAATTTTATATTCAGTGAATTGTTGGAAATCAAGTCTTGATCGAACACAAAATCACGGTATGAATGAACTCGCTCGACTCTTTTAATATTTATCAATAAAAAAGCACACAAAATTACAATGCCTCTAACCATCTATTTATACTAAACTTATTCTAATCCTAACCAAACTCAAACTTTGTTTTTAATAATAAAATAACTAACTAGATAAACATATTTATCAAACTAACAATTATCCCTAATTAAAATATAAAAGACTCTATAAATAATTCACCAAGAATAATCTATAATCTGTATTGATCTCCTTAATTCAAGATTAAGGTCTTCATTCTCCCTCTTAATCATGAATTTGACCCATTTCTTCACATCCCCATCGTTATCAACAACTTCAATCATTTAATCAATCTTAATATCCCTCTTCCTAGGTCACCAGAACTACATCGTTCTTGACCACGATCAAAGAAAAAAATAAGCTCCCCGCTTCTATCGTTTTCTTCTTTCCATGCGAGACACGACAAGATTCAAAGCCTCCCGCTTTGACGAATCTTCTTTTGTCTGTCTACCCACAAATCCGATCGAATACTTCTGCAAAAAAAAAAAAAAAAAACAACCTACACCGATTACTTTGTTCTTAATCTTGGCGGGAAGAACCGGGTCTTGATCTTACCTGGATTGAAAGTTGTTATTGCAATTAATCTCATCACCACCGAAACAAACTGAACACTAGTCAATACTCGTGTCCCAAACGGTACTCCCTGTTTACATCGGCTGACCCGAACCAATGTTCGCTTTAGTTTATGTAAAACAAATTGAGTCATTCTTTGATCGTAGTTTTACCATCCTGTCAGAGTCCTCCTTAATATGCCCCCATTAATATCAACCACCAACAAAGGCAACAACCCACCGGTTGATCCGTCTCTTGGTCGCCAAACGAATCCTTAGACCTTCGCTCTTTCGTTTCTTCCGCAACATGCGCGTTGGTTTTTCCGCCAAAAAATGAACTGCTCACTACGATTTTCTCCTTGACGAGAAAGGGTCTCTGATAAATAAAACATGATCAAACCCGAGTTAAACCTCTCGTTTCTACTCTATCGTCACAAAACGTACTTCTTCGTATGCCTTCCCATGCTTTTCTTGCGCTAACCAAAGAAATTTAAAAACCCACCATCACATTTGATTCCCATGTGAATAATTAATGGACTTTAACCCGCTCCCCATGTGAATCATTTATATAGTATGAATTAGCAACTACTCTGTGCAGTTGCTAATTGTACCATTTGCATTAAGAGTATTTTGTGATGTCCAATGTTGTACGATGTATAGTATGGTTTGTACATCGTGTGGCGCATGTTTATTGGTTTCAGTTGGCGGTGGGTTACGTGTGTAAAAAAAGAGAGAGAAATGATGTTGTCGGTCTTTTGAGTTCTTTATTCCTTCGTATGCAGAAAGAAGAGAAAAAACAAAATTAGGGTTAGAGAGAGAGGATGGCTGGTCTTTTGAGACGTTTCTTCTTCCTCCCCACCATCTCTCCTATCTGTCTTTCTCAACACCATGGCAATGATTCTCCCCCACATGTCTTTCTCCCCCAAAATTCCATTCACCGGACGAATTGAACTACCGCACGAATACCTGCCGCCGCCGAACACCACCACTGGAGTTCCCTGCCGCTGCACGAACATTACTGGACCTCCCAGCCGTTCACCGTCATTGCCCCCACCCCCACCCCCCCCCCCCCCCCAAAAAAAAGAATCTTCTTCTAAGGGCCTCCAACTTGTCCAAAACACCTTGTGGTGCCTTAAACAACGAGAAGAAATACAACGGAAGGCTATCCAAGGTAGCTTTCAACAATGTCAACCTCCCACCAATCGATAACATTTTCGACTTCCACCTGGAAAGGCGGTTTTTGAAATAATCTATTACGCACTTCTAATGTCTAATTTGATTTATGTTTACGCCCATAATTTCATGAACATTAGTTTGTGCTCATTTGTGTTCATCAACGTTCGTTTTCGTCCATTGCCTCAAATTAACAAACGACACGAAATAAAATCTCGTTCGTTAAGTGTTCATGAACAATTCGTGAACATGTATATTTCTTAAGAAACGAACACGAACAAGGTCTTGTTCGTGTTCGTTCTGCTCGTTTGCAGCCATAAATTGAGGCAATAGAGAAAGTACCTTATGGAATCGATTGCTTCATATAAAGACGCCACTCATCGATATACGCCATCTTGTCTTCATCCATACTTGGTACTTTATCACATTTCTCTAGTTTTTCAATTATCTTGGCAGTCTTACCAAAGAGCTTTGCTGCAACCTTCACACTTGCCTCTCTTTTCTCTATCACACTTTCATGACATCTCATTGTTATGACTCGTGGTAGGTTTGTGAAGTAAGCATAGAATATGTCCACAATCATGCCTTCTAAATGGGAAAACAACTTGTAACACCCATTCTTATAATTCAGGGTTTAACGTATCATTTATAAAAAAACAATCATGTAATTAAGATTACATATGCATTGGAAATTACAGGTTTATTAAAACTTTTTACAATTTAAAAGTATACAACATATCATGTGTACGTTCGTCGTTTAACATACAACGATACAAAGTGCGGAAGCTTATTTCTTGATCGTGTCCGGTTCTTTGTTGTGCTTGATCGTCCTCCGGTGCTAAAATTATACCTGAAACTCATAAAACATGAGTTGGATTAGTCATACGTAACTTAAAACGTATTTAAACGAGTCCGGGAAGCGAAACTGATTAAAATAAAAAAAATTCCGCCAAAACAGGGCTTTTCGCGCCACGCGAAAGAACCCAGATGCTCCCTCGCGCCACGCGAGGGAGGCTGTTTTCCAGCAGATCTGCAGCTCAGTTCAGCTATGCCAGTTTTTACGGAAACGGCCATAACTTCTTCGTTATTGATCCGTTTTACCCGATTCTTTTTCCTACGCGTCCGTAATTTAATTCTCCATCTTATGGAGTTAAAATCCAACATCCAACATAATAAATTTTGAGACTTCTAAGCCTTCGACTCGTTGCCTTTTTACCGAATTTTAACCCGTTTATACATTTTATCAAACAAACATATTTGTTTGACCCCCATTTCTCATGAACCCTTTAATTCCAATATTACCTATCATATTAGGTTCCAATTACGGATTTCTACGCATTATTGACCCGTTTTTACTTATAATCTTATTTTGACCCGTTAAGGGTATTTATGTCCTTTTAGGCATAAATCTCGCTCATTCATTTTTAGCACCAAATTTTCACATTAGTTCTCAAATGGACTTCCACCACAATTATATTTGTGGTGGATTTGATATAATAAACTATTTATGTCGCTTTTTATTTCTCGGTTTGTCATTTTACGAAAAAGACCTATTTCTAGGCAATTGACCCACAAAGGTTTATGCCTATCACCTTGATGCTTATCTAAGGATTACATGATTATAATACGTGATTCCCAAACCACCCATAAGGGCCGTTTGCCTGATTTACCCATCAAGGCATATTTATCAACCTTAGTCCCTCATTTACGACGAAGGACTTTCACTACAATTATGATCAAAATTGCACATTTAAAATATAATCTCATTGATGCGTACCTGGCTCGGGTTAACAAATAGACCCGATTTATACCTTGCTTTTATTATCACATATTCTATGGACGCAATTAACCATATCGCTAATCGCTCCTGTTAACACAAGACTCGACAACCACATTAGTCGATATTGTCAAATGGTGTTATCACACCATTTGACCCGTTTGGCCTATAAGACCAAGCATTTTCGTAAGTAGCAAAACATGGTTATTAATTACCAATTTGTTCATCCGACCCATTTCGGATTTTTGCCACTAGACCCCTTTTTCTCTTAAAGTCTTTTCTTATATTTTTACCCATTCGGCTTACGCTACGGGTGCCCCTTTTTAACTACAATTTGCTTTAGTCGATACTTGACTAAATTTCCATTTTTACTCATTTTCTTGTTATTAGTTGCACTTTAAAATGATCTTAACGAAAACTCCTTAGTTATTAGTCATTACATGACTAAATTACCGTTTCGCCTCTTTTCACCATAACCCATGGTTTTTATCATTTATGTTTGTTCCGACTCATGTTAATAGCGTCGGAACCCTTAATTCGGATATTACACTAATCGCATTTGTAGTTTACAAAATAATGCATATTCTACAAAAAGGATGTAAGTGTCGCTTACCTTGCATCCGGTTATGCTCTTTTTCGCGTACACGAACCGTTTGACCCGTTCCTTGCCCAAGTCTCCATCTAGCTTGTCAAGAGTCAAACTATCATCATGATTCGTAAGACGGTTAGATTAGTCATCATTATTATGACTATTTCATCTTACGGATTCTATGTCGAAACTACTATTCGACTTCATCATTAGTTAACTTAACTTATCAAAGTCAACTAATTTCAATCACATGGTTTACACAATTAGTTCAATCAACATCACGTTTAGAACCCATATTATTCCGTATTACACGTAGTTAGTCGAGTTAGCCAATTACGCGTTTCTTTCAAATTTTCATTATGTCAACATTCATTCGGGCATTTTAACAAACACCTAATGTGCATAATATTACTTATTTACTAACTAGTTCATAACTAGTTATCTTTATCAAGATTTACATCAACACATTCAAACCTCTAAGTCTAGTGTTCATGAACTACATAAAGAACTTGTATCATAACCTCAATATTCATCAATCTTACATTCTAATATGAGTGTTCATCATATTAACATAAAACCCACTTAGCACATAATATGGTAATTACCAAATCCCTAGTTTTGACAACAATTCATCAAATTTTCTACTAGGGTTTGTTTCTAAACCAAGATATAATCACAATAACACTCATAGATTCAAGATTCATTCCAGAATTTCGATTATGATTGTTCATCATAATCTCAAAGTATCACTAAATCATAAATTTCAACATACCTTGTGATCCCCACGACTAGGTGATCATTAATACGTGTTCATGCATCCGATTCGGGCTAGATTTGACCTTCAATTTTGTTGATTTGTTGAAGTTAGGGCTAAAGCTCCATGGGAGCTTTCTCCTGGCCTTACCCACGCACGCACACACACACACTTGTGTGTGTTGTGTTTTTTTTTTAAGTTTATAATTCTAATTTCAAGTTACCCGGCTTTGGTCCCTCGTGTTTGGTTAGTTATTAATTAGATCACAACCTAATTATTTTCAATAATATTCCCACTTATTAACTAGGTTTAATATTCCTAGTGAACTTAGCGGGTTCGGGAATATTTATGACTAAGTTTATTTTAGGTCCCGTTAACTCGGGCCTTTTATCCTTTTTTTTTAATTTCCTTAAAAGCTTTTATTCACCTTTTAGTAAATATTAGGATTATTTATTTAATTCCTAATATTCACCGGGTTAAATTTTACCACTAACGGTATTTTCCCCGTCTTTAGTATTAACGGGGTTTAATTACCAAACCCGTTTTCGGGGTGTTACACAACTGCTTTTTGGTCACTGTTCTGTGTTGCTTTCAAACCTAAGCAAGATTGTTTGTGTGATTCGGTACATTGAATTGGCAGCAGTCAACTTGTAAGGCGGATTCTCGGCTAATTCTCCATTGGTGCTTTTCACAATTTCTTGAGCTGTATCAGAAAACCATTTAACAATCTCTGATGCTGCTTTCCCACTAAACACATTTTTTGTTACAGGATTGCCCAACCACTTGCATTTGTATTCGACTTCGTGCCATAAGGACATACTAGCCTTTAGAAGATCTACATATTCTCTTGAACAACTGAGGCTTTCTTCCACGAGATGGGTGAATGAAAGGCCTTCACCAACACTTCTTAACAAGCTCTCAACTGTGTCCTTACGAATCTTTGGGATGGAAACAACGATACACGTCAAGGTTACAATCGGTAAGCTCCAACTGTTTACAAATTCAGCAGCAAGCAGAGATTGAACGTGATCAATGTCAAAGATTTGTACTCCTTCGAATTCAGTAAGGTTATCGAGAAGCTCTAAAAGATTGTTGTTTTGTTCCTTCTCAGCCTTTGATATGAAAGAATTTACAGATTTTGAAATGCCCTTTAGTGTTTTTTCAACAAGCTCTTTCCCATCGTCAATTTGCAAGACGCACATGCTGAGGTGTTCATCTATATCATCAGTTATTGAGGTGATGAGTGAAGTAAAACAAGTGACCACAAATACCGGGACTACTATCACTATGAGCCATATCAATTTGCATAAAATGACAATCACCTTTTGCAATCCAATAGAAAAGCTTAGAAAGAGATTTCTTGAATTGTAGACGAGACTTCTTGATCTTCGATTTCTTGATTGAATAGGTATGGGGCTTTGTTTCCACACATGCAACTTTTGGACCCAGTAATTCTCTACTTTAAAAAACATGAAATAATCCCTATTCCATTTAGTGCCCAACTTGAAGCTGAAAACTGAAAAACATCTACATATAGGAGCAATGATTCCCACCACAACTCCAATGTACTGTGTTATAATAATGAGAGTTGTTGACCACTTGTATGGTGATCTACAATCAAATAGTCGTCCCACAAAATCATTAAGATCAATTACAGTGTCGAACACCGAAAGAAAGTTTATGACCAAAAGTATAATACAAATTACACCAGAAGCAGTGGATAATGGATTACTAGCCATCCCAAATTGAGGACTACCAGTTTCTGCTATGACCCAATACCTTCTCACATGCTGTCTTAGCTTCTCAACTCTAGACATTTAATCATGTTGTAGACGTTGATCAGTTAAAGTTATTTTGTTTGTGGCTCGATATTTAGATTCTAAAACTTCCTTAAAGGTTGGAATTGTTATAGATGAAGCAATCATTATTATTAGTAACAAGAGGATCGTAGCCGTATTGATGCATGCAACAAAAAAAAAATATTATAAATCTGGTTACCCCAATAAGACCAGTATTTATCTGAATGCATATATTCACAATCATGTTGATAACAAGAATACACAAACCTATCATGTTTGCTAGCAGTGCCTTGTTGTCCATAGACGCCAAAGAAGGCATTAAGTTGGCCATCATCGTGCACATGAATGCCAAACTTTCTACCTTGGCTGCTTGGTCTATGTAACCTAGCATCGGGCTACTTAGATCAACTGGCAGTTTCATGGAGACGGTTATCACCATGATCGAGGCAGCATTTAGAAAGAAAAATTTGCAAGGAAACCAAAACTTTTTATTTCGGAAACCATGCAACAAATCAGCCGCCATGGCAAGGATGCACAAACTAGAATCTATTGCAATATAGATTCCAATCCACACCATAGGTTCACTAAACCTGTCATTCTGTTTCATTTCTTCCAAGCAAGTATTGTTGGAAATTTAGATATTATGAATGGATATTAATTTAGTGAGATTATAATTTAATGAAATTATAATTATTTACTAGACTATTCATATGGAACATAAACTCTTATGTAGAGTTTTTATGTCAATTTGTTAGTTTTTATTAGAGTTTATGTCTCTAATAAATCTCTAATTAAGTACTACTGTAACACCCCGTGTTTTCAGGAAAGTCAAAGTCAAAGTCAAAGTCAAGGTCAAAGTCAACGACCGATCGCGCGACTTGACTTATAGTGAATTCGTTTTATGTGTTTATTTTAGTTGTATTATGTGGAGTAAGTGTCAAATTGCAGAAATCGACATGTGTTATTCGTCATTTAATCGACTTACGACTGTGAATCATAGGAAGTAACAATGCGATAAAGTCAACTAAACGTTAATCAATCTAATTTAATCAACATCGAATCACAATCGAACTCGCAACTCGAATTACGCTTTTTGAATATTGTTATACGTGTGTGTGTGCCTTACGTGTTACTTGTGCATGTTTAAATTATGTTATGTGTGGTATTCAATCGAAACGCAATCGAACTCAATCGCAATCGAAATGGTATGATAATTAGTGGAGGAGAGATAGTGCGAGATATGAGTAGTTGAGATTAAAAGTAATTTGACTAGGAAACTCGAATCACATCGCAGCGATCGAAATCGAAGCTGCAAAACTCGTCGAGCCGAGCACCCGAACCAGGTGCCAGCCGGCCGGATTGCCATCCGACCGGGCTGCCACCCGAGCGAACTGCCATCCGACCGACTCGCCCCTTTCCACTTTGGGAAGCCCTATAAATACCTCCTATCACCATCATACTTTCCACTTTTGGAAACTCTCGTCCGACCAGCTCGTGCTCCTCACCTTTTCTTCGATTTCTCTCAATCCCGGTAAGATCTCGTCCTGAATCTTGTACTTCCTTGATCTACACGCACTCCTACACCTTTCTATCTTTTGAATCTTAACTTTTAACCATGAAATCATCAAGATTCAAGGTGTTCTAGAGTGACGTCATCATGAGTTCTTGAAGAACTTCATGTTTTGGCCTCAATCCACCAAGAACAACTTAGATCTAACCGATTTCCACATAAACAAATAAAGATCTTTCATAGATCTAAACATATTCACAATGAAAAGGAGTGAAAGATGGTTTTCAACTTTCTTTCAACTCTTTTACACTCAATGCATTCAAAACCGGTAGAATCGGAGCTTGCGCCGACTCACCACTCAATATTGTGGTTGTGTTAATTCAAGATCCGTATCCTATCCATGAGATTATCGATTTCGGGTTAACTAAGAACTATCGTCCTAAACCAGTGAACTGACCAAATTTGGGTGATTCCTGTTCAGTCGGGTCACTAGAGCTTAGGATGGGACTCAGTTGGTTAGCACGATATCAACACCTCTCGATAGCACGACAAACAAATAAAACAGCCAAGTGTAAGACGAACGGAACAACCAGGACGGAGTGCCGTCCGATCGGATTACTGTCCGAGCGGACAACCATCCGAGCGACCGGCTGTCCGAACGACTTGCACCTTGGGTCCCACACTTAACTATTTTTCCAACGATTGAAGTCTGGTTGATTGAACGAGTTGTTGTCCGACCGGACTACCATCCGACCGGATAGCCATCCGAGTCATGAGACATTTGGACTTCAACACTTAAACAATTTTCAACATGCTCAATGCACCAAGGATGCCACCCGGTCGAACAACCATCCGACCGAGTGACCACCATGCTGTGAACTTGTTCTCACTGAAGTGCCAACCGAACGGGTTGCCGTCCGACCGGACGACCATCCGGCCGACCTACCTGAAAGGTAGAGATACTTCAATGTTTTCAAAATGCTATAACGAAAACTTCAAAGGTCAAGCCATCATACACAAACACATCCTTCTCATAGGAAGAAACAATCCACTCGAATAGTCATCCGACCGGACTACCGTCCGACCGGATAACCATCCGAACGGATTGTCATCCGCACAAACTGGCTGTCCGACCGGATTACCATCCGACCAAACTGCGGTTCGAGCCACTTACACTTTGCATCGTTTCGCGCGTCGCTTATCATTATGACATCGATCTGTTCAGGCTAACCCTACTCTCTAGCGCTCCCTTCAATCCATCAATCGCTGTGGGTATACTCGATCCCTTTTTGCTTTACGCACTTTTGGGTGTTACATACGTTACTTATACGAAATCACATCAAACACACTACGCAATACTTTTAAACGCTAACCGTTACCGCATGTTATACGTGACTTAATGAATGCTTGTTTGTTATGTTTACACATGGAATGCTGTCTACCTGCCTTAGCAACGATAGTACTATAGTTTGGACTCAGCACCTGTTCGCAGGGGTTGTTAAGGACAATTACTTGCATGGATTACGGTGGTAATCAAGTATTGCGAACTGCCTTGGGCAGTCAACCCGCAGTCATTGGTATCGATAGATCTATGTCGATAAGTAACGTGTTTCATTTCACTATGCGTACGTGCTGGTTATGCGTAAATGAATTTCGAACTCTATATGCTATTATTAAACTTGTATGCTCACCTTTACACTATGTGTATTGACTTTTACTTTAACGTATGTGGCATGTGCTTAAGTTGTTTGTATGCTTAGCTCGCTGTGAAATTGAGGCTAGGAAAGGTCTAGGATGCTCTATGCGCAGTGATGAAATCGAAGCTAGGAAAAGAGGTCCTAGAAACCAATAAATAAACTATCTATGTATAAATTTGAGTTGTCGGAACAGAACTATTTGCCTAGATTTTGTCTGTAATAATTTGTTTGCCTTTTAAGACATGGTATGGGACATGTTACTTTAAATTAATTGGTAATGATAATTGTTATGGAAACTTCTGGACAATCTGTTTCGCTCAGTGTCATGCCTCGATGTTTACGCCATCGGTTGGGGTGTGACAACTACACTCTTAATATAGAACATAAATTCTTAAGTAGAGTTTTTATGTTAATTTATTAGAGTTTATGTCTCTAATAAAAATCTCTAATTAAGTGAGACTTTCTCTACCTCATGTCTTTTGTATTAAAAGTAGGCTATGTGCCTAACTTGATGGGTATCATATATAAAACTACAAGAGTAAGAATACAAGAAGAGACATAAAGTTATGCATGAAGAGTCCTTGAAGAAGAAGTACTTGATGACCCATATGTTGCGAACATATAGAGATAAGTTTCTCTACATGATTCAACTACAATTCTATTCTTAATTTCCAAAAGGTCTAACACTATGTTTTTATCCAATGTAACCTCGGGCGCGTGGCCTTCTCCGGTAGTACAAACTGCTTCGGCTGTTGTACCCTGGGAGACAGACGCGTCGTCTTTAGTAGAGGCGCGGAATCTGTTTTAAGGGAAGCGTGTTGAACACGTGCCTCAACCACAACCGTCAACATTTGTTTGTTCTTTTTGTAGGAAATTATTGTACAAGAAGACGTGGTTCAAGACCTCGTAGAAGCCTACACAACAGACTAAAAACACAACGAACCATACAAGTAGACGCGATTAAAGATCAAGTTGAAGACTTTATCTTTTGAAGATATTGGTTTGAATCTATTGTTTTACTAAATATGTTGTAGTTCATATTTAATTTCGTTGGAATTTGTACACGGTTCATGCACTACAATTTCTCAAATGTTTAAAGAGAGCATCTTTATTTTTTTATTAGTTTTATTAATAAAATTGTGACCCATTTCCTACAAGTATAATAAGCATTATAATAGTTGGATAAATCCATGATGGGATTTTTCAGACAAGTTAATAAGTTTAGTTGATGCTAAAACAGAAGATACGCATCTCTTTTATAACAACTGGCAGATAGTATGAAGAAATTTCGGTATTGTTACACTGAACCTTCCTTTTAATGCAATTAACCATGGACTAATCAGACTCGAGACTTGGACCACTAACCTAAAGTAGAAGGCAAATGGTCCAAACTTAATGTGGCCAAATCTGTCATTATCATAATCTCATAATCTTTTTTGAATGGTAGATAATAATTTGCTAATATTAAAAATATTCTAGCAAGTATATGGAAACAATGGATACAATCCAGAATCAACTCAAGACCTCACAAAATAACATATTGACTATTCAAATTTCCAAAGATGGAAGTTTCGCCCTCCATTTACCGATAGGAATAGTAACGTGTTCGCCTTGATTTCTCCAACTATCAACGAAGTAGTTGCTGTCGCTGATTTGTCATTAAAAGAATTTCTTCCGTCTAGCCTCTTGCTAGTTTGGAAAGTTTTTGTTTTATTCAAATCCTTCCGCTCAAAAAAATTGTCATTCGTAACTGTAAATATAGTTATGTCCAAACAGAAGTTATTATGTAAATGAAAGAAATAGGAAATGTAAGAAAATTAAAGGTGGGTCACAACTATAATATAAGATAACATGTTAGACAATTCTATCTTTTTTTCAACATCATATGTTAACCTAGTGTCAACTTGATTTTAACATATATCATTTTTTCGAAACATGTAATAACATTGCTTTAATTGCTATTATTGTGTTTTGATTTTTATTTGTAGTAATACTAAATTAGCTGATTTAAATATACAATTCTTGTGTGATTTTTGTAAGATCCTGTTATATTAATATATAAAATAGTTTCACCACTAATACATAATTCACTTCTTGCTTGATTATGAAATGGTACATTTAATTACATGCATTACCTGTTAGTGGAGAAATATAAGGGATTAAAAGTCACCTAAACCTATTTTTAGGCATACAACCTCTTAAATCAATTTATTTAAATTTTTATATTATCCTTGGTTCCTTTTAAAAATATTTTTTTTGTGCCATCATATATAGTTATATAAAAAGGCCCAGAATATTGGCACATCAAGGCTGCCTATTTGCACACTTAGGTTTTATATACGCTGCGTATAGAGCTATACGCAGCGTATAAGCTGCACGGAATTTAGAGTATGCCCAACAATCATTGGCACAGACAACCAGGGTTTATATACGCTGCGTATAGAGCTATACGCAGCGTATATAACCCTTCAGATTTTTTTTGGTTACTTTGATGTATTTGTGGTATAAATTCTCACCCGGTTCCGACGTTAAATCGCTTAAAATAAATAACCGTTAATGTTATACCATTAATATTATATACCGTTAATTTTTTTTTTTAAAAACGTATATACAGTTCGAATATATTATATTGTTATCGTTTAAATTAAATTACTATACCACGTCTAGTGCGGTTCGAATGCTATAAACGTATAGGCCTATAGGTGTGGTTTAGGTCCAGTGTAGGCCTATAGGTGTGGTTTAGATCCCGTATAGGCCTATAGGTGTGGTTTAGGTCCCGTATAAGCCTACAGGCATATACAAGACCTATAGGAAACCTATACGAGACTTATACTACACTATACGATATGATACTATACTATAGATACTATAGGATACCATACAACACCCGAACCGCACCGAGACTTGGTATAATAATTTAATTTTAAAGGAATATAATTGAAACGGTATAATATATTCGAACCGTACCCGGATATTTCAAAATATTTAACGGTTTTAACTTAAACGGTATAGTATGGAAACGTTATAATATATTCGAACTGTACACAAGTATTTAAAAATAATTAACGGTATGATATTTAAACGTTCATAGCATTCGAACCGCACTAGACATGGTATAATAATTTAATTTAAACGATAACAATATAATATATTCGAACCGTATATACATTTTCCAAAAAAATTTAACGGTATATAATATTAATGGTATAACATTAACGGTTATATATTTTAAGCGATTTAACGTTGGAACCGGGTGTGAATTTATACCACAAATACATCAAAATAACCAAAAAAAAAATCTGATAGGTTATATACGCTGTGTATAGCTCTATACGCAGCGTATATAAACCCTTGTTGTCAGTGCCAATGATTGCTAGGCAGGCTCTGAATTTAATGCAGCTTATACGCTGTGTATAGCTCTATACGCAACGTAGGTAAATGTTGGATTTGGTGTGCAAATGGGTAGACCCTATAAAAAGGACAAAACAATGTACTCAAATATGACCCATTTACCCTACCCAGATTGAATAGCTTAGTTATGTACTAAGTTTGACTCGTTAGCCACCTATCTTGCCATGTGTAACTTCATAGTTTTCTTTATTCACACATTGCTATTTAAGCAGAAGAATCTTCCATCCATAAGTGGTTCTGGATCAACTCAAAGTAAAAACACTGCAGTTGGATGGGCGGCATTTTAAGGTTGTAAAACTTGGTAATTTTTTATTTTGTTATGTTTGGAAACACAAAATACGGTCTATTATTACCACTAACAATTGTACAAGAAACATGTCGATTACTACACTTGATTCAACTTTTTTTGTTTCATATTTATACGTGCAATTGCGGTTTCAATCAAGCCTAAGATCCCGAGTTTTGGCTATCTGCTGACTGCTGCTGTCTGCATTGTATTTGTTGCCTAGAACTGATCTTTGATCTCTAGAACAATGAATAACCTTTATATAAATTGAATGTTTGAGTACATAAGTATGTGATTACAAATGAGAAATCTAACGCCCTATTTATACTAATCAAAGAGGTGCGATAAATAGATGTGTCCTTTGCTGAATCGACGTGTTGCTTGATGTTTTGTGATGTTGCCGTCATCGAGGAGTCGCGTCTCTAAGGGAGGCGTCGCTTCTCTTAATTGTAGGTTGTAGACTTTCGTTTAGTCACTTCCGGTCCTCGCACTTATTATACTATTCTAACTACATAACAAACTAATCTATCTACTAATTACCGAACAACGCTCGTACTTAGGATGTGAAGGGATTAGTATATCATTCACCCCCTAATCACAAACATCCTTGAGTTGTTGTAATTATGGTTGCAAAAGTCGCTAGGCGCTGCCTAGTCGGATTTGAGAGTAATCGGGAGTATTCGGGAAGTACTCGGCCTAGGCGGAGATTACTCGGGGAGTAATTGGCCTAGGCGAATAATACTCGGGCCTCGGCAGCTGACCTTGTAGCGAGTACTCGGGGAGTACTCGGAGCCTAGGCCGGACTTTTACAACCATGGTTGTAAATCTTTAACTCCGAGCAGTTCTCGCATTGTAGCAAACTTGACTCTTGCTTGTGCCTTTGTTAATATGTCTGCCCTTTCAAGTTCTCCACTGGTGTGTTCCACATTGATGCGTTCTTTCTCCACGCATTCTCTTATAAAATAATAGCGTGTCTAGGTGCTTGCTTCTTCCATGAAAGACTGGATTCTTCATGATTGCTATTGCAGAAATATTATCCACCCTTAGTATTATCTTTAGGTAGTATGAATGTATGAAAAAACGTAACAAATATTCCCAGGGGCGGACCTAGTGTAGGTCCAGGCGTAGCACGGGCTACGGCTCAACTTTTTTCCGGTAGTGTAAATTTTTTATTTTTTTTTTCGATTTTTATACTAAGGACCCCTCTAAACAACTACGAGGACACCCCTAAAACAACTACCTAAGGTGAAGATAGGTGAAGATGAAATGAAATCAAAATTTTCCATCGACGGAAACGTTTCCGGTCGACCTGCAAAAAAAATCGTTTAACATGGAGAAGATGAAGTATAATAAATAATAATAGTGAAGAGCATTGGAAACATAAAAAGCAAAGCAAGTTGGAATGTCAGAAGTTATATTCAAGTTAACAGTCAAACTATTGCATTTAACCATTTACTCGATTTTTTCTTAAAGGCCACTATTAATAAAACCACAAAATGTTGTAAGCAAATATTTACTAAGAAAAAAAAAACACTTTACTTTAATTAATATCTAACCATTTAGTATATTTAATTTGTTACTGTAAACATTATATGTTTGTCTTTTTTTTTTTTATTTCTTTGTTTATCCTTTTTATTAAGTATTAGATTTACTTTTTTTTTTTATTTTTGCTTCTTTTTGTTGTTGAAGATATTTTTATTACAAATTATATCTATAAAACTTCTTAATAACATTTAAAATTTTATAAAAATAATTTATAACCTTCTAGTGTGTGTTTCATACACTCATTAGTAAAAAATGATGATCAACGTATATAGAAATAAAATTATATTCGGATCTTGCAAGTCAATCATTTTTGTTCTCACATTTTATTAGAGAGTAACACTCTATTATAGAGTATGGATTATAAAGAATTAATTAACGATTTTGTTTTCAAAAATAGTTTCACTATAAATGTATCTATACCTAACAATACATAATTTCAACCCGTGTAATACACAGATGTGTAATTATATATATATATTGAGACTTATTTTTACTAGCAGCCCAGGTCCCCTAAGGGCTTTTGAATTCTCAGGGACAAGCCCAGGTAAAAAAAAAACAAAAAAAAAAAAGCCAAAACTAAGGGCCCATTTTTACCACCCGCAAAGGCTTTTTAATTCTCAAGAACGACCACATGTAAAAAAAACTGAGGATACCCCTCAATTTTTCTTCTAGGTCCGCCACTGAATATTCCTATCGATAAGTGAAAACTCCCCAATTAGCTTAGTTATGCTTTTACCTTATTTTATGAATGGTTGGATTTAGGTTGTGTTATATTGCAAATGGGTTAAATAAGATAAAAAAATACTTTAGCTGATATGGGAACAGTATTATTATTAGGTAGTATGATAATACGTAACAAATATTCCTATCGATAAATGAAACCTCACCAAATTAGCTTAGTTATGTTTTTACTTCATTTATGTATGAATGATTGGATTTAAGTTGTGTTAATAAGAAAAATAAAAAGGAATGGGTCAAATACGTTTAATTAAAAGTCACCTGAACTCTATGTTTAGGCATACAACCTCTAAAATCAATGTGTTTAAATACTTATATTATCCTTGATTCCTTTTAACAATATTGTTTCTGCAATATGAATAATAACAATAATTATATAAAAAAAACAAAAAAGGACAAAAATATATACATAAAGATTGACCCGCTTTGTCATGTACTCAGTTTGTCTCGTTCACCCGCATATCTTGCCACCTCTAAATTCGTAGTTTTCTTTACTTACACTTTGCTATTTACGCAGAAGAATCTTCCTTCAATAAGTGGTTCTGGATCAACTCAAAGTAAAAACACTGCAGCTGGATGGGCAGCATTTTGAGGTTGTAATACTTGGTAATCATTTATTGTGTTATGTTTGGAAACACAAAATATGGTCTATTATTACTACTAATATTTGTACCTAAAATATATCCATTACTGTACTTGATTCAATTTTATGTTTCATATATATGCATGTAATTGCGGTTTCATTCAAGCCTAAGATCCTGAGCTCTGGCTTTCTGTTGATTGCTTTCTGCATTGAGTTGAATAATGCCTTGTAACATTACTTTCAACCCAAGATCTTTTATTACCCTGATCAAAAAATTTAGAGAGCAATTCTATTAAAGAGTATACTAGCCGACTCACTGATCCTAGCTCTTTGTTGTATAAATTACATATTGAAAAAAAAAAAAAAACAGAATCTCAATAGCACCCAACCCAATAACCTTGATTAGTCAATGTATGGTCACACCGTAGACCATAGTGTCTCTGGATGAAAAATCACAATTTATAAAACTAGACCGTAGCAGTACGGTTGATGACACGGTCGGACTATACATCAACCTTAGTGACTCCGGATAAAAATTTGAAACTTCACAAAAATTCAAACGACATGACAAATCAAGCAAAAGTTGTACAATAGTGTCATGTCCAAATTTCAGACACTAAAAATTTACCAAAAACAAACTAGAAAGGGAAAGAAATACAATACAATACAAAATTCAATGAAAAAATAGTTGTTAAAATGCTTTATGATGGACAATTTCTGTAGCTGCTCAATATTTCGTCCTGCATAACGTTTCAAAAGAAATAGTTAGAACAAACATAGGCAACTTAGCAAGCAAAACTAGATGCATCGATTGCCAAATGTAAAATTTACCCACTGCATAACTCAAGTAACCCACATATAAGTTATATACACACACACCCCCTTGTGATATGTAGCAAGAGAAAGTACCTTATGGAATAGATTGCTTCATATAAAGACGCCACTCATCGATATACGCCATCTTGTCATCATCCATGCTTGGCACTTTATTACATTTCTCTAGTTTTTCTATAATCTTGGCAGTCTTACCAAAAAGCTTTGCTGCAACCCTCACACTTTCCTCTCTTTTCTCTATCACACTTTCATGGCATCTCATTGTTATGACTCGCGGTAGGTTGGTGAAGCAAGCACAAAATATGTCCGCAATCATGCCTTCTAAATGGGAAAATAACTGCTTTTTGGTCACTGGTTCTGTGTTGCTTTCAAACCTAAGCAAGATTGTTTGTGTGATTCGGTACATTGAATTGGCAGCAATCAACTTGCAGGGCGGATTCTCTGCCAATTCTCCTTTGGTGCTTTCTTTAATTCTGGTCACAATTTCTTCAGCTGTATCAGAAAACCATTTAACAATCTCTGTTGCTGCTTTCCCACTAAACACATTTTTTGCTACAGGATTCCCCAACCACTTGCATTTGTATTCGACTTCGTGCCATAAGGACATACTGGCCTTTCGAAGATCAACATATTCGCTTGAACAATTGAGGCTTTCTTCCACGAGATGGGTGAACGAAAGGCCTTCACCAACACTTCTTAACAAGCTCTCAACTGCGTCCTTGCGAATCTTTGGGATGGAAACAGCAATACACGTTAAGGTTACAATCGGTAAGCTCCAACTGTTTACAAATTCAGCAGGAAGCAGAGATTGAACACGATCAGTGTCGAAGATTTGTACTCCTTCGAATTCAGTAAGGTTATCGAGAAGCTCTAAAAGATTGTTGTTTTGTTCCTTCTCAGCCTTTGATATGAAAGAATTCAAAGATTGTGAAATTCTCTGTAGTGTTTTTTCAGCAAGCTCTTTCCCATCGTCAATTTGCAAGACGTACATGCTGAGGTCTTCATCTATATCATGAGTTATTGAGGTGATGGGTGAAGTAAAACAACTGACCACAAATACTGGGACTAAAGTCACTATGAGCCATATCAATTTGCACAATATGACAATCACCTTTTGAAACCCAATGGAAAAGCTTAGAACGATATTTTTTGAATTATAGATGAGACTTCCTGATCTTCGATAGCTTGATAGAAAAAGTATAGGGCTTTGTTTCCACTCTTGCAACTTTTGGATCCAGTAATTCTCTACTTTTAAAAACAATAAATAATCCGTATTCCATTTAGTGCCCAACTTAAAGCAGAAAACTGAAAAACATCTAGATATAGGAGCAATGCTTCCCACCACGACTCCAGTGAATTGTGTTATACAAATGGTAGTTACTGACCACTTGTATTGTGATCCACCTAGATACTGAGAATCAAATAGTAGTACCTTTGTTTGTTCAAAATACAACAGAGAGGAAAACACATTTCCCAAGGTTGAAACAAAAACTATTAGACAAATTACACCAGAAGCCGTGGATAATGGATTACTAGCCATCCCAAGTTGAGGGCTACCGGTTTCTGCCATGACCCAATACCTTCTCAATTGATGTCTTAGTTTTTCAACACTAGACATTTGGACATGTTGTAGACGTTGATCAGTTAACGATATTTTGTTTGTGGATCTATACTTGGATTCTAAAATTTTCTTAGAGGTTGGAATTGTTAGAGATGAAGAAATCATTACTATTAGTAACAAGATGATCAGAGCCGTATTGATGAATGTAAAAGTAATGACTCCTTGGTTCGCTTTGGGAAACACGCTAACGTTATAATTATTATGA
The DNA here is from genome assembly GCA_030545235.1 of Helianthus tuberosus. NCBI lineage: Eukaryota > Viridiplantae > Streptophyta > Magnoliopsida > Asterales > Asteraceae > Helianthus > Helianthus tuberosus. Next base: position 11,209,530 of record CM060440.1, read on the forward strand.
ATAACACCAGTATTTATTTGAACACATATGTTCACAATCATGGTGATAACAAGAATACACAAACCTATTATGTTTGTAAGCAATGTCTTGTCATCCATGGATGCCAAAGAAGGCATTAAGTTGGCCATCATCGTGCACATAAATGCCAAACTTCCTACCTTGGCTCCTTGGTCTATAGGATTTGGCATTGGGCTACTTAGATCAACGGGCAGTTTCATGGCTACAGTAATCACCATGATAGATGCAGTATTTAGAGAGAAATATTTACAAGGAAACCAAAAATTTTTATTTCGGTAGCCATGCAACAAATCGGCTGCCATGGCAAGGATGCACAAACCCGAAGCTACTGCAATATAGATCCCAATCCACACCATAGGTTCACTAAACCTGCCACTGTATTCCTTATCTTTGATACAATTGCTAGTATGTAGATCCATGGTGGGATTTTTCAGCCAAGTAATGAGTTTAGTTGATGCTAAAACAGAAGGTATGCATCTTTTTTATAAACTTTGGCAGTTCGTACAAGAAATTTCTGTATTCTTGCACTGAAATTTCCTTTCAATACAAATGGAAACCCATGGAATAATCAGACTCAGGAGGACTTTGACCACCAACCGAAACTAGAAGCCAATTGGTCCAAACTTTATTTGGACGTATCTGTCATTACTGAAACCTCATAACGGTTTTTGAACGGCAGAAAGATACAATAATCCAGAATCAACTCATGACCTCTAGAAAATAACAAAGTTAAGGTTAGAATCATATCGACGATGACTATTCTAAAGATGGAAGTTTCAACCTACTTTTAACTATAGGATTGTGTTTGATTTCTTCAACTATCCATGAAGTAGTTGCTGACACAATGTTGGGAATTCCTAGTCTAGCTCGGGGTTCCGTACATGGGGCTAGGTGGTTTCTTGGAGTGCAAGATAAGCAATTAACAAGACATATTACTTTTTTGAGTTTTTTTTCCAAACTAGTGTTGGTGGAAAAAGTATTTACGTAGGAGACTTGAGTTTTCCAATGGAGACTCAAGTTCAATCCCCACTTGTGTCATATTGGGGTGGATATTGGTCAATGATGGTGACAAACCCACCGAGGGGGGTTCGATCCTGAGCCGCACCCCGGTTATCATCTGGCTGTTAGTTCAGCGAGGCATCTCGTGTGGTGGCAGTACGGTTTCCGGGGGAACGCCGTAACCAAGTCTGGACAACACGGGCAGACTTGGCTAGGGCCGCCGATTAGACGGTATGACATTGGGTCACTAAAAAAGAAAGTCACCGTTTAAAAAAAAAAAAGTGGTGTTCTTTGAATAATATTTACCAAAATAGTGTTTTTGTCTCCTTTTTCATCTCATTGAATAAAACTAAGTTACTATTTCTATTATTTATTTCTATTAACACTTTATTTATTATTATTTTTTATAACCCATTAAAACCAAATTAGTAATTTTATTATGTATTTATATTGACACTTTATTTTCTTTTTGAAACCCAGCGTAAGACTTGAGGTTCTCCATTGTGTCACCTAATATTGTCTTATCTGATAATTTATATAAGATTAACATAATTTACTCAATTTATAATTATATCTAAATTCACTTTAACATATATTTTGTTATTTTTAGTCGTAATAATAAAAGTGTTGAGTTAGTTAGTTATAAACGCCAAACTATCCACACACCAATTTTGCCTATCTACACACCTAAAAGGTGATTTTTGTCTTTACATGCACACCCTGCAGTGTCGAACTATGGCCAAAACGAGGCGTTTTGGTCCGATTAACCAGACAAAGACTGACGGGTGTCTGACGGGTCTGTTGTCCGGACCAAAACGCCGAGCTTTGGCCGCGTTTTGGTCCTGTCAACCAGACCGGGTATCAGTCTTTTGTCTGGTTGACAGGACCAAATCGCGGCCAAAGCTCAGCGTTTTGGTCCGGTCAACAGACCCGTCAGACACCCGTCAGTCTTTGTCTGGTTAATCGGACCAAAACGCCTCGTTTTGGCCACAGTTCGACACTACAGGGTGTGCATGTAAAGACAAAAATCACCTTTTTGAGTGTGTAGATAGTGAGATGAGTGTGTGAATAGGTACACTCTATAAAAAAAGGTCAGACACTAAAATGTTTTAGTAGATTTGCTAATATAAGATTACAAAAAAAGTAGGACATAAAAATAAAATTTGGAGTTCGTTTTCTATGAATTGACAACACTTTAAAGTAGTTTAATCGATCAACAATGCCTGATATATTATTTATTTAGTAAAAAATAAAGAAAAAACATATTACCCTAGATAAGAGTGATTGATAAATAACTTTTTTAATAAATAATTGAAAATTTAAAAAAAGGATCATTTTTTAAAGATCTGTAGCAAGTAAAGTTATAATGTTTGTCTGACTTTTTTATGTTTCTTATTTCATACTGTTTAATATATAAAAAGATAAGAAGTTGGTAAAACAAAATATAAAGAGTTGGTAAAATGTAAAAAAATAAAAATTATAATGAATTGATTGGAGTAAAACAAAATATTATATTGATGGCATAAAAAATATAACAAAAATAAATAAATAAATAAATAAATAAATAAATAAGAATTATTACCTTGGGTTTCAAAAATAATCAAGTATTAATAGAAATAAATAATGAATTACTAAAATAGTTTTTATTCAATTATATGAGGAGAGTGACAAAAACACCATTTTAGTAAATATTTTCCAAGAAACACAATTTTAGTAAATATTTTTTCCACCATCACTAGTTTGGGAATAAACTCTACTTTTTTTGAACGGCCAATCAATTTCATTGGGTGTGCATATTCACACGCCTTAATGTTTATTTCCACACCCTTTAAGACGCCTCGTATAGGTCTAGACGGGGCGTCTAGGGCCTTTAAGACGCCACGTCTAGGCCTATACGAGGCGTCTAGGGTTTTTGTCTCCGACCAGCCACTAAAACCTTGTACAAGGTCAAATCAATCACATCAGATGGGGCGTCTAAGCCTATACAGGGAGCAATACGATAGAGTAAGACGCCTCGTCTAGGCCTAGACGTGGCGTCTTGAGGACTGATTTGACTATGTGTCTGGCATGCGACATAAAGTAATATGGGGCGTTTAGGGCTATACGAGGCATACATATTGGAAATAAATAGCGACATGCAGAGCATTCTTCAACCATCCATCATTCTGCAAAAACCCCAAGCTTCTTCTTCGCCTTCTTCTTTTTATCACTTGTGAGGTGCTGAAATGTCATCATACTGGGACGGCAATTATGTCTTTGGGTCGTATTCTGGCGAGTCATGGGTGCCCGAAAACATTCTGGTAACAGTTATTATGTCACACCCCCAAAATACCACATGCGGGAACCCCGCGAGGCATGTGACGTACCAGGATCCAGCCACTAATCACATTGAACTAACAACAAGATATTAAGTAAAAGTTTCCATTCATTGGGATATCGTATTTCCAAAACATAATTTAAAACCCAACTTGTCCAAGTGTATGAAAACAAACAGACTTGTCACGTGTTTCCAAGTATCTCGACTCATGACCACTTCAGCAATCCCAGATAGCAAGTTCCACATCCAAGAATCTAATGACCTGCAAGCATGCAGACAAGTGTATCAGCATAAAGCCGGCGAGTTCACAGTTTTGCAAAAACGTTTAGTTGCCAAGTGTTTAGTTTAAAAACATGTTGATAATAACTTGAGTACCGCAAGATTGTGTCAGTTAGTTTGCCCTTCCCCAATTCCCTATCAAACATTGGTCATGTAGTCAAGGTCATTAGTTCACGTCCGTCCTCTTAGGTACGGTGTGAGGTTGCCAAGCCTAATAGCGCTATCAACTAATACCCCGTTGCCTCTCAGGCAACTAGTTCGGTAGTAAGATGGGACTTAAGGTGATAGGTGTGAGTGTATTATCCAACATTAAAGTTTAACCCAGTAAAATGTAATCCTCTCACGAATACCCGTTTGTTTGTCCCACCCACCGGGACGCATGCTCAAGGAGTAGTGAACTCACATTTGTTTTGCTCGGTATGTTTATTTACTTGTTTAATCGTTGCCCAACTACATCCTAACATGGTTATCAATAACAGTTAGGATTTCACCCAAGCATTTCACATGTTTAACAAATAACAGGTAATATATATCATCACGTAATAAACCGTTCAAACAACATACGGATTAACATGCATGTCCATATACACGTAACAGCTTAGTAGCCCAAGACATCACATATTCAAGTGTGCGGCCCAGTTACTCCGGGGCCCAAATAAGAGTGTGCGACTGAATAGTTGGCCCCCTAATTCTGTTCGGCCTAAATCATAAAACATGTATGTGCGTGTCACAATTATTAACAGGCCCAGCAGACTGTGCGATCCTTTATGGAGTGTGCGACTAGGTTCAGCTTGTGCGACCATAATAGGAGTGTGCGACCAGAAGTGTTTAACCAGTGTGTGTGTGCGATCAGGATATGGTGCTATTCAACTGTGCGACTGACTAAGTGGTTACTTGGTCGGCCGGTAACCATCCGTGATTGTGGGACCCATTAACAAGTCCATAACCGTTTCACTTACCATTTACACCATCAAATAACAACTTTCCATACAAATACACCATCCCTAATCATCATCTAGCAGTTATATCTTCCTTATGTATCATTCAAGAACATCTCACCATGCAAATTAAAACCATGAATCGCACATTCCATCTCATTTGTAATTCATAAATATCAATCCTACTCATCATCTAATACTGAATCTAATCATCATCAACATTCGGCCAGGTCAACCCATCTCAAGTCCCCTAAGCATTCTCATGAACATTTGTTATCATACAAACCCTAGTTTTATAACACAACATTCAAACACAATAACAATCGATCTAACTCGATAATCATCATTATTTTATGTACCAACAGCCCTACATCATTCCATTAATTATCACCACAGATTCATCGGTCACTATCATGCATCCCTAATCATTTTCATCCTTCATGTTATCACATAAGCATCATGATCATGATCTCAGTTCACATCAAATCACATATAGCCGAGAATGATTAACGGTAATCAAAATAAATATAAACACTAACCAAGAGATGGTGAGAGATGTGATAGAGAAGGGGAGAAGAATGCTTTGAAAGGAGAGCTTCGTCGAGTTCGAAGGGCTGCCGTCGAGCATGCACAGGAGAAGAGGAAAGCTAGGGTTTTGAGTATGTTTTGTGTTTTAAGGATTATGAAAACCAACCCCCCTCTCTAAATGGGTGTATGCGCACAAGCAAGGGTTGGGCCCAACTATTGGGCTTCGTTGAACCCTTGAACCGAGATCATCAGCAATTAATTTCCCCAAGCAATCCTTACGTTCAACAAAACTATCAGGACGTTGGAGGATATAGTGGATATGGTGGTCAGGCACCCCCCATCCCGGGCAATCCGCACTTCACAAGCAGGTATCAAATTTATTTAAGTGGGAACTCTCCACCCTTATTGTTTCATGGAAGCACACACTAAGTGTCCTCGCGAAGGGTGCGGAGCACCCTAACTCGCACTCGCACATGAGCGCGCGCGCGTGGCGTGAGCGATGAGGCGCAATGTGGCGCTTTGATGGCGCACTTTGCACTTCGCACGCTCGCATCGCCGCGAGCCGCTTGAGAGGCGCCTTTGTATTTTTGACCACGTGCGCGTGGTGGTTCACAGGGGCTGCAAGGACCAAGTGGTTGAAATGGCATGTGGGTTCGAGGCGCGTGATGTGGCAGTCCACACGCAAGTGCACGTGGCTTGAAGGCGCGCGGTTGGGCATGGTGCATGTGCCCTGATGTGACGTGCGCGGCGCACCAGAGTGAGCCAAAACGGCGCGACTGTGTGGCGTGCTCGTATAGGCTCACAGGTGACGTGGCACACGCGCGCAGGCGCGCATGGACCTGAGCCAGTGTGGCACACGCGCGCATGGCAGTGAGCCAAAAGGACACAGCGCGCATGAGCGTGCAGACTTGCACGCGCATGGTGGCGCGCGCGCACGCGTAGAAGCTTCCAGCATTGAATGACAGTGAAGTTACAGTTCAGCTTCGTAACTAACGAGTCAAACGATTTTAACAGCGAATTAAATGACGTATTAAATTGCATTGAAGACGTTTAATGCAATTTAAACCTCTCCTTAATTCCTTTTGACTGTTTTGACTTAGGAGCTGTATAAATACAGCTCCGTACCCAGCTGCAGAACACACCAGCAACAACAGCTTTATGCAAACAATTTTCTACACACTACTGATCATCTTCTTCCTGCAAGTTTCAAGGTAGCCTTCGGGTTGTAGGCCATCTCCGGCAGTACTTCTGCTCCGGCTGTTGTACCCTGGGAAACAAAACGAGCACTCTTGGGAGACTCAGAATTTGTTTTAAGGGAAGCGTGTTGAACACGTGTCTTAGTCATTCTGCTTCTACCCCTTTCTTGTATTTGTCTATTTCAGTTGTAATAGTATTATTTTTCCAGCTTTCTTTATTCCTGTATTGTAATCGGATAATAAAATTTGTTTATTTTATTTATTTTACGCGAACGGTTCCTACATCCCAATCCACACAATAGGTTCGCTAAACCTGTCATTCTGTTCCTTATCTGTACTGAGATAACTATAAGCATCATAATAGTAGGATGAATCCATGGTGGGATTTTTCAGACAAGTTATAAGTTTAGTTGATGCTAAAACAGAAGATATGCATCTCTTTTATAACAACTCACAGATTGTTGGAAGAAATTTCGGCATTGTTGCACTGAACCTTCCTTTCAATGCAATTGAATAACCATAGATAATGCAATTGAACAACTCACAGACATGGGACTTGGACCACTAGCCCAAAGTAGAAGGCAAATGGTCCAAACTTAATGCATGTGGCTAAATCTGTCATTATCATAATCTCATAATCCTTTTTGAATGGTAAATAATAATTTGCTAATATTAAAAATATTCTAGCAAGTATATGGAAACAATGGATACAATCCAGAATCAACTCAAGACCTCACAAAATAACATATTGACTATTCAAATTTCCAAAGATGGAAGTTTCGCCCTCCATTTACCGATAGGAATAGTAACGTGTTCGCCTTGATTTCTCCAACTATCAACGAAGTAGTTGCTGTCGCTGATTTGTCATTAAAAACATTTCTTCCGTCTAGTAGCCTCTTGCTAGTCTGGAAATTTTTTGTTTTATTCAAATCCTTCCGCTCAAAAAAATTGTCATTCGTAACAGAAGTTATTATGTAAATGAAAGAAATAGGAAATGTAAGAAAATTAAAGGTGGGTCACAACTATAATATAAGATGACGTGTTAGACAATTCTATCTTTTTTTTCAACATCATATGTTAACCTGAGATGTTGAAAGCACCTGAGAAAAAAAACCCTAATATCTCCGAAGATGTCGGGTGATCCCCGGCGGCAAGATCCAGAAGATTGGGAAGAGGTTCATCGACGGAAAGGGAGAAAGAATGATCGTCAAGGAGAAGGTAATAATAAGGTAATATCGAAATTCTTTGTGTCCAATCTTCCACCGAAGTGCTCGTCACAAGATCTTAAGGTAGTTTTGGGAGGTTTTGGTAGATATGAAGGATCGTACATCGCTAGAAAACTGGATAAGTGGGGTAAACGGTTTGCTTTTGTCTCTTTTGCGGAGGTTAACGATTCGGGTAGAATGGTAGAGGCGATGTCGGACGTGTGGATTGGCTCCTATAAGTTGTTCATAACCGTTGCTAGGTTTGTGGATGGTATGAAGGTACAGCAGACTGCCGGCACTGATCATGTTCGTAAGGAGAAAGCGGTGAATATCCAGGATCATGCAAACTCTAACGTTGAGAATCATGAAGGAGGGGGTGTTAATTCGAGCGTTAAGGGGTTGCATGATTCGGCAACAGGTAATGGATGTTCTTTTTTGGATTCAGTGTTGAACAGGAATAAAGTGGATGTCATTAGGGTGGATGATGTCGTAGAACGTTTTTCTCATTATAAAGGGATTGCACTCGTTGGGAGGGTTGTGGATTTCAATATTCTGTGTACTTTGAAAGTCCTAATTCATAAGCTTGGTTGCTATTCTGTGGATCTTAAGTACCTTGGAGGTTTCACTGTGGCATTAGTTTTCAAAGATAGCGGTATGGCGGATAAGTTCCTTGCTGATGATTCGAATTAGTCTGCTTGGTTTGAGACATTAGTTAGGTGGGTTGGTAAAGTGGTTAAGGTGGAGGAGCGTATAGCTTGGTTGAAAGTGCATGGCGTCCCGGCTCAGCTGGCTTTAGATCAGGTGTTTGATTTGATCGGATGTAGATATGGGAAGGTAATTAAATCGGCTTGCTTGTCGAACGATGATCATAATTTCTCCTATGCGCTTATTGGGGTGATGAGTAAAGTTCGTAAACGGATTGTCGATTGGGTGGATATCACTTGGAGAGAATTAACGTTCAACGTATGGGTTGATGAAGACGTTGGTGAGTGGATCCCGGATGGGGTTACTGAGCTTGATGAGGATGATGTTTCGACGTGCCAAGAGGGGGACAAGTTGGAGGACAATATACAACAAGATACGAACATGGACGCTACTTGTGAGGAAGGTGAGTTTGTGGTGAATGAGGTGAATGGTGAGGATGGAAATAATAGTTGCGGTTCTCACGAGGATGGTATTGATCATGGTGTAGCTGATACGTCGGCTGTACAGCCGGTTACGGCTACTGTCAGAAAGAAATTTCAAAGAAAGTCTCTTTTTAAGAATAGGAACGAGGGTAGTGGTTCTCTAGAGCGTCCGAAGAAGAGACATAGGGAAAATAACGACATGTTTGGGTTGGATAAGTTAATTGGCATTCTTTCAGGAACCGATGACTCGAATGACAGTAACGTAGGTGTTGGAGATGATGTGTTCGTTACTCCGGATCTAAATGAAAGACTTTCGGGTGCAGTGGCTAATGGCTCTCCCGGGCTGATCCTTGATGAGGGTTTCGCTAGTGAGGCCACTAACGTTGAGGTGGATGGTATTCAACAGCCGATTGATGTAGAAGCCTTGGAGACTGTGAAGCTAAGTAGCGCCTTGGGGGTGGAGAACTTGGACGATTTTGTTCCGAAAGTAAAAGAAGTGTTATGGAATGAAGGTTATCAAGTTAGTGGTCAATGAATTTTATCTCTTTGAATATTCGTGGTTTGGGGAATCTGGGCAAAGCGGATTGGGTTCGTAGTATGCGAGCTAAGCACGAGGTCAGTTTTATTTTGCTTCAGGAAACGCAACATAGTTCTATGGATTCGATTAATCTGGGTAGGTACTGGGGGATTGGTGATTTTTCCTTTGAATGGGTTCCTGCTACGGGTCGTTCGGGTGGTTTATTATCCATGTGGGATCCTCAAGTTTTTACTATGGATAGGGTGATTAAAAGTGCAAATTGGCTGTTGGTTTCCGGTGTGGTCAAGGGGAGCAGCTCCCCTTTTCATGTTGTTAATGTTTATTCTCCTCAGTATATTGTTCCAAAGCGGAGGTTGTGGGCGGAGATCAATGGTCTGGTTGGCGAAGGGGTGGGTAAATGGATAGTGGCAGGGGATTTCAATGCAGTGAGGGGTGTGGATGACCGTCGTAACTCCGTTTTCAACGTGGTTGAGGCTAATGAATTTAATGATTTTATTGATATTTTGGACTTACATGAGTACTCCTTGAAAGGGAGACGGTTCACTTTTGTTGCAGGTGACAAGATGAGCCGTATTGACAGGATTTTCGTTAATTGGGAATTCTTTTTGGAATGGACTAGTGTGGATTACATTGCCTTAGAGAGAAATAAATCTGATCATAGTCCGTTACTATTGAAGACGAGCTCAAGAAATTTCGGTCCAAAACCTTTCAAGTTCTATAACTCTTGGCTTGGACGGGAGGATTTCGGGGCGGTTGTTAGAAAGGTGATCGATGACGGGACGTTTGAGGGGTTACCTGATGCGATTCTTTTATTGAAGTTTAAAGCTTTGCGTAGTGCTATCTCTAATTGGGTTGCTAATGTTAAAGCTAGAGAGTTGGAAGAAAAACGGTTGTTGGAAAGTGAACTTTGTGTGTTAGACAGAACCATGGAGAGTAGAGATTTGGCCGAGGACGAGAAGTGGACGCTGTCTGAGATCAAAAGACGCCTTGGAGAACTTGATGTTTATCTTTACCGCGATTTGAAACAGAAAGCTCGTTGTAATTGGGCTACTAACGGGGACGACAACTCGAGGTATTTTCATGGCTTTATTAATAAACGTAAGACTTCGAATTATATCCCGGGCTTGGAGGTTGGTGGGAGGTGGGAGACGAATCCGGTTATTATTAAACGAGAAGTTATGGGATTTTTTCGCGATAAATTTAGAGAGAATATGGGTATACGGCCTCGGCTTGTTTGTTACGGTATTTCTTCACTGTCCACGGTGGAAGCCGAGGGCTTGGTTAATGTCTTCAGTTTACAGGAATTAAAGAGTGCGGTTTCTGATTGCGGTGCTGACAAAGCTCCGGGTCCTGATGGATTTAATTTTAGATTCATTAGGCATTTCTGGGATTTATTCGAGAAGGACTTTGTGGATATTTTGGACCACTATCATCAGGCCGGTCGGTTTAGTCCCGGGGTTGGGTCTTCATTCATTACGTTGATTCCTAAGGTGAGTGATCCATCTAAACTGGGGGATTTTAGGCCGATTAGTCTTATCGGGAGCATTATTAAAGTTGTTTCTAAGGTTTTGGCGAATCGGTTGAAGTCGGTATTGGGTCGTATAGTGCAAGAGACTCAGTCGGCTTTCTTATCAGGGAGGTATATTCTTGACGGTCCTCTTATGACCAACGAGGTGATTGCTTGGGCTAAGAAGAGAAACAGGAAAATATTCTTGTTCAAGATAGATTTCGATAAGGCTTACGACAATGTCAACTGGGACTTCTTGTTGTCGGTCATGTCTCAGATGGGTTTTCCTCCGGTTTGGTGTGAGTGGATTCGTGGTATTTTGGTTTCCTCTAGAGCTTCAGTGCTAGTGAATGGTTCTCCTACTTTCGAATTCGGGTGCCAAAAAGGGATCCGTCAGGGAGACCCGCTTTCGCCTTTTCTGTTTATCCTTTTGATGGAGGCTTTCTCGGGTATGATGAATCAGGCCAGTGTTATAGGGGCGTTTCATGGCGTTAAGCTCCCTAATGATGGCCCGGTTTTGTCCCATTTGCTTTACGCGGATGATGCCATGCTTATGGGGGAGTGGTCTTCACATAACTTTATTAACATGAGACGCATCTTACGTATTTTCTATCTATGTTCCGGGCTAAAGATTAATTTACACAAGTCGGTGCTTTACGGAGTGGGTGTGGAAGCCGACGAGGTAGTGAGTTTGGCCGAATCCATGGGGTGCAAGCCGGGTATTTTACCATTCACGTATTTGGGTATCAAGGTTGGGGCGAATATGAACAGGGTGTCAAGTTGGGAGCCGGTGGTGACGACGTTTAAATGGAGGTTATCCAAATGGAAAGCCAATACTCTTTCGATCGCCGGTTGGTTAACCTTAATAAAATCGGTCTTGGATAGTTTACCTACGTATTATTTCTCTTTATTCAAGGCCCCGAAGAAGGTGGTTGATGTTCTAGAGGGTCTGATGCGGAGGTTTCTATGGGGTGGTTCGGATGAAGTGAGGAAGATGAGTTGGGTTTCTTGGGAGGTTGTTACTAAAAGCATTAAAGAGGGTGGGTTGGGGATTGCGTCTCTTGAAACTAATAATAATGCCTTGTTAATTAAGTGGCTTTGGAGGTTTTTGAATGAGCCTAACTCGATGTGGAGAAGGGTTGTGGTGTACATTCACGGGTCGGCTAGGTGTTGGGGTATTGCTCCCGTCAATAGTGCAATCACGGGTGTATGGAAGAATTGTGTCTCATTTTGGAACAAGCACAAGGTGGATAGGATCGGTTTAAACGGCGTTTTATGTGGTAGTCTTGGTAATGGGCGTCAATTGAGGTTTTGGTTGGATACGTGGTTGGGTAATCAACCATTAAAGGTCGTGTACCCTTCGCTCTATAGTCTCGAAAAATCCAAAGGGGTGGTGATCGCTGACAGGTTGAAGCGTATTGGTACTTCTCGTGTGTTGGTTTGGGATTGGATTCGGGCTCCTTCTTCCACAGTGGAGCTCTCGGACAAGCAGAGGTTAGAAGGCCAGCTTCATTCGGTCACTTTGTTGGATAGAGATGATACTTGGATCTGGTCACATGGTTCGGACGGCGTTTTTCAGATTGCTTCGGTTAAAAAATGGCTACGTGGCCCGGTTTCTAGTAACGCAGAGTTTGGTTTCAAGTGGAGTTCTTGGGTCCCTAACAAATGTAACATCTTCATGTGGCGCGCTTTCTTGGATCGTCTTCCGACCAAGACGGCTCTTGCCCGAAGACATATTAATATTGATGATCTTTCGTGTGTGTGGTGCGAGGATGCTGAAGAAAATATAGAACATGTTCTGACAGGTTGCGCCATTGCTTCGGGGGTGTGGAACTCTCTAGCTAGTTGGTGTAATATTCCTAGACCGTTCGTCTTTCATGTCAACGATTTGGTGGAGCTTCACGAGCATAGCGGGGTGACAGGTATTAAGAAGAAGGTCCTCCATGGGATTATTATCATAGCTTGTTGGAGATTGTGGAGAGCTAGGAATGACAAGGTTTTCAATAGTAAGGCGCCCATTGTGACGGAGTTGGTTGCGGACATAAAGTCATTGGGTTTTCTTTGGTATAAACATAGATTTAAAGCGGGGGTAGTGGATTGGAGTACATGGTGTTTTTTTGATGTAACGTAATTTGAACTATTGTTTTGGTTTTCGGCTTCTATCTCCGCCTTGGTGATAGTTGTCGGTTTTAATGAAGTTCTCTTTTAAAAAAAATATATATATGTTAACCTAGTGTCAACGTGATTTTAACATATATGAGTTTTTCCAAACATGTAATAACATTGCTTTAATTGCTATTATAACGTTTCGATATTTATTTGTAGTAATACTAAATTAACTGATTTAAATATACAATTCTTGTGTGATTTTTATGTTTTTGGTTTGAATATTTTTTATCATATGACGACTTTATTAAGTTTGGGTTTTCCTTTTCCGGTTGTTATATCAAGTGCAGAACCGTGTCGATAGCATACGAGGACTATGACAAGCCAAATCGATACCAGCCAGATTCCCGTCGCAACACGCAGGAGATTCGGCAACAGGTCCCATGACATCATCTCTACGCCTAATAACCGTCAAAAGAAACTTGAAAATTATTTTTTTTAAGATGGCTGCAAATGTTGTAGTTTTAGTAGCTTTTCGTAATCAAATTATTTATGATAATAAACTAATTATTTCGTGTTATATAAATAAAAAAGTGATTCTACTACTACAAAAATAAAAATCAGATTGTTTTGACTATATTAATTCAACGGAAAGGCAATAATAAACTATTTTTTTTAGGATAATCGTTGTTATAAGAACAGTCATATTTTATATTCCTTTTTTCAAAAACAAAATTTTAATATTTCAAAATAGTTTTGTTTTGAAAATAAAATCAAAATAAGTTTTGATTTTAAAGGAAGATTAATAAATATTAGTTTTGACGGTAAAGAAAGTCAACATTATTTAAGTTGCAACTAGGTTTGTGTAAATTGTAATTCGATTTCGGTGATCTCCTAATTTTTTTTCCATGAATCTTTTGTTAAATTTTATGTCTAAATGTTAGTTGGACACCGTGCTGATGCCTAAACATGTAAATTGTTAATGGATTCCATATTTGTCGATGGTTTAATATGAGAATACATCAATACTGAGTTTTGTTGTGTACATATTGAGTTGATTGCTTTGGTGTGGTATTGTAGATCGGGAATAAAGTATAAGAAAAGAATATTTTGCATAAGCTTAATAATTTCCCATCTCATATCGCGATATTAAATAAATTCATAATCAACTTAATTCCCGCTACAACGCGCGGGTTTGCGTCAACTCGTTGTTATAGATGAAGCAATGATCATTATTATTAGTAACAAGAGGATCATAGCCGTATAGATGCCTGCAACCATATTGAATCTGAAGTAAAATTTGGCTGGCTCAAAAACAACATTATCATCAATAACACCAGTATTTATCTGAATGCATATATTCACAATCATGTTGATAACAAGAATACACAAACCTATCATGTTTGCTAGCAGTGCCTTGTTGTCCATAGACGCCAAAGAAGGCATTAAGTTGGCCATCATCGTGCACATGAATGCCAAACTTCCTACCTTGGCTGCTTGGTCTGTATAACCTAGCATCGGGCTACTTAGATCAACTGGCAGTTTCATGGCGACGGTTATCACCATGATAGAGGCAGCATTTAGAGAGAAACATTTGCAAGGAAACCAAAACTTTTTATTTCGGAAACCATGCAACAAATCAGCCGCCATGGCGATGATGCACAAACCAGAAGCTATTGCAATATAGATTCCAATCCACACCATAGGTTCGCTAAACCTGTCATTCTGTTTCATTTCTTCCAAGCAAGTATTGTTGGAAATTTAGATATTATGAATGAATATTAATTTAGTGAGATTATAATTTAATGAAATTATAATTATTTACTAGACTATTCATATGGAACATAAACTCTTATGTAGAGTTTTTATGTCAATTTATTAGTTTTTATTAGAGTTTATGTCTCTAATAAATCTCTAATTAAATACTACACTCTTGATATAGAACATAAACTCTTAAGTAGAGTTTTTATGTCAATTTATTAGTTTTTATTAGAGTTTATGTCTCTAATAAAAATCTCTAATTAAGTGAGACTTTCTCTACCTCATGTCTTTTGTATTAAAAGTAAGCTATGTGCCTAACTTGATGGGTATCATATATAAAACTACAAGAGTAAGAATACAAGAAGAGACATAAAGTTATGCATGAAGAGTCCTTGAAGAAGAAGTACTTGATTACCCATATGTTGCAACATATAGAGATAAGTTTCTCTACATGATTCAACTACAATTCTATTCTTAATTTCCAAAAGGTCTAACACTATGTTTTTATCCAATGTAACCTCGGGCGCGTGGCCTTCTCCGACAGTACAAACTGCTTCGGCTGTTGTACCCTGGGAGACAGATGTGTCGTCTTTAGTAGAGGCGTGAAATCTGTTTTAAGGGAAGCGTGTTGAACACGTGCCTCAGCCACAACCGTCAACATTTGTTTGTTCTTTTTGTAGGAAATTATTGTACATGAAGACGTGGTTCAAGACCTCGCTGAAGCCTACACAACAGACTGAAAACACAACGAACCATACAAGTAGACGCGATTAAAGATCAAGTTGAAGACTTTATCTTTTGAATATATTGGTTTGAATCAAATATGTTGTAGTTCATATTTAATTTCGTTGGAATTTGTACACGGTTCATGTACTACAATTTCTCAAATGTTTAAAGAGAGTATCTTTATTTTTTTATTAGTTTTATTAATAAAATTGTTACTCATTTCGTACAAGTATAATAAGCATTATAATAGTTGGATAAATCCATGATGGGATTTTTCAAAGTTTAGTTGATGCTAAAACAGAAGATACGCATCTCTTTTATAACAACTGGCAGATAGTATGAAGAAATTTCGGTATTGTTACACTGAACCTTCCTTTTAATGCCATTAACCATGGACTAATCAGACACGAGACTTGGACCACTAACCTAAAGTAGAAGACAAATGGTCCAAACTTAATGTGGCCGAATCTGTCATTATCATAATCTCATAATCCTTTTTGAATGGTAGATAATAATTTGCTAATGTTAATAATATTCTAGCAAGTATATGGAAACAATGGATACCATCCAGAATCAACTCAAGACCTCACAAAATAACATATTGACTATTCAAATTTCCAAAGATGGAAGTTTCGCCCTCCATTTACCGATAGGAATAGTAACGTGTTCGCCTTGATTTCTCCAACTATCAACGAAGTAGTTGCTGTCGCTGATTTGTCATTAAAAACATTTCTTCCGTCTAGTAGCCTCTTGCTAGTCTGGAAAGTTTTTGTTTTATTCAAATCCTTCCGCTCAAAAAAATTGTCATTCGTAACAGAAGTTATTATGTAAATGAAAGAAATAGGAAATGTAAGAAAATTAAAGGTGGGTCACAACTATAATATAAGATGACGTGTTAGACAATTCTATCTTTTTTTCAACATCATATGTTAACCTAGTGTCAACGTGATTTTAACATATATGAGTTTTTCCAAACATGTAATAACATTGCTTTAATTGCTATTATAACGTTTCGATATTTATTTGTAGTAATACTAAATTAACTGATTTAAATATACAATTCTTGTGTGATTTTTGTAAGATCCTGTTATATTAATATATAAAATAGTTTCACCACTAATACATAATTCACTTCTTGCTTGATTATATGAAATGGTACATTTACATGCATTACCTGCTAGTGGAGCTGGGATGCTTTCGGCTGCTGGATTATCAGTCGATGCTGGTGGGTCTAAAATGATTAAGCCACTAAGCCTTGCTCCACCACCTATTACCTCCACAAAGAGTAGAACTTCCGAAACCCGAGAAAGTTAAGCTGCTAAGCCTTTGATACAAACCCGATTCCTATAAGGGTGAGAAATAGGGACAGATTTATTAATGGGTTAAAGCAGTTATTGAAAAGGGAAACTGATGGGGAAATGGGAGCTGAAGGGCCGGTTATCAGTGGCGTACTTAAAGTGTAAGTAGGGGTAGCACGGGTGTAACAACTCTTGCCAAAATTATTATTTCTTATTTTAATAATGCCCATTAGGAAACCCTAATTGAGACCCCAAATGATATGGCACGACCCATAATTTTTAAAAACAGCTAAAACTAGGATCAGGGTTCCCTAAAACTCAAGGGGGTATACCCTAATTGATAATTATCCTCATAAAACGAAGATAAACCTCAAAAATTCGGTCAAACTGACTCAGCAAGGCTAAGCAGGACACCGGGCACACCTAGCCTAGATTGGTCGCTGTCGCGACACGCGCCAGGGGCTAGGGTGCCTGGCGCGACACGCGGGGGAGGGCAAAATTCAGTATATATATCAGGAGTTTGGCACTTGCATGAAGAACTTGTTACGGCGAAAAAATTAGTTACGTACGTTGAGTTATACGCTGTTTTGTTCAAAATACCCATAATCCTGAACCTCTGCTGCGACAACAGGGTAATAACTCGATCACTGCTACGATACAATGTCCGATCGATTAAAACCGGTCCGATGGATGTTTAAGTGCTGCCTGAATACGGGCTATACTTTGTCATTCGTCGTGAGGGTTTCGATCTCGTGAAATTATCGTAAATGTTGAATTAAGTTACAGACCTAGTTTCGTTTGCATTATTATTTTTAAACTAGGTTACCAGGCTAAATCAGTAGGCATACTCTGCCCGTCTAAACTCGAAATGTGAGTCATTCTCTTTTTATCAAACTGGTTTACAAACTCTCAAATTATTTTCAGTTATATTTTACAGTGATTAAGTCTTTGCAAATCTTTAATTACTGGCAGTAAGTGGGGGTTTTGTATACATTACTACTAATGATTTATCACTTTAGGTAGGCGAGCCTAATTAGTGATATGTCCACGGTCATAGATCCGGTCGAGTGGTACAACTGAACCAGCTAATTATAAGATAGGTACAAATGTGAAAACTCTTAATGCTGTAAATTATAAATGTGTCGTTTTATGCAAATAGAATGACTCGCTAGTATTTCCCTGCTGATAAAATCTTTTTAAACATGTTTCAGGTGATTTACTATGAACACGGAAAAGTGCCTCGTAGCACTACCAGCTTGAATGAAGTGGCTCAGTAATTAAATAAACATGTTTTTGTAAACAGGGGATTTCCCAGTTAAATTCCTTTATTGTAAATTACGGGGTTTGTCCCGAAACTTGAAATAAAATAAACAGGTGTTTTTAGTTTTCACGATTCTGTTAAATTTTCCGCTGCCAAATTAAACATCAATACCACGGATTTCTGTCCCGCGGCTTCTAGACCGAGTAAAAAAACCGGACCGGTGGCCGTGACAGAAATAGGTGGTATCAGAGCCACTGATTTAAGCCACTTAAATATTTGTTACAATTATTTGCTTTTGTGAAAATTAATTGTTCGATAATTAAAATTTAATTTGATAATTTTGTGTTTTCCTTATGTGTGTGTCCAACAGCATGAATGAGTTGTCTGAAGCTCTTCAGAACCTCACTATCCATTCTGCTGGTATGGAAGTTACTGGAAACCCTTCCGGTTATCAGGCAGACACTGAAGAACCAATGGAATTCCAAGCTCATGAGAAGCCCAAACCCAAAAAGAGGAGAAGGCTGCTAGACTGGAAACGGGGAAGAAGGAAGAAGCCCGCAACCCAAAAGGTGAAGAAAACGGTGGATCCAACAGACAAGGGAAAAGGAAAAGGAAAAGAAATAGAAGAGATCTCAGGGCAAGCCCAGGAGTTGCCACCTTGGGAGGAGCTAGATAGAAAACTGGCAAATTGTGACCTCTTCGGACCTACTGATGAAACCCTTTTCAATTTCCCTGCTCAATCAGAACTTCCTGTTAATTTGGAACCTGCTATTCCGGACCCAATTGTAAATCCTCAACCTGTTAGAGGGTAGTTGGAAGAATGGTGGACGAGCGACTTGACGGGTGGTCCGTAGGACAACCCTTAAGTGCCTTAAAAAGATTAAAATCCCATGCTTTACACGTTTAATTGTTTGAACTTGGTAACTACTAGTTGTTTGGACGTGCAGGTGCAAATGGAGCATAAAAGGGAAAGAATTTGGAGCATCAATAAAAAATCAAATTTTGGAATTGAATAATTAAGAGGATAGCATGATAGAGGACGAAATTACGAGAACGTAGGCGAAAACGGTGAAGAAAACGGAGTTGAAACGAAAAAGTTATGCTGAAAACAAGTTTTCAGCATTGCCTGCCGTAAGACAGAAGACAAGGACCGTAAGACTCTGCTGACCACCGTAACCTACGGCAGAGGGCCGTAGGTTACGGCACCGACCTTGCCCAAACTTGTAACTCCTCTATTAAATGCCATTTTCATGAGGTTTTATGGGGACTTATCATATGTTTCGGTTACACAACACTTGGGGACGAATTTTGGCTAACTTTTGGAGATTTTGGCAAGGAGAACACTATTTTTAATCTTTAGTTTTGTTGCTTTGATCTTGATGAACAATAATACTATTGCTATGATGTTGTTTCAAGCCATGAGTGGCTAAGCACTTTGTGATCATCCTGGATTGAAGGTTTGCTTGAGACATTTCATGTTTGATTTCCTAATTTCTAGAATAACAATCTTTATCTTTATGGTTTGTTTGTTATGGTGTGTGATTGTTTGTTAGTAAATTGTTAATTCTTTTGTCAAACTAATTAGAAACCATACGTTCTTGGTGCCGTTGGCAATCGAGATATCATGGGTATAGTTAGGCTTGGGTAAGGGTTGATTGATCATCGGGTAACAACCTCACGTTCTAGGAATCTGAGTACTTAGTTCCTTTTCATCACTGCAACTAGTCACACACGAGCTATGTCTATGTAGCTCTTTCTAGTAGAAAGTATAACATGAATGTCAATTGAAACTGGAAATCTAGGGTGATCCTTTGTCTCTAATTTGTCTACAATCAAAATTTTCTCTTGCAATTTAATTAGTTAAATTTAGTTTTAAAATCACACAATCCAACTCTTGATTTTACTTTTCTTGCAATTAGTTTAATTTTAGGTAACTTAGATAAATCTTCAAATAACACACATTCCACAAACTCCCTGTGTTCGATACCCACTTACCGCTATCTATTTAGTAGTAATTGGATTAAATTTGATTGTGACCGCGACATCACGTCAAATTTTGGCGCCGCTGCCGGGGAGTAGTGCGCAACGTGTGTTATTTTTCATCCTTTTTAGTTTGTTATTTTTCTGGTTTACGCTGGGTGTGTTAGTGTGCAGGTATTGACAGGTGCATGCGTACTAGGAGCTCTCACAAGCTATCACCTTTGGCATTTGATCCGAAAATGAGTTACCAAGAGGAGTACGATTACGGTGATTATTATGATGAATATTCCTAACTTTCATATGAAGGCCCTCAGATGTACGATCAAGATTATTATCATGCTCAGTACACATTTGATCAGTATGGTTATGAATGTGTAACTCAACAACCTACTTTGCACTATCAGTCACATAAATCTGAAAGTCTTGACGAGATGATGAGAAAGAGACACATGGTTCATGTTGAAAAAGAATTAACAAAACCTCATTTGTCAATGGAAGAACGAGTAGAACTTTTGGAATGGAAATATGATTTGTTACCAAAAGAGGTGAAAGAGATGAGGCCAGGGACGTCGATAGTGGAAAAACGTCAAGCAAAACAACACTGGATATATGTGCAGATTGAACAAATGACACCTATGGGTGATGTAGAAGAAAAGGTTGTGAGTCCTCCCGAACTTGAAACTGAATTATTAGGGCCAAATGAGGAATATACAATTGAAATTATTGTGGAGGAACCACCTATGGAGAGCAAAGTTGAGGGCCTTTTACTTGATGAACCAATCAAAGTTGATTACAACTCTCCGGCTGTGGTGGTTATGGAAACCAAGAGTATTAAGGATGCATGTTTAGAAACTAGGAAGGTGGCACTTCATGATGTGGGAGATTTCATTCATAAGTTATGTTTATGGGAGAGTTTGGATTTGTTGGGCACAGAAAACGAAGTAGTGAAGTGGAGAGTAAACTACCGAGCATTTGTTGGAAATTCGGTAGGAAAATGTGGATTTAAAGAATTTTGCAAAGAAAGATGGGACGTGACAAAGCACACACACAATAGAAGAATCAAACACCGTGCTTACATCAGCAACGAAAAAGGTAAATGTGCATTGAGACCACCTTGAGACATATCAGGTACGGTCGGGCTGAAGACCTAAACTTTAGCGCTGCTTGGGAGGCAACCCAAGGTGTTTTTAGATAAGTGTGGGGAAGATGTGTGGAGAGTTGTGTGAAGGTGATGATAGAAAGTCGGATTATCTACAACATCTGTTATGTCAAACTTCACCAGGTCAATGTACTCTTTCCTTAGTCTTGTTATGTTCTTTAGTATTAAAATATTGGTATTAGTTGTTAAAAAAAATAATTAAAAAAAAAGAAATTTGGGATTTCAGAGTATTAGCGGAAGCTAATGTTGTTGGTTAAGAGCGATCTTTCCCTCAAAACCATACATTGGGACAATGTATCCCAAGTGTGGGGATGGGTGGTATCAGAGCCACTGATTTAAGCCACTTAAATATTTGTTACAATTATTTGCTTTTGTGAAAATTAATTGTTCGATAATTAAAATTTAATTTGATAATTTTGTGTTTTCCTTATGTGTGTGTCCAACAGCATGAATGAGTTGTCTGAAGCTCTTCAGAACCTCACTATCCATTCTGCTGGTATGGAAGTTACTGGAAACCCTTCCGGTTATCAGGCAGACACTGAAGAACCAATGGAATTCCAAGCTCATGAGAAGCCCAAACCCAAAAAGAGGAGAAGGCTGCTAGACTGGAAACGGGGAAGAAGGAAGAAGCCCGCAACCCAAAAGGTGAAGAAAACGGTGGATCCAACAGACAAGGGAAAAGGAAAAGGAAAAGAAATAGAAGAGATCTCAGGGCAAGCCCAGGAGTTGCCACCTTGGGAGGAGCTAGATAGAAAACTGGCAAATTGTGACCTCTTCGGACCTACTGATGAAACCCTTTTCAATTTCCCTGCTCAATCAGAACTTCCTGTTAATTTGGAACCTGCTATTCCGGACCCAATTGTAAATCCTCAACCTGTTAGAGGGTAGTTGGAAGAATGGTGGACGAGCGACTTGACGGGTGGTCCGTAGGACAACCCTTAAGTGCCTTAAAAAGATTAAAATCCCATGCTTTACACGTTTAATTGTTTGAACTTGGTAACTACTAGTTGTTTGGACGTGCAGGTGCAAATGGAGCATAAAAGGGAAAGAATTTGGAGCATCAATAAAAAATCAAATTTTGGAATTGAATAATTAAGAGGATAGCATGATAGAGGACGAAATTACGAGAACGTAGGCGAAAACGGTGAAGAAAACGGAGTTGAAACGAAAAAGTTATGCTGAAAACAAGTTTTCAGCATTGTCTGCCGTAAGACAGAAGACAAGGACCGTAAGACTCTGCTGACCACCGTAACCTACGGCAGAGGGTCGTAGGTTACGGCACCGACCTTGCCCAAACTTGTAACTCCTCTATTAAATGCCATTTTCATGAGGTTTTATGGGGACTTATCATATGTTTCGGTTACACAACACTTGGGGACGAATTTTGGCTAACTTTTGGAGATTTTGGCAAGGAGAACACTATTTTTAATCTTTAGTTTTGTTGCTTTGATCTTGATGAACAATAATACTATTGCTATGATGTTGTTTCAAGCCATGAGTGGCTAAGCACTTTGTGATCATCCTGGATTGAAGGTTTGCTTGAGACATTTCATGTTTGATTTCCTAATTTCTAGAATAACAATCTTTATCTTTATGGTTTGTTTGTTATGGTGTGTGATTGTTTGTTAGTAAATTGTTAATTCTTTTGTCAAACTAATTAGAAACCATACGTTCTTGGTGCCGTTGGCAATCGAGATATCATGGGTATAGTTAGGCTTGGGTAAGGGTTGATTGATCATCGGGTAACAACCTCACGTTCTAGGAATCTGAGTACTTAGTTCCTTTTCATCACTGCAACTAGTCACACACGAGCTATGTCTATGTAGCTCTTTCTAGTAGAAAGTATAACATGAATGTCAATTGAAACTGGAAATCTAGGGTGATCCTTTGTCTCTAATTTGTCTACAATCAAAATTTTCTCTTGCAATTTAATTAGTTAAATTTAGTTTTAAAATCACACAATCCAACTCTTGATTTTACTTTTCTTGCAATTAGTTTAATTTTAGGTAACTTAGATAAATCTTCAAATAACACACATTCCACAAACTCCCTGTGTTCGATACCCACTTACCGCTATCTATTTAGTAGTAATTGGATTAAATTTGATTGTGACCGCGACATCACATCACGACTGGCAATTTCAGAATTTCATGAATAACCCAAATGTTTATTTTTCCCCAGTTTGATCCTGAACCTGTACCTTTCCCACCTATGAGCGCGGAGAACGTTGCCGAATTACGACGCTATGGCGAGGAACTGGTGGATGTGGGAAACCGGATTCGAGAAGTGGGGGAAAACATCTCATGGAAATACGACTAGAGGGAGCGTCGTTTCTGAAGAAACCAGCTAACGGGGATGGAATATTTTGTATAATAATAATAATAATAATAAAATAATGTATAATATTGTGTAATAATAATATATTATTGTATAATAATAACTAAAATAAAACCTTTGTAAAATAGGTGGTGTGTATTGATGCATACTATTATAAAAATATATAAATGTCGCAAGGTCGACAGTTTTGGTTATATGTGTTGATCTACGTGTGTTTTTGATTGCCCTAATTGTGTTTAATTGCTATCCATTTTAATATATATATTGTTAATTATCAGATGGAAAACGCAGTAAACCAACAGGCAACCGAAGTTAACCAATCTGAACCAAATAATGAAGAACAATTTCTCAATAGGCAAGTTATTGAAAATATCGTTGCTCAGGGAATAGCCAATGCTATCCCAGCAATCGTCGCTGCTGTTAGAAATCTCGTTGAACCTTCACAAGCTAACCACAGCAAACGCACTCGCGATGATAATTTCAGTAACAGTGTCAACGGGGGCGGCAATAATAATAATGTGGTTCAAGCCCCATTTCTTCAGAAAATGAAAGTGGCAACGACTGGTTGCACTTACAAAGAATTTCTTGCCTGTAAACCAGTCGAATCCGCAGGCAATGAAGGGGCAGCTGCCGCACTACGTTGGTTGGAAAAGACCGAAGCAGTAATTAAAATAAGTAAGTGCACAGAAGAAGATAGGGTGATGTATGCATCCCATCTTTTCAAGGAAGAAGCGTTGGAATGGTGGAACACAGTGCTGCAAGCTAAAGGAAGCGACTTGGCTTATGCTATGAGCTGGGAAGAATTTAAGGAATTGGTAGAAAGAAAATTTTGTCCCGACTATGAAAAAGAACAAATGACAAACAAATTCCTAAACCACCGGATGGTGGACGTTGACTGTCGAGGGTATACTTCAAAAATTTTCGAGTATGCTAGAATTGTACCAACTCTGGCTTCGCCAGAACCGGTACTTATTTCTCGCTACATTTGGGGGCTAATTAGCGAGATTCGTGATATAGTTAAAGCTGCGAGACCCCGCACAATTGACGATGCGGTTGAATTTGCCAATACTTTGACTGATGGAATGGTGCGCACAAGAGAAGAAAATAGGAAAAAGGAATTGGCCCAAAAGATTACCCAAGGTTTTCGAGGAGGTAATAATACTAACAACTTTAGGAAAAAAGGAACCGGGCAGTCTTCTATACCGCCATTTTGCAGAAATTGTAAAAAGAAACATTTTGGAAAATGTAAGGAAAATTGCGATTTCTGCAAGAGACCATGCCACCGAGAGGAGGAATGCAGAAAGAAATTCGTGATCTGCTACAACTGCAGCGAAACAGGGCATTTCAAACCAGACTGCCCTAAACTGGTCAAACCAGCTGACAACAAGGCAAAAGCGACTGAAGGAACTAATAAGAAGAATGCAAGAGCCTTTCAGCTGACGACGCAAGAAGCAGATCTGATTCCCGATGTGATAGTTGGTACGTTTCTTGTACATGGCGTTTACGCAAAAATATTATTTGACTCTGGTGCAAACCAAAGTTTTATAAATACTTCATTCTGCCAAGCTCTTAAGCAACCCTTAACTAAACTTAGGCGAGTCTTTACAGTAGAAACGGCAGAAGGAAATTCTGTTAATATAGATAAGATACTACAAGGAGGAAAAATAGAACTCTCAGGCCATAAGTTTTCTGCAAACCTGCTACCTATGAATTTAGCAGGATTCGATGTCGTATTAGGAATGGATTGGTTAGTAGCCAACCATGCTCGAATCCTCTGTGATCAAAATTCCATAGAAATACATACACCAGCAGGAAAAGTGATTTTAGTTACGGGAGATAAACCACGTAATCCAATGAAATTCATTTCAGTCATAAAAGTTGCTAGTTACAGACGAAAACAAGGAATAGTGTATATGATTTCGGTAATCATTAACACTAAAAATAAGGAACTTAATGAGATTCCAGTAGTATCGGAATATCCGGATGTATTTCCAGAAGAGCTACCAGGATTACCCCCGGATCGAGAAGTAGAGTTTAGAATTCATCTAATTCCAGGAACTGTACCAATAGCTAACGCACCTTATCGGTTAGCACCTACAGAAATGTTAGAACTGAAAAAGCAGTTAGATGAATTACTAAGCAAAGGATTCATACAACCTAGTTCATCCCCTTGGGGAGCGCCTGTGTTGTTTGTGAAAAAGAAGGATGGTTCGATGCGGATGTGTATCGATTATAGGGAATTAAATAAGGTTACCATTAAGAATCGATACCCATTACCTAGAATTGATGATCTTTTCGATCAACTTCAGGGAGCTATATACTTCTCTAAGATAGACTTGCGCTCCGGATATCATCAGCTGAAGGTACAAGAAGAACACATACCTAAAACTGCTTTCAGGACTAGGTATGGTATAACAATCCTCCTGAATTTTTCTGACACCCTAATATATTTTAAAATACCCCTATATGTCATTAAAAATAAATAAAAAACAAAATTTTAGAGGCACTCGCGGGGCGCGTAGCCCTTGGCTACACCTTATGCGGGCCGCGACGTTATAGGATCAGATCGCACCCGGTGTTGACACGTGGCAACGTGTGTTGAACCTATTCGTGACCCGGATCAGCTACAGCCTAGACCCCCCTACTACGCGGGCTGCGTAGCCCGAAGGCTAACCTTACGCAGGTCGCGAAGAAACCAATTTCAGGCCCTATATAAGAGGGCATCGGGCCTTCAGTAAAACTCGTTCATTTCTTTTCTTTCTTACGAAATTCTCACATAGTAGGCATAATCTCCGAGTATAATACCCCCTAATTAACGAAGTTCTGCTCCGTTGTAAGTATTATAACCCCAGTTACGTATTAGATACGCTGCCCGATTGATCTAGGGTTCCGTAACGACTGTCGTGGTTCTGCCCGACGTAGTTGTTGGAATACCGTCTCGGGGAAGGTATCGTTAATATAAATAAAGGGTTATTATACTAACATATGTACATTTGTGTAAATTATAGATTAACACCAGGAAACCCTTAAACGAAGTCTAAGATAGCAATGTGAGTTTATCCTCTTTTTGTAAATGCTTTTTATAATCTGTTTTTACAAAACCTTAAATGTTTTACAATGTGATTAAGCAGTGATTGAGTTTTTGTAGTTCTTCAATTACTGCCGGTATGTTGGGGTTTTGTATACAAAATGTGGAACACGTTACAATTGGACAATGAGTTAGCCAATGTGTAATATGACCCACCAGTCAGGATTGACAATATTGAATGAGTAATTGTGTAGAAATAAACATTGTGATCGCTCTCAATACTGTGTTAATTGATGAAACTTTTCTTGATTAAACTGGGATTCACTCACCAGTATTTCCCACTGACAAATGTTTTTAAAACGCGTTTCAGATAACACAATGTGAAAGCCAATTAGGAAAAAGCCAGCTGGAGAGCACTGACGGCTTGGAAAAAATGTGGCTATAAAAGTTACCTAAAAGACGATGTTTTAAATTCAATAAAATAGGGTTTATCCCTATAAACATGTTGTAATAAGAAACTTGGGTTTTACCCATGTGGTTATTAATATAAAATATGGTGGTTTTACACTGATAAACATTTCCTAACTACGGTTCTCCTGATGAAATTTCCGCTGCCAAATTAATAAACAAAAATGATACCACCACAACGAATGTTCGCGGCCGCCCGTTCCCAGGACAGATAAGGGATCGGGGGTTGCGGCAGAAGGTGGTATCAGAGCAAAGCCACTGATTCAGCCACAGAAGTGTTCTGCTGACATTAATATATTATCTAAATTGTTAGGAAATAAATTATGAAAATATGTGCATATATGTATTTTATTGTTATATGTTTTTTGACTATTTGTTAGTTTACAGTATGAGTGATCAAGGACCCTCAGACGTGTATCGTCAGTTGTCCGATTCACCTAGGAGTGAAGGTACTTCTTCCCAGCCTACCCTCTCTGGGTATTCAGCTGATCAGGAAGAAGGGATGTTTGCCTTTAAAGCTCAGTCTGAAGAGCCATTCCCTCAGAAAAAGAGAGGATGGTTCAGTAAGGGAGCATTTGAGCGTAGGAAAAGAATGCGAAAGTTGCAACAGCAAAGAGTCCTAGCAGCTGCTAAGCGAGAGTCAGATGCCCATACACAGGATATGCTTAATAGGAGCTTAGCAAATTTTCATATCCTAGCAACAACTGCTAATGACCCAAATCTGGAACAACTAGTAGCCCCACAACCCTTACCTTTAATTCCCACCCAGCCGATGGAGGTAGAAATGCATGATTTCAATCCTGAGGAGATACCTAGGATACCAGCCCCTAATCCCTTAGACCCAAATTATGATCCATGGTTCGATGATCTTAGGGATTATGTGCCACGCTACCACCTAAACATTGAAACCTTGCCAAACTTAGCAGCCTATCCAGGTCTGGACCCTCTAGATCCCTACTATGACAACGATGAATACATTAGGGAAATCTTAGAGAATCCGTACCCTCAGGAGAATCCCATGCCACTGTACCCAGATCCAGTACCCGCACCTGCACCCCCAATGAGTCTTAGTGTGTATTTGACGCATACTATAATAGAAAATAGTAAGTCGCAATGCTCGACGCTTTTGACCAATATGTGTATTGTATGGTTATTGCCTAAACTATTAATTATTCTGTGATATTAATAATTGGCAAATGTTTAAAATTCAGATGGCCGATCCAGTGAATCAAGAAAAT
The DNA here is from genome assembly GCA_030545235.1 of Helianthus tuberosus. Lineage (NCBI taxonomy): Eukaryota > Viridiplantae > Streptophyta > Magnoliopsida > Asterales > Asteraceae > Helianthus > Helianthus tuberosus. Next base: position 11,237,544 of record CM060440.1, read on the forward strand.
CTGGATAATAACCCGGAAAATCAGAATGATGATAATCTGAATAACGATAATCCGGATAATAATAACAATGGAAATCAAGTGGATAACAGTGCTATCCAACACATAGTGGCACAAGGAATAATAGATGCAATGCCATTCATTATCCAAAATGTTAGAGAAGCCGATAACAAAAGTAAACATAGTAGTAAACAACCAACTGAACCTGAAAACAACGTGAACAATGGACCTATACTTCAAGTGCCCATTCCCAAAAGAAGAAGAACCATGCCTTATGGTTGTTCTTATAAAGAATTCTGGTTTTGTAAACCAATGGAATTCTTGGGCAATGAAGGGGTCGTTGCAGTTCTACGCTGGATAGAGAAGACTGAGGCAGTCTTAATAATAAGCAAGTGTGCGGAAGAAGACAAGATACTATTTGCTTCTAATATGTTTAAGAATTCAGCACTAGAATGGTGGAACACTATCCTCCAGTCAAGGGGAAGTGATAGAACTTACAATATGGAATGGGAGGAATTTAAGGATAAGGTGGAAAGGAAATTCTGCCCACCCAATGAGAAAGAACAGATAGCAAAAAAATTCCTAAACCTTAGGATGAATGGAGTGGATAGTAAGGGGTACACTAAGTTATTCTTTGAATATGCTAGAATAGTGCCAACCCTTGCTTCACCTGAACCAGTACTAATCTCCAGTTATATCTGGGGATTAATTGGAGAGATCAGACATGTAGTCAAGGCAGCTAGACTCCAAACCATAGAAGAAGCTGTAGAACTAGCGAACACCTTGACTGATGAGTTAGTCCGTACCTGAGAAGAGGATCAAAGAAGAAACCTAACCCAAAAGCTTACACAAGAATTTTGTTCTGGAAATTCTAATCGTGGGAAAAATGTAGGCTCTACCTCTACACCCTACTGTAAGAATTGCAAAAGGAAGCATTCAGGAAGATGCTCCATATATTGTAATTTCTGCAAAATATCGGGACACAAGGAAGAAGATTGCAGGAAAAAGAGTAGCAACAGGATATGCTACAACTGCGGAGAACAAGGCCATATCAAGCCAAACTGTCCAAAGCTAGCTCCAGTTACGAATAAAAAGAATACCAAAAATGCTAGAGCATTTGTTCTAACTGCAGAAGAAGCAAAGATGATCCCGGATGTGATCACTGGTACGTTTTAGTTAATAATGTTTTTGCTAATGTATTATTTGACTCTGGTGCAAATCAAAGTTTTATTAATACTTCATTTTGCAAACTTCTTAATCAATCATTAACTAAACTTCCACAAGAACGTCTAGTAGAGACAGCCAATGGGGAAACCATTAAGATTTCTGAAATCTTGCAGGGAGCAAGAATAGAAATTCTAAATCAGAAATTTATTGCAAATCTTTACCCCATGAATCTGGCAGGATTTGATATTGTATTAGGAATGGATTGGTTAATAGCCAATAAAGCCAGTATTTTATGTGATCAAAAGTCAATTCAAGTAAATTCACCAAGGGGTGAAAAGATCACAATTAAAGAAATAAAATCTCTAGATCCACAAAATTCATCTCTGTGATGAAAACAGCAAGTTACATAAGAAAATGATCATTAGTGTATTTGATTTCTATAATCACTACCACTAAAGGAAAGGAATTAAAAGATATCCCTGTAGTATCTCAGTTTTCAGATATATTTCCAGAAGAATTACCAGGACAACCTCCAGACAGAGAAGTTGAATTCAGAATTCACCTGTTACCAGGGACAGCACCCATTGCCAAAGCACCCTACCGTTTGGCACCTGCAGAAATGCAAGAACTGAAGAAACAATTAGACGAATTATTAAAGAAAGGATTCATACAGCCAAGTTCATCACCTTGGGGAGCGCCAATCTTATTCGTTAAAAAGAAGGACGGATCAATGCGTATGTGCATTGATTACCGTGAATTAAACAAGGTCACGATTAAGAATCGGTATCCATTACCAAGAATAGATGATCTGTTTGATCAGTTGCAAGGAGCACGATTTTTCTCAAAAATCGATTTAAGGTTAGAATATCATCAATTAAAGGTACAGGAAGAGGACATTCCTAAAACTGCCTTCAGAACAAGGTATGGTCATTATGAATTTACTGTCATGCCATTTGGTTTAACCAATGCCCTAGCTGCATTTATGGACATGATGAACCGAATATGTAAGCCATATTTGGATCAATTCATAATTGTTTTTATAGATGATATTCTCATTTACTCTAAGAGTAAAGAGGAACATGCAAAGCATTTGCACACACTTCTTGTTGGTGCACCTTTTTGTGTCTGTAACTAGTCTTGCTTATCGTTGTATTTTGTACGGTCTTTAAACGTTTATCGAGTATGTATTTGCCGTCGACCAAGTCATATATCCTCCTATCCGCTTGTGTCTGACTTATTTGTCTCTATTTGGTATGTAATGTTATACGTACAATGCATGTTGCATGAAAGGGTAATATGGTCTTTATGATTGTGTTTATATCATGTTTGCTGCAACTGTCTGTTTGCAGCAAACACTATGCTTTTTGCAGCCTTCGACGAAACAAGTTTGTTTCGTCGAACACATCACGACGAAACGACCCAATGTTTACATCATTCCGTTTCGTCGACATCACGATGAAACAACTCTGTTTCGTCGCATGTTGGGCTGCTTCAGGCCCAGTACCTGGCCCAATGCTTGTTTCGTCGACCCACTTTGTGTTTCATCGAGACTAAGGCCTGGTTAGTATATATACACTTTCTGGTTTCACTCGGAAACTAGATGAGAGCATACCCCTGAAAGTTATTCTATCAAAACTGTGTGTGTATCAATTATTGTTGGTTCTCATCCCGTTTAATCAATAGATTGCGTTTCATTGATTATACCTCGTGTGTTTTACGGTTTTATTAACTGTGTTTGATTTGCACCGTCACGGGGATTCCGCACCCGTTACCGTGTTTGTTATAAACAAGGATAGGTTCTCGTTATCGATCCTCACCGGAAAAACGGGACCTACAAGTGGTATCAGAGCTTTGGCTCTTATCCTTGTTTAAAATCAAACATAGTTGGTTTTTATCAAGTATTGGAAACTGTTATTCATGATTTTCTTGAAATCTTGTTCTTGAAAAACTAATATTTTTCTGGAAATGTGTTGAAAATCTGCTTGCATATTGTTGTTTGTTAAAGAGTTTTGTTAAAAACCTTGTTAGATTGATTGTTCAAGTGATAAATCGGGTTTTTAGTGAAAGTCTTGTCAAAATTCGTGTTTCGGAAAGTTGTTATTTTACCGGAAAACTCAAGTATCTGGGTTTTTGTTCTTCATATCTTCAAAATTTCTTCAAACTGTTCTTGAGCCTCTCTCTTGAATTTGAAATTAAAAGAAATAGAAAAAGAAATAGAATTAAAATCAATTTTATATTCTTGCCATACTGTTAGATTAAGCAGGTATGAAGTTTCGTTGAAAATTGGTGTACTGTGTCAGTAAGTGTTATCATTTAAGTTGAAAAAGTTTACCAACTATCACCCACTTGACCCACTTGTCTGAACATTATCCTCTACGAAACGAACAAGCGACGAAACAAGATTTCCGTTTCGTCATAAGATATTCGACGAAACAAGTTTGCGTTTCGTCATACATTACGACGAAACAAATTTCATTTCGTCATAACACATTTCGACGAAACAGATCCGTTTCGTGGAAAGTGTTTCGTCGTAATCTGCTGTCAATTTTATACAGAGGGCTTGCAAAACTGTTCTAACTGTGTGTTTTCAAGAATTTGATCAGGTATTCCACTTCATACATCAAATATGAGCTGCACAAGTCCGTGGGATTGGAGTATGGACTCGCGACCAGGTCAAGATCAGACCTCTGCAGCAGATTGGGTCAAAAATGTTTTTGGTCAACCTTCCATAAGTGCAGGACAATGGGCACTTGTATCTAATCAAAATCAAAATATTCAAAATCTTTTGCTCAGCGAGAGCGAAACGGGCAGCAACAATCGCCCACCAAAGTTGAATCATATGAACGATTTTCCATCATGGAAAGGTCGTTTCCATACATACGTTCAAGGGCAAAGCACCGATCTTTGGAGGTGTTTCATTACTCCACGCAACAATGCCCTCGAAGTAGCAGCATCAACGGCAGCGGGTTTTACTAATATGCATGAAGATGACAAGAAAGCCTATGACTTAGAGAAAAAGTCATTTGCTATTCTTACACAAGCGCTTCACAAAGAAATCTATCATCAATTCTCTTATTGTACGGACACGAAAACATTATGGGATGCTTTGGTAGCAAGAGGAGAAGGAAATGCAGCTACAAGAAAGACTCGTCATGATCTATTGAAGAAAGAGTTTGAATCATTTCAGTTCTTGGAAAATGAAACTCTAAATGATATGACTACACGTTTTTATCATTTGATTAGTGAAATGTTTGCTTATGGTGTTACTTCAACTCAACAGGAAGTCGTTGCACGGTTTGCTGATTCTCTACCACCAAAGTGGAGCCCATACATTGAGCTTTTAAAGCATACCGGTGTTTTAGATGCTGACAATGTCAATGTCTATGAATTCATACAGAAGCTGGAACACAAGAATGATGAAGAAATTCGGAAAGCTAAACGAATTCCTGCTCCTCAAAATACCAAAATGTATCTTGGAGGTTTTAACCCGTTAGCTAGTTCCAGTTCAGCTCAGCAACCAAAGTTACAAACGGCGTTTGTATCAAATACAAACTCTTTTCCGTTTCCACAATCAGCTCCACCTCCGGTCTTCGATCCGAGTGCCTATCTTCCGCCAGCGCATTTGAGTGCTCAAGCTCAGGCTTATTCTAGACCTCAATTTGGAAGTCCTTTTATTCCGTTTACACCTCCAGTTGCCACTACTCAACCTCAGTTCGATCCGAATGCTTATATTCCTGTCCCAACACAACAAGCCCAACCACAACAACGGCAAGCTCATTATACCAATAATCCTTCACCTCCAAACACTAACACTATCAAAGTTGATACTGCAAACCTCTCAAATGTTAGCATTGAAGTAGCGAAGGAACATATGGAACTCATAAACACAATGGTCAGTGCTTACTGCGGTTTGGTCGCAGGACAAATTGGAAACATTAGTTTGACCAACGAAGATTATCTACAAATCAACCGTGATGAAATGGAGTTGATGGATATAAAGTGGGCTTTCGCAAGTGCTGTTAGAAGGGCGAAGGACTTTATGGTTCGAACAGGAAGAAGTTCTTTGGAAAGTAAACAGGATACAAAGTACGGGTTTGATAAAGAAGCGGTTACATGTTTCAACTGCGGCGAAAAGGGGCACTTCAAACGTGAGTGCACCCGACCAAGCAAACAAGGCAATCAGAACCCATTCAGAAATCAGATGAGTACTTCAAATGTCAATGTCAATGACAATCAAGACAATCGTGAAAGAAGGATGATAGCGGTGAACAACAATCAGAACCAAAACTAGTCTGGACCATCAAACGCCAATCGTGCATTGACCGTTCAAGCTGATGAAGGGTTCAATTGGTCTTTACAACTTGGGGAAGGTGATCAAGATAAAGGAGGAAAAGCATGTTATGCAAAGATCATCAATCACATCAAGCACGTTCACAAGGAAGAATTTTCTGAAAGTGACGATAGTTCGGGTTATACCGGGAGTTCTGATGAAGAAAGTTCTACTTCAGGCGATTATCATTCTGAATCTGATATGAAGGAAGAAACAAGTTCTGATCTTGATGACTTGTTGAATGAAGCAGAGGAGTTGAAGTGTCAGAAATCAATTCTGATTAAGAAGGCTGCCGTAGCATCTGAAGAAATGGAGAAGTTCTTTTCTGAAGACGGATCTTTTTCTTATCAGACTGCCTTTATGGCAAATGTCTCAGCCTCTACGAGTCAGGTAAATTCTGAAACTCCTGCTTCTAGTGTTTGTAATGATTGTGCTGATTTGAAGCTTGAATCTGAAAAGCTTCATAGTCATAATCAAAGTTTGGTTGTTGAAATGTCTAAGTGCAAAGAGGCGAATATGGCTCTGGCTAGAAACGAAAAGGATTTTAAATCTGTAATTGAAACCTTAAAGAAAAGTGTTTCCGAAGTGACCAAAACTGTTTACCATAAACAAGTTAGTATTAACAATTACATTAACATTGTTGAGGAAACCAAAAAGGAATTAGCCATTGCCAAATGCGAGCATGATGCAATCAAGCAAAAGTTGGAGAGTTATTCTAACTCCCGATTTGTGCTCGATCACATTATTGACGTTCAACAACTGAAGGGAAATGTGAGTGGTGTTGGGTATAAGAATTGTCCACCCCCTTTGAGACAAAATTTTACTCGAATGCCTGATGAAGAGTATATGCCTCGTTTTGAACCTAGTGTGCCTCTTGATTATGAAGAAGTTACTACTGGCCTAGGGTTCAAATCGGACAATTCTTCAAGAACATCATCTGAGCAAATAGAAACTTCAGCATCTACGAAACAAGGTCCTCCAATCATTGAGGACTATGAGTCGTATGATGATGAATCTGAATCAGATAAGAGTGATCAGGATAAATCACTTGACAAGATGAAAGGAGTAGAAATTCCAAATGAGAATCATATTCTTTGTGATCCTCCTACTCCTGCTGTTCATTCAGTTGTCAAACAAGTGATAGATCCTGTCAAGAATGACAAGAAATTTGTGTCTGCCGTTAAGAGTAATAACGTGTTGTACACTTTGGTTGGTGATTCTAAAATCTATTCAGATCATGATTTTCCAATTAAAAATGTCAATCCATCTTCGATTGATCAAGTTTTTGAAAATAATACAAACAACTTTTTGGGAAAGACAATTCCAGGAGTCACTGTAACTCAATGTGACCAAATTCCAAAAGCTGAAATCAAGAAACAATTTGGAAATAAAAAATCATCAACAAAGCAACAACCTATTGCTGCTAAGGGTAAACAATCAGAAAAGCGAGCTCAAAAGCCTAATGTTTCTCAATCTAAATTTGAAACAAAAGGAGCTCGTTATCAGTAGAAAAACAGTAATGTCAAATTTGTAGAATCGAAGGGTACGGATAAAATTGAGACTTTTGAAAACAAGTCAAACACCGATTTTGTACAACAAATCAAAATTTTAAAACGTGATAGCTAAAACAATTACACTCAACATTCAAACGGGTGTGATGAAAAACCAAGTACCTCGGGTTCTATGGGTTCGACATCTGTTGGTCGATTGGATTCTCCTAAGTTTGTGGAAAGGAGAACATGCTTTAAATGTGGGGAGTTTGGAGACATCATTAAAAATTGTCCAAACACTCCAAAAGATAAATTTGTTGAGAAATCACCACCTGAAAAGGTTCACCCTCAACGTCGTCCCGTTTCACCAAAACATGATAACAGAACTGTTAAGGAACAAGAAACGAAACAACGACGTCAAAACGTCAAAGCTGTTGAAAAGGCTTTAAAATCTGAAGTCAAAACTGTCAACAGGGAGCCAAGTTCTTCAAAATTTTTAAAACCAGAAGTTTTAGAATCTGTTCATAAAAATGTATCTGGTAAAACAAATCAGGCTTGGAAACCTAAGACGGGTGAAAATTCAGGGGGAGGTGTTGTGTTACAAAATCATCAAGAAATCAAGATCATCTTTCGTGATGCTCAGGGACGACCCAAGACCACTAAGGCTTGGGTCCCCATCCTCAACTGATCATTGATGATATGTGCAGGGTGTTCCAGGAGGAACTATTAATAGTCATTGGATTGTTGATAGTGGAGCATCTAGGCACATGACAGGCGACTTACGGCTTCTATATGATGTGAGAAATATTAGAGGAGGCTTTGTCGCGTTTGCTGGAGACAAAGGCGGGTACATCAATGGAGAAGGAATGATCTCCAATGGTGTTGTGTGTTTCGATAAGATCAATTATGTTCGACAAATTGATCATAATCTTCTCAGTGTTTCACAGATCTGCGATAAGAAGTTCACCGTGCATTTTAATGATGCCGGTTGTTATGTGCTGAAACCTGGTTTCAAAATTCCAGAAGAATGGATTCTTTTATCGGCTCCAAGAGTTAATGATCTTTATATTCTTGATATGAGCCAAGCGATTACGACTTATGCTCAAGTCACATGTTTTATCTCAAAAGCCACGGAGAAGGAGTCTATATCTTGGCACAGAAGAATGGGGCACATTCACTTAAGAAAAATGAACCATTTGATGAAAAATAATCTTGTGAATGGCGTGCCCGTGAGAAGTTTTCATCTACAAGATATTTGTGTTTCGTGCCAGAAAGGGAAACAAACGAAGAAGTCTCACCCTCTGAAGAAAATCAACACTGTTAGCATGCCTCTCGAACGTCTTCATATGGACCTCTTTGGACCTATGAGACACAAGACAACGTTTGGAGATGCTTATTGTTTAGTAGTTACTGATGATTACTCTAGATTTTCTTGGGTAGCTTTTATGGCTCACAAGAGTGATACTCCTGGCATCCTCAAGGATCTTCTTACAATGTTGGAAAATCTCTACACGTTGAAAGTTAAGAGGATCAGAAGCGACAATGGAACTGAGTTCAAGAACCGTGTGATGGATGAGTTCTGTACTTCTAAGGGCATTCTTCATGAATACAGTTCTCGATACACTCCACAACAAAACGGTGTCGCGGAGAGGAAGAATCGGACGATAATTGAAACTGCAAGAACAATGTTGGTAGAGTCGGAGCTTCCTGTTCAGTTCTAGGCGGAGGCTGTGTCGACTGCTTGTTACACATTAAACCGAGTTCTTACAGTTAAGAGACATGACAAGAATTGTTTCAAACTTCTACAGAAAAGGAAACCGGATCTTTCATTTCTAGAACCTTTTGGCGGTCCATGCACTATGATTGAGCCGGATGGAAAGTTTGGTGCGAAAGCTATCGAGGGTTTCTTCCTTGGATATGCTACTCCGAATTTTCGCGTATGGAATCTGGCTACCAAAAAGATTGAGCTATGGAGTGAAGTAAGGGTTCAAAGGTATACAAGTCCTGTTAGGGCTCCGGGTGATCCTTGGATGTTCGACTACGATGGGCTATTCAACTCCTTTGATCTGCCAACCTTTGATGAAGATTTTGCAGCTGCTAGAATGTTATTTGATAGTGACAACGCTGCTGACTCACCATTGGTTAGACCTGTTATTGTTAATCCACAAGGTTCTAATTCGGTTAACAACACAGTTCAAAATGAGGGATTTGAAGATGCTACTGAGTACAATGAGTCATCGGAAGATGATGAATATCTGGATGCGACTGAAGGCACTACAGCTCCAGTTGCTCCTGTTCAGGGCACTTCTGTTGAAACTCCTCATGTGCAGGATGATGATACTGCTGAAGGGAATGCATCCACTTCTACGCATATTCCAGGTGTGGAGTTGGTTGTTGATCTTAATATTAACAATTTGGGTGTTAATGCTCGTGTTCCTGAAAATCCTGAAATGAGGATACACGATACCCATCCACAGCAGAATATCATAGGAGATGTCCAACAAGGAGTGCAGATGCGTAATCAGCTGAGAAACAACCAAAGTGCTGGTTTGTATTCAGCCATTAGAGAATCTGGTCTTCAAAATGATTGGTCCTTCGCTTGTTACGTTTCACAAGAAGAACCGAAATCTTGTAAAGAAGCCTTAAAGGATAATTCTTGGGTTGAAGCAATGCAAGAGGAACTACAACAGTTCCAGAAGCTGGGTGTTTGGAGACTTGTTGAAAAACCCGACAACTACAAGAAAATTGGCACCCGTTGGGTTTACAAGTGCAAAAAGGATGATCGTGGAGTGGTCATTCACAACAAGGCGAGATTGGTTGTTCAGGGCTTTCGTCAAATTGAAGGCATTGATTACAACGAGGTTTATGCACCAGTTGCACGTCTGGAGGCTATTCGGATCTTTCTAGCTTATGCTTCTTTTAAAGGATTCAAAGTCTATCAGATGGACGTCAAAAGCGCATTCTTGCATGGTATTGTTGAAGAAGAAGTGTATGTCGAACAACCTCCAGGTTTCGAAGATCCTATCCATCCCGATCGGGTTTGGTTGCTCAACAAAGCTCTCTATGGATTACATCAAGCACCGAGGGCTTGGTATGCAACCTTATCTACTTATTTGCTGGAGAACGGTTTTCGCCGGGGGTCTTATCGACTGTACTCTTTTCATCAAGGAACAGGATGGAGATCTTTTGCTGGTACAGGTATACGTTGATAATATCATTTTTGGTTCTACTAACGATGCTTTGTGCAGGCAATTTGAAAGTGTTATGCAGGAAAAGTTCGAAATGAGCGCAATGGGAGAGATGAATTTCTTTTTGGGCTTACAAGTTCAAGAAACTGAGTCTGGGATATTCATCCATCAGACTAAATATGTTGGTGACAACTTGAGCCGATTCCAGATGTCTGATGCAACGCCCATTGGTACCCCACTTCCGACTAATCACGGGATTACTCCGGACTCGAAGGGAGAAAGTGTCAACTCTTCTTATTATCGCGCTATGATCGGATCTCTCATGTATCTCACAGCATCGAGGCCTGATATCATGTATCCAACGTGCCTACTTGCAAGATATCAAGCCAACCCAAAAGCATCTCATCTTGGAGCTGTTAAAAGGATTTTTCGCTATCTGAAGGGTTGCCCGGACACCGGTCTTTGGTACCCTAGGGATGATGGTTTTGACTTGGTTGCTTTTAGTGATTCAGATTTTGGCGGATGCAAAATAGACGGGAAATCCACAACGGTTGGATGTCAATTCTTAGGAAGTCGCTTAGTCACGTGGCAGTGCAAGAAGCAAACTTGTGTTGCTACATCAACTTGTGAAGCTGAATACATTGCTGCCTCAAGTTGTTGCTCTCAGGTTCTATGGATCCAGCAACAAATGCGCGACTACGGTTTTGAATTCCTATCTACCTCTATTTTTGTTGATAATAATGCTGCTTTATCTATCACTAGAAATCCAGTCCAACACTCCAAGACCAAGCACATCGAAATTAAGTATCACTTCATACGTGATTGTTTTGACAAAAGATTAATCGATGTTGTTAAAATCCACACTGATGAACAGTGTGCTGACCTGTTTACAAAACCTTTTGACAAATCTCGTTTTGACTATCTTTTAGTGGTCAATGGTATTAAGGTGAAACAAGAGTAAACTTCTGTCGGCTGATCGTTTTTGTAAATATTTTCTTAAGCGTCAAAAATCCAAAAAGATTTTCATTTTACTTATCTTTTTGCATTTTATGGGGAGAAATTTCAGAAAATACAAAAACATGTGAAAATTCAAAAATCCAAAAATATGTCGTTTGCTTTCTGTCTTTACTTTTGAAAAATCAAAAATCCAAAAACAATAGAAAACCAAAAATGAGTTTCTTGGAGAAAAGAAGGGAAAATGATGATATACACTGGTGTGGTCTGTCAATATGGTCAAAAGAAAAAGAAAAATTGAAAAATGATAAGTAGCTTTACTAACGATGTATCGGTAGGCTCACAATTAGACTAAAATGTGCAGGATGATATAAACCTAACAGACTTTAAGTCAGGTGGGAACCATTCATTGGCATATGGTCTTAGTACCGAAATTTCGTTTGATTGATTGCCGAGGTTCTGAGATATTTGGTCTTTATGCTGTCATATCATCTGGGTATCATGGTTGTATCAAATCGAAAAATAACGGAGATGAAAGTGATAATATTGCATTCGACCTCAATAAGTGATCAACAATCACATGTCCAAACAAACAAGTGATAATATATCACATTTATCCGGGAGTCAAGTTCGTCTCTCTGCTGTACGAAAGTACTGACCTGTTCACGGACTTGCTCCTGTGTCCTTCATGCATCGAAAATCAAGTTCCTCATCAATAAGTGATTCTATCACATAGGGCTTGTTTTCAATCAAAATAAGTGAGTTTCTCACATCTTTTATACGGTCAAACGGATGATAAGCAGTATACTCACCGGTAAGATAAACTCTCGTGCATACCTTGATACGGGAATGTGTCGTGAGTGGATGAACACCTACAAGTAAGTATAACTCTTACCGTAAATCATATCTCCTAATTATGATTACATCTGATAAGTTGAGCTTAGGTGGACAACAATACCGATAATCGTGGTAGAATACTTATCTAATGCTTTAAACAGAAATCAGAAACCGTTTTGACAAGGACCGTAAGCTGGTAATGATTCTCTTACCTTGAAACTCGCAAAAATATTGTTCACTGTACAAATTCTTTATGTTATTGTCCTTCGTTAGTGATGCATGTGAAGTGTTATATATATTAGGTGTATATTTTAAGCCCCTTTAACACTTATTTTTAGCCAAGTTTTAAATTTATAAAACACGATATTTCACTAACACTAAACACACATATGGGCAAGTGTAACACCTCGAAAATTTACGTCCTATGATGTGTTGACACGTGTCATAGGTTTGAACGTGTGAAAGAATGTTCTTGAAGGACTAAAGTTGACAAACACTGAAACTATGTAAATATAAGGGTTCAAAGTGTCAACAATGAATAAATATACTTTACAATAACCCTGCATGATGTTTATAACCTTAAACGAATGGATCATGGATCATACTAAGCGAATTGTGAAAGAAAGTGAGAGATTACAAACCACAGGGGTTAAATGTGTCAACATGTTAAGATATACCTCTGAGTGACCTTTTAGCAAACCCGAAGCCTTGTAATGATTAATTATGCTCACTAGAATGCACCATAAAAAATTTCACAAAGTTTCGTTAACGTATGAGAAAATTTTGATAAAATTCGTGTGTAAGGGTTAAAATCGTCAACATTGAAAATTAGGATTTTTCGGGTGATCACAAAGTTAACCGAGGACTTGACAAAGAGGGTATAAGTCTTAAAGCCCCTAAATGTCAATTTTAAAGGTTTAAAATGCAAGAATGGAAGTGAAAGCGACGTTTAGGAGGACCGGGGACTGAAATGCAATAAACAAGAAGTTTGAAACCTGAAGCCAGCCTCCATGCGGGCCGGGTAAGGATTGCCAATACCTTACACGGGCCGCGTCAGGACCTCAGATGCAGAAAATAATAGCCAGCTGCCTGTTGTGTCTTTAACCGACTCCAAATGCCATTTTTCAATACAATGGGCTTCCTAAAGTGGTTTATAGGCTATAGGGGGCACATGCATGCATCTTGTGTCAATTATAGAGTTGCATGGCATCAATCTAAGTGAGTTTGACTCACTATATAAGTCATACAAAGTTGCAACTTATGATCATTCCTTCCAACATCAACAACTGATCAAGTTCTGGAGCATAAAGACCTTCTTAATCATCCATTAGACGAGTGTAAGTACCCTTGACCCTTCTTAATTAAGTTTTGATTAGTATATAGCTTAAAAGTCAAACCGTCGTAATTACGGTTTGACTTATCGATAAAACACAAATGGTCCAGTGTTTTGTTGGTTTGAAAGTTGTTATAAGTTGGTAATTATGTGGGCTTTAAACCCTTAAAAGGGCACCCACTGATTTCCATCCTAACTAGGTCGTTTGTCGAGTCAACGGTAATTAGAAAAAGTCAACAGAATCATTAAACGCGTAATTAACGATATAGAAGGCGTGTAACCTGTTTTATCATTCATATAACTTGGTAATAAGTGTACGGACTTGTCTAAGCTTGTTTGATTCGACAATTTTCTGATTTGAACCGATTCGGAACCGAAAGACGCAAAAGTTTGACTTTTGCTTTGACTTCAGTTCTGACCCAGTTTTGATAGGTTTAGACATGCCTTAAAGTTCCATTAGGACCTAGTTACATGTGTGTATAACCCTCTGCGTTTATACCACTTAAATCCTTAATTGTCCGACGTTTCCGTTAAGTGCTTAAATATGGACCATAATGCCCTTATGACCATACAACGAGAATTTTGGAAATGTGAAAGTACAATAATCTTTGTTTCTAATTATTAAACATGTCCCTAAATTTTTACATCAGTTGGAGGTCTAGATTAGGAGTTATGCTTAATGACGTAATTAGAACGTTTCTTAGTGATTAAACGGCGTCATTAGCGTAAAGCCTATCTAAACCCAATCTTTGACACCAAAAATTATACCCACTAATGTAATATAATATTTTGGGATTTTTGAAGATTTTTAATTATTTTTAAACTGATCATAAGCTAGGATTAGTGCCTTAATTCGGTAAATACCGAATATACCCTTTTCGGCCATAAAATGAGTTTTACAAATCCTTTTGACGCCAATCAAATTGCTACTGATTTTAAATAATAAATGAAGTAATTTGAACCTGTTAAATTGATCAGAAAACTCAGAATCCTATTTTAACCCGTAAATCGCTTAAAACGGCTTTATACGCATAGTTTGGGTTTAAAAATTATTTTGGCATATAAGACTTATAACCAAATGTTATAACCTGTTAAAATAAGCTATTTTACTGATTTATTCAGACCCGGATCACAGAAGTTTAATTAATCCCTTTTATAATCTTTAAAATGACCAAAATACCCCTACGGGGCTAAATATGAGATTAAACTCGTTTTGGGCATAATGGAGGGTATCCTACTGATATCACAACATATTTAAGGCATGTTAACTTAGGAAACCTATTTAGGACTCTTATGGTTACCCGTTACGCTTCATACGCGTTCGGTTCGGTTTATGTAACTAGTTTACATAAATTAGCCGAAACGGGTCAAACCTTATCGGTTTTATCTCAAAATCCAGAATGTGTATAATATACCCATATTAAGCAAGTATTCAAACTTGTCGGGTCTAAATCACATTCTATCCGGTCTTCGCTTAATCGTGCGTACGAACCGTATCTTTAAAACTAACCGGTCTAAGCTTAAGCTTAACTAAAGACCCGTTAGGATTCTAATAGGTTATTATAAACCTTCGTTCCAGATTAGGAGGACCAGTAAAAGATACTTGCACTCGCTGATTTTGATTTATACTTGCTCAGGTAAATACTTTTAACTTATTTTCCCTATACGGGCTTGGGGTACGGTATATAAAATACCGCTTGGTCGGGCATTGAATCTTTAATTGTGTTATGGTTAAAGTATTGAGATGTCTCGTTTAATTTGTTTTGTTTGCTTAAAGCCTTTGGGGGGTTAATGACCATGTCCTGGATATCCCTGGCATCATTTTACGAAATGGCCACGACCTTAGCACACAGGTGTAGGCGTACACCTGTCAGTGTCTCATTTAAATAATGTGGTGTGTCTATTGATCTTTAACCCGGCTCGATCCGGGCTACTAAACGCATAAGTAACATGTAAATCCTTTACAAGCATTATATTCAAATAATTATCCCAAGTTATAAAATATTATTTGTGCCTTGTGCCTTAAAATGCTTTTTTTTAAACTCTTTTCAAAATGAGTCGGTTGATTGTATTTACCAGTGTAAACTGACGTATTTTCTCAAAAAGGTTAAGTGCAGGTACTACGCGTAATAGGCTGGCTTTTCTCCTAGCATCCACAATAAGTCTCGCAAGCTTGGATGTCATAGACTGTTGAACATTGTTTCCTTTTATTTTGATCTACCTGTGGATTTATATTCGACTACTTGTGATACTTAATATTACAATATTGTTTGGTTGATATGAATCTATACTTTGCTTCCGCTGTGCATTTAAATATTGTGTTGTTTGACTATTATGTTACCAACCACGTCACGATACTCCCCTACCGGGCCCACCGGTAATACGTGGAAATCCGGGGTGTGACAGGTTGGTATCAGAGCCAACGTTGAGTGAATTAAAGAGTAGCCTTTTGTGTTTAATCTCAATGACACAATTGCACATTCCTAAATCTTCGAGTCTAGACAAAGAACTTAGGAATAATCCAAAAAAATTTTATTGATTTTACTTTGTCCTTTATTTTCCTTGTTGTTACCTTTGTTTATATTGACAGGTTTAACAATGCCGCCAAGATTCAGGCAAGGAGGACGAGGAAAAGAGCCGATTAGCGCTCCTAACGACCACGAGGCCGGGCCTTCACGCCGGCGAACTCCTTCTTCTACAAGGAGTGCAGATCCGCAAGAACCTTGGAGGATTTATGAGGAGCCTTCCAGACGATCTACGTCGTATAGCTCAACGCCTCCATATCATCACTCATATGGGCCTCAGTCCGAGAATGAGCCCAACAACCCGCAACCTTCATACATACCCCTACAGCGATCCTTATCGCACCGTTCCTTCGACGACCCTACTCCTGTCTTTCGGGGCCAGTTTAACCCGGCGGACTACCTACCAGAACAAGGGGGCTTTAACCCACTAGGACCGGAGGATCATTTTTCAGGTGATCAAGCGATGGACATGGACGAGGACACAGATCCCGTCGAGGCTTCAACCGGAACCCCGAACCATCCTTTTGTGATCTCTGATGGTTCGTCTTTTCACGGAACACCTTACCAAGGTCCGGATAGTCATCAGGCACGGTTCGACCGGTGTGAGTGGTACTTTACACCATCTCACCATTCATCGCCTCACCAGCAGCCGCATCAGCAGCAGCAAGATCCCTCTGGGGATCCACGTTTCGTGGCAGTCACGCCACCGCCTCCACCGCCGCCAGTTCATCTAGCACCTCCAGCACCACCAAGACGTAGGAGGACTGGCGCACGGATGTCAGCACGAGCAGGGGATTTTTATTTCAGCACCCCTCAACACTCTAGTGGCAGCCACTACCCGCCACTTTATGAAGACCCACAGATGGGTGGACCTTCAGTTCCAGTTTCAGAGGTGAATTCGGCACCTATTGCACCGCCATCACCGGATTTTGGCAACCCTATCCCTGCATATACTGGTCCGGCAGCTTACAATCCATACGGACCGCCGGCATACACTAACTATAACTATGCCGAGGCCGACCCATACCAAGTGGCAGCAGACTACAATGCCCTTCACCCAGAAGGACCTTATGGAACACCCTGGGGAGTGGGATACCCAGCTCGTGGGTATCAAGTACCTGTTCAGCCACCACTTCAGCATCAGCCACCACGGTTTTCCCCGCCAGAGCAGGAGGATCTCCGTCATAGGCTGGACAAGGTTGAGCGAGACCTCCAGAGAGAGCGTAGGAAGAATCAGGGATTCATGAGTGGTTTGGCAAGTTTGCTGAAGGGAAAGAAGAAACGGGATCGTTAAATCCCAATATGTATTGTTGTATTTCCTTGTTTAAATCAAGTCCCTACGTGGACATTTATTTATGTGTGTATGTAGTCCCTGCGTGGACATTTATCTTTGTACTTAGTCCCTACGAGGACTTGTCTCTATTAGTCCCTGCGCGGACATTTGTTGTTGTAGACAGTCCCTGCGAGGACTTGTATTATTAGTATAGCTCCTGCGTGGGCAAGTGTTTCTGTGAAAAGTCCTGTTTAGGGCAAAGTGTACTACTCTTAAGTTTTAATGGAATGTAAGTTTATAAATTTCATCTTTGCTATGTTATGCATAATTAAATTAGATATGAAATAAATAAATCAGAATCATTCCTTTTAAAAATCTATCTGCCTATTTAATTATTAATTAAGGATCTTAAAGGTATAACCTAGCCTGCATGTCATTTTAAGACCTGGCCAAGATGGTAAAACCGTTAAAAAGATTCAAATCCCTGTTAACATCTGAAAACATGTTAACACTCCTGGCAGACATGATTCGTTAAAATCACACGTGTTATTATTATATAAGGATCTTTTCAAGGATTCCTAACCCAACTAAATGATCTCTGAATCATGGGTTAAATCATCAATAAATATGATCAGTTCTTTTTACCATTCATTGGTAATAGAATGCCTACGGGCCCTTCTCATTTTTATATGAGACAAAAGACAGTAATAGTCTGTGACCCTGTCTGATAAAGGTAATGAACTTTGTTCAAACCTTCATGCTTTGATTCTCTGAAATCATGGCTTGTAATTTAAAAATTTGTCCCTGTGACTAGGCCTTATGTGCTAATAAAACTGTTATTGTTTTATAATTAGGATAAATTATATTAGAAATCCTAAATAAAAGTGAGTAATAAATTAACCATATCTGGTCTATGTTTACCACGGTTAATAAAATTGCCATAAAAGACAATTCTATAATAAACTCACCAATAAATTATTGTCAATATGTAACAGTTCAAGCTACATGGCCGACTCAAACGAGATTAATAGTCACCCAGGGAGAGAGCATGATAATGCCCGAGTAAATGTAGCGGGTGCAGAATTACAGGCAATGATAGATAATGCCGTTAATCGAGCTATGGATAGACAGCTCCATGAATCCGGTGGTACCCATACAAGGACCCAATCTGCACCACACTCTAGAACACCCTCCAGGACCCACACTGCCCACAACAGTAATTCTCACCACTCATCAAACCAGAGGAGTGCTCCATCCCAAATAGTCATACCGAATCAAGAACCCCGTAATAAGGGTTGCTCCTATAAGTACTTCGTTTCGTGCAAACCCAGGGATTTCACTGGGGAAAAAGGAGCAGTAGATTGCATGACTTAGTTGGACGAGATGGATACGGTTGTGGATATCAGTGGTTGCAATAATAGGGATATTGTGAAATTCGTGTCACAGTCTTTTAAGGGAGAAGCATTAGCTTGGTGGAGATCTTTGATCCAAGCTACGGGGAAAATCCCGTTATACAATATGACCTGGGAACAGTTCATGACGCTGATCAAAGAAAACTACTACCCTCAACACGAGGTTGAGAAAATTGAAGCTGACTTCTTGTCGTTGGTCATGAGAAACCTAGACTGTCAGGCCTACCTTACCAGTTTCAACACTTTGTCAAGGTTGGTTCCATATTTGGTAACTCCGGAACCCAAACGTATAGCTCGATTCATTGGGGGTTTGGCCCCGGAAATCAAGGCAAGTGTGAAGGCCTCCAGACCAGCTACTTTTCGGTCTGCAGCGGACATATCATTGTCTCTTACCTTGGATGCGGTTAGGCAGAAATCGCAGAGGAACACTGATACCGAAAAGAGGAAGCGTGAGGATGACAACTCACGACGTTCAGACAAGAAGCATAAGGGAAACAATGACCATAAGAAGGGGTCAGGATTTAGGAAGGATGGTCAGCAGGCGGGTGAAAAACCCAGATGTAAAATCTGCAAGAGACAGCACTTTGGGAAGTGCAGGTATGAATCAAATTCGAATTCACAATCGAAAACTTTTGCATGTGGGTTGTGCAAGTCCAAGGAACACAAAACCTTGGATTGCAAAAAGATGAAGGATGCGACCTGCTACGGTTGCAATGAAAAGGGGCACATCAAGACCAACTGCCCAAAATACGCCAAGAAGCCCGAAGAGGCTAAGAAGACCAATGCTAGGGTCTTCAGGATGGATGCTAAGGAAGCCGTCAAGGACGACAATGTGATAACAGGTACCTTTCTCGTAAATGATGTTTATGTGAGAGTGTTATTTGATTCAGGCGCTGATAAGTCGTTCGTAGATAATAAGTTTTGTGAATTGTTGAAATTACCTGTTAAGACTTTAAGTGTGAAGTATGAGGTGGAACTAGCAGATGGCACTTTAGAAACCGCCTCAACCTTATTAGATGGATGTTTCATATCCATTAAGAACCACTCATTTCCTTTGTCTCTACTTCCTTTAAAACTAGCCGGTTTCGACATAGTTTTGGGTATGGACTGGTTATCTCATAACCAGGCCCAGATTGTCTGTAACAAGAAGCAAGTGATGATCAAGACTCCGTCTGGTGAATCACTTACTATCCAGGGAGATACCCAGTATGGGCTGCCTGAGAAAATGTCAGTGCTCAAGGACTCTAAGTGTTTAAAGAAGGGTTGTGTCATCTACATGGCACAAGTGATTATTGATGAGCCGAAGCCCAAGATTGGGGATATCCCCGTCGTTTCTGAATACCCTGGTGTTTTTCCTGAAGAACTACCTGGTTTGCCACCAGATAGACAAGTAGAATTCAGAATTGACATTATTCCTGGATCAGCACCGGTAGCGAGGGCGCCTTATAGGTTGGCACCAACAGAGATGAAGGAATTGAGAACGCAGCTGGATGAAATGCTAGCCAAAGGTTTTATCAAACCTAGTTCGTCTCCTTGGGGAGCACCAGTTTTATTTGTCAAGAAGAAGGATGGATCGATGCGTCTGTGCATCGACTACCGTGAGCTTAATAAGGTCACCATCAAGAATAGGTATCCTTTGCCCAGAATCGACGATCTGTTCGATCAACTTCAAGGGGCAAGTTTCTTCTCGAAGATTGACTTGAGGTCAGGCTACCATCAATTGAAGGTTAGAGATGAAGACGTGCACAAAACAGCATTTAGGACTCGTTATGGTCATTACGAGTTCCTAGTGATGCCTTTTGGGCTCACTAATGCACCGGCCGCGTTCATGGATCTCATGAATCGCGTTTGCAAGCCGCACTTAGATAAATTCGTCATCGTTTTCATCGATGATATCCTCATCTACTCGAAGAACCAAGCTGACCATGAGAAGCATCTTCACTGCATTTTGGAACTACTTCATAAAGAAAAGCTCTATGCCAAGTTCTCGAAGTGTGAATTCTGGCTTCGAGCAGTCCAATTTCTTGGACATGTTATTAGTGAGCGTGGTATCCAAGTAGATCCCGCTAAAGTTGAAGCTGTCATGAATTGGCATGAGCCAAAGACGCCTACAGAAATTCGTAGCTTCCTAGGTTTGGCAGGATACTATAGGCGATTCATTGAAAACTTCTCAAGGATTGCTGCACCCCTGACTTCGCTGACGCGTAAGAAAATTAAGTTTGACTGGGGTCCTAAGCAGCAGGAATCCTTCGATATTCTGAAACAAAAGTTGAGCAATGCTCCAGTACTAACATTGCCTGATGGAATTGAGGAGTTTGTAGTTTATTGTGATGCATCACACACCGGGATGGGATATGTGCTTATGTAGAAAGGAAAAGTCATTGCCTATGCTTCACGCCAGTTAAAGGTGCACGAAAAGAATTACACCACCCATGACTTGGAATTGGGTGCCGTTGTATTCGCACTAAAACTTTGGAGGCATTACTTATATGGAATAAAATGTGTGATCTATTCTGATCACAAGAGCCTTCAACATCTGTTCAATCAGAAAGACTTAAACATGAGGCAACGTCGTTGGATGGAAACTCTGAATGATTACGATTGTGAAATAAGATACCATCCTGGCAAGGCGAATGTAGTCACCGATGCCTTGAGTCGAAAGGAAAAAGTGAAACCGATAAGAATCAATGCCAAGAGCATTGAGGTTAGGAATATTTTGATTGAAAGGTTGTTAGCGGCACAGAAGGAAGCTGTGTTGGAAGCTAACTATCCTAACGAAAAGCTAGGAGTAACTGAGGAGCAGTTATCTCTTAGCAAGGATGGAATTCTTAGATTGAATGGACGAATATGGGTTCCAATTTACGGAGGACTCCGAGATGTTATCCTCCAGGAAGCCCATAGCTCTAAATATTCCGTTCATCCTGGAGCAGATAAGATGTACCAGGATCTAAGGGCAAATTATTGGTGGATAGGCTTGAAAAAGTCTGTAGCCGCCTATGTAGCTAAATGCTTGACGTGTGCGCAAGTCAAGGCAGAACATCAAAAGCCGTCAGGTTTGCTACAACAGCCTGAACTTCCCACCTGGAAATGGGAAATGGTAACTATGGATTTTATTACCAAGTTACCTAAGACAAGGAAAGGAAATGACACCATCTGGGTGATCGTAGACAGACTGACTAAGTCAGCACATTTCCTACCCATTAAGGAGACCTACAGCTCCGACATGTTAGCCCAGTTGTACGTGGATAATATTGTAGCTTTACATGGCATACCTGTGTCTATTATCTCTGACAGAGATACTAGATACACGTCACATTTTTGGAAAAGTTTCCAACAATCTTTGGGCACACGTTTGAATTTTAGTACGGCTTACCATCCTCAGACAGACGGTCAGAGTGAGCGTAGTATTCAAACGTTGGAAGACATGCTTCGTGCATGTGTGATCGATTTAGGTGGCAGTTGGGATAACCACCTACCGTTAATCGAGTTCTCCTACAACAATAGCTACCATACCAGCATTAAGGCTGCGCCTTTCGAGGCCTTATACGGTAGAAAGTGTAGAACGCCCGTTTGTTGGGCGGAAGTTGGAGATGTACAATTATCGGGACCAGAGATAGTGTTCGAAACAACGGACAAGATTGTCCAAATTCGTGACCGTCTCAAAGCTGCCCGAGATAGGCAGAAGAGTTACGCTGATCCAAAGCGTAAAGCTTTTAACTTCGAGGTAGGTGATAAAGTTTTGCTTAAAGTATCACCCTGGAAAGGAGTGATGCGATTTGGTAAGAAAGGCAAGCTAAGCCCGAGATACATAGGACCTTTCGAGGTTATCGAACGTGTCGGGTCAGTTGCCTATAAGTTAAACTTACCTGAAGAGCTCAGTGGAATTCACAATGTGTTCCACATCTGTAATCTAAAGAAGTGTTTCGCTGATGAATCACTGGTTATACCACATACGGATGTGCATATAGATGAGAGCTTGAAATTTGTGGAAAAACCATTGTCGATCGAGGATCGACAGGTTAAGAAGCTTCGAAGGAAGCATGTACCGATTGTAAAGGTCAAATGGGATGCCCGTAGAGGTCGCGAGTATACGTGGGAGGTTGAGTCCACGATGAAAGAAAAGTACCCTTATCTGTTTCAGTAAATCTCGAGGTCGAGATTTCTTTTAAGGGGGTGAGGATGTAACACCTCGAAAATTTACGTCCTATGATGTGTTGACACGTGTCATAGGTTTGAACGTGTGAAAGAATGTTCTTGAAGGACTAAAGTTGACAAACACTGAAACTATGTAAATATAAGGGTTCAAAGTGTCAACAATGAATAAATATACTTTACAATAACCCTGCATGATGTTTATAACCTTAAACGAATGGATCATGGATCATACAAAGCGAATTGTGAAAGAAAGTGAGAGATTACAAACCACAGGGGTTAAATGTGTCAACATGTTAAGATATACCTCTGAGTGACCTTTTAGCAAACCCGAAGCCTTGTAACGATTAATTATGCTCACTAGAATGCACCATAAAAAATTTCACAAAGTTTCGTTAACGTATGAGAAAATTTTGATAAAATTCGTGTGTAAGGGTTAAAATCGTCAACATTGAAAATTAGGATTTTTCGGGTGATCACAAAGTTAACCGAGGACTTGACAAAGAGGGTATAAGTCTTAAAGCCCCTAAATGTCAATTTTAAAGGTTTAAAATGCAAGAATGGAAGTGAAAGCGACGTTTAGGAGGACCGGGGACTGAAATGCAATAAACAAGAAGTTTGAAACCTGAAGCCAGCCTCCATGCGGGCCGGGTAAGGATTGCCAAAACCTTACGCGGGCCGCGTCAGGACCCCAGATGCAGAAAACAATAGCTAGCTGCCTGTTGTGTCTTTAACCGACTCCAAATGCCATTTTTCAATACAATGGGCTTCCTAAAGTGGTTTATAGGCTATAGGGGGCACATGCATGCATCTTGTGTCAATTATAGAGTTGCATGGCATCAATCTAAGTGAGTTTGACTCACTATATAAGTCATACAAAGTTGCAACTTATGATCATTCCTTCCAACATCAACAACTGATCAAGTTCTGGAGCATAAAGACCTTCTTAATCATCCATTAGACGAGTGTAAGTACCCTTGACCCTTCTTAATTAAGTTTTGATTAGTATATAGCTTAAAAGTCAAACCGTCGTAATTACGGTTTGACTTATCGATAAAACACAAACGGTCCAGTGTTTTGTTGGTTTGAAAGTTGTTATAAGTTGGTAATTATGTGGGCTTTAAACCCTTAAAAGGGCACCCACTGATTTCCATCCTAACTAGGTCGTTTGTCGAGTCAACGGTAATTAGAAAAAGTCAACAGAATCATTAAACACGTAATTAACGATATAGAAGGCGTGTAACCTGTTTTATCATTCATATAACTTGGTAATAAGTGTACGGACTTGTCTAAGCTTGTTTGATTCGACAACTTTCTGATTTGAACCGATTCGGAACCGAAAGACGCAAAAGTTTGACTTTTGCTTTGACTTCAGTTCTGACCCAGTTTTGATAGGTTTAGACATGCCTTAAAGTTCCATTAGGACCTAGTTACATGTGTGTATAACCCTCTGCGTTTATACCACTTAAATCCTTAATTGTCCGACGTTTCCGTTAAGTGCTTAAATATGGACCATAATGCCCTTATGACCATACAACGAGAATTTTGGAAATGTGAAAGTACAAAAATCTTTGTTTCTAATTATTAAACGTGTCCATAAATTTTTACATCAGTTGGAGGTCTAGATTAGGAGTTATGCTTAATGACGTAATTAGAACGTTTCTTAGTGATTAAACGGCGTCATTAGCGTAGAGCCTATCTAAACCCAATCTTTGACACCAAAAATTATACCCACTAATGTAATATAATATTTTGGGATTTTTGAAGATTTATAATTATTTTTAAACTGATCATAAGCTAGGATTAGTGCCTTAATTCGGTAAATACCGAATATACCCTTTTCGGCCATAAAATGAGTTTTACAAATCCTTTTGATGCCAATCAAATTGCTACTGATTTTAAATAATAAATGAAGTAATTTGAACCTGTTAAATTGATCAGAAAACTCAGAATCCTATTTTAACCCGTAAATCGCTTAAAACGGCTTTATACGCGTATTATACGCATAGTTTGGGTTTAAAAATTATTTTGGCATATAAGACTTATAACCAAATGTTATAACCTGTTAAAATAAGCTATTTTACTGATTTATTCAGACCCGGATCACAGAAGTTTAATTAATCCCTTTTATAATCTTTAAAATGACCAAAATACCCCTACGGGGCTTAATATGAGATTAAACTCGTTTTGGGCATAATGGAGGGTATCCTACTGATATCACAACATATTTATGGCATGTTAACTTAGGAAACCTGTTTAGGACTCTTATGGTTACCCGTTACGCTTCATACGCGTTCGGTTCGGTTTATGTAACTAGTTTACATAAATTAGCCGAAACGGGTCAAACCTTATCGGTTTTATCTCAAAATCCAGAATGTGTATAATATACCCATATTAAGCAAGTATTCAAACTTGTCGGGTCTAAATCACATTCTATCCGGTCTTCGCTTAATCGTGCGTACGAACCGTATCTTTAAAACTAACCAGTCTAAGCTTAAGCTTAACTAAAGACCCGTTAGGATTCTAATAGGTTATTATAAACCTTCGTTCCAGATTAGGAGGACCAGTAAAAGATACTTGCACTCGCTGATTTTGATTTATACTTGCTCAGGTAAATACTTTTAACTTATTTTCCCTATACGGGCTTGGGGTACGGTATATAATATACCGCTTGGTCGGGCATTGAATCTTTAATTGTTTTATGGTTAAAGTATTGAGATGTCTCGTTTAATTTTTTTTGTTTGCTTAAAGCCTTTGGGGGGTTAATGACCATGTCTCGGATATCCCTGGCATCATTTTACGAAATGGCCACGACCTTAGCACACAGGTGTAGGCGTACACCTGTCAGTGTCTCATTTAAATAATGTGGTGTGTCTATTGATCTTTAACCCGGCTCGATTCCGGCTACTGAACGCATAAGTAACATGTAAATCCTTTACAAGCATTATATTCAAATAATTATCCCAAGTTATAAAATATTATTTGTGCCTTGTGCCTTAAAATGCTTTTTCTTAAACTCTTTTCAAAATGAGTCGGTTGATTGTATTTACCAGTGTAAACTGACGTATTTTCTCAAAAAGGTTAAGTGCAGGTACTACGCGTAATAGGCTGGCTTTTCTCCTAGCATCCACAATAAGTCTCGCAAGCTTGGATGTCATAGACTGTTGAACATTGTTTCCTTTTATTTTGATCTACCTGTGGATTTATATTCGACTACTTGTGATACTTAATATTACAATATTGTTTGGTTGATATGAATCTATACTTTGCTTCCGCTGTGCATTTAAATATTATGTTGTTTGACTATTATGTTACCAACCACGTCACGATACTCCCCTACCGGGCCCACCGGTAATACGTGGAAATCCGGGGTGTGACAGCAAGTGCACCCATCGTGAGCGTAGTATAGTGTTGGTAAGATACCGAGGTCGTCCAAGGACACAAGAGCTTTTAGTACCGGTTTATCCTCAACGTCTAATCAAAATAAAAGTTTAGAAAAATGTTTTAAACTAAGAAAATTAAAAACTAACTAAAAATGCTGAAAAAAAAAATAAAAAAAAAACAGATAGACAAGATGAATCACTTGGTTCCGACTCGTATCTAGTGTAACCTTTGATTATTTCCGCACTTTTGCACTATTTTAAGAGATTATCTTAGTTATTGTAGTAGGCCCCTCTTTTGAAGGTGACGTTACCCTCACCCCAGTAGTTTGAGTCAGCAAGGATACAATCCTAAAAGGGTGGATTATTGGAAGATAATTAATTAAGTTATTAATGCAAATTATGGTAGGCCCCTCTTTTGGAGGTGACGTTACCCTCGACTAAGTAGTCTGAGTCAGCAGGGATACAGTCCTAAATAGCCGGGTTATAGTATTAATAGTAGTTAACTTATGAGGGGATCAAAGAGTTTGGACCCCCGCCATCCAATACCGTTAAGTATTGAAGGAGGTCCTACTAAATTTGACCCAGGTCCATTGCAGGACCTCTAAACGCTGAACAATGGCAAGACCTTTACCAAACCGTTCCCTTAACCCCCGACCAGGTAGCCAACATACCTCCATATAGACCGTGGAGATATGAATGGTGAAAATCTTTTATTTTATATAGACAGTAAAATAATGCCAAGACACCACGGACAAACGATAAGGAAAGATCACCTTCAACATAAGCAACTAGTTATTAAAGTCATTAATACAAAACCAAATAAAAAGTGCAAAAGATTAGAAATAAAAAGTATTACACTAGACACTTTGTCTTCACCAAGTGATGTAAGAGACTTAGGCAAACATGGCCTTGATTGTCAAGAACTCTTACGATCAATCTTGGATCCCGAGACGACTCACACACTCTACGATGGATAATGGATGATGGTGGTGGATGATGGTGTTATGGTGGTGGTGGGTGGTGGGTGAAGTGTGAGAGAGGTGGTGTGCCAAGGGATGGTTTGAGCTTGAGCCAAGCACTCCTATTTATAGGCTGAACAGAAGCTCGGGCACGGCCCTGTGTCCACATCCTTCTCTTTCTTCATTTATTGCAGCTTGTCTTATTAGTTGACCACGCCCCCGTGTTCGCTGAGCACGACCCCGTGTGCAGAAGAATCTTTGTACTATGAAGATTTGCCTGGATTGTGCGAATCTTATAGTTGACCACGGCCCCGTGTCCGCTGAGCACGGCCCCGTGGTGGGCAATAGAAGCTTCTACCACTTTGTCTTTTCTGCTGACACTTGGGCACGCCCCCGTGCTGGCTGAGCACGGGGCGTGTTCAGTCTTCTGTTATCTTGTTTTGCTTGGGAAGATGTTGTCGTGGGGTCGGGCATATCACGTCTTGTTCCTTTTCTTGTATTTATGTTAGATTTTGATGTCTTTTTGCTTCTTTTGTTAATTTGAGCTCATTTAATCCTGAAAATACAAAAGGAAGACAAAAGCACACTTTTTCCAACATTAGTACTAAAAAAGGGTTAGTTTTATGCCACAATTGATGAAATTTATATGTTGCATTTTGAACACATCAGTTAGTCTAACGTATTTTCATTTATGTTGTAGTGTAAGTTACTTGTTTTTTATTAGCCGATGGTTGGTATCTCGAAGTTTTCTGCCGGAAGCCTGAAACCTACTTCATAACATGTCCTTGCATTTGAAAACTCAATCAAAATGGAAATGTGTTCAATTCATCAAAACTGTTCAGTGTGCAAAAATTTTCATGCCTTGGTATTTTTGAAAATTGATGTCGACGAAACAAATGTTAGTCGACGAAACAAAACATTATCGACGAAACAAAATGGTCAAAGTCAAAGATTTCAACTGGTCAACCTTGGTCAAATCCGTTTTAGTAGACGACGAAACAAGTCCGTTTCGTCGAAACTACGACGAAACGCAACAGCCCAATTTCCGTTTCGTCGTGGGCTAAAGTTAAAGGCCCAAGTCCAGCCCAATTCTTTCCGTTTCGTCGAACCCAATTCTGTTTCGTTGAGGATCCGTTTCGTCATAATGAGGCGGTGTATATAAGGGGTCCCAGTATTCCACTTTTTCAAAACCCCCTGTTGCTTTTCTTCTTCACTCAGAAACCCTTATCATCTTCAACCTCTAAAAATCTCTCAAATCAATCATTTTTCTTTGAATCTTTACAAAACTCAAAGGTATAAAAAGGATCCGGTTGATGTTCCGAACATTTTGAACCGTTTGTTTTTGTTTGAAACCCATGAAAATCCTTGTTCACCTAATGATTTCTTGTTTTAAACTTGAATCTTGTTTGGTATCTTTTAAAATCAGATGGATTTAGGATCAATGTGTGTATATTTGCTTTGATTTGGGTTTGGGTTTATATAACAAAAACAGGGGATGTGGGTTTGTTGGTTGTTTAACTTGTTTTGGGTGGATTCGGATAAAACTGATATTTGCTTGTGAATCTGGGATTATTGTCTGTTTGTTTTGTGTAATATTAGTATCAAACTGATGGTTGTATGAGTATTGATCTTTGATTAAACAAAGAATCGATGAAACGGATAAAACCTAACTGTTCACAAACCCTCTTTCCGACGAATCAGACATGACGAATCAAACTGATACCCTTAACGACGAAACAAACATGACGAATCAAACGAACGACGAAACGAATCCGTTTCGTCGAGGTGATGTCGAAGAAACAAACTGGTCAATGGTCAACTCTGTTTTGTCGCACATCTTTCTGTTTCGTCGAAGACCTTCTGTTTCGTCGTTCATGCCTTAGCAAATTTTTGAGTTTGCTGTTTGTTCACAGAATGTTTGTATTTTTGTGTTTCAAGTTCATTTGATGTTCAAACTGTTTACATATAAGTTTGATACACTTATTGTGGCATTGTGACTTATTGTGGACATTTGCAAGTACAGATGGCACCGAAAGGAGAACGTAAGAAACCGACTAAGAAAGAGAATAAGTCTGAAGAAGAGATTATGTCCGAGAAGCGTCATAATCAAATCGCTTATCTGGATCCAGATGACAAGCTCGTTGAACTGAAAGATATCACGAAATGGATCAGGGAATCGCGGATCAATCATGCGGTTACTTTTTCGACACCAGTTTACAAGTCTCTTGTGAAAGCTTTCTGGGATTCGTCAAGCATTATGCAATTGAATGGAAAGGAAGTTATCAAGGGTCGTGTGAATGATTTGGATGTCATAGTCTCTCTGGATATTTTGAATGATGTTTTACAGCTACAAGACCATCCGGATGCTCCATATTCTATTCCTATCATGTGTACAAGAGGCTGCCTGTTACGAATGAAGTGTAGAGGAGACATCTTCAGCAAACAAATCAACAAAGGTGATCTGCCATTACGGTACAAATTCTTATTGCACATTCTCATTCAGTGTCTTAGCAATAGACGTGCTGGATACGATATGGCTGAAAATGATCTAGTTGGTTTCATGGTGGCGTTGGTGCTAAACAAACCATTTAGCATCTCAAAATACATCTTTGACAATATGAAAGAAAATATGACTAGGACTGGAAGTAGAATAACAGGGAACAAGTTCTGGATGTATCCACGGTTTCTTCAAATGATCATGAATGTTCAACATCCTAATCTTCCTAAAGCCGACAATGACATTCTGAAGATAGAAGCAATGAACTTCAATTCATTAAGGATAATCAAGAACCTTGCAGCCAAAAGATACAAAGAAAGTATGCCTCCAAGGAAGTTGTTTGGTGCGCTAGGAAATCCTGATTATATTGCTCCAGCTAATGATAAATGGCGTCATGATGACAGCCAATCTGATAACGAAGAGCCGGAGTTGGAGAGAAAAAGGATTGAAAAGTTTGGTCCAGATCCGGTTGATTCTGATATGTCAGAGAGTGATAGTGATGATGATGGTGATGATGGTGGTGATACAGGTGTCGTTGGTGCATCTAGTGCTGGTGCGACTGGTACATCTAGTGCTGGTGCAACTGGTGGTACATCAGCCGGTGGCGATGACGAGTCTGATTCTGATTCAGATGATCTAATCGAGCCTGGATATGAAATGTATCTTGATGACCGTGGTGTTAAAAGATACATGAAAATTAGAACTGAAGATGATCCAGAATACGTTCCAGAAGAGACTGAATCGGAACGTATAAAGAAAAGAAAAGCTGAGAAAGCGGCTGAACATCAGAAGAAGAAAGCAAGAAGATATTTGAGTACTTCTGCTCATCAATCTGTACCTCAGGAGCCTGTTCAAGAAACTCCTGTAGTATCGTCAGCTCCGGAAACTCAAACTGTAACTCCTCAGGCTGTTCCTCAACGAACAATGGCTGCTGCAATTAGAGCAACTACCTCTCAGCCCAGTTCTGAACGCCAAAGGATCTTCTCAGAGATGTCTCAAGACGAGAAAAACAACTTCCTATTTTCTCAATTCAAAGCGGCTGCTGATCGAATTCAGAGGCAAACTGAGTTCATTAAAATAATGAAAAATGATCAGATCAGTCAATTGGTGGAAATTAACAAGTTGAAGTCCACTGTTGGTCAACAACAAACTGTGATAGAGCGCCAACAAGCTGAGATTGATCTACTCAAAGCTGAAAATGCACGTTTGAAAGCTGACAACGAAGAAAGAGAGAGAAGTAACACTATACTTCAAACGCGGGTTGTTACTCTGTGGGATTATCATTGTAAGCAAGAAGAAGTACTGAAGAAAAGGGATGACGATCATGAAGATCAAGGAATCCTGACACTTCTGGTACATCACAGCAACCGCCAGCCGCTACATCCTCTGCAATCGTTGTAGTTCAACCGCCAGTGGTTGAATCTACTCAGGGAACCTCTTCTGGAACAGTTCAACAGATCGAAGGTACATCTTCTGTTCCAAGCAGTGCTGATATTGCTTTACAGGTTATTCATCCAGTCACGGGGGAATTACTTGAAGAAGGAGAGATTATAGAGGATCTTTCTCATGAGCAATTGCTTGCTCTACATGATATGAGAGAGATAGATGATGCTGAGATAGATAAAATGCCGACTGAGCCTGAAACAACAAATGTTGAATATATCAAAGAAATCGTGTTTGAAGGGAACGAGAAGAAGACTTCATATGTTCGACAAGATGGGACTGAATTTGCGCCGTTCGATGAAGATTGGTTACAAGAGAATGTGGACATCATAGACGAGCATTTAAAGAACCGTGATACTTCCGAAAATGCAACCGATGCGTTCTCTGAATGGCGAAAACAGTTTCTATCCAAGGCTACCAAACCTATGCCAGAAGTCGCTCAAGTCGACTACTTACAGTTTGAGAAGGCAAAACCGAGTGGCAGAATTCTCTGTTGGATGTTTGTACAGGAAATTCACTGCGTTGCCATCAAAAGGGAATTTGGAATTCAATACTTCCGGTCGTTGCTGAGCATATTATCTTTGCCTTTTTATGATGTGGCAGCATTGACGAAGATAGATCTTATAAATCGCTCAAAATTTAACGGCGCAACTTTATTCGAGCGACTGATAATGGTGAACAAGAAGTCAGGCTGGAAGGATGAATCATACAAGCCACAGTTTCCTATCTATCAACAGATAAAGTTTACTCTCGATCCGGCAACCAACACTGGCAGATACAAGCTTGTTTATCAGCCACCGAGAGTCGTAGATAAAATCCCATTAATGCCGATGCAACAGGATTTTCTTGAAGATATGGCATTATGGTGCTACGACTCCGACACTCATGAAGCCGTGATTGTGTTTAGAGGTGATCGTGCAAATTACCGGATGTTGGATCCGATGTGGATCGTCAACATGTCCGAGGCTGACATCAACAGATTATATCGTCACAACATTTTCTATGAAGATCAGGATGCACATCAAGCTCTGCGATTCCAGCGCGTCGCATGTTTCTGTTTTTACCGAGGAATTCACGCGGGTAGTTCTTGGTCCGAACAGCATTGATTGAAGATTGGAAAACCGAAGATGAGTAACAGACAAGGGGGAGTTTGTTGGTGCACCTTTTTATGTCTGTAACTAGTCTTGCTTATCGTTGTATTTTGTACGGTCTTTAAACGTTTATCGAGTATGTATTTGCCGTCGACCAAGTCGGATATCCTCCTATCCGCTTGTGTCTGACTTATTTGTCTCTATTTGGTATGTAATGTTATACGTACAATGCATGTTGCATGAAAGGGTAATATGGTCTTTATGATTGTGTTTATATCATGTTTGCTGCAACTGTCTGTTTGCAGCAAACACTATGCTTTTTGCAGCCTTCGACGAAACAAGTTTGTTTCGTCGAACACATCACGACGAAACGACCCAATGTTTACATCATTCCGTTTCGTCGACATCACGACGAAACAACTCTGTTTCGTCGCATGTTGGGCTGCTTCAGGCCCAGTACCTGGCCCAATGCTTGTTTCGTCGACCCACTTTGTGTTTCGTCGAGACTAAGGCCTGGTTAGTATATATACACTTTCTGGTTTCACTCAGAAACTAGATGAGACCATACCCCTGAAAGTTATTCTATCAAAACTGTGTGTGTATCAGTTATTGTTGGTTCTCATCCCGTTTAATCAATAGATTGCGTTTCATTGATTATACCTCGTGTGTTTTACTGTTTTATTAACTGTGTTTGATTTGCACCGTCACGGGGATTCCGCACCCGTTACCGTGTTTGTTATAAACAAGGATAGGTTCTCGTTATCGATCCTCACCGGAAAAACGGGACCTACACTTCTAAGTTTATTAAGAAAGGAAAAGCTTTATGCTAAGTTTTCAAAGTGCGAGTTTTGGTTAGAACAGGTACAGTTTCTTGGACACCTAGTCAATCATGAAGGAATTCATGTAGATCCTACCAAAATTGAGGCAATTACTAAATGGAAAACCCCTGAGTCACCAACCGAGGTTAGAAGTTTTTTAGGATTGGCTAGTTATTATAGAAGATTTATTCAAGATTTTTCTATAATAGCCATTCCCTTAACTAAGCTAACCTGTAAATCCGTTAAGTTTGAATGTGGACCAAAACAAGAAGCCTTTAGAATTCTTAAGCAAAGATTAACCCATGCACCTATACTAGCATTACCAGAAGGAACTGAAGATTTTGTAATCTATTGTGACGCTTCTAAATTAGGTTACGGATGTGTGTTGATGCAAGGCCAAAAGGTTATAGCGTATGCATCCAGACAACTTAAGAATCATGAAGAGAATTATTCCACTCATGATTTAGAATTAGGAGCTATAATTTTTGCTCTTAATATTTGGAGACATTACCTATACGGTAGTAAGTTTACTGTTTTCACCGATCATAAAAGTTTAAGGTATGTCTTTGGGCAAAAGGAATTGAATATGAGACAAAGACGCTGGATGGAAATGCTTAGTGATTATGATTGTGATATCCAGTATCATGCAGGAAAGGCAAATGTAGTTGCTGATGCTTTAAGCCGAAAGTATCATGAAAAGCCAAAAAGGATACGTTCTTTTAAATTAAATCTACAAGTAGATTTAAATTAGCATATTAGAAAAGCACAAGAATCAGTAATCAAGGATGATACTGAAAAATTAAAAGGAATTATTAAGGAATTAGAACAAGGAACAGATGGAATTTGGAGATTCCATAAGAAGAGAATGTGGATACCTAAATTAGGAAACCTACGCCACCTTATATTAGAAGAAGCCCATAAGTCTAAGTATACGATGCATCCTGGAAGTGATAAGATGTATCAGGACTTAAGAAAGAATTTCTGGTGGATAGGAATGAAAAAGGATATAGCAGCTTATGTTGCAAAATGTTTAACCTGTTCACAAGTCAAAGCTGAACATCAGAAACCTTCAGGTTTATTACAACAGTTAGAAATGCCAGTTTGGAAATGGGAATTGATAACAATGGATTTTGTTACTAAATTACCCAAAACAAGAAAAGGTAATAATACAATCTGGGTGATTGTAGACAGACTAACCAAGTCAGCTCATTTCCTACCAATGAAAGAAACTTTCAGTATGGAACAATTAGCTAAATTGTATGTAAATGAAATAGTTTCATTACATGGTATTCCTTTATCAATTGTTTCTGACAGAGATAGTCGTTTTACCTCTCATTTTTTGACAAGTTTCCAAAAAGCAATGGGAACCAAGTTGAATCTAAGCACAGCTTATCATCCTCAAACGGACGGACAAAGCGAAAGGACAATTCAGACAATGGAAGACATGCTTAGAGCTTGTGTAATTGATTTCGGAGGTAATTGGGACGATCACTTACCATTAATAGAATTTTCTTATAATAATAGTTATCACACAAGTATCAATGCTGCACCATTTGAAGCACTTTATGGACGGAAGTGCCGAACCCCAGTCTGTTGGGCAGAAATTGGAGAAAAGCAACTATCTGGACCTGAGATAGTGCAAGAAATGACTGACAAAATTATTCAAGTCAAGGAACGACTGAAAACAGCACGTGATAGACAAAAGAGTTATGCTGATAACAGGAGAAAGCCGTTGGAATTTCAGGTAAGAGATAAGGTATTATTAAAAGTCTCTCCTTGGAAAGGAGTAGTCAGATTCATCAAAAGGGGAAAGCTAAGCCCCAGGTATGTTGGACCTTTTGATATTATTGGAAGAATAGGACCTGTAGCCTATCAGCTACAACTGCCAGAGGAAATGGCAGGAATACATGATGTATTTCATGTATCTAATCTCAAGAAATGCTTAGCTGATGAATCACTGGTAGTACCTCTTAAGGATATAGAGGTAAATGAGTAGTTAAAATTCGTAGAAAGGCCTCTACAAATTGAAGACATGAAAGTTAAGAACCTCAAACACAAGAGATTAGTTCTAGTCAAAGTGAAGTGGGACTCCAAAAGAGGACCAGAATACACATGGGAGCTTGAATCAGAAATGCAAAGGAAATATCCACACTTGTTCTAGTAGACCTCGAGGACGAGTTCTAAAACAAGGTGGGGAGGATATAACAACCCTCCTGAATTTTTCTGACACCCTAATATATTTTAAAATACCCCTATATGTCATTAAAAATAAATAAAAAACAAAATTTTAGAGGTGCTCGCAGGGCGCGTAGCCCTTGGCTACACCTTACGCGGGCCGCGACAGTTATAGGATCCGATCGCACCCGGTGTTGACACGTGGCAACGCGTGTTGAACCTATTCGTGACCCGGATCAGCTACAGCCTAGACCCCCTACTACGCGGGCCGCGTAGCCCGAAGACTAACCTTACGCGGGCCGCGAAGAAACCAATTTCAGGCCCTATATAAGAGGGCATCGGGCCTTCAGTAAAACTCGTTCATTTCTTTTCTTTCTTACGAAATTCTCACATAGTAGGCATAATCTCCGAGTATAATACCCCCTAATTAACGAAGTTCTGCTCCGTTGTAAGTATTATAACCCCAGTTACGTATTAGATACACTGCCCGATTGATCCAGGGTTCCGTAACGACTGTCGTGGTTCTGCCCGACGTAGTTATTGGAATACCGTCTCAGGGAGGGTATCGTTAATATAAATAAAGGGTTATTATACTAACATATGTACATTTGTGTAAATTATAGATTAACACCAGGAAAACCTTAAACGAAGTCTAAGATAGCAATGTGAGTTTATCCTCTTTTTGTAAATGCTTTTTATAATATGTTTTTACAAAACCTTAAATGTTTTACAATATGATTAAGCAGTAATTGAGTCTTTGTAGTTCTTCAATTACTGTCGGTATATTGGGGTTTTGTATACAAAATGTGGAACACGTTACAATTGGACAACGAGTTAGCCAATGTGTAATATGACCCACCAGTCAGGATTGACAGTATTGAATGAGTAATTGTGTAGAAATAAACATTGTGATCGCTCTCAATACTGTGTTAATTGATGAAACTTTTCTTGATTAAACTGGGATTCACTCACCAGTATTTCCCACTGACAAATGTTTTTAAAACGCGTTTCAGGTAACACAATGTGAAAGCCAATTAGGAAAAAGCCAGCTGGAGAGCACTGACGGCTTGGAAAAAATGTTGCTATAAAAGTTACCTAAAAGACGATGTTTTAAATTCAATAAAATAGGGTTTATCCCTATAAACATGTTGTAATAAGAAACTTGGGTTTTACCCATGTGGTTATTAATATAAAATATGGTGGTTTTACTCTGATAAACATTTCCTAACTACGGTCCTGATGAAATTTTCGCTGCCAAATTAATAAACAAAAATGATACCACCACAACGAATGTTCGCGACCGTCCGTTCCCGGGACAGATAAGGGATCGGGGGTTGCGACATATGGTCACTACGAGTTTACAGTCATGCCCGTTGGATTAACAAATGCTCCTGCAGCATTCGTGGACATGATTAATAGAATCTGTAAACCGTATCTGGATAAATTTGTAATTGTCTTCATCGACGATATACTTATTTATTCCAAAAGTCAGGACGAACATTGTGAGCACCTGCATGTACTCTTAACTTTGTTAAGGAAAGAAAGGCTTTACGCCAAATTCTCAAAGTGTGAATTTTGGCTACAGGAAGTACAATTTTTAGGACACATGGTGAATCACGAAGGTATTCACATAGATCCCTCCAAGATAGAAGCAATCACCAATTGGAAGGTCCCACACTCAGCAACCGAAGTTAGAAGTTTTCTAGGATTAGCTGGATACTATAGGCGCTTCATCAAAGACTTTTCGAAAATAGCTGTTCCATTAACTAAGTTAACCTGTAAAACAGTTAAGTTTGAATGGGGACCCAAGCAAGAAGTGGCCTTTAGGATCTTAAAGCATAAGTTAACAAATGCCCCAATTCTCGCCTTACCAGAAGGAACAGAAGATTTTGAGGTTTACTGCGATGCTTCTAAGCTAGGATTAGGGTGTGTGTTAATGCAACGCAAAAAGGTAATTGCGTATGAATCAAGGCAGTTGAAACAGCACGAGGAAAATTACACGATTCATGACTTAGAATTAGGAGCCATAATTTTTGCCCTTAAAATTTGGAGACATTATCTGTACGGAAGTAAGTTTACTGTCTATACAGATCATAAGAGTTTAAGATACATATTTGGGCAAAAAGAATTAAACATGAGGCAAAGAAGATGGATGGAAATCCTCAGTGACTACGACTGTGATATTAAATATCACGAAGGAAAGGCGAATGTAGTAGCAGATGCCCTAAGCCGTAAGTACCATGAGAAGCAAAGGCGAGTTCGTGCTCTTAGATTAAATCTACAACTAGATTTAATGGAACAATTAAAAAACGTTCAGGAAACAGCAATCAAAGATGATGTTGAAGGAATGAAAGGACGAATAAAGGAATTAGAGCAAGGAAGTGATGGAATTTGGAGATTCCATGAGAAAAGAATTTGGGTACCTAAGCAAGGAAATTTAAGAAATAAGATTTTAGAGGAAGCCCATAAATCTAGGTATACGATGCATCCTGGTAATAACAAGATGTATCAAGATTTAAGGAATAACTTCTGGTGGATAGGAATGAAAAAGGACATAGCTAAATACGTTTCTAAGTGTCTAACTTGTTCGCAAGTTAAGGCAGAACACCAGAAACCTTCAGGTTTACTTCAACAATTAGAAATGCCCGCATGGAAATGGGAACTAATAACAATGGATTTTGTTACTAAGCTACCCAAAACCAGGAAAGGTAACGATGCAATCTGGGTGATTGTAGATCGACTAACTAAATCATCTCATTTCCTGCCAATGAAGGAAACCTTTAGTATGGAAAGATTGGCTAAGTTGTACGTAGACGAAGTAGTATCCTTACATGGAGTCCCGCTCTCCATTGTGTCAGATAGGGATAGTCGTTTCACTTCGCATTTCTGGACAAGTTTCCAAGAAGCAATGGGGACCCGACTAAATTTAAGTATTGCATACCATCCCCAAACAGATGGACAAAGTGAAAGGACAATCCAAACCCTCGAAGACATGCTCAGAGCATGTGTAATCGATTTCGGTGGAAACTGGGATGACCACTTACCGTTAATAGAATTCTCCTATAACAATAGTTATCATACAAGCATCAATGCTGCCCCATTCGAAGCACTCTATGGACGAAAGTGCAGAACTCCGGTATGCTGGGCAGAAATAGGAGAAAGTCAATTATTAGGTCCCGAGATAGTACAGGAAACCACCGACAAAATAACTCAAATAAAAGAAAGACTGAAAACGACTCGAGATCGCCAGAAGAGTTATGCAGACAATCGACGCAAGCCATTAGAATTTCAAGTTGGAGACAAGGTACTATTGAAAGTTTCTCCTTGGAAAGGAGTAGTTCGGTTCGGTAAGAAAGGAAAACTAAGTCCAAGGTATATAGGACCGTTCATAGTTACCCAACGCATAGGACCCGTTGCCTATCAACTGCAACTACCAGAAGAGCTAGCCGGGGTACATAATGTATTTCATATATCTAATCTTAAAAAGTGTTTATCTGATGAAACACTGGTAATACCTCTTCAAGATATAGAGGTAAACGAAAAGTTGAAATTTGTTGAGAAACCTCTTCAAATAGAAGACATAAAGGTCAAGTTCCTCAAACACAAGAGACTGGTACTAGTCAAGGTAAAGTGGGATTCGAAGAGAGGACCTGGGTACACCTAGGAACTGGAATCAGAAATGAAGCGAAAGTACCCTTACTTGTTCCCGTAAATCTCGAGGACGAGATTTTAAACAAGGTGGGGAGGATGTAACAACTCTTGCCAAAATTATTATTTCTTATTTTAATAATGCCCATTAGGAAACCCTAATTGAGACCCCAAATGATATGGCACGACCCATAATTTTTAAAAACAGCTAAAACTAGGATCAGGGCCCCCTAAAACTCAAGGGGGTATCCCCTAATTGATAATTATCCTCATAAAACGAAGATAAACCTCAAAAATTCGGTCAAAATGACTCAGCAAGGCTAAGCAGGACACCAGGCACACCTAGCCTAGATTGGTCGCTGTCGCGACACGCGCCAGGGGCTAGGGTTCCTGGCGCGACACGCGGGGGAGGACAAAATTTAGTATATATATCAGGGGTTTGGCACTTGCATGAAGAACTTGTTACGACGAAAAAATTAGTTACGTACGTTGAGTTATACGCTGTTTCGTTCAAAATACCCATAATCCCGAACCTCTGCTACGACAACAGGGTAATAACTCGATCACTGCTACGATACAATGTCCGATCGATTAAAACCGGTCCGATGGATGTTTAAGTGCTGCCTGAATACGGGCTATACTTTCTCATTCGTCGTGAGGGTTTCGATCTCGTGAAATTATCGTAAATGTTGAATTAAGTTACTGACCTAGTTTCGTTTGCATTATTATTTTTAAACTAGGTTACCAGGCTAAATCAGTAGGCATACTCTGCCCGTCTAAACTCGAAATGTGAGTCATTCTCTTTTTATCAAACTGGTTTACAAACTCTCAAATTATTTTCAGTTATATTTTACAGTGATTAAGTCTTTGCAAATCTTTAATTACTGGCAGTAAGTAGGGGTTTTGTATACATTACTACTAATAATTTATCACTTTAGGTGGGGGAGCCTAATTAGTGATATGTCCACGGTCATAGATCTGGTCGAGTAACAACTGAAACAGCTAATTATAAGATAGGGGCAAATGTGAAAACTCTTAATGCTGTAAATTATAAATGTGTCGTTTTATGCAAATAGAATGACTCGCCAGTATTTCCCCGCTGATAAAATCCTTTTAAACATGTTTCAGGTGATTTACTATGAACACGGAAAAGTGCCGCGTAGCACTACTAGCTTGAATGAAGTGGCTCAGTAATTAAATAAACATGTTTTTGTAAACAAGGGATTTCCCAGTGAAATTCCTTTATTGTAAATTATGGGGTTTGTCCCGAAACTTGAAATAAAATAAACAGGTGTTTTTAGTTTTCACGATCCTGTTAAATTTTCCGCTGCCAAATTAAACATCAATACCACGGATTTCTGTCCCGCGGCTTCTAGACCGGGTAAAAAAAACCGGATTGGGGGCCGTGACAACGGGCTACCCCTCAACCCCGTCTACGTAGTGTAAAAATACCCCTTAACTCCATTTCGGTAGTGTAAAAATACCACTCAACTTCGTTTCTATTATATAAAGGATACCCCTGATCGTAAAAAAAAATTAAGATACCCCTAACCTTTTGGGCTAGTTCCGCCACTGCCAGTTATTACTGCTATAATTGCTTATTTATATCTTTGTTTTAGTTTTTGAGGAAGGTGTCGATGATTATTATCTAATTGGGCATCTATACCTTTGTTCTCGGAGATTAACCCATCTCGAATCGGGTCTTCTATCTTGGAGTATTTCAGTTTACAACAATAAAATCTATCAGTTAGTTTTGTTTGATTTTGGGTTCTATCATTTGGTTCCATTGCCGTGAAATCGAAGATGGAGCAGACTCGGAATAATCAGAAGGAAGGCGGTGTTCATCCAGACACAATCGCTAACCAGTTGGCAGTCATTATTGCTAAGCTTGATTCTTTGATAGCCTTGAAGAAGGATATAGCAGCAATTAAGGAAGCTTGGCAAGAAAGACGAACAGATGCAATAAAGGAAGCTGAGGATGAAAACTAGGATCCAGTGACAAATTTGGGAATGGAGGAAATTCCTAGCGACGTTTCCATGCCTGGAGCAACACCTATAACTACCGCACAAACCAAAAGTCAGTCCCTTCTAATTTCAAATTTGGAGAAAAAAATGCTAGAAGCTGCAGATGAAAAAGATGATCAAGCCAGTCCAGAAGAGGAGGAACACGAGAATCATGGAGAGACGAAGAATGCATAATTAGAGCAAAAATTATTCAGCATAGATGCCGTCCTGAAGTCACTCTGTGGTTACTCGCACAAGGATCACACGATGACTCAGACGGATAAGAAACAACTTGACTGGTCTTTTCAAAAGGCAATCAAGGGTTGGATGGATGACAAAGTAGATTGGCCAGCAAAGCTAACAGATATCAATATTGACTTTCGAATTCCAAATTCTAATGCACAGGATTCTTTCTGGGCTGCATCTAAATTCGGGCCCGAGAAAACACAAGTTTTAGCTTATAGATGGGTCCATGAAGGTGGTCAGCCTACAATTGAATGGCTCATTGCTTGGTGCGCCAATTACCTTCTTTTCGACTTGAGGACAAGTCGATTATCGGGCAGGATGTATTGATACAAACCCAATTCCTATACGGGTGGGAAATAGGGTCAGATTTATTAATGGGTCAAAGCAGTTATTGAAAAGGGAAACTGATGGGGAAATGGGAGCTGAAGGGCCAGTTATTACTGCTATAATGGCTTATTTATATCTTTGTTTTAGTTTTTGGGGAGGGGGTCGATGATTATTATCTAATTGGGTATCTATACCTTTGTTCTCGGAGATTAACCCATCTCGAATCGGGTCTTCTATCTTGTAGTATTTCAGTTTACATCAATAAAATCTATCAGTTAGTTTTGTTTGATTTTGCCGCCACTCGGAAAACAAGGTCACTTATCCCACCACCACCCAACGACCCTGTTGCTGTTCGGACGACATCTGTAAATCACAAGGAAACTGCAAATAGTTCTACAGATGCTTTTACTGATCTCTCTCAGATTGAGTTATACAGATGCTTTTACTATCTTTTTTAAATCTTAAGTACGGCTTGGATTGTTTTATTTTGAGTTTTCACATACTATATATAGTAAAATATAGATTAAAAGTCACCTAAACCTATTTTTAGGCATACAACCTCTTAAATCAATTTATTTAAATATTTATATTATCCTTGGTTCCTTTTAAAAATATTTTTTTGTGCCATCATATATAGTTATATAAAAAAGGACAAAACAATGTACTCAAATATGACCCATTTACCCTACCCAGATTGACCAGCTCGGTTATGTACTAAGTTTGACCCGTTAGCCACCTATCTTGCCATGTGTAACTTCATAGTTTTCTTTATTCACACATTGCTATTTAAGCAGAAGAATCTTCCATCCATGAGTGGTTCTGGATCAACTCAAAGTAAAAAACACTGCAGTTGGATGGGCGGCATTTTAAGGTTGTTATGTTTGGAAACACAAAATACGGTCCATTATTACTACTAACAATTGTACCAGAAACATGTCGATTACTACACTTGATTCAACTTTTTTTGTTTCATATTTATCTTAGCCAACCGATTATTTACTGTATTTTAGGAATAGATATTTATCATTATTTAGAGATAATCCTGATGTATTTTTATGTATATCCTTTCCTGTTTTATGTTTGTATTCTTCCCTATATATAGGGTTATTCGTAATAAATAAAGATCATCAAAGCTTTTATGGTATCAGAGCTAAGATTCTGATATCCTTCTCTGTTCTCCTTTTTTTTCGTTCACCTTCTCAAACCCTATCCGAATTCGTTCGGTTGTGTCATCATGACCAAAGAAAACGTCGCCGAATCGTCTAACAAACCAGCCCCTCTACATCCTGCGTACTCTGTTACGAATTTCCAAACCAAGATCCGGACTTTGGATGGATCGAAGGTAACCTACTCTTCCTGGGTTAAACTTTTTCGCCTCAACTTTGTTGCGTATAAAGTTTCTGATCATATAGACGATACAGCCCCACCAGCCGAAATTAAAACTCTCCCGAATATGAACAATGGAAAGAACTTGATGCGTTGGTCCTTTAATGGATTTGCAGCACAATTTCGGATGAACTCCTGAATCGTATTTTAGATACGAAAGCAACAGCCAAAGGGCCTTGGTCCAAGCTCGAAAAGATTTTCTTGAGCAAGAAAAAGGCTCGCGCTGCGGCGCTTGAGACGAAGTTTTGCAACCTGACCCTTACGACCTACTCATCTGTTGAAGATTATTGTCAACGGCTGTCGGATTTAGCAAATCAGTTATCCAATGTTGATCAACCTGTTTCAGACTCACGCCTAGTCCTTCAGCTCGTTCGTGGACTACCGGCAGAATACGACACTACGGCTTCTTTGATCTACCAGCAAGGTCTTGATTGGGACCAGACAATCTCCATGCTTAATGATGAAGTAA
This sequence comes from Helianthus tuberosus, assembly GCA_030545235.1. NCBI lineage: Eukaryota > Viridiplantae > Streptophyta > Magnoliopsida > Asterales > Asteraceae > Helianthus > Helianthus tuberosus. The sequence continues at coordinate 11,280,648 of CM060440.1, forward strand.
TAAGGATCGAAGCCCAGAAAGGCACCCAGACTACGGTTCTGGCTGCTCCAGCAGCACTGCCCTCTTCCAACACTCCACCAAACCCTACCCAGCAACCAGATGGTTCCACTTACTCGTCTAATCGACGTGGTAACCAGGGCCGCGGGGACTCTTTCAATCAACGGGGCAGGGGCGGCATATCACAGCAGTAGTATTCTCCTTGGCCAGGACAACAACCTTCATTCCCTAGTTGGGCCTGGTGGACTCCTCCACCTTGCCCATACCCGACCCAGCAGCAATGGAAGCCCAGCCCACAACCCGGCCCGTAGCCTGCTTCTCAGGCCCAATATACCGGTTTTTCACCGGACCAGTTCTCACCCTACCCACAGTCGGGTTTCTCACAGCCGGTTTGCAATCCTTTAAGTCCATCCGACTTGAGCGCAGCAATGGCTAATTTGCAGGTTCACCCGCCCAACACATCTTGGACCTCGGATGTCATGGATACTGGAGCCGAGACCCATGTCACAAACGACCAAGGTAAAATTTTACTCCCTGATTCTACTCCTATTTGTCGTAATATTTTGGTAGATAATGGCATGTTTTTACCAATTAACGGATCAGGTACAGGATTTCACCCTTTACCAAACCGAACCTACATACTCCCAAGCATTCTTTACAGCCCTCATATCATTAAAAATCTTATAGCCGTTAGACGTTTTACTCGCGATAATCAAGTGTCTGTCGAATTTGACCCGTTTGGTTTTTCTTAGAAGGACCTCAAAACTAAGAAGACACTTTCTCGCCACAATAGCACCGGGAATCTCTATACGTTCATGCCTCCTTAACTGTCGCATCAAGCCACGTTTATAGCTTCCCACCATTTACCTTAGCATGATCGTTTAGGTCATCCCGGGGCGCAAGTTCTAGATATTTTAAATCGCAATTTTAATTTTCATTGTAATAAGGATAAAAGTCAACATCTTTGCAATTCTTGTCAACTTTTACTCCTTCTAATACATTTACTTTTACTCCTTTTAATATTATTCATTGCGATTTTTGGACTTCGCCAATCACGAGTAAAACAGGATATAAATATTATATGGTTTTGATTGACAACTTCTCACACTTCGTGTGGGTTTACCCCCTCAAATATAAATCTAAAACATTTCCGACTTTTGACAAATTCCATCAATTAATCCTCACACAATTTAACCACAAAATAAAAACTTTCCAATGTGACTTAGGGGGTGAATTTGACAATTTGGCCTTCAAAACTTTTGCACAGCAACAAGGTTTGCTTTTCGGTTTTTCATGCCCGCAAACATCATCCAAAAACGGTCGAGCTGAGCGAATGATCCCTCGCCTAAATGACATCATTCGGGCCCTTTTAATTCATGCAAACCTGCCTCCATCGTTTTGGGTTGTAGCTTTACACACTGCCACTTACCTTCACAATATATTACCAACCAAACGCCTTAACTTTTATACCCCTACCTTTGCACTTTACCTTCGTCACCCTGATTAAAAACACTTACGAGTGTTCGGCTGTGCGTGTTATCCCAACACCTCCGCTACCCAACCCCATAAACTCCACCATAGGTCCGTACGATGTATTTTCCTTGGTTATCCATCCGATTTTCATGGCTACCGTTGCTTTGACCCTACTACAGGCAAGGTTGACATCTCATGACACATGACCTTTGATGAGCACGTGTTTCCCTACACTATCCCTCATCCCCACCACCTGGGTTTGTATTCAACAGGCCATTACCCCGCCCCTCCCAACCTGTGACTGCCCCTTACCCTTTCACTTACTCCCACCGGTGACGTCCACAACCCACAACAACACCAACACCAACACCAACACAAACCCAGACCATAAACCACCCGCCCACTGTCCCCACAGATCCTACTGGTCCCTATGCCCAGCCAGCACCTCAGCCGAACCCATCTGTATTCAACCAACACCCCATGACAACCAGGTCCCCCAAATCCCGCTCCAACACCTCAGCCGTCCACAATACCACTTCTCTTTCACCAGTTCCCACTTCGTATGCCAAGGCCCTAACTGATCCGAATTGATTGCATGCCATGCAAATCGAGTATACGGCCTTATAGGATAATGAAACATGGGAACTTGTTCCCCGCCCACAAGACCGTCCTATTATTCACTGCAAGTTATTGCTGAGACACAAATTTAAATCTGACGGGTCATTAGAACGTTATAAGGCTCGATTGGTAATGAATGGTAATTCTCAAATAGTTGGTGTCGATTGTGATGAAATGTTTAGTCCGGTGGTTAAACCAGCCACTATTCGAACAGTGCTTTCTCCTGCTGTCTCGCGGTCTTGGCCCATTCATCAATTGGATGTAAAGTATGTGTTTTTACATGAGGAACTTAATGAGACGGTCTTTATGCATCAGCCACTGGGTTTTTATGTTAAACGGTTTCAAACCATGTTTACCGACTGAAGAAGTCTCTTTATGGACTTAAACAGGCTCCACGGGCATGGTATACACGGTTTGCTACCTTTATTACATCTAAGGGGTTTCGCAGTAGCACTTGTGACCGGTAGTTATTTGTTTATAATCAGGATGCATCTAATATTGCATATTTATTGTTATACGTTGATGATATAGTTCTTACAACATCTAATGATCGTTATTTGAACGATATTATTGGCACCCTCTCATGAGAGTTTGCCATCACTGACTTGGGCCGATTACATCATTTTTTGGGGATCAAGGTTACTCAGAAACAACATGGTATTTTTCTATCTCAGGCTCAGTATGCTAAGGATATAATTGCTCGTGCATCTATGTCATCATGTAAACCGTGCACCACACCTGTTGATCTATCGTCTAAACTCAATGCTACAGATGGCCCGTTATTTTCTGATCCCACCTTGTATCGTAGCCTTGCGGGTGCTCTTCAATATCTAACATTTACACGACCAGATTTGTCATATGCAGTTCAACAGGTCTGTATTTTCATGCATGAGCCTCGTGGTCCTCATTTTTCATTTATGAAGCGTATCATTCGGTATTTGCAAGGCATGATTGATAATGGTATTCGTATAGTTCGGTCGACTTCGCATGATCTGGTCGCTTATTCTGATGCTGATTGGGGTGGCTGTCCGGATTCCAGACGTTCCACCTTGGGTTATTGTGTTTTTCTCGGTGATAACCTAGTTTCATGGTATACTAAACGACAGCCTACCGTATCAAGATCTGGTGCAGAGGCAGAGTACGGGGGGTTGTGAATGCGGTTGCTGAAACCACATGGATACGAAATTTGCTACTTGAGCTTCACACTCCATTACGACAGGCATCAGTTTTTTTGTGACAATGTTTCGGCCGTCTATTTGTCGAATAACCCGGTACAACATCAAAGAACCAAAAAACATAGAGATTTATATACACTTCCTGAGAGAGAAGGTTCGCCTTGGACATATCAGAGTACTTCATGTCCCATCGTCTCTTCAGTATGCGGACATTTTCACGAAGGGGTTATCTCGCGAGATATTCCGGTCTTTTCGATCCAGCTTGAGCGTCTGTCCTCTGCCCGCTCAAACTGAGAGGTGTCTTAGCCAACCGATTATTTACTGTATTTTTGGAATAGATATTTATCATTATTTAGAGATAATTCTGATGTGTTTTTATGTATATCCTTTCCTGTTTTATGTTTGTATTCTTCCCTATATATGGGGTTATTCATAATCAATAAAGATCATCAAAGCTTTTAATTTATACGTGCAATTGCGGTTTCAATCAAGCCTAAGATCCTGAGTTTTGGCTATCTGTTGACTGTTGCTGTCTGCATTGTATTTGTTGCCTAGAACTAATCTTTGATCTCTAAAACAATGAATAACCTTTATATAAACAGAATGTTTGAGTACATAAGTATGTGACTACAAATGAGAAATCTAACGCCCTATTTATACTAATCGAAGAGGTGCGATGAATAGATGTGTCCTTTGCTGAATCGACGTGTTGCTTGATGTTTTGTGATGTTGCCGCCATTCTGAGGAGTTGCGTCTCCAAGGGAGGCATCGCTTCTCTTAGTTGTAGGTTGTAGACTTTCGTTTAGTCACTTCCGGTCCTCGCACTTATTATACTATTCTAACTACATAACAAACTAATCTATCTACTAATTACCGAACAACGCTCGTACTTAGGATGTGAAGGGATTAGTATATCATTCACATACTGAAGAGACGATGGGACATGAAGTACTCTGATATGTTGCTGAGTTGTTGTAAATCTTTAACACCGAGCAGTTCTCGCATTGTAGCAAACTTTAACAAACATCCTTGAGTTGTTGTAAATCTTTAACACCGAGCAGTTCTCGCATTGTAGCAAACTTGACTCTTACTTGTTCCTTTGTTAATATGCCTGCCCTTTCAAGTTCTCCACTGGTGTGTTCAACATTGATGTATTCTTTCTCCACGCATTCTCTTATGAAATAATAGCGTGTCTATGTGCTTGCTTCTTCCATGAAAGACTAGATTCTTCATGATTGCTATTGTAGAAATATTATCCACCCTTAGTGTTATCTTTAGGTAGTATGAATGTATGATAAAACGTAACAAATATTCCTATCGATAAGTGAAAACTCCCCCAATTAGCTTAGTTATGCTTTTACCTTATTTTATGAATGGTTGGATTTAGGTTGTGTTATCTTGTGAATGGGTCAAATAAGATAAAAAATACTTTAGCAGATATGGGAACATTATTATTATTAGGTAGTATGATAATACGTAACAAATATTCCTATCGATAAATGAAACCTCACCAAATTAGCTTAGTTATGCTTTTACCTCACCAAATTGGATTTAGGTTGTGTTAATAAGAAAAATAAAAAACGTTAGCTAATATGGGAACGGGTCAAATAGGTTTAATTAAAAGTCACCTAAACTCTATGTTTAGGCATACAACCTCTAAAATCAATGTGTTTTGTTGATACATATTTTGTGGACACGACTCGGCTCGGTTCAACTCAGCTCAGTTCGACTTGGTTTCGACTCAAAGACACGAAGATCGAGACAAAGCTACAGCCAAGGGAGTTTTGTTGATGCACTTGTGTCTGTACTATGTCTGTATTTTGTCATGATACAAAACGATGTCTTATGTTAGTCTGAGTTACGTCTTAGATCTGTTAATATGTGCGTTCGATGTAAGTTTGACCAAGTCAACCATCCTCCGGTTTGACTTGGCCAAACAGTTAGCACATATGTTGTAACATGCTTGTGTCGAAGGATGTCATCGAAGGATGGTTTGTATCCTTCGATGACCTCGAAAGATCAACCTTCGATGGATAGACCCCGAAGGATATCATCCTTCGAGGTATGTATGGATCCTTCGGTAGAATTCTGGTCGATAGATGATCCTTCGACCAGATTACCTTATCCTTCAACCAGACGAGCTGTGATGAGTATATATACTCATGTAGTGTGTTGTGTTCGAGTGGAGAACAGAGAGAACACTTAGCACACAGAACACACACACACGAGAGTTAGAGAGAGTTTGCAGAATAGATTTGTAAACCTTGTGCTTGTAACTGACTTTCATAGTATTAATACATTGGTGTTAATCGGTGAATCTCGTGTCTATATTATCATTGTGGTGTTCGATCTCGGTTTGCTATCTCGGTTGGATTCCGCACAACCGGGTGTGTTCGATAACAAGGATTAGGCGACTAGATCCTCCCCTAGCCGGACCTACAAGTGGTATCAGAGCCTTGGCTCTTCTCCTTGTTAAAACCGAGGTGTTTTCGGGCTGTTTTTCGGGTTTTGAAAAGTTCATATTTTCTGGAAAAACTTGTTAAAATCGGCTTTAATCTTGTTGTTTTGCTGGAAGTTCTTATAAAAACCTTGTTATTTTTCATTATCACATGTTAAAAGTTGGTTTTTAGTGAAGTTTCGAGCAAAACCGCGTTTCGGAAGTTTGTGGGTTTACCGGAAAACTCATATATCTGGGCTGTGTTCTTGACATATTCAAGTGTTCTTCAAAGTTTTACATCTTTTGATCTTGTTTAATTATTCTTGAAAGTTGTTTGTGCATTGGGAAGGGACAACTGATTAAAATAATCAACCCAAATCTGTTTTGGTAAAAGGCAGGGTCTGAACATACCTTCTGCCGAAAGTTGTGCACCAACCCGTCACCTTTTCACCAACCTGTCACTCTTTTGTCAACGGTGTCAGTGCAGATCGAAGGATATCCTTCGAAGTCGAAAGATCATCTTTCGATCAAAGGAAGTTCGATAGATAATCATCCTTCGAACATCCTTCGAAGTCTGTGACTTATCCTTCGATCCAAGGCATCTTTTCGATACATACATCTTTCGGTCTACAGTTCTTTTTCGAAAGATAAGGATCCTTCGATTGGAGAATCTTTCGAAATCATTGTTCGAAATTCAACAGTGATCTTTCGAACACTGTTGATCCTTCGAACAAGTTTTGATCCTTCGATCTTAGTCTGTTTAGTTTTAACAGTTTGTTTCAAGTGTGTTAATCAGGTTGTTATCATTCATACGTCAAATATGAGCTGCACAAGCCCTTGGGATTGGAGTACGGATCCACTACCAGATCTAAAACAAATGTCGATGGCTGAATATATGAATCGTACCATACCTCAACAACAACAGTCAATAAGTGCAAGTCAATGGGCAATGGTGTCGAATCAAAATCAGAATATTCAAAATATTTTGCTTAGTGAGAATGAGACGGGTAGCAACAATCGCCCTCCAAAGTTAAATTACATGAACGACTATCCATCATGGAAGGGTCGTTTCCATAACTACGTTCTAGGGCAAAACACAGAATTATGGACGTGTTTCATCTCTGCATTTAGTGAAGCTCTTGAAGAAGCAGGATCAAATGCAACAACTTTCAATAACATGCAAGAAGCCGACAAAAAGGCATATGATCTGGAGAAGAAGGCGTATGCTATTCTCACTCAAGCACTTCACAGAGACATCTTTCATCAATTCTCATATTGTAAGACCACGAAAGCTTTATGGGATGCATTGGTAGCGAGAGGAGAAGGAAATGCAGCTACTAGAAAGATACGCCATGATTTGTTGAAGAAAGAGTTTGAATCATTTCAGTTCTTGGAGAATGAGACTCTAAATGATATGACTACTCGTTTTTATCATTTGATTAGTGAAATGACTTCCTATAGTGTTGCTACAAATCATCCGGAAATGATTGCACGATTTGCTGATGCTCTACCTCCTAAGTGGAGTCCATTCATTGAACTTCTAAAGCATACGGGCGCTCTGGATGCAGCCAATGTCAGTCTTTATGAATTCATTCAGAAGTTGGAGAACAAGAACGAAGAGGAAATTCGGAAAGCTAAACGGATTGCATCTGCACCTCTTCAAAACACAGAAATGTACTTGCCTGGTTTTAGTCCTTCGGCTAGTTCTAGTTCCATTCAGCAACCGAAGCTTCAAACGGCGTTTGTATCCAATACAAACTCTTCTCCGTTTCCATCGCAACCACAGTGGAATCAAAGTGCTTACATGTCACAATCTGTATCTCAACCTCCACCTCAAGCCCAACCACAACAACAACAAGCGCATTATACCAACAATCCTTCACCCCAAAACACCAACACTGTCAGAGTTGATACTTCCAATCTTTCAAAAGTCAGTGTAGAAGTTGCAAAGGAACATTTGGAACTTCTCAACACAATGTTCAGTTCATACTGTGGATTGGTAGCAGGTCAAATTGGAAACATCAATATGACCAATGAAGATTATCAGCAGATAGACCGTGATGAAATGGAGTTAATGGATATCAAGTGGGCGTTTGCAAGTGCAGTTAGAAGGGCAAAGGATTTCATGGCTCGAACAGGAAGAACTTCGTTGGAAGGCAAAAATGATACGAAGTATGGGTTTAATAAAGATGCTGTTACATGTTACAATTGTGGCGAAAAGGGTCACTTCAAACGTGAGTGCACCCGACCAAGCAAGCAAGGCAATCAGAATCCGTTCAGAAATCAGACGAGTACTTCTAATGCAAATCAAGACAATCCTGAACGAAGGATAGTAGCGGTGAACAACAATCAGAACCAGAACCAGTCTGGACCTTCAAACACCAATCAAGCATTGATTGTTCAAGCTGATGAAGGATGCGATTGGTCTGTACAATTGGGAGATAATAATCAAGGAGGTGGAACTGCATGCTATGCAAAAATTATCAATCACATCAAGCATGTTCACAAGGAAGAGTTTTCTGAAAGTGATGATAGCTCGGGTTATAGTGGGAGTTCAGATGAAGAAAGTTCGAATGCAGGAGATTCTAATTCTGAAAATGGATCTTTTTCTTATCAGACTGCCTTTATGGCGAATGTCTCGGCCTCGACAAGTCAGGTAAAGTCTGCAACTCATAGAATATGTAGTGATTGTGCTGATTTGAAACATGAATGTGCTAATGCTAAACACGCTTTGGAAGAATTAAAACATGAATGTGATAAAGTGAAACTTGAATGTGATACGATTCATAGTCACAATCAGAGTTTAGTTGTTGAACTGTCAAAGTGCAAGGAGGCAAACATGGCCTTAGCTCGCAATGAAAAGGAATTTAAAACAGTTATTGAAACCCAAAAGAAAAGTGTTTCCGAATTAACAAAAACTGTTTGTAACAAACAAATTGGTATTAATAACTACATTAATATCATCGAGGAAACCAAGAAAGAGCTAGCCGTGGCGAAATGTGAGCATGAAGCGATCAAGCTCAAATTGGAGAGTTACTCAAACTCCCGATATGTGCTTGATCACATCATTGACGTTCAACAACTGAAAGGGAACGTAAAAGGCATTGGTTATAAGGCGTGTCCACCCCCTTTGAGACACGACTATACCAAATCGCCCGATGAGGAGGAAATGCCGCGTTTTGAGCCAACTGTACCTCTTAATTATGAGGAAGTTACAACTGGCTTAGGGTTCGAAACGGACAATTCATCGGAGGGCTCATCTGATAGCAAGGAAAAGTCATCATGTGCGTCAAATCAAAGTCCTCCAACCATTGAGGACTATGATTCTTCGGATGATGAATCAGATGTGAGTGATGAGGATAAATCTCTTGACGATAGAAAAGGAGTAGAAGTGCCTTTTGAGAATCACATTCTGTGTGATCCTCCTACTCCTGCTGTGCAATCATCTGGCGCTAAACAAGAGATAGATCCTATCACTGAGACAGTGTCTACTGTTAAAAGTGATAACGTGTTGTACACTTTAGTCGGTGATGATAAAATTTATTCAAACAAAGATTTTCCAATCAAAAACGTCAATCAATCCTTGATTGATAAAGTGTTTGAAGATAATACAACTAAATTTTTGGGAAAAGGGATCCCAAGAGTTTCAGTAACTCAGTGTGATCCTATTCCAAAAGCTGAAGTGAGGAAACAATTTGGAAACCAAAAATTATCGACTAAACAACAACCTGTCGCTTTTAAGGGTAAACAACAACAACGAGCTCCAAAGCCAAAGGCTAAGGTTGAATCAAAAGGAGCTCGTTTCAAGAAGAAAAACAAAGATATCAAGTTTGTAGCATCAAGGGGTACTGATAAAATTGAGACTTTTGAAAATAAATCAAACACCGATTTTATTCAACAAGTCAAGATTTTAAAACGTAACAGCCAAAACAATTACACCCAGCACACAAACGGGTGTGAAGCTAGTACCTCTGGGTCTACAGGTTCGACATATGTTAGTCGAACAGGTTCTCCTAAGTTTGTTGAAAGGAGAATTTGTTTCAAATGTGGGAAGGTTGGGCACATCATTAAAGACTGCAAAAACTCGCCCAAACCAAATTTTGTTGAAAGAGCCCCCTCTGAACAAGGTCACTTACGACGTCGTCCTGTTTCTCCAAAACATGATAAAAGAACTGTTAAAGAACAGGAAATAAAACAACGACGTAAAATTGTGAAGGTGATTGAAAAGGCGTTGAAACCGGAGATTGTCCAAACCAAGTCTGTTAAGTTAGAAATTAAAAATGGAAAACAAAAACAGATTTGGAAACCAAAATCAGTAACTGTTTCAGGGGGAGGTACTGTGTTTGAGAATCATCAGGAAATCGAAGTCACAATCCTCGATGATGAAGGACGACCCAAGTCTGTTAAGGCTTGGGTCCCCCTCTCCAACTAATCTTTGAGTGAGTGTGCAGGATGTTCCAGGAGGAACTATCGATAGTCATCGGATTGTTGATAGTGGAATGTCCATGCACAAGATCGGCAACAAAAGAAGTTGTTGCCTTTGATGGAGAGAAGAAGAAAAAGAAAAGAAGACAGAATTGTCTGTCGAAAGAAATTGAAAGCTTCGACAAAATGCAATCATTCCAAAAGTTTGATTGTTAAAGGATTTGATCGGGTCCCCAGGATAGATTCAAATCAAAATGTGTGCGGATGCCTTGGCGTGGATTGAACAACCGCACACTACTTCTCAAGAGAAAGACAAAAACCTTCGCTGGTGCAATGTGGAAGACCAGCCGGACCCAAAGGTTTCTGATCTTGTTGCTGTGAAGAGATTTCTCAGTAGCTACAAAATCGTCTTTGAAATCCACACCGGGTGGATATCCAGTTTGGGAGAGCACTCAGATTCCTTGCAATGCACGAAGCAATTGCAGGATACGGTTTTAAATTTCTAATCTCTCCTATACTTGTCGATATTTAAGCTGCTTTGTGAATTATTATCTCGTACAGCACTCTTTGACCTGACACGTTGAACTCAAATATCACCTCACACGTGATTGTTTCACTATGAAACTCGTCAATGTTGTCATGGTCCGCACCGCTTACCGACATGCCAACTGATTTTTCCAAAATTCGATAAATCATTTCTTATTAAAAAAAAATTAATTTTGGTAAACGGCATTGAGGTAAAACATGAGTTAACCAGCATCGGAAAATCATTTTTGTAAATACCTTTGTGTTTTTAAATTTTATCTTAGTTTGTTGATTTTAGGGGGAGTAAATCCATATTTTAAAAATTCAAAAACATCGAAAAATTTCAAACGCAAAAACAATAGAAAATCAAAAATGAGTTTCCTGGCGAGAAAAAGAGAAAATGATAGTACATCAGTGGTCAGTCTAAACCTCTTTAAACTGAAATGCAAAATGAAAAATGATAAGCAGCTCTATATAAGATGTATCGGTAGGCTCACAATCATTTTAAAGTGTGCAGGGTGATATAAATCTTAATCCGACTGAAGACTGGGTGGGAACCATTCATTGGCATATGGTCTTAGTACCGAAATTTCGTTTGAGAGATTGCCGAGGTTCTGAGATATTCGGTCTTTATGCTGCTTATCATCTGTGTATCATGGTTGTTTCTTTTACCGAAAAATAACGGGGACGCAAGTCTAGATCTTCCATGATACCATACATACGTGTACATATTGCATACGACCTCAATAAGTGATAAACAATCACATGTCCAAAATAAGTGATAATATATCACATTTATCCGGGAGTCAAGTTCGTCTCTCTGCTGTACGAAAGTACTGACCTGTTCACGGACTTGCTCCTGTGCCCTCATGCATAGAAAATCAAGTTCCTCATCAATAAGTGATTCTATCACATAGGGCTTGTTTTCAAATCAAAATAAGTGAGGATCTCACATCATATACGGTCAAACAGATGATAATCGGTATACTCACCGGTAAGATGAACCCTCGTGCATACCTTGATACGGGAATGTGTCGTGATGTGGATGAACACCGGTCGGTAAGTATAAATCATACCTTAACGTATCCCCTCGCCATGATTACAAATGATAAGTTGAGCTTAAGTGGACAACAATACCGATAATTGTTATAGGATGCTTATCTAAATGTTAACTAAAAGAACAACAAGAGCGTTTTGACATGACCGTACACTGATATGATTCTCTTACCCTCGAAACTCGCAAAAAGAATGTCTGTAGATATTTATTTAATGCTTTCAGTTTATGCATCTTGTATATTTTTATTTATTGCTTTCCGTCTTTACATTTGAAAAATAAAAATTTCAAAAAGATTTTAGGTGTGTTTTAATATAAACTTTATAAAATCCAAAAAGATTTTGCTTCTAGTTTATTTTTGATTGACTGATGTTGGAACTCGAGTCTATCCTACCCAAAATCCTGATCGTAAGCCGGAAAACAATTGCATCTTCATAAACAGTCGAAGTTAACAAGTTTTGAAAGTAAAGGATTAAAATTTGATTATTTTTCTAAACTTTCAAAATATTGTCGGTCGGTGTTTGATTGAGATTTGATCTCATATGTGTCGTTTGTTTAAATGTTAACTATATTCCAAGCGGTTGTTCTCATTATGCGTTTAGCTTTCTTGCATGTGCAGATGCTAAAGGTGAGGAGAACATGTTCAATGACAAGCTTTGGAATGAAGACACGAAGTGGAGGCACTCAAAGGATAAAATGATCGAGTTGCCACTGACCCTTCATCAACACCATAAGGATCTGAAGAATTGACAAGTCAAAAGATTCACGAGCATGACTCAATGGAGAGTTCAATCTAAGGGGGAGTTTATTGACACACTACCTAAATGAAAAGGGGAGTTTGTTGATACACTTTCTACTTATGACGCGTGAAGACTTTGAAGATCCTCCGACGTGGAAGACATCGAAGTTGAACCTCACGAGTAGCGTCCAAGGGGGAGTTTGTTGATACATATTTTGTGGACACGACTCGGCTCGGTTCAACTCAGCTCAGTTCGACTTGGTTTCGACTCAAAGACACGAAGATCGAGACAAAGCTACAGCCAAGGGAGTTTTGTTGATGCACTTGTGTCTGTACTATGTCTGTATTTTGTCATGATACAAAACGATGTCTTGTGTTAGTCTGAGTTACGTCTTAGATCTGTTAATATGTGCGTTCGATGTAAGTTTGACCAAGTCAACCATCCTCCGGTTTGACTTGGCCAAACAGTTAGCACATATGTTGTAACATGCTTGTGTCGAAGGATGTCATCGAAGGATGGTTTGTATCCTTCGATGACCTCGAAAGATCAACCTTCGATGGATAGACCCCGAAGGATATCATCCTTCGAGGTATGTATGGATCCTTCGGTAGAATTCTGGTCGATAGATGATCCTTCGACCAGATTACCTTATCCTTCGACCAGACGAGCTGTGATGAGTATATATACTCATGTAGTGTGTTGTGTTCGAGTGGAGAACAGAGAGAACACTTAGCACACAGAACACACACACACGAGAGTTAGAGAGAGTTTGCAGAATAGATTTGTAAACCTTGTGCTTGTAACTGACTTTCATAGTATTAATACATTGGTGTTAATCGGTGAATCTCGTGTCTATATTATCATTGTGGTGTTCGATCTCGGTTTGCTATCTCGGTTGGATTCCGCACAACCGGGTGTGTTCGATAACAAGGATTAGGCGACTAGATCCTCCCCTAGCCGGACCTACATGTTTAAATACTTATATTATCCTTGATTCCTTTTAACAATATTGTTTCTGCAATATTAATAATAACAATAATTATATTAAAAGCAAAAAAGGAAAAAAATATATATACATAAAGATTGACCCGCTCTGTCATGTAGTCAGTTTGTTCCGTTCACCCGCGTATCTTGCCACCTCTAAATTCGTAGTTTTCTTTACTTACACTTTGCTATTTACGCAGAAGAATCTTCCTTCAATAAGTGGTTCTGGATCAACTCAAAGTAAAAACACTGCAGCTGGATGGGCAGCATTTTGAGGTTGTAATACTTGGTAATCATTTATTGTGTTATGTTTGGAAACACAAAATATGGTCTATTATTACTACTAATATTTGTACCTAAAATATATCCATTACTGTACTTGATTCAATTTTATGTTTCATATATATGCATGTAATTGCGGTTTCATTCAAGCCTAAGATCCTGAGCTCTGGCTTTCTGTTGATTGCTTTCTGCATTGAGTTGAATAATGCCTTGTAACATTACTTTCAACCCAAGATCTTTTATTACCCTGATCAAAAAATTTAGAGAGCAATTCTATTAAAGAGTATACTAGCCGACTCACTGATCCTAGCTCTTTGTTGTATAAATTACATATTGAAAAAAAAAAACAGAATCTCAATAGCACCCAACCCAATAACCTCAATTAGTCAATGTATGGTCGCACCGTAGACCGTAGTGTCTTTGGATGAAAAATCACAATTTATAAAACTAGACCGTAGCAGTACGGTTGATGACACGGTCGGACTATACATCAACCTTAGTGACTCCGGATAAAAATTTGAAATTTTACAAAAATTCAGACGACATGACAAATCAAGCAAAAGTTGTACAATAGTGTCATGTCCAAATTTCAGACACTTAAAATTTACCAAAAACAAACTAGAAAGGGAAAGAAATACAATACAATACAAAATTCAATGAAAAAATAGTTGTTAAAATGCTTTATGATGGACAATTTCTGTAGCTGCTCAATACTTCGTCCTACATAACGTTTCAAAAGAAATAGTTAGAACAAACATAGGCAACTTAGCAAGCAAAACTAGATGCATCAATTGCCAAATGTAAAATTTACCCACTGCATAACTCAAGTAACCTACATATCAGTTTTATACACACACACACCCTTGTGATATGTAGCAAGAGAAAGTACCTTATGGAATAGATTGCTTCATATAAAGACGCCACTCATCGATATACGCCATCTTGTCATCATCCATGCTTGGCACTTTATTACATTTCTCTAGTTTTTCTATAATCTTGGCAGTCTTACCAAAAAGCTTTGCTGCAACCCTCACACTTACCTCTCTTTTCTCTATCACACTTTCATGGCATCTCATTGTTATGACTCGCGGTAGGTTGGTGAAGCAAGCACAAAATATGTCCGCAATCATGCCTTCTAAATGGGAAAATAACTGCTTTTTGGTCACTGGTTCTGTGTTGTTTTCAAACCTAAGCAAGATTGTTTGTGTGATTCGGTACATTGAATTGGCAGCAATCAACTTGTAGGGCGGATTCTCTGCCAATTCTCCTTTGGTGCTTTCTTTAATTCTGGTCACAATTTCTTCAGCTGTATCAGAAAACCATTTAACAATCTCTGTTGCTGCTTTCCCACTAAACACATTTTTTTGCTACAGGATTCCCCAACCACTTGCATTTGTATTCGACTTCGTGCCATAAGGACATACTGGCCTTTCGAAGATCTACATATTCGCTTGAACAATTGAGGCTTTCTTCCACGAGATGGGTGAACGAAAGGCCTTCACCAACACTTCTTAACAAGCTCTCAACTGCGTCCTTGCGAATCTTTGGGATGGAAACAGCAATACACGTTAAGGTTACAATCGGTAAGCTCCAACTGTTTACAAATTCAGCAGGAAGCAGAGATTGAACACGATCAGTGTCGAAGATTTGTACTCCTTCGAATTCAGTAAGGTTATCGAGAAGCTCTAAAAGATTGTTGTTTTGTTCCTTCTCAGCCTTAGATATGAAAGAATTCAAAGATTGTGAAATTCTCTTTAGTGTTTTTTCAGCAAGCTCTTTCCCATCGTCAATTTGTAAGACGTAATTGTTGAGGTCTTCATCTATATCATGAGTTCTTGAGGTGATGGGTGAAGTAAAACAACTGACCACAAATACTGGGACTATAGTCACTATGAGCCATATCAATTTGCACAATATGACAATCACCTTTTGAAACCCAATGGAAAAGCTTAGAACAATATTTTTTGAATTATAGATGAAACTTCCTGATCTTGATCTTGGATAGCTTGATAGAAAAAGTATAGGGCTTTGTTTCCACTCTTGCAACTTTTGGATCCAGTAATTCTCTACTTTGAAAAACAAGAAATAATCCGCATTCCATTTAGTGCCCAACTTAAAGCAGAAAACTGAAAAACATCTAGATATAGGAGCAATGCTTCCCACCACGACTCCAGTAGATGAAGGCTGTGATTGGTCAATCCAGTTGGGAAATGATGCTCCAGATGGAACAGCTTGTTTTGCTGAAATTGTCAAGGATTTAAATCACGCCAGTGGTGGAGAATCTTCCGCCAATGGTGGTGACTCTTCTGAGGATGAAGACTCTTCCGGTTACACTGGAAGTTCAGATGAAGAGTCCTCGGGTTCAGGGAATGATCGGGAAGATGACGCATCAAGTGCGTCAGTCGATGCAAATATTGATGAGCTTTTGGAAGACGCTACAGCAGGAATTGAAAGAAGATCTATTTTGGTGGATCAAGCTGCTTATTCTTCGTCTTCTCTCCATTCAGCCTTTATGGCGAATGTCGACAGTTCATCAAGTCAGGTATGTGTCGATGAACCCACTTCTGTTAGTTGTGATAACTGTGATAGTTTGCATGTTAAATGTGCTGATTTAGAGGCAAACATGTCTGAGTTGCAAGGCAAACATGATGCTGTACAAGCTAGTTTGTTTGACTTGCAAGACAAACATGTGTCATTGAATGATAAGTGGTGTGAATTGCAAGGCAAATACGAGGCTTTGCAAGAGAAATACGATGTGACATTCATTCATAATCAGAAATTAACTGTTGATCTTTCAAAGTGCACTGAAGCCAACATGTTTTATGAAAACCATGAAAAGGATTTTAAATCGATGATTGAAAAATTAAAGAAAGATAAAATCGAGTTAACAAAAATGGTTTCCAGAAAACAGACTGACATTAATTTGTATATAACTCGCCTTGAGGTAATGCAAAAGGAAATGGCTTGTGTTAAAACCGAAAGTGAGGCGATCCGACTCAAGTTAGATAGCTATTTAAGCTCTAGCTATGTGTTGGATCCCATCATTGATGTGCAGAAAGAGAAAAAGGATGTCACATGCATAGGTTATAAGCAATGTCCACCACCTGTTAGACAAAATTATGATGCCATGCCTGATGAGGAGTACAGAACTCACTTTGAACCATCTGTTCCTCTAGACGTTAAGGAATTTGCAGCAGGGCTCGGATACAAGAAAGAGGTATCATCAGATTCAGATGTGTCAGCAGATACATGTGTGTCTTCTGCCAAACCGAATCAGGCTCCTTCAGTTGTGATTGAGGATACTGATTCTTCTGATGATGAATCCGATGATACTGATTCGGAAAAGTCTGATGCGGTAATCAAAGAAGAGGACATACCTCTTGAGAATCATATTCTATGTGATCCTCCCGCAAAACCCGCTAAGACTGTTGCAGTTGAGTCCTCGTCTGCAAAAGAGTCAGAGAGTGTGGATTTGCTGTATACTCTTGTTGGTGATGATAAAGTTTATTCAGACAAAGATTTTCCTATTAAGAATGTTAATCAATCATTAATCAGTAAAGTCTTTGAAAATTCAACAAGTAAGTTTTTGGGAAAGACAGGATCACGTGTTACAGTCACACAGTGCCCTCCTATCCCAAAGGCTGAAGTTCGAAAACAATATGGCAATCGAAAATTACCAACAGTGCAAAAACAGCAAAATCATGCCAAATCAAAAGGTAAATTACCGGCTCAAGGTCAAAAGAAGCCGATTCAGAAGAAGAAAAAGAATGTGAACTTTGTGAAGTCTAAGGGAACGGACAAAATTGCAACGTTTGAAAATCAATCTAACTTAGATTTTGTCAAGAAAGCAACATTGATGAAAAGGAATGAACCAAGTTGTTCGAAACCTAGTACCTCGAGATCACAAAGTTCATCTTCATCATCGGCAAGACGATCACATGATACTTCGGGGTTTGTTGAACGAAGATCATGTTTTGAGTGTGGTACCATTGGACATATAATTCGAAATTGTCCGTATCTTCATAAGCTGAAAGCAAAGGTTGATGATCCCCGTGCCCAAACTGACCGCAAACGATCTGTTTCTGTAAAACAAGATCCCCGCCTTGTAAAAGAAAGGGAAAAGAAACAGAAACGACAACAGGTCAAGAAAATTGAAAAGATAATTAAAACCGATGTGGTTAACAAACCATCTGTTTCAGTTAAACCAGAAAACTCAAAATTTTCAAACAATCAAACTGGTAAAACGCAACAGACCTGGAAACCTAAAACGGTTAAAAATTCAGGGGGACCATCACAATTTTCAAATCATCAAAGAATAGAGGTTATTGTGATTGATGAAAATGGAAGACCCAAGACCACAATGGCTTGGGTCCCCATCTCCAACTAATTGTGTGAGTTCATGTGCAGGGTGTTCCAGGAGGAACTATCAGTAGTCATTGGATTGTTGATAGTGGGGCATCCAGGCACATGACAGGCGACATGAAGCTTCTCTACGACGTCAAATCTATTAGAGGAGGTTATGTTGCTTTTGCTGGAGATAAGGGCGGATATATTACGGGTGAAGGAATGATTTCCAACGGGGTTGTTAGTTTTGACAAGATCAACTTCATACAACAACTTGATCACAATCTTCTTAGCGTTTCTCAAATTTGTGATAAGCAGTTCTCAGTACACTTTGATGCAAATGGATGTTATGTGCTGAAACCCGGCTTCAAAATTCCAAAAGAATGGATTCTCTTGTCGGCTCCAAGGATAAATGATCTGTATGTCCTTGATATGAGCCAAGCTATTACTACGTCTGCACAAGCAACATGTTTCGTTTCCAAAGCCACAGAAAAAGACTCAATCTCTTGGCACAGACGAATGGGTCACATTCACTTACGCAAAATGAATCATTTGGTGTCAAATGAATTGGTGAATGGTGTTCCACTTAAAAACTTCCATCTTCAAGACATCTGTGTCTCGTGCCAGAAAGGAAAACAAACGAAGAAGCGACATCCTACAAAGAAGATCAACACGGTGGCTGTTCCTCTTGAACGTTTGCACATGGATTTGTTCGGTCCTGTCAAGCACAAAAGTATTAGGAATGATCAATACTGCCTCGTGATAACTGATGATTATTCACGATTTTCTTGGGTGGCGTTCATGGCACATAAGAGTGAAACCTTCGGTATTATCAAAAACTTGATCATTCAGATTGAGAATCTATATAAGTTGAAGGTTAGGCGGATACGTAGCGACAATGGTACTGAATTCAAAAATCATGCCATGGCGGAGTTTTGCACTTCAAAAGGTATTCTTCACGAATTTAGTGCAGCCTATACTCCTCAACAGAATGGCGTCGCTGAACGTAAGAACCGCACATTGATCGAGACTGCTAGGACAATGTTGGTAGAGTCACAGTTGCCGATTCCCTTCTGGACTGAAGCTGTGGCCTCTGCATGTTATACGTTGAACCGAGTCCTTACAGTCAAAAGGCACAACAAGACCTGCTTTGAGCTTATTAACAAACGGAAACCAGATTTGTCGTATCTTGAACCGTTTGGAGCTCCTTGCACAATAATCGATCCTAATGGAAAGTTTGGGGCAAGAGCAATTGAGGGATACTTTCTTGGGTATTCCACCCCGAACTTAAGAGTCTGGAATCTAGAGACTAAAAGGGTCGAGGAATGGTCTGAAGTCAGAGTACAAAGGCACACTTTACCAGTCAAAAATCCTGGTCAGCCTTGGATGTTTGAGTACGATGACTTTTTCAATTCGATCAATGTTGAAGCAGTTGAAGAAAATGCTGCAGCAAGGATGTTTTTCGAGAGTGACAATGCAACAGATTCACCGTTGGTTCGTCCAATTATAGTCAATCAAGAACCATCTTCGGTGAACAATAATGCTCTCGACAATGAGGATTTTCACGATGCTACCGAATTGAACGAATCTTCAGAGGATGATGAATATCTAGATGCAGATCAAGAAGTTCCAATAACAGCAGTTCATGGTACTTCAGAGGGTACTCCTCCAGTGGACGCCCCTAGAACAGCTGAAGCTACTGCATCATCCTCTTCGTCAATTCCGGGCATTGAATTGGTTGTTGATCTAAATCTCAACAATCTGGGTATAAATATTCCAGTTCAAGATAATCCAGAAACAAGGATTCACAATACCCATCCTCAACAAAACATCATCGGAAATGTACAAAGTGGCGTTCAAACAAGAAACATGTTGCGGAACAACAACAATGCAGGCTTGTATGCAACTATCCGAGAATCTGGTCAACAAAATGATTGGTCCTTCGCGTGTTATGTCTCACAAGAAGAGCCAAGAACTTGGAAAGATGCTTTGAAAGATAGCTCTTGGGTTGAAGCAATGCAGGAAGAACTGCAACAATTCCAGAAGCTTGGTGTCTGGAAACTCGTAGAGAAACCTGCTGGTTACAAGAAGATTGGTACCCGTTGGGTGTTTAAATGCAAAAAGGATGACCGTGGAGTCGTTATTCGAAACAAAGCAAGGCTAGTCGTTCAAGGTTTTCGTCAGATAGAAGGGATCGACTACAACGAAGTGTATGCACCTGTTGCACGTCTAGAAGCAATTCGGATCTTTCTGGCTTATGCCTCATCCAAAGGTTTCAAGGTATACCAGATGGACGTGAAAAGTGCATTCTTACATGGTGTGGTTGAAGAAGAGGTGTACGTCGAACAGCCTCCAGGTTTTGAAGATCCTATCCATCCCGATCGGGTTTGGTTGCTCAACAAAGCTCTCTATGGTCTTCATCAAGCACCGCGAGCTTGGTATGCAACCTTATCTAATTATCTGCTGGAGAATGGATTTCGAAGAGGTCTTATCGATTGTACTCTTTTCGTCAAAGAACAAGATGGAGATCTTCTACTGGTACAGGTATACGTTGATGATATTATTTTTGGTTCTACTAATGATGTTTTGTGTAGGAATTTCGAGCGCATTATGCAGGATAAATTCGAGATGAGCGCTATGGGGGAAATGACTTTCTTTTTGGGCCTACAAGTACAACAAACTGAGTCTGGGATATTCATCCATCAGACTAAATATGTTGGTGACATCTTGAGCCGGTTCCAGATGTCTGATGCAACGCCCATCGGTACCCCATTGCCACAAAATCACGGAATTACTCCAGACTTGAAGGGTCAAGATGTTAGCCCCTCATACTACCGCGCGATGATCGGATCTCTTATGTACCTCACAGCATCAAGACCAGATATAATGTACCCAACGTGCCTGCTTGCCAGATATCAAGTCAACCCGAAGGCCTCACATCTTGCAGCTGTAAAAAGGATTTTTCGTTATTTGAAGGGTTACCCTGACACCGGTCTATGGTACCCTAGGGATAATAACTTTGACTTGATCGCATTCAGTGATTCTGATTTTGGCGGATGCAAAATCGACGGCAAATCCACAACGGCTAGATGTCAGTTTTTGGGAAATCGCCTAGTCACATGGCAGTGCAAGAAGCAGACGTGCGTCGCTACATCAACATGCGAAGCTGAATACATTGCTGCCTCAAGTTGTTGCTCCCAAGTCCTATGGATCCAACAACAAATGCGCGACTACGGTTTTGAATTCCTAACTACTCCTATTTACGTTGATAATTCTGCTGCCTTACAGATCACTAAAAATCCTGTGCAGCATTCAAAGACTAAGCACATCGACATTAAGTATCACTTCATACGTGATTGCTTTGAGAAAAGGCTAATCGATGTTGCTTACGTCCACACCGATGACCAACGTGCCGACCTTTTTACCAAAGCATTTGACAAATCAAGATTTGACTATTTATTATTGGTAAACGGCATTAAGGTCAAGCAAGAGTAAACCAACATCGGAAAATCATTTTTGTAAATACCTTTGTGTTTTAAATTTATCTTAGTTTGTTGATTTTAGGGGGAGTAAATCCAAAAATTTGAAAATCCAAAAACATCAAAAAAATTTCAAAAACACAAAAACAATAGAAAAACAAAAATGAGTTTCCTGGCGAGCAAAAGAGAAAATGATAGTACATCAGTGGTCTGTCTAAACCTCTTTAAAACCTTAAATTGAAAAACGATAAGCAGCTCTATATAAGATGTATCGGTAGGCTCACAATCATTTTAAAGTGTGCAGGGTGATATAAACTTAAATCGACTGAAGACTGGGTGGGAACCATTCATTGGCATATGGTCTTAGTACCGAAATTTCGTTTGAGAGATTGCCGAGGTTCTGAGATATTCGGTCTTTATGCTGCTTATCATCTGGGTATCATGGTTGTATCTTTTACCGAAAAATAACGGGGACGCAAGTCTAGATCTTCCATGATACTATACATACGTGTACATACTGCATATTGCATACGACCTCAATAAGTGATCAACAATCACATGTCCCTCAAAATAAGTGATAATATATCACATTTATCCGGGAGTCAAGTTCGTCTCTCTGCTGTACGAAAGTACTGACCTGTTCACGGACTTGCTCCTGTGCCCTCATGCATCGAAAATCAAGTTCCTCATCAATAAGTGATTCTATCACATAGCCTTGTTTTCAAATCAAAATAAGTGAGAATCTCACATCATATACGGTCAAACAGATGATAATCGGTATACTCACCGGTAAGATGAACCCTCGTGCATACCTTGATACAGGAATGTGTCGTGATGTGGATGAACACCGGTCGGTAAGTATAAATCATACCTTAACGTATCCCCTCGCCATGATTACAAATGATAAGTTGAGCTTATGTGGACAACAATACCGATAATTGTTATAGGATGCTTATCTTAATGTTAACTAATTGAACAACAAGAGCGTTTTGGCATGACCGTACACTGATATGATTCTCTTACCCTCGAAACTCGCAAAAAGAATGTCTGTAAATATTTATTTACTGCTTTAATTTTCTGCATCTTTGTATATATTTATTTACTGCTTTCAGTCTTTAAATTTGAAATATTCAAAAAGCCAAAAAGATTTTATTTCTATTTTATTTTCGATCGTACGATGTTGGAGCTCGAGTCTTCGTTACCTGAAACCTGAACGAAAACCGAAAACGACTAAATCTTCATAAACGGTCGAAATTTGCAAGTTTTGAAAGTTAAAACTGAAATTGATAAACTTTATTAAACTTTCAAACTGTCAGACGGTGTTTGATTGAACAATGGTCACATGTGTGTCGTTTGCTTATGATATTCCAAGCAGTTGTTCTCATTACGCGTTTAGATTTCTTGCATGTGCAGATTCTAAAGGCAAGGAGAACATGGTCGATGACAAAGCTTCGGAATGAAGACACGACGTGAAGGCGCTCAAGTGATGAAGATGATCGAGTTGCCGCTGACCATCATCAACACCACAAGGATCTCACTTCATAAAGAACAAGTATTTCACGAGCATAACTCAAGGGGGAGCTTATGTTAAGGGGGAGTTTGTCAACACACTTCCTACATGAATCGGGGAGTTTGTTGGTACACTTTCTGCTTTCAAGACGTGAAGACTTTAAAGATCCTCCGACATTGAAGACTTGAAAGGACGTCAAAGTTGAAGACACAAAGATCGAGACAAAGCTCAAGTTATAAAGATCGAGACAAAGCTAGAGACAAAGTTACAGCCAAGGGGGAGTTTGTTGGTGCACTTGTGTCTGTACTTTGTCTGTATTTTGTAACGATGTAAAATGATGTCTTCGTTAGTCCTGTAAGTTTGACCAAGTCAACCATCCTCCGATTTGACCTGGTCAAACAGTTAGAACATTTGTTTGAAAGCTGGTTGCGTCGAAAGATAGATCATCGAAGGATTGCTTATATCCTTCGATGAGCTCGAAAGATAGCCTTCGACTGATGGACCTCGAAAGATGTCATCCTTCGAGGTACATGTTGATCATTCGAGCTGTTTCTGGTCGATAGATGATCCTTCGATCATCTATCTGATCCTTCGACCAGACCATGCTGTGTTCGGGTATAAATACCCATGTAGTGTGTTCATTTCAGGAGAGACACTAGACACACTTAGAAAGATAGACAAAAGGAGAGCATTCTGCTGAGAGCATTCTGTCAAAACACACACACACACTTAGAGAGTTTGCAAAACAGATTTGTAAACCTTGTGCTTGTAACGGAACCTTTCATACGCATTAATACAAGTGGTGTTAATCGGTGAAGTCTTTTGTGTTGTGTTTGTGCTTGTTTGTGCTTGTTCATCCCGGTTTGCATGCTAGCTTGGATTCCGCACTCGCTAGTGTGTTAGATATAACAAGGAATAGGTTCATCCTCAACCTCCGAGAGGGACCTACAAGTGAATTGTGTTATACAAATGGTAGTTACTGACCACTTGTATTGTGATCCACCTAGATACTGAGAATCAAATAGTAGTACCTTTGTTTGTTCAAAAATCAACAGAGAGTAAAACACATTAACCAAGATTGAAACAAAAACTATTAGACAAATTACACCAGAAGCCGTGGATAATGGATTACTAGCCATCCCAAGTTGAGGGCTACCGGTTTCTGCCATGATCCAATACCTTCTCAATTGCTGTCTTAGTTTTTCAACACTAGACATTTGGACATGTTGTAGACGTTGATCAGTTAACGATCTTTTGTTTGTGGATCTATACTTGGATTCTAAAATTTTCTTAGAGGTTGGAATTGTTAGAGATGAAGAAATCATTACTATTAGTAACAAGATGATCAGAGCCGTATTGACGAATGTAAAAGCAATGACTCCTTGGTTCACTTTGGGAAACACGCTAACGTTATAATTATTATGAATAACGCCAGTATTTATTTGAATCCATATATTCACAATCATGGTGATAACAAGAATACACAAACCTATTATGTTTGTAAGCAATGTCTTGTCATCCATGGATGCCAAAGAAGGCATTAAGTTGGCCATCATCGTGCACATAAATGCCAAACTTCCTACCTTGGCTGATTGGTCTATAGGATTTGGCATTGGGCTACTTAGATCAACGGGCAGTTTCATGGCTACAGTAATCACCATGATAGATGCAGTATTTAGAGAGAAATATTTGCAAGGAAACCAAAATTTTTTATTTCGGTAGCCATGCAACAAATCGGCTGCCATGGCAAGGATGCACAAACCTGAAGCTCCTGCAATATAGATTCCAATCCACACCATAGGTTCACTAAACCTGCCACTGTATTCCTTATCTTTGATACAATTGCTAGTATGTAGATCCATGGTGGGATTTTTCTGCCAAGTAATGAGTTTAGTTGATGCTAAAACAGAAAATATGCATCTCTTTTATAAACTTTGGCACCGTAGGAAGAAATTTCCGTATGCTTCACTGAAATTTCCTTTCAATACAAATGGACACCCAATAATCAGACTCAGGAGGACTTTGACCACCAACCGAAACTAGAAGCCAATTGGTCCAAACTTTATTTGGACGTATCTATTATTACTGAAACCTCATAACGGTTTTTGAACGGCAAGAAACTATTTATTAATATTATATTCTAGAAAGGATATAGAAACAAAGGATACAATCCAGAATCAACTCATGAGTCATGACCTCTAGAAAATAACAAAGTTAAGGACTTAAGGTTAGAATCATATCGACGATGACTATTCTAAAGATGGAAGTTTCAACCTACTTTTAACTATAGGAATGTGTTCACCTTGATTTCTTCAACTGTCCATGAAGTAGTTGCTGACACAATGTTGGGAATTCCTAGTCTAGCTCGCGGTTCCGTACATGGGGCTAGGTGGTTTCTTGGAGTGCAAGATAAGCAATTAACAACACTTATTACTTTTTTTTTTGAATGGCCAATCAATTTCATTAACATACCAACGGCCAGCAGGAAGCTAGCCTGCACCAAATACATACACCAATACATCAAGATACAACAAAATGACATACACACTACCACCCAAGTTAATAAACATTTTAACTGCCCCATATCACCCAATCCATATTAGACTGTTTTGAGCGCGCTTTAACCCACAGAAAGGACAGCCCCTTCACATCTGCCATAACCTTCTGCAGCGAATAATGAACCTGGCTGAAAACTGCGTCGTTTCGACACCTCCAGGTACACCAGACGACAGTGTGGCAGATCGCTTGAATCGCCTTGTTATACTTCACCGACCCACTTACATATAATTAGTATCCTTATCGTGGATATTTAACTAGTATCCTTATCGTGTTATGTACTTATGTTAGGATGTGAGTTAGATAAGTATCATGTAATTAATTAATTAATTAGAATCCTAGTTTTATCATGTACATAACCCAAGTTGCTAATTATATATATAGGGTAAGGTTCATTTGAGAACCACCTTTATATTGTGAGAACCATGAGAACGAATGTGAACCCACCAAAAAAACCTAACCCCCACCCCCCTTCCAAAAAAACCTAACCCCCCCCCCCCACCCCACCCCCCAAAAACCTAACCCGGGTACTGATACTAGTGAGTGGAACCGTACCCGGTTGGGGTGTGACACCATACCCGAGTACTGATACTAGTGAGTAGAACCGGGTTCACTGAAGAACCGGGTCCGGGTTGAACCCGGGTAGAAGTCAAAAAAACTATAACCGAGTAACCGGTTATGGGTACTGTGGACCCGGGTCCGGGTACTGTTTGGAACCGGGTATGTCGGGTTTTTCAAATCAAAAAGCTGCAATTTACTGTTGGAACTGGTTCCAACGGATATAAGACCGTTGGAAACCGATTAAATAATAAAAAAATCGGGTTTTTGGTATAAAAACCCCAACTTCTCCATTCCCTTCCATTACTACCACAAACATTCACCACTTCAACATTTGATTTCATATTTTCGAAGAGACAATGACATGCAATGACGAGGTTGTTATGGTTTTGGAAACCAAACGAAACCCGTCAATTTGGAAGCATTTCGATTTGTGTTTGATGACCGATAACCATGAGATGGCTAGGTGCAAAGGTTGCGGAAAGTTCATAAAAGCGGCCGCCAACTCGACACTAAAGAAACACATCGACCGCCATTGCCCCGTGACCAAGGCGAAAAACGAAAAGGGTGAAGGATCCGGGACCGGTTCTACAAATGTTTAGTGTGTTTGATGTAACCGGTTTGTTTAGTTAAGTTTGGTGTGTTATGTTTAGTTAAGTTTGGTGTGTTATGTTTAGTTATGTTAGGTGTGTTAAATTTAGTTAAGTGTGGTGTGTTATGTAATCGGTTTGTTTAGTTATGATGTAATCGGTTCATTTAGTTATGATGTAATCGGTTCGTTTGAAATAAATATATGGTGTGTTTTAGTAACGGGTTCTAAGAAAATAACTCACATTAATAAATCACATCAAGTTCTTAAACAAACATATAACAGTAACCGGTTCCCAGAATAAAAAAAGGTTCAAAATTTGAAACAGTAACCGGTTCTACAGTAACCAATTTATTTCCTTTGCCGTTTGCTTGTGTCGGGTGCGGCACTTTCACATGCGTTACGCTTTGGTGCGGGCACTTCGGAATCATTAGTCTCTACTTCGTCTTCCTCCTCTTCATCAATAATCTTGTGCTATAACTCTACTTCGTCTTCTAGACTCGATTTATGTTGAACACGGTCAACAGCATCCAAATGATCCTTTAGGCAAATTGCCATCTCTAGCGATTCCGATGTTAGTCTTGTTCTTCGAATGGACACTACCCTACCACTAAGAGAAAAGGCACTTTCCGAAGCTACCATGGAAGCTTGGACCGTTAGTATATCACGAGCCATGGTGGCTAGAATCGGGAATTCCAATTCTTTTGATTTCCACCATGCCAAAATATCAAGTTGGTATATTCCTCGGCGGTCATAGTACGCGAATAATTCGTTATGTTATATCGACCGAGTTCACTTGATGGTTCGTTACCCCTTTGTTGCTTGGCCGTTTCGTCTCTAACGACATTCAACATGGTTATGATCGGGTCTCCAATCGTTTCATCGTTAGAGGCCGACGACCGAGACTCAAACAAATTGGTATGATGTTTTTCCCCATATTTTTTTAAATAATGATCATAAAGCTTGAACAAATACTTGTTGAATAATTTTTTAGTTTTATCTTTCAATGTTAGATCCTCCTCATGCATATCCAACTTGTCTTAAATTTCTTCAATTAAAGTTTCAACACCCGGTATGTTTAAAATTGGATTTAAAGCGGCAGCACATAGAAAAACGAGTGGTAAATCCAAAAAATATGTTTTAAATTTTTCAATCATTGGTTTCATCATATTCCTCAACATGTCACTTGAATTTTCAAACTTTTTAAAATTTGTTGTTATCAAATACAATTCGGATAGAACTTTAGAATTAGTAGGATAATAAATACCGGAAATCAAAGTTGTTGAGGTTTTGAAAACTTTTAAAAAATTACATAGTGTTTGAATATTAGCCAAGCCGTGTGGGGAAAAGGGTCGACTTGGTAGTCATCACTTAAATTTGTATGCCCAATTGCACCATACTTCAATATTGCGACTATGTGATAATGTTCCAACAACATTTGAAGCGGTTTGAGCTTGAGGAACATTATTGACGGATGGGGAATTTGTGGTTTTAGAGTTCTTTGAAGCCATTGTAGAAAAGTATGTCAAGAAGTAGAAGAAAATGATACAAGAAGAAGATGAGGATTGGTGAATTAAACAAATGAAAATTGAAAACAATTTATAATAACCGGTTCCAACGGCTAGTAACGTGGTCCAACGGATCATAACCGATTCCAACGGTAATATTTGGCATTTAATGCGTTTTGCAACCCCCAAAATCGATTCTAACGGCTAGTAACCGGTTCTAACGGTAACTTATTACCGGGTACAATGGGACCAGGTACTGGAAAAACCGGGTACGACCCGTTTATTATCAAAAAATATGGAACCGGGTAAGAACCGTCGGGTATTTTGAACCCGGACCCGGTTCTACTATACATCGGGTTGGAACTGGAACCGGTTACGGATCGTTTCTACGGGTTTGGGTTTGGGTTTGGGTTTGGAACCAGGTATTATGCCCATCTCTAGACTCATCTTTGTTATTTCTTTAATTGGTTTGAAATTTGGGCTTAAATGATTGTTGGGCCTTTTACAGACTTGTCGGACCCCTTGGATTTTTGGGTCTTGGGCCTCCTTGGTTACATTACATGGTTTAAACTTTAAAGTTTGTGATGTTAATTTAATGTTGATGTCTTTTACGTGAATAAATATACAATTCATCATTCGGGTTATAAATTCCAACCCACCAACCTCATACAATCACGAAATTGCCAATTTGACACCTGGTACTTTTAAACCACAAGCTTAATTAACAACTTATTTCTTCCTTCTTTTCCCTTTCAAATACAAATGAAAATTTGCATACAAAACAAATTAACTTGTACATTTTAATTTACAAAGGAAGGTCTAGAACTTGATATCGATATATTAGAAAACGCCTGGACCATTTTCAAATCATTTGTCACCGAACGTACATGTTTATAGGAAGCAACAGTAAATTGAATCATATTAACTCGTTTCAGCCTAAATTTAATGACTATATTGTAAGTATTTTTTTTTTTTTTTTTGAACGGCAAATTTGAATCACTGACAGACCACTGGAGTATCATCTTGTCACGACCGGAACCACCCGATCATATCCATCTCCACTAGGCATAATGTCTATACACCAATTCAGGATGAAACCCAATAAATATGGGAAAACACCCCTTATTGGAATCGAACTCAGGAACTATTGGTCTCAAAGCGTTATCCCACCCCTAAAATGTCACTAGGTTATAAAGTCATGGGCAACTATATTGTAAATTGATCTCAACTTAGACTCTTACCAAACCAGCACCAAAATTGTGGTTTTTGGTCACTTTAACTCTTTGAAGTTGTTGTCACAACTCATAATCTTTACTAATTTACTTCATGTGTTTCATTGTTTTCTTCTTGAAACGGATATATTTATTGTTGGAAATTTTTTAAATGTGATGAATGTAAATTTAGTGAAATTATTAATATTAAATTCTACATATAGTGACAAACTCTTGAGTAGAGTTATTTATGTCACTTGTTTAATTTTCTATTAGTATAATAAACTTTTCATGTGGTGTATTAATGTCTTTTATGACAATTGATTAGATATTTTATGGCAAAATTAAGTATTTTTCATGTCGTGTATTGATGTCTTTTATGACAATTGATTAGAGATTTTATGGCAAAATTAAGTCTCTAATTATGTTGGATTTTTCACCACCCATGACTGTTGCATACTTAGTAGGCTATGTGCCTCTTTTGATGGGGCTAGATACACGAAAGAGAGATGTATGCATGAAGAGTCATTGGAGAAGAAGTACTTGATGACCCATATGTTGGGAACATATAGAGATAAGTTTCTCTACACGATTCAACTACATTTCTATTCTTAGTTTTCAAAAGTTCTAACACTATGATTTTACCCGGTGTAACCACTGGCGCGTGGCCTTCTCCTGCAGTACAGACTGCTTCGGCTGTTGTACCCTAGGAGACAGACGCGTCGTCTTTAGTAGAGGCGCGAAATCTGTTTTAAGGGAAGCGTGTTGAACACGTGCCGCAGCCACAACCGTCAACATTTGTTTGTTCTTTTTGTAGGAAATTAATGTACAAGAAGACGTGGTTCAAGACCTCGTTGAAGCATACACAAAGGTTTGAAAACACAACAGACTATACAAGAAGGCGCGGTTAAAGCTCTTGTTGAAGACAATAGTTTGAATCAATTTAAATACATATGTTGTATTATACGTTATATTCTTAAGGATTTGTACACGGTACATGTACTATAATTTCCTAAATATGTAAAGAGGATATCTTTACTATTTTTTATATTTATTTATATAATTTTTATTATTATCGTGACCCATGTCCTACAATATTTATAAGGATTTTGGGTTCACAAAAGGATTTATAATAATAAAAAATATTTCTAAAGATTATGATCTTTTAAATATTTTTTTGGGAAATATGTATGTTGTACAACTAGTGTAACACCTCGTAAAATCATACCCAATAAAATAAAGACACTTGTCATGTAACACAAACATGTTATAAAAACGGATCCAGATAAAGATGTACGGTAGGATTTAAAAGAGTCGACATGTTAATTTATACCTCTGAGCGACCTATTAATAAATCCCTAACCATAATATATTTAATCAACATCTAAATTATGCAAATAAATCTGGTTATCCTAAATAACAAATTGATTATAACTCAAGACTTGGATCCAATGTGAGTTCTCGAAAATGTTGGCACTTGAGGCATTCAACACAAAGCACCAAAATGTGTAAGAGCATGCAAAGCATGCAAGGTCTGAGCACTTGGCCCCTCTACTGAAAAGAAAGCATGAAAATTCGGATTTAAGTTGCATGGACAATGTCACGGCCCCCGACCCGGTTTGACCCGTTTCAGGAGCCGCGGGACAGAAAATCCCGTGGTATTTATTTAATTGAGTTAACAGCGGAAGTTTTTTCATCAGGATCTTTTAAAAGCTGAAAATTTTTATTTAATAAATTGGGATAAATCCCATGATAATTTACATTAAGGTGATTTCACTGGGAAATCTTTATTTTACAAAACATGTTTCTTTAGTTTATATTGAGCAACTTCCTTAAGCTTGTAGTGCTTCACGGCACTTTTTCTGGATCACAACAGATCACCTGAAACATGTTTGAAAAAGGTTTTGTCAGTGGGAAATACTGGTGAATCATTCTATTTATTAAAACGACGCGTTTGTTATAATTTACAGTATTAAGAGCGATTACAATGTTTCCAGATATCAACCAACTACCCACGGTATTTGTCACTCGACTCATTTCTGTGACTATGGTCATATCACTCATTGGCTACCCCGTTGTCCAATGGTGAAGATTATCAAGTAATGTATACAAAACCCCACATACCGGCTGTAATTTGGTGACTACAAAGACTTAATCCCTGTAATTATAACTTTGAAAACATTTAAGAATTTATAAAGCAATTTGATAAAAAGAGAATGACTCACATTGCAGATTTAACACGGGCAGAGTCTAGTCTACTGATTAACCTTGTTACCTAAATTAATAACATGCACACGAACTAGGTCAGTAACTAATACAGCATTTACGATAACTCACGAGATTAAACCCTCACAACGAATGACAAAGTGCGATACTTAAACATCCATCGAATTCACGACGAATGACAAAGCATAACCCTAATGTGGGCAGCACTTAAACATCCATTGGATAGTTTTAATCGATCGGACATTGAATCGTAGCAGCGATCGAGTTAATACCCGGTATCGTAGCAGTACCCCACTAAAATTGAAAGAAAATTCGACTTTGAAGCAGTCTAACTTCGTTTTCGTAAAGTGATTTTGACACCAGATGAAAGCCCCTGAGACAAGCTATTTATAGCTAAAATTGGAGGTTCACGAGGCCCGCGTAAACCTTGGAACATCTTTACGCGGCCCGCCTGGCCGCCTAGTCTACGAATAGGCTTGATTGGTCACG
Source organism: Helianthus tuberosus (assembly GCA_030545235.1). Classification (NCBI taxonomy): domain Eukaryota; kingdom Viridiplantae; phylum Streptophyta; class Magnoliopsida; order Asterales; family Asteraceae; genus Helianthus; species Helianthus tuberosus. Next base: position 11,312,828 of record CM060440.1, read on the forward strand.
AGTAGGTTCGACAGATGGCTGATACGTGGCTCGGGGATACTTATCCGGTCAAACTACATGTTGACGCGGCCCGCGTAAGACTATGCTTACTCTTACGCGGCCCGCCTGAACACCATAATTCTTGTTTTCTTGGTTTTTCATGCACAGTATGGTTTCAGGGGTCCGGGTTTTTACTTACGGGTCGTTTTGTGATATTTTTGAGAGTCCTTACATCCTCCCCACCTTATTTAGAATCTCGTCCTCGAGATTTATTGGAATAAGTAAGGATACTTTCGCTTCATTTCCGATTCCAGTTCCCACGTATATTCGGGTCCTCTTCTGGAATCCCACTTGACTTTGACTAGCACTAATCTCTTGTGCTTGAGAAATTTGATTTTTCTGTCTTCTATCTGTAATGGCTTCTCAACAAACTTTAATTTTTCGTTTACTTCTATATCTTGAAGAGGTACTAACAGGGACTCGTCAGATAAACATTTCTTGAGATTGGATACATGAAATACATCATGTACTCCGGCCAATTCTTCTGGTAGTTGTAAACGATAAGCAACTGGTCCTATACGTTGGATTACTGAGAATGGTCCTACGTATCTTGGACTCAGCTTTCCTTTCTTACCGAATCTAACCACTCCTTTCCAAGGAGAAACTTTTAAGAGTACTTTGTCTCCCACTTGAAACTCTAACGGCTTGCGTCGATTATCTGCATAACTTTTCTGGCGATCTCGAGCCGTCTTTAGTCTTTCCTTAATTTGAGTGATCTTGTCGGTAGTTTCTTGCACAATCTCTGGTCCTGATAATTGACTTTCTCCTATTTCTGCCCAACAAACTGGAGTTCTGCACTTTCGTCCATACAGGGCTTCGAATGGGGCAGCTTCGATGCTTGAATGATAACTATTGTTATAGGAGAATTCAATTAAAGGTAACTGGTTGTCCCAATTTCCACCAAAATCTATCACAAATGCTCGGAGCATGTCTTCTAGAGTTTGTATCATCCTTTCACTTTGCCCGTCTGTTTATGGATGATATGCAGTGCTCAAGTTTAGTTTAGTTCCCATGGCTTCTTGGAAACTTGTCCAGAAGTGAGAAGTGAAACGACTATCTCTATCCGATACAATGGAGAGTGGAACTCCATGTAAGGATACTACTTCATCTACATATAACTTGGCTAATCTTTCCATGCTAAAGGTTTCCTTCATGGGTAGAAAATGAGCTGATTTGGTTAATCGATCCACAATTACCCAAATCGCATCATTACCTTTTCTGGTTTTGGGTAACTTAGTAACAAAATCTATTGTTATGAGTTCCCATTTCCATACAGGCATTTCTAGTTGTTGAAGTAACCCTGAAGGTTTCTGGTGTTCTGCTTTAACTTGTGAACAAGTAAGACACTTAGAAACATATCTAGCTATGTCCTTTTTCATTCCTATCCACCAGAAATTATTTCCTAAATCTTGGTACATTTTATTGTTTCCAGGATGCATGGTATACCTAGATTTATGAGCTTCTTCTAAAATCTTATCTCTTAAATTTCCTTGTTTAGGTACCCAAATCCTTCTTTCATGGAATCTCCAAATTCCATCTCCTTCTTGCTTTAATTCCTTTATTCGTCCCTTCATTCCTTCAGCATCATCCTTGATTGTTGTTTCTTGAATATTCTTTAGTTGTTCCATTAAATCTAACTGTAGATTTAATCTAAGAGCACGAACCCGTCGTTGTTTCTCATGATACTTACGACTTAAGGCATCTGCAACTACATTTGCCTTTCCTTCGTGATACTGGATATCACAGTCGTAGTCGTTTCGAATTTCCATCCATCTCCTTTGTCTCATGTTTAACTCTTTTTGCCCAAATATGTACCTTAAACTTTTATGATCCGTATAGACAGTAAACTTACTTCCATACAGATAATGTCTCCAAATTTTAAGGGCAAAAATTATGGCTCCTAATTCTAAATCATGAGTCGTATAATTTTCCTCGTGCTTTTTCAATTGTCTTGAAGCATACGCAATTACCTTCTTGCGTTGCATTAACACGCATCCTAATCCTAGCTTTGAAGCATCACAGTATACTTCAAAATCTTCAGTTCCTTCTGGTAAGGCTAGAATTGGGGCATTGGTTAACTTTTGCTTTAAAATCCTAAAAGCTTCTTCTTGCCTAGGTCCCCATTCAAACTTAACCGCTTTACAGGTTAGTTTAGTTAAGGGTACAGCTATCTTGGAAAACCCCTTAATAAATCGTCTATAGTAACCGACTAATCCTAGAAAACTTCTAATTTCCATAGCTGTTTGTGGGACCTTCCATTTGGTGATTGCCTCTATCTTAGTAGGATTTACATGAATACCTTTGTGATTCACCATATGTCCTAAAAATTGCACTTATTGTAGCCAAAATTCACACTTTGAGAATTTAGCGTAAAGCTTTTCTTTTCTTAACAAAGTTAAGAGTGCATGCAAGTGCTGACAATGCTCGTCCTGACTTTTGGAATAAATAAGTATATCGTCGATAAAAACAATTACAAATTTATCCAAGTACGGTTTACAGATTCTATTCATCATGTCCATGAATGCGGCAGGTGCATTCGTTAATCCGAAGGGCATGACTGCAAACTCGTAATGACCATACCTAGTTCTGAAAGCAGTTTTAGGTATGTCTTCTTCTTGTACCTTCAATTGATGATATCCGGAGCGTAAATCTATCTTAGAAAAATATCTAGCTCCTTGAAGTTGATCGAATAGATCATCAATCCTAGGTAATGGGTATCGATTCTTAATTGTAACCTTGTTCAGTTCTCTATAATCAATACACATTCTCATGGAACCGTCCTTTTTCTTTACAAACAACACTGGTGCTCCCTACGGGGATGAACTAGGTTGTATGAATCCTTTACTTAGCAATTCATCTAATTGCTTTTTCAATTCTAACATTTCAGTAGGAGCTAACCGATAAGGTGCCTTGGCTATCGGTGTAGTTCCAGGAATTAAATGAATTCTAAATTCTACCTCCCTATCAGGTGGTAATCCAGGTAACTCTTCTGGAAATATATCCGGGTATTTTGAGACTACAGGAATATCCTTAAGTTCCTTACCCTTAGTACTAATGATTACTGAAATCATATACACTATTCCTTGCTTTCATTCATAACTAGCAACTTTCATTACTGAAATGAACTTCATGGGTTTACGTGGTTTATCTCCTGTAATCATGATTATTTCTCCGGTGGGTGCCTGAATTTCTATGGAATTCTGATCACAAAGAATTCGAGCATGGTTGGCTACTAACCAATCCACTCCTAACACAACATCGAATTCGGCTAATTTCATAGGTAATAGGTTTGCAGAGAATTTATGACCTGAAAGTTCTATATTTTCTTTTTGCAAAACCTTATTTATGCTAATTGAATTTCCATCTGCCGTTTCGACTGTAAAAATTTGCCTAAGGTTGGTCAAAGGTAAATTAAGAGCTTGGCAGAATGAAGTATTGATAAAACTTTGGTTTGCACCAGAGTCGAATAATACTTTTGCATACACGTTGTGAACTAGGAACGTACCAACTATCACATCAGGGATTAGCTCGGCTTCCTGAGTAGTCAACTGAAAGGCTCGAACATTCTTCTTGGTAGCTCCGTCAGTTGTCTTGGCTTTATTGTCTGCTGGTTTGACCAATTTAGGACATTCTGTTTTGAAATGCCCAGTTTCTCCACAGTTAAAGCATATTCTTGTTTTCTTTCTGCAGTCTTCTTCAAGATGTCCTACAGCTTTGCAAAAGTTGCAGGTTACATTGCATCTTCCATAATGTTTCTTTTTGCAATTCCTGCAGAACGGTGGAGTTGAAGATTTCCCTGTTCCTCTTCTCTTGAAGCTGCTATTATTACCCGTACGAAATCCTTGGGTAATTTTCTAAGCCAGTTCCTTTTTCCTGTTTTCATCTCTTGTGCGTACCAGTTCGTCAGTTAGGGTGTTGGCTAATTCTACCGCATCGTCAATAGTGCGAGGTCTCGCAGCTTTAAAGATATTACGGATTTCACTAATTAATCCCCAAATATAACGAGATGTGAGCACTGGTTCTGGCGAAGCCAGCGTTGGTACTACTCTCGCATATTCGAAGAATGTCGAAGTATACCCTCGACAGTCTACACCCATCATCCGATGGTTCAGGAACTTATTCGCCATTTGTTACTTTTCATACTCGGGACAGAATTTTCTTTCCATCAAACTTTTAAATTCTTCCCGGTTCATGGCATAGGCCACGTTTCTTCCTTTGGCTTGAAGTACTGTGTTCCACCATTCTAGTGCCCCTTCTTTAAACAAATGCGATGTATACATCACTTTGTCTTCCTCAGCACATTTACTTATTGCAATTACTGCCTCGGTTTTCTCTAACCAACGCAGTGCTGCAGTCGCCCCTTCATTACCTGCGAACTCAGCAGGTTTACAGGCAAGAAATTCTTTGTAAGTGCAACCAGGTGTTGCAGCTTTCATTTTCTTAGGGAGCGGAGCTTGCAATTCATCATTGTTGTTATTAATATGGTTACCGCCTCCGTTTATACTATTACTAAAATTGTCGCCTTGTGTACGTTTACTAGGAATGATTGATTGAGGTTTAACAGGTTTCTGGGCAGCAGCAAGGATTGCTGGAATAGCATTGGCTATCCCTTGAGCAACGATATCCTCGATATCTTGCCTATTTAACAATTGCTCTTCCTGATTTTGCTCGGATTGATTTACTTCATTTACTGGTTCATTACCAACGTTTGCCATCAGATAATTAATTTATATATAAATAATTAGTATAAATTAAGAAACAACCAAATATAACAATTAATCGCACATAATCACGCAAACAAATATATAATCAAAATTGTCAATTTTCTAAATTTTCATTTGTTTATATATTATAATATGCTTCCGTACACACTTTTATCTTACAACCGTTTTATTGTTTATTTTACACATACTGATTTTTATTACTATTATTATTATACAAACACAGATTCACAACCCACTTCTTCCTCATCAACTTGTATTTTAAAAGCAATGTTCCCTCTCATCATATTTCCATGAGATTTGTCCTCCTATCTCTCGAATCCTATTCCCAGCATCCATTAGCTCTTCGCCAAAATGGCGGAGTTCAGCCATATTTTCATTACTCATAGGTGGATTTGGTATAGGTTCTGGATCGAACTGAGAGAAAAACGTATAAGGGTTATTAAGTAGGTTTTGAAACTGCCAATCATTGGTCCACCACTCGTCCATTCCTAGAGGTTGGGTGTGAATTATAGGTTCTGGGATTGCTGGTTCCAAGTTCATTGGAAGTTGGGTTTCAATAGGATGAGTAAAAACATTTTCATTGACAGGTTTAATAGTATCACAGCTTGCCAATATAAAATCTAGCTCCTCCTGCAATGTCATTTCCTGGGTTTGCTTGGAGCTTTCTCCAATTTCTTGCTTAGTATTTTCCCAAATTTCCATCCCTGCTTGCCTTGAATCTTCCTCAATCTCTATCCCTTTTCCTATATCTATGGGATTCTCTATTTTGGGAACTCCCCTAGTTGCGGGTTTCCTTCGGCGTACACGTCTCCAACCTACCAATCTTCTTCTTTTCTTAGGTTTGGCTTTCTCCAAAGGTGGAGCGTTGAATTCCATAGGTTCTTCTATATCGGGTATATAACTAGTAAAATCTTTGGAAACTTCTATGTTTACAGGGTAGAGGTTGAGATTCTCTAGGGCTCCAGATAACTCATTCATGCTGTTTAGCATATATGTAAAATAATAAGTTAAAATTTTATAATAAAATTTCACAGATAACCATTCAAATATTATTGTATACCATGTGACTTTAATTTAATACAAAGGATAACTGACAATTAAACATACTAGGTTTTATTGTAACTTTATTTATTTACTGGGTAAAGTTTCTGGCTTGTAAGTGATAAGGGTGCTAATACTGGGTCATGGTATTTTAAAGATTTGCATTTACTGCTACAGTGGCTAGCATATAAAAATCTGCCCATTTTTCATCTAACTTGTCTTCCCATGGTGGGTTATTGCCTAGTTTCTGGATTTCCTGATTAACTTTCATTTCTTTTGATTGAGATTTCTTTATTTTCTCCTGACTTTTCCTAATAATCAAACTTCTTTTATTAGGAGAAAGTGGTTCCTCATAATGGGCTTTACGAACAAATATTCCCTCCTCAGTATCTACTGGGTATCTTGAGGATTGGGATGAACTTCCCTTCTCTTTTGGCAAACTATCTAATTTAAGATAGATGTTTGAAAGCTTTTGCTTACCCATACTGTAACTAACAGATAGTCAGTTAATAAAACACAAAATCACAAAAATGGCAATCAGGAAAATTAAGTATTTCTAAATACTTAATTAGCTTAACTCAGTGGCTCTGATACCACCTTTTTCTGTCACGGCCCCCGACCCGGTTTGACCCGTTTCAGGAGCCGCGGGACAGAAAATCCCGTGGTATTTATTTAATTGAGTTAACAGCGGAAGTTTTTTCATCAGGATCTTTTAAAAGCTGAAAAATTTTATTTAATAAATTGGGATAAATCCCATGATAATTTACATTAAGGTGATTTCACTGGGAAATCTTTATTTTACAAAACATGTTTCTTTAGTTTATATTGAGCCACTTCCTTAAGCTTGTAGTGCTTCACGGCACTTTTCCTGGATCACAACAGATCACCTGAAACATGTTTGAAAAAGGTTTTGTCAGCGGGAAATACTGGTGAATCATTCTATTTATTAAAACGACGCGTTTGTTATAATTTACAGTATTAAGAGCGATTACAATGTTTCCAGATATCAACCAACTACCCACGGTATTTGTCACTCGACTCATTTCTATGACTATGGTCATATCACTCATTGGCTACCCCGTTGTCCAATGGTGAAGATTATCAAGTAATGTATACAAAACCCCACATACCGGCTGTAATTTGGTGACTACAAAGACTTAATCCCTGTAATTATAACTTTGAAAACATTTAAGAATTTATAAAGCAATTTGATAAAAAGAGAATGACTCACATTGCAGATTTAACACGGGCAGAGTCTAGTCTACTGATTAACCTTGTTACCTAAATTAATAACATGCACACGAACTAGGTCAGTAACTAATACAGCATTTACGATAACTCACGAGATTAAACCCTCACAACGAATGACAAAGTGCGATACTTAAACATCCATCGAATTCACGACGAATGACAAAGCATAAACCTAATGTGGGCAGCACTTAAACATCCATTGGATAGTTTTAATAGATCGGACATTGAATCGTAGCAGCGATCGAGTTAATACCCGGTATCGTAGCAGTACCCCACTAAAATTGAAAGTAAATTCGACTTTGAAGCAGTCTAACTTCGTTTTCGTAAAGTGATTTTGACACCAGATGAAAGCCCCTGAGACAAGCTATTTATAGCTGAAATTGGAGGTTCACGCGGCCCGTGTAAACCTTGGAACATCTTTACGCGGCCCGCCTGGCCGCTTAGTCTACGAATAGGCTTGATTGGTCACGAGTAGGTTCGACAGATGGCTGATACGTGGCTCGGGGATACTTATCCGGTCAAACTACATGTTGACGCGGCCCGCGTAAGACTATGCTTACTCTTACGCGGCCCGCCTGAACACCATAATTCTTGTTTTCTTGGTTTTTTATGCACAGTATGGTTTCAGGGGTCCGGGTTTTTACTTACGGGTCGTTTTGTGATATTTTTGAGAGTCCTTACAGACAAGGCCTAAGAAGTTTCAAAAATTTTGTCTCTGGTCATCGGTTATGGACCGTAAGAGCTCAGGCTTACGGTCCATAAAGGGTTGCTTACGGACCGCAAGCTTGAGCTCTTACGGTCCGTAAACCTGTCGCTGGCAGCAGAATTGGGCAGCTGCCTGTTCAGCAGGTTGCACCGCCATAAGAAGAAGGTTTTCGAAAACAGGACTTTGCAACTGGTATTGGGCAACATAGGGACACCTGGGAGCATCCCATAACATTAGTAGAGTTACATGGCATCATCCAACTCAATTGGGTTCATTATATCTGAAGAACAAGTTGCAACATTCTCACTTGCTCACTTGGAAAATTATTCAAGACTTCTCTGGAGCTCCTCTGATCAGCAACAAGTCTTCTTAAGATCCCTAATCATACTTAGGACCTTTGTAAGTGTCCTTAACCCTTCCTAATTCAGTTTAGCTTAGTTAATTAGCTAAAAGTCAAACTGTCGTAATTACGGTTTGACTTCGAGATTAATTAAAATTTGTTCAGTCAAATCTCGAATTAAAAGTGCCTATAAATAGGTAATTATGTGGGTAATAAACCCTTAAAAGGGTACTCTCTGATTCCCACTCTAACTAGGTTAATTGTCGGGTCAAACTTGATATTAAAAAGTCAACAGAAAGCTAAAAATCAAATTTATGCATAATTAGCAATGTAGAAGACATACAACCTGTTTTATCATTAATATAACTTGGTAATTAATGTAAGAACATGCCTAAACATGTTCAACCCGACAATTTTCAGTAGAGACCCGGTTCGGAACCGAAAGTCGCATAATTTGACTTTTGTTTTGACTTTCAGTTCTGACCCGTTTAAGCATGTTTTAGAAATGCCTTAGAGCTTAATTTGGACCTTGATATATGTTAGTATAACCCTCTGTGATTATACACCTTGGTTCAATAGTTATCCGATTCATATGCATATTCCCGTTAATTGCTTATATGTTGACTATTATGCCCTTATAACCTTAAAACGTGATTTTTGGAAATGTAAAAGAATAGAAACCTTAGTTACTGATTTATAAACTTGCACCCAAAAGTTGACATCAGTTTGAGGTCTAGATTAAGAGTTATGCTCAATAGCGTAATTAGAAAGCTTTTCATTAATTAAACAGCATAATTAGCATATAGCATATCTAAACCCACTTTTTGACATCAAACTTTTTACCCAATGATGTAATATAATATTTTGGGATTTTTGAAGATTTTTAATTAAATTTAGGCTGAGCATAACATAGGGTTGTAGCTTTAATTCGGTTAATGTCGGTTTTGCAATTTTGGGCTATAAAATGAGTTTTACAAATCTTTTTGAACCCAAACCTTTTGCTACTGATTTTATATGATAAATAAATTATTTTAAAATTTCTGGAATAATCAAAATATCAGCTTTTTATATAGAACCCAGAAATGGCTCCAAATCGCCTTTTTAAGCGTTTTTAACGCATAGTATGCATCAAAACTATTTTAAACATATAAGGTTGGATGCCTACTGATATTTTAAGTAAATTATTATATTGTAACAGTGAGAAAAAGTTTTTAAACTCAGATTCCAGTTTTGACCTTTTCGGCCTAAGTGAAATTACCAAAATGCCCTTTCGATGCATAGTATGGCTGTAATTAATAAATTTCACATATAGGCTATACCCTACTGTTATAACTTATTAAATTAAGTATTTTTACTGATTATATCAGACCCGAAACTCAGATTTATATTTAAACTCTTTTATAACCTTTTAAATGACCAAAATGCCCTTACGGGGCATAATTCGAGTCTAAATTCGTTTCGGGCATAATAGAAGATATCTTACTGATGTCACAACATATTTAAGGCATATTAACTTAGGAAACTTGTATATGGCTCTTATGGTTACCCGTTACGCATCTTGCGCCTTCGGTTCGGTTTATGTAACTAGTTTGCATGAATTGACCGAAACGGGTCAAACCTTATCATTTTGTCTCAAAATCCAGAATGTGTTTAGTTTACCCATATTATACAAGTCTTCCAACTTGTCGGGTCTAAATCACATTCTATTCCGGTCTTCGCTTATTTACGCGTTTGAACCGTATCTTCCTTTAAAACTAACCGGTCTAAGTTTAAACTTAATTAAAGACCCGTTAGAAATCTAATAGGTTATTGTAAACCTTCGTTCCAGAATAGGAGGCCCAGTAAAAGCTACATGCACTTGCTATTTGTGATTATTACTTGCAAAGGTAAATACTTTTAACTTATTTTCCCTATACGGGCTTGGGGTACGGTATATAAAATACCGCTTGGTCGGACATTGCATCTTTAATTGTATGAAGGTTAAATCATTGAAATGTCCTGTTTGAAAATGTTTTGTTTGCTTAAAGCCTTTGGGGGGTTAATGACGATGTCCCGGATATCCTTGGCATCATTTTACGAAATGGCCACGACCTAAGCACGGGGTGTAGGCGTACACCCGTCAGTGCCTAAATAAATAATGTGGTGTGTCTATTGATCTTTAACCCGGCACGAACCGGGCTACTGAACGCATAAGAAACATGTAATTCTTTTGCAAGTATTATATTCAAATAATTATCCCAAGTTATAAAAAGTTTTGTGCCACGTGCATTCAAATCAATTTTATTAAACTTTTCAAAATGAGTCAGTTAATTGTATTTATCAGTGTAAACTGACGTATTTTCCCAAAAAGGTTAAGTGCAGGTACTACTCGAACTAGGCTGGCTTTCTCCTAGCGTCCACAATAAGTATCGCAAGCTTGGATGTCATAAAACTGTTGAACAATGTTTCCTTTTTATTTTGATCCGCCTGTGGATCTATTTCAACTATTTGTGATACTTAATATTACAATTTGTTAAAGTTGAAATGAATCTATTTTTGCTTCCGCTATGCATTTAAATTTGTGTTGTTTGACTATGACGATATCAACTACGTCACGATACTCCCCACCGGGCCCACCGGTAATATGTGGAAATATCGGGGTGTGACAGGTTGGTATCAGAGCCAACACTGAGTGAATTAAACACTAGCCTTTTGTGTTTAATCTCAGTTACACAATTGCACATTCCTCAAATTTTCGAATCTAGACAAAGAACATAGGGCAAATCCTGATTTTGTTTTATTTTTTTTTTCTTTTATATTATTCTTTGTTGTTATCCTTGCTTATGTTGACAGGTCTAAATATGCCACCGAGATTCTTTAGGAGAAAAGGAAAGTCACCTGTAGCAGGCCACGACCAGGAGGTCGGGCCTTCTCAAAGACGAACCTCACCTATCCCTATTAGCACCAGTCCATAGGGAGACTGGAGGGCGCATCTGCAGCCAGCGAGGCGGTCTGTCTCGTTAGCTTCGTCACCGTCTTATCTTCACTCTTTTGGACCCCATTCAGAAAATGAGCCCGAAAACCCACAGCCTTCATTTATTCCTCTCCAGAGGTCCAACTCTCGTCACTCCTTTGATAACCCGTCACATATTTTCCGAAGCCGGTTTAACCCGGCAAACTACCTCGAGGAACCAGTGGGTGTTAACCCATTGGGACCTGAAGATCACTTTTCTGGAGATCACGCCATGGATATGGATGAGGATACCGACCGGTACCCCCACACATCCCATAGAAATTTCTAATGGGTCATCTTTTCATGGATCACCTTACCGTGGTCCAGATAGCTACCAAGCAAGGTTCAACCAGATTGATTGGTATTTCACACCCTCTCACCATTCATCGCCTTACCAGCAGCAGCAGCAACAGGATCCTTCCGGGGATTCACGCTTTGTGGCAGTTACCCCGCCACCACCACCACCTCATCAGCAGCCTCCTGAACCACCAAGGCGAAGGATATCAAACGCACGAATGTCCGTGCGGGGAGGAGTACATATCAGCACGCCTCAACCATCGAGTGACAGCCACTACCCGCCACTCCAAGAAAACCAGCAAATGGGGGGACCTTCAAACCCCAACCCGGAAGTGAACTCTGCACCTGTCGTGCCACCACCATTGGGCTTTGACAACCCAATTCCTACGTACGCTGGCCCAGCAACGTATAATCCCTTTGAGCAGCCGGCTCACACCAGCTTTAATTATGATGAGGTCGACCCATACCTGGCGGCGTGGAACTACAATGATCTTAACCCAGAAGGGCCCTACGGAGCTCCTTGGGGAGTTGGATACCCAGCTTATGGATACCAACAACAACCGCCTCTTCGACCCCCATATCAGTCGCAGCCGCAGCCGCAGGTACCACGGTATTCCCCGCCAGAACGGGAGGAAATTCTCCAAAGACTGGACCAAGTTGAGCAGGAGGTTCACAGAGATCGCAGGGAACGACAAGGTTTCTTCAAGGGATTGGCAAGTTTAATAAAAGGAAAAAGGAAAAAGGACCATTGAATCCTTTAATTGTTGGTTGTATTTCCTTATTTTCAGTTGAGCCCCTGCATGGGCCTGTTTTTCTGTTTTAACCCCTGCGTGGGTATGTATTGTTTGTTAAGCCCCTGCGAGGGCACGTATTTCCGTTGACCCCTGCATGGGTATGTTGTGTTATTTATCCCCTGCATGGGCATGTTATTTCATTTGGAAGTCCCGTTCAGGGCAGACTCGTATTTTAAATTCATGTGATGAAATGGTTAAATTCAAATTTTATTTTAGTTATATGCATGAACAAAAATATGAAATAAATAATAACAATATTTTATAAGATCTATCATTATATTTAAAATGATAAAATCTAAAGGGACAAGACCTAGCCTTTGTGTCATTTTAAGACAACGCCAAGACGGTAGTTCCCCAATTAGATTCGGATCCTTATCAACATCTCAATTTAGGATTGTTCTGCGTTAAATGTTAAATAAGATTCTTAAAAGGTAAAACCTAGCTTGCATGTCATTATAAGATCTGGCCAATATGGTAAAACCTGTTTTAAAAGATTCAAATCTCTGTTAACATCTGCAAACATGTTAACATTCTTGGCTAATGTGATCCGCAAAATCACACATGTCACCCTTATGTTGAATTATCCCAATTCTTTATTATTATTTAAACATCCGATTGTGATGTAATGCCTACGGGCTATAATTATTGTCATATAAGACAAAAGACAGTCGTAGCTTATAAACTCCCTGTCAAGAAAGGTAATGAACACTGATTCAAACCTTAATAACTAGATCCTATAAGATCTTGACCTAAAATTTAGAATTGTCCATGTGACTAGGCCTGTTGTGCCATCATTATATTTTATTCTAGAACTAAGGGTTACTAATGAAAAGTCCCAAATGAAATTACTTAGCAAATTAACCAATATGGTTCTTTAATTACCATGGTTAATAAATTATCAAGATGACAAATCTATTATAATTCCCTAAAAGAAACATTGTCATCATCTTATGTAGCAATCCAAATACATGGCCGAGTCTGAAGAGGTCAACAGCCGGCCAAAGGAGAATCATGACGCCACCAGGATCAATGTAACTGGTGCAGAACTCCAAGCATTAATTGACAATGCTGTCACTAAAGCCATAGATAGGCAATATAGTGAATCGAGTAGTACTCAAAGCAGGACCCAATCAGCACCCCATTCTAAGCCAAAAACTCACTCTGAGGCTCACAACAAGCCACCCTTTAAGAAAGAAGAGCCAAAGAAAGATGATGATCGACATTCCTCAAACCAAAACAGTGTTCCATCCAAGAGAATAGTATTTGATGATAAACCACGTACCAAGTCCTGTACTTATAAATACTTTGTTTCTTGTAAACCCCGGGACTTTACTGGTGAAAAAGGGGCAGTTGATTGCATGACATGGTTGGATGAGATGGACACTGTGGTAGATATCAGTGGGTGCGCGCTGATAAGGATGTAGTAAAGTTTGTATCTCAATCGTTCAAATGTGAGGCCTTAGCCTGGTGGAGATCGTTGATTCAAGCTACTGGTAAGATTCCACTGTACAATATGACATGGGAACAATTTGTTACCCTCATCAAGGAGAACTACTGTCCTCAGCATGAGGTTGAAAAGATTGAGTCGGATTTTCTATCATTGGTGATGAAAAATCTGGATTGCCAAGCTTACCTTACGAGCTTTAATACAATGTCAAGGTTGGTTCCTTATCTTGTGACCCCGGAACCCAAAAGAATAGCTCGTTTCATTGGGGGTTTAGCCCCAGAGATTAAGGCAAGTGTAAGAGCCTCTCGGCCAGCTACATTCAGGTCTGCAGCTGATATATCCTTGTCCCTCACACTGGATGCGGTCAGGCAGAGATCGCTGAGGAACACGGATGCCGAGAAAAGGAAGCGTGACGATGACAATTCACGACGGTCAGACAAGAAGCACAGGGGAAACAATGACCACAAGAAGGGGTCTGGATCTAAGAAGGATGGGCATCAATCTAGAGATAAGCCCAAGTGTAAGGTCTGTAACAAGCACCATTTTGGGAAGTGTAGATATGACTCAAAATCCCAATCTCAGCCAAGGCCATGTGGGATTTGCAAATATTCAGAACATAAGACCCTAGAGTGCAAGAAGCTGAAGGACGCAACGTGCTACAGTTGCAACGAAAAGGGCACATTAAGACAAATTGCCCAAAATCTGCAAAGAAAGCCGAGGAAGGGAAGAAGACCAATGCCAGGGTCTTTCAGATGAATACACAGGAGGCTATCCAAAACGACAATGTGATCACAGGTACCTTTCTCGTAAATGATGTTTATGCTAGAGTGTTGTTTGATTCTGGAGCGGATAAGTCTTTTGTGGATAACAAGTTTTGTGAGTTGTTGAAATTGCCTGTAAAAGCCTTAAGTGTGAAGTATGAGGTGGAATTAGCTGATGGAACCATAGAAACCGCCTCAACTGTGTTAGATGGATGTGTTATATCCATTAGGAATCACTCTTTTCCTTTGTCCTTACTTCCCTTTAAGCTAGTCGGTTTTGATATAGTAATAGGTATGGATTGGTTATCGCATAACCAAGCCCAGATTGTGTGCAACAAGAAGCAAGTAGTAGTCAAGACCCCGTCTGGTGAGCCACTTACCATTCAGGGGGATACCCAGTATGGACTACCTGAGCAAGTGTCTATGCTCAAGGCATCTAGATGCTTGAAGAAGGGTTGTGTCATTTATATGGCACAAGTAACCATTGATGAGCAGAAGCCCAAAATTGAAGATATCCCAGTCATTTCTGAATACCCTGAAGTTTTCCCTGAAGAACTACCTGGTTTACCACCAGATAGGCAAGTGGAATTCAGAATTGACATCATCCCTGGAGCAGCACCTGTCGCGAGAGCGCCTTATAGGTTGGCACCAACAGAGATGAAGGATTTGAGGACACAACTAGATGAGTTGCTAGCCAAAGGTTTCATTAGACCTAGTTCGTCTCCTTGGGGAGCGCCAATTCTATTTGTCAAGAAGAAGGATGGATCGATGCGTCTGTGCATCGATTACCGTGAGCTTAATAAGGTCACTATCAAGAATAGGTATCCCTTGCCCTGGATCGACGATCTGTTCGATCAATTACAAGGGGCAAGATACTTCTCTAAGATCGATTTGAGGTCAGGCTATCATCAATTGAAGGTTAAAGATGAAGATGTACACAAGACTGCATTTAGGACTCGTTATGGTCATTACGAGTTCCTAGTGATGCCTTTTGGGCTCACTAATGCACCTGCCGCATTCATGGATCTCATGAATCGCGTCTGCAAGCCCTACTTGGATAAATTTGTCATCGTCTTCATTGACGACATCCTCATCTACTCGAAGAACCAAGCTGACCACGAGAAACACCTTCGCTGTATTCTTAAACTTCTACATCATGAGAAACTCTACGCCAAATTTTCGAAGTGTGAATTTTGGCTTCGAGAAGTCCAATTCCTTGGACATGTGGTTAGTGAGCGTGGTATCCAAGTGGATCCCGCTAAGGTGGAAGCAGTTATGAACTGGCAAGAGCCGAAGACGCCCACTGAGATTCGCAGCTTTCTAGGGCTAGCAGGATACTACAGGAGATTTATTGAAAACTTCTCAAGAATTGCGGCACCCCTGACTTTACTCACCCGCAAGAATAGTAAGTTTGACTGGGGGCCTAAGCAGCAAGAATCTTTCGATATTTTGAAGCAGAAGTTGAGCAACGCTCCTGTGTTGACGTTGCCTGATGGAATTGATGAATTTGTAGTATATTGTGATGCATCACACACCAGAATGGGCTGTGTGCTTATGCAGAAAGGAAAGGTCATTGCCTATGCTTAACGACAGTTAAAGGTGCACGAGAAGAATTACACCACCCATGACTTGGAACTGGGTGTCGTTGTATTTGCACTAAAACTGTGGAGACATTACTTATATGGAACCAAGTGTGTGATCTATTCAGATCACAAGAGCCTTCAACACTTGTTTAATCAGAAGGATTTAAACATGAGGCAGCGACGGTGGATGGAAACCCTAAATGACTATGATTGTGAAATCCGATACCATCCAGGCAAGGCGAATGTAGTCGCCGATGCCTTAAGTCGAAAGGAAAGAGTGAAGCCTATAAGAATCAATGCCAAGAGCATTGAGATAAAGAATAGTTTGAATGAAAGGTTGTTAGCTGCACAGAAGGAAGCTGTGTTGGAAGCTAACTATCCTGATGAAAAACTAGGAGTAACTAAAGAACAGTTATCCTATGGTAAGGACGGAATCCTAAGGTTAAATGGATGAATATGGGTTCCAGTTTATGGAGGACTTCGGGATGTCATCCTCCAGGAAGCCCATAGTTCTAAATATTCCGTTCATCCTGGAGCTGATAAAATGTACCAGGATCTGAAGGCAAATTATTGGTGGATAGGCTTGAAGAAGTCTATAGCTGCCTACGTAGCTAAATGTTTGACGTGTGCACAAGTCAAAGCTGAACATCAGAAGCCGTCAGGTTTGCTACAATAGCCTGAAATTCCCACTTGGAAATGGGAAATGGTGACAATGGATTTCATCACCAAATTGCCAAAGACAAAGAAAGGAAATGATACTATATGGGTGATAGTAGATAGACTGACTAAGTCAGCACATTTCCTACCCATTAAGGAAACTTATAGTTCTGACATGTTAGGCTAATTGTATGTTGATAAGATTGTATCTCTGCATGGAGTACCAGTGGCTATTATCTCTGACAGAGATACCAGATATACGTCACACTTTTGGAAAAGTTTCCAACAGTCTTTGGGCACGCGCTTAAATTTCAGTACGGCTTACCATCCTCAGACGGACGGGCAGAGTGAACGTACCATCCAAACTTTGGAAGACATGCTACGTGCATGTGTAATTGATCTAGGTGGTAGTTGGGATAAGCACCTGCCATTGACCGAGTTCTCCTATAACAATAGCTACCATACAAGCATTAGGGCTGCGCCTTTTGAGGCATTATATGGTAGAAAGTGTAGAACGTCTGTTTGTTGGGCAGAAGTAGGAGAAGCTCAATTGTCAGGACCTGATATAGTTCTTGAAACGACGGACAAGATTGTCCAGATTCGTGACCGCCTGAAAGCTGCCAGGGATAGGCAGAAAAGTTATGCTGACGAAAGGCGAAAACCTTTAAAGTTCGAGGTTGGTGATAGAGTTTTGCTAAAAGTATCACCCTGGAAGGGAGTGATGCGATTTGGTAAGAAAGGTAAACTAAGCCCAAGGTATATAGGACCGTTCGAGATCATCGAATGTGTGGGATCAGTGGCTTATAAGTTAAACTTACCTGAAGAGCTCAGTGGTATTCACAATGTATTCCACATCTACAATCTGAAGAAATGTTTGGCTGATGAATCGCTAGTCATACCACATACGGATGTGCACATAGATGAGAGCTTGAAATTTGTGGAAAAACCTTTATCGATTGAGGATCGACAGGTTAAGAAGCTTCGGAGGAAGCATGTGCCTATTGTGAAGGTTAAATGGGATGCCCGTAGAGGTCCCGAATATACGTGGGAGTTAGAATCCACCATGAAAGAAAAGTACCCTCAATTGTTTCAATAAATCTCGAGGTCGAGATTTCTTTTAAGGGGGTGAGGATGTAACACCTCGTAAAATCATACTCAATAAAATAAAGACACGTGTCATGTAACATAAACGTGTTATAAAAACGGATCCAGATAAAGATGTACGGTAGGATTTAAAAGAGTCGACATGTTAATTTATACCTCTGAGCGACCTATTAATAAATCCCTAACCATAATATATTTAATCAACATCTAAATTATGCAAATAAATCTGGTTATCCTAAATAACAAATTGATTATAACTCAAGACTTGGATCCAATGTGAGTTCTCGAAAATGTTGGCACTTGAGGCATTCAACACAAAGCACCAAAATGTGTAAGAGCATGCAAGGTCTGAGCACTTGGCCCCTCTACTGAAAAGAAAGCATAAAAATTCGGATTTAAGTTGCATGGACAAGGCCTAAGAAGTTGCAAAAATTTTGTCTCTGGTCATCGGTTACGGACCGTAAGAGCTCAGGCTTACGGTTCGTAAAGGGTTACTGACGGACCGCAAGCTTGAGCTCTTACGGTCCGTAAAGCTGTCGCTAGCAGCAGAATTGGACAGCTGCCTGTTCAGCAGGTTGCACCGCCATAAGAAGATGGTTTTCGAAAACAGGGACTTTGCAACTGGTATTGGGCAACATAGGGACACCTGGGAGCATCCCATAACATTAGTAGAGTTACATGGCATCATCCAACTCAATTGGGTTCACTATATAAGAAGAACAAGTTGCAACATTCTCACTTGCTCACTTGGAAAATTATTCAAGACTTCTCTGGAGCTCCTCTGATCAGCAACAAGTCTTCTTAAGATCCCTAATCATACTTAGGACCTTTGTAAGTGTCCTTAACCCTTCCTAATTCAGTTTAGCTTAGTTAATTAGCTAAAAGTCAAACCGTCGTAATTAAGGTTTGACTTTGAGATTAATTAAAATTTGTTCAGTCAAATCTCGAATTAAAAGTGCCTATAAATAGGTAATTATGTGGGTAATAAACCCTTAAAAGGGTACTCTCTGATTCCCACTCTAATTAGGTCAATTGTCGGGTCAAACTTGATATTAAAAAGTCAACAGAAAGCTAAAAATCAAATTTATGCATAATTAGCAATGTAGAAGACATACAACCTATTTTATCATTAATATAACTTGGTAATTAATGTAAGAACATGCCTAAACATGTTCAACCCGACAATTTTCAGTAGAGACCCAGTTCGGAACCGAAAGTCGCATAATTTGACTTTCAGTTCTGACCCGTTTAAGCATGTTTTAGAAATGCCTTAGAGCTTAATTTAGACCTGGATATATGTTAGTATAACCCTCTGTGATTATACACCTTGGTTCAATAGTTATCCGATTCATATGCATATTCCCGTTAATTGCTTATATGTTGACTATTATGCCCTTATAACCTTAAAACGTGATTTTTGAAAATGTAAAAGAATAGAAACCTTAGTTACTGATTTATAAACTTGCACCCAAAAGTTGACATCAGTTTGAGGTCTAGATTAAGAGTTATGCTCAATAGCGTAATTAGAAAGCTTTTCGTTAATTAAACGGCATAATTAGCATATAGCCTATCTAAACCTACTTTTTGACATCAAACTTTTTACCCACTGATGTAATATAATATTTTGGGATTTTTGAAGATTTTTAATTAATTTTAGGCTGAGCATAACATAGGGTTGTAGCTTTAATTCGGTTAATGCCGGTTTTGCCCTTTTGGGCTATAAAATGAGTTTTACAAATCTTTTTGACCCCAAACCTTTTGCTACTGATTTTATATGATAAATAAATTATTTTAAACTTTCTGGAATAATCAAAATATCAGATTTCTATATAGAACCCGGAAATGGCTCCAAATCGCCTTTTTAAGCGTTTTTAACGCATAGTATGCATCAAAACTATTTTAAACATATAAGGTTGGATGCCTACTGATATTTTAAGTAAATTATTATATTGTAACAGTGAGCAAAAGTTTTTAAACTCAGATTCCAGTTTTGACCTTTTCGGCCTAAGTGAAATTACCAAAATGCCCTTTCGATGCATAGTATGGCTGTAATTAATAAATTTCACATATAGGCTATACCCTACTGTTATAACTTATTAAATTAAGTATTTTTACTGATTATATCAGACCCGAAACTCAGATTTATATTTAAACTCTTTTATAACCTTTTAAATGACCAAAATGCCCTTACGGGGCATAATTCGAGTCTAAATTCGTTTCGGGCATAATAGAAGATATCTTACTGATGTCACAACATATTTAAGGCATATTAACTTAGGAAACTTGTATATGGCTCTTATGGTTACCCGTTACGCATCGTGCGCCTTCGGTTCGGTTTATGTAACTAGTTTGCATGAATTGACCGAAACGGGTCAAACCTTATCATTTTGTCTCAAAATCCAGAATGTGTTTAGTTTACCCATATTATACAAGTCTTCCAACTTGTCGGGTCTAAATCACATTCTATTCCGGTCTTCGCTTATTTACGCGTTTGAACCGTATCTTCCCTTAAAACTAACCGGTCTAAGTTTAAACTTAATTAAAGACCCGTTAGAAATCTAATAGGTTATTGTAAACCTTCATTCCAGAATAGGAGGCCCAGTAAAAGCTACGTGCACTTGCTATTTGTGATTATTACTTGCAAAGGTAAATACTTTTAACTTATTTTCCCTATACGGGCTTGGGGTACGGTATATAAAATACCGCTTGGTCGGACATTGCATCTTTAATTGTATGAAGGTTAAATCATTGAAATGTCCTGTTTGAAAATATTTTGTTTGCTTAAAGCCTTTGGGGGGTTAATGACCATGTCCCGGATATCCTTGGCATCATTTTACGAAATGGCAACGACCTAAGCACGGGGTGTAGGCGTACACCCGTCAGTGCCTAAATAAATAATGTGGTGTGTCTATTGATCTTTAACCCGGCACGAACCGGGCTACTGAACGCATAAGAAACATGTAATTCTTTTACAAGTATTATATTCAAATAATTATCCCAAGTTATAAAAAGTTTTGTGCCACGTGCATTCAAATCAATTTTATTAAACTTTTCAAAATGAGTCAGTTAATTGTATTTACCAGTGTAAACTGACGTATTTTCCCAAAAAGGTTAAGTGCAGGTACTACTCGAACTAGGCTGGCTTTCTCCTAGCGTCCACAATAAGTCTCGCAAGCTTGGATGTCATAAAACTGTTGAACAATGTTTCCTTTTTATTTTGATCCGCCTGTGGATCTGTTTCAACTATTTGTGATACTTAATATTACAATTTGTTAAAGTTGAAATGAATCTATTTTTGCTTCCGCTGTGCATTTAAATTTGTGTTGTTTGACTATGACGATATCAACTACGTCACGATACTCCCCACCGGGCCCACCGGTAATACGTGGAAATATCGGGGTGTGACAACTAGTTGTGTTTGGATTTATTGAGATTGTGGTACAATCTTAAATCCTACACCGTGATACAAAAAACAAATGAAATATGGTTCAAACGTTTGGTTTAGAAACGATTTTTGAAATCGTTAATTTTTCTAACTTTTGTGTTAGATCGGGTTTATAAGTGTAAACCATATGTTTTTTTGTAAACGTTAAAATTCTCTAACGTATGCGTTAGACCGGCTTTATTTTTATAAACAATAAGTTTTTTTGTAAACGTTTCATGTTCTAACATGTTTGTTAGAAATGATCATATTATTTATCTAATATGGTTCAAAAAATGAATGTTAAAAATAGGTTTATTTTATATAAACTAATAAGCCTTATAATGATTTTTGTAATCATTTATTTCTACACGTGCATGTTAGAATTGGGTTATTTATACAAACTGATAAGTTTTTAAGCTTTATAACAATTTTGTAATTGTTTACTTCTAACAAAAGTGTTAGAAACGGTTTATAAAATAATTAAATTTGAAAATGATTTTTGTAATCATTTGTATTCTAACATGTGTGTTAGAAACGTTCATGGAAAGTGTTAGTTTGGAAGCAATTTTTTAATAGTTTATTTTCTAATGTGTGTATTGGAAATGACTTATTTATTTGAACAATATATGTGTTTATAGCAAGTCGAAGTAACATTTTGTGGAAATGTTAATATTTCTAACGTGTGCGTTAGAATTTCTTTCATTTTAACATGATTGTTAAAAATGATTAAATACAAATGCTTTGAAATGTTTTATGTAAACATTTTATATAAGTAATTTGTTGTAGCATTGATTTTAATAAATATAAACACTTATATTATGCTTTGTATGGTTTAGAAATAAGAGGTCATACATTGAAGTTGATGTTTGATTGGTTTCAAGAAATTAAATCACCATAAAGTGATGGTGTGGTATTTATATGAACTTATTGAAATTAAAATCATTTACTAGACTCTTCATATGGAAGATAAACTCTTAAGTAGAGTTTTATGTCAATTTATTAGTTTTTATTAGAGTTTATGTCTCTAATAAAAACTCTAATTAAGTGAGACATTGTTAAAAAGAATATGGTTTTAAACGGATAGTACATGAAAATACTTGGACATAAACAACTTGAGAGTTGTTACATTGACTAAAAGTCAAAGACATAACATCAAATGTATAACCACATCTTGAGTGAGTAATGAAAGAACGTAGTGAGTATATTGAGATGAAATACACTAACGACATTCATGTCGACATACTTCATTAGAAGTCATTGGAAAATTCACAAGTGTGAATTCTAACATATGAAAGTAAAAGTACTATATGTTATTGTATATCTTTAATAAATCTTGCGAGATTTATAAGTAGATGCGTCTACCACTTGATTATTGTTAGATCTATATGGAGATTTTACCTTCATTTGGGAGAGCATCCTAAATATACATATCTCCTAATGAATAACAATAGATGTGTGCAAATCACTTATGGCAAAATTATGAATGTCATGTTGTTGAGTGTCGATCTAGTTGACTCTATCTCACACATAACAGTGATTGTAGACGAGAAACATTCATCTTGTTGGTGATGAATGTGATCACCAAGTGACTTGGATTTAGACTTATATTTAAGTCCTTATAAGTCAATGGTAAAGCATTGGAGATCAAAGGTAAACAAGTTATGTTCCTTAATTGAATGATAAAAATTAGCTATGTGCTATATACAATAATTTGTGAGACCTTCCTAAATATTGATGTTTTAGGATTATGAATAAGTCTCATTATTTTGTCTTAACAAGGGATGAATGTTGCAAAGTGATATTATGATATCCTTAGGGCTGTGAAGAATCAGAATGATGCATCTTCTGTTCACATGATAAAGTATTGTAGTCTAAAGCATGCTAGACTAGTACTTGGTTAATTATGGGTCTTAACGGAGACTAATTAACTCTAAACATTCCAATGTATATGAACACAAAAAGAATTTGTGTATAGACAAAGTTGAGGGAGGATTTTCATTCATTATAAGGAAAAGACATGTAAAATTTTAAGAGTTTGTTCGAAAAGCTAATGAGGAGAACTCATTGTCTAAGCTTATTCTAGATGTTAAATTAGAATTATTCTAAGTTGGTGACAAACTTATGACAATGGCATGTGTTACTTTGGTCAGCTCGAAAGCTTATGTAAGCTAATGCAATAGGAGTTGAATTCGCTGATACAATGAGGTTGATCTTGTTCAATCATATGTGTATAAATGTTGTCATAAGTGATGTTTCGGAAATGTTGATCAAATGGCAAGAAATGTGGAGGAGGATCCATTTAAGAAACAACCCTATAAGGGTATGTAGAAATGGTTCTCATTAAATGTGGGGGTGTCTTGCATTTGTTTTTGGCAATAAGGAATTTGTAATCGAATCTAACATTGCAAATAGACGACTAAGTGGAGGACACAAATGTCGAAGTGCATAATGGAGATGTGTTTGCCTTAAATGATAAATATATTATTTTGAAGAAAAATATTATAACCAGATTCAGGTGGCCACTGAGGTTATAGTCTTAGAAGTTGACAATAGGCAATGTTAACTTTCGAGTTACGAACACGTCATGACAATTGATCTCAACTGCAAAGTTATCTTTAGCGACTTGTCAAAGATAATGTTATGGATCCAACAACCTGAGGGTTTATTAGAGATCAAGTTGTGGAATGAGACTAAAGCCCATGGAAAAATGATGTGTGAAGGAAACCTACCTTAGTTGACTGGAGATCCCAAGATCTAAGTTCAATAGGACAACGAATTCATATGCCTAAGGGTGGTCATTGTGGGGGCATAGCTGATATGCATAAGCTAGTATATATGGTCATATATATCCCCTAAACGATAAAAGGGTGTTTAAATACGTCCTAGTTCATTCCTATGAAATTCAGTGACAAATTGTGAGGCTAAGCATATTATGTGGTAAATGATTTTGCATAATCATGGTAACCACGATGCTTTTAATGATTTAAGGAGAATCACCTATGTTAGAGAGAAGTGAGGTCGCTTCGAATGGAATTGGGGGCACAATTCCTAGAGCTCTCGCAGGACCGGGGAAGTGTTCCACGACCATTATTGGACACGACTATGAGGGGATTGTCACGGCCCCCGCCCCCGGTGTTACCCGGTCCAGGAGCCGCGGGACAGAAAACCCGTGGTATTTATTAATTGAGTTGACAGCGGAAGATTTTACAGGATCTTTTTAAAACTTGAAATGCCCGATTATTTTATTTCATAATTCAGGATAAACCCCGTAATTTACAATAGAGAAATTTCACAAGTAAATTCCCTGATTTACAAAACATGTTTATTTGTTTAACTGAGCCACTACTTCAAGCTTTGTTAGTGCTCCGTAGCACTTTTCCTTGGTTCACAGTAGTCACCTGAAACATGTTTTGAAAATATTTTATCAGCGGGGAAATACTGGCGAGTCACTCAAATTTAATAAAATGACACATAGTTATAAATTACAGCATAAGAGCGATTACAATGGCTTATATCTTATTTTTATCTGGCGCCGTGTCACCTCCTAGTGATGATGGTCATACCACTATTGGGTCCTTTCACCCAAGTAGTGATGATTATTACTGTTAGGATTTATTAGCCTAACCGTGAGAAATTAGTAATGTGCACAATACCCCACTAGCCAGTGATTCAAGATAACCACGACTTAATCCCTGTAATTATAACTTTGGAAAATAATTTGGAGTATTGTAAAATACTTTGATAAAAGAGAATGACTCACATTGCAGATTTAAACGGGCAGAGTTTAGCCTACTGATAAGCCTGATAACCTAGTTTAAATAACAATGCACACGAACTAGGTCAGTAACTAATACAGCATTTACGATAACTCACGAGATTAAAACCCTCACAACGAATGACAAAGTGCAATACTTAAACATCCATCAAATTCACGACAAATGACAAAGTATAGCCCTATTGTGGGCAGCACTTAAACATCCATCGGATAGTTTCAATTGATCAGACATTGAATCGTAGTAGCGATCGAGTTATTACCATGTTGTCGCGGCAGCGTTTCGTGCTGTGTGTGTGTGTTTTGGTAGTAAACAGACGATATCTCGGTGTAGAAAACGAATTTTAACGTCGAACCAACGCCAAACTTCAAGTGCCAAACCCCTGAATTTATACTGGAAAAATGGCGCGCCCGCATGTCACGAGAAGCTCTCGCGTGGTGCGAGATGTCACTTTTAGCATAGGGTAGCCACGTCTGTTACTAGCTTAGCTGAGTTGACCGTTCGTTAAAATTCGATTTCCATGTAAAACTGTAAGGATATTACCGACTAGGGAATACCCCCCCTGAGTTTTAGGGTCCCTGATCCTGATTCCGATTGTTCTGAAAATTTTAGGGGTCATGCAGTATCACTTGGGGGTCTCAATTAGGGTTTCCTGTTGGGTAAAATAAGATAAGAAATGGTAATTTTAATGAGAGTTGTTACAGGGATGACCCGGCTAAGGAGAGTATTGTGTGAAGTGTATTGTCGTCTACGAAAATGGGGGCTTGTTCAAGGACATCGCGTCTACAAACCTCTAGGAGGCTAAGTATGCTTCACAACGGAAAGTTCAAAGGGAACACCTACTTATCCGGCAATACGCAACTGTCGAGGTTGCATTGGAAATTTTATGTGTTTTGATCAATCTCCATTCATGTGGGGGATTGTTGGAAATTTTTTAAAATGTAATGAATGGAAATTTAGTGAGATTATTAATATTAAATTCTACATATAGTGACAAACTCTTGAGTAGAGTTATTTATGTCACTTGTTTAATTTTCTATTAGTATAATAAACTTTTCATGTGGTGTATTGATGTCTTTTATGACAATTGATTAGAGATTTTATGGCAAAATTAAGTCTCTAATTATGTTGGACTTTTCACCACCCATGAATCTTGCCTATTTAGTAGGCTATGTGCCTCTTTTGATGGGGCTAGATACAAGAAAGAGAGATGTATGCATGAAGAGAACTTGGAGAAGAAGTACTTGATGACCCATATGTTGGGAACATATAGAGATAAGTTTCTCTACACGATTCAACTACATTTCTATTCTTAGTTTCCAAAAGTTCTAACACTATGATTTTACCCGGTGTAACCTCGGGCGCGTGGCCTTCTCCGGCAGTACAGACTGCTTCGGCTGTTGTACCCTGGGAGACAGACGCGTCGTCTTTAGTAGAGGCGTGAAATCTATTTTAATGGAAGCGTGTTGAACACGTGCCTCAGCCACAACCGTCAACATTTGTTTGTTCTTTTTGTAGGAAATTAATGTACAAGAAGCCGTGGTTCAAGACCTCGTTGAAGCATACACAAAGGTTTGAAAACACAACAGACTATACAAGAAGACGCGGTTAAAGCTCTTGTTGAAGACCATAGTTTGAATCAATTTAAATACATATGTTGTATTATACGTTATATTCGTAAGGATTTATACACGGTACATGTACTATAATTTCCCAAATATGTAAAGAAGATATCTTTACTATTTTTTATATTTATTTATATAAGTTTTATTATTATCGTGACCCATGTCCTACATTTATTTCTAGAATATGAGCAACTAGCTGGTCTCTCACTCAAACAGTCAAGACACATGGGAGAGTTCTATACATAATAATTTACCATCCATTTATTTTGCAATCTATAGAATATATAAGATTTAAATGAAAAAAACTGCTATAGGCATAAAGATTACTTTCTTCATTCAATTAATTTCTATTTCTATCTCTCTCCTCTCTCACTAAACACATTTAACTGTTATTTTCGTCCCTATGGTTAGTTCACTTTTGACATTTCAGGCCAATTTTCAAAAATGCACCAGTTTCTCCCTAACATATTGGAAACGTGCCACTTCAGTCCAAAAATTAAAACCCAATTAAATCAGACAGGTTAAATGAAGGGTATTATTGTCAATTCATGAAATAAGGTGAAAATAAAAGATATATTAATTGACAATAATACCCTTCATTTAACATGTCTGACTTAACTGGGTTTTAATTTTTAGACTAAAATGGCACGTTTCCAGTATGTCAGAGAGGAAACTGATGCATTTTTAAAAACTGGCCTGAAATAGCAAAAGTGAACAAACTACAGGGACGAAAATGGCAGTTAACTCCAAAAATAATTTCTTTTGACATCTTTTAATACTAGGGTTGGTGGTCCAGCGGCAAAACAAAGCCTTTTAGTACACTTAAAGTGTGAGATAAGGAAAGTCAAGGTTGATCTAAAACGCAATACCCAAAAAAAGAAAAAAAAAAACATTCACACCATACATCCGAATGAGAAAACATTTACATGACCTATAACACTTGAAATAAACAATATTTTCAAGATTACAATTAAAATCACCTTCAAGAATAAAATATGTACGCACATGTGTATGAAATGGAATACACAAGTAACAACTCATTACAAGTATAAGCATGCCTGTATGTGTGTGTGGAGTTGAAGGATTTGATCGATGCCAGAAGAAATCCATGTTTATACTACTTTATTGGAATTATTTTGATTGAAAATTTTAAAAGAAAGTTTTAAAATTTAAACTTAAAACCAGCAGTGTGAAGTTTAATATGAAAAATAATTGAGTGTAGACACTCAAAATAATTTATGGAGTTAAGCTACAAATTTTGTCCCTACGTATCTTTTTTTTTAACGGCCAACAAACTCAATCCCGAGCACTCTTGGGGCACCCACTGGACAAACGGAGTACTCCGAGAGTAACCCGAGTCCACCACCAATTTTGGGGAAAACCCGGTAACCCACCCACCCGTAGGCACGACGGTGAAATTACCGGTAATAAAACCCGTTTGGCTAAAGGATCGAACCCAGGTTTCCCTAGATCTCCTATCATTGCCCACCAGTGCCTCACTCTGCACCAAGTGGGAGTCGAACCTGCATCTCTTAAGAGAAATGCAATCCCTCCACCACTTGATCTAGAGATCATTTGCATTCTTTATAATTTATCCTAGAGTTTTTATTCTTGAATTTTAATTAAACTAGAGTTGATCCCTCTGCTTTGCAGCGTCTGGACCAAAAGCAGAAAAAAATGTAAAATCATAACATTAAGTGACTTACGTGATGTAAAACGTATACAACGTCGAACTTATGCCAACATGTATTAGAAATTTGATGGAGGTAAAGAGATAATTTAAGCAGATGACAAAAGTGACAATTTTGAAACTTGAGGGAAAGGAGAAAAACTCTTTCACTAAAGACTAAGGTGCTGTTTTTTTTTCAGATGTAAAAGGTCTGCAGTCTGCGGACCACATCTGCAGGCATCTGCAGGAGAAGAGGTGGACCAAATGTCTGCAGTCTGCAAGGAGAAGAGGGTTTGTTTTTTTTCTACAAAAACCACTTCACACACACAACACACAACACACGCAACAGTTCTCTCTCTCTCTGCCTTGAACTCTCTTTTTCTACAATCTGTCACCACCACCGCCCATAGCACCACCACCACACCACCTCCGCCATCACAACACCGCCATCACACCACCGCCTCTCTCTCTACGGTCTCTCTCTCTCACCGATCTCTCTCTCTCTCTACGGTCTCTCTCTCTCTCACCGATCTCTCTCTGTACGGTCTCTCTCTCTCTCACCGATCTCTCTCTCTCTCTACGGTCTCTCTCTCACCGACCTGGGTTTTGTTTTAATTGATGGGTTTGGTGGTGGTGGGTTTTGACGATGGTGGTGGTGGAGGTGGTGGCGGAGATGTGGTGGCAGGTGGAGGTGGTGGCGGAGGTGGAGGTGGAGGTGGAGGTGGTGTCGGCAGGTGGAGGTGGAGGTGGTGGCGGAGGTGGATGTGGAGCTAGGGTTTTGGAGCAGATGGATGTTTTGAAGAGGGAGAGAGGGAGAAGAGGTTGGCAGAGGTTTGAAGACATGGGGAAGGATCTGCTTGGGGAAGAGGTGAGGCAGAGGTAAAAGCTCTGAAGATCTTTAAGAAAACAAACAAGCTGCAGGACCCTTATGTCTGCGCGCGTCTGTGCGACGCAGACATAAGTGCTCAGAAGAGCTTTTGGCCAAAAAACAAACACCACCCACTAGTACAAAACAATTTTTTTGGTGGTGTAATTTTCATTTTTTGGTGTAGTCTTATAATACAAAGCACCAAATAACAACATTACTACACTAACAAATATACACATCACCAAAAAATAGATTACAAAGCACTATTAAATGCTTACAAGTTATACACCACCATAAAATTGGTTTTTTTAGGGCGAAAATTGTTAATAGCACCAAAATACACCATAAAATTGATTTTTTGAGACTGAAAGTTGAAAATAGCACCAACAACTTATATTTATTCGCGGTAACTCATCAAAATTGAAGTTCAATTTTTTTAACAAGTCCCATTTCCCTCTCAAACCCTCTTCCCAATTCCCTCTCAAACGAAGATGATAAGAAGATAACATTTCCGTCAACGATTCATCTGCTTCGACACCAACAGATTGCTGGTATTCTCCCGGTGTTGTTGAGGTAATTGCAGTTTTTGACCAAAACCTAAAACCTATTTCTACAGCCGCTAATTGCTTCTCATTCTACACAAAACACAACTAATCCTAAATATGCAGGTGGAGATGGACGGTTGTGATTAATCGGGTGTTGAGTTGGTTGGTGGTCCAATGGTGGGTGGTGGCTGAAGTGGTAACAGGGGCGGCGTCTAAACGCTGTTGTGATTGTTGTTCTAGTGCGTCATTTCTCAATCTTACATAGGTATATTTTTTGTTTATGTCGACATATTTTCCAATTAACGTTTCCTCCATTGATAATTGTCCTAAGATGTTATAGATCTGTAGTGGATGAAAGGATTCCTTGATTATATTTTTACAAATTGGAGTTCAATTAGATTTGGATTCTGATCTGCAGTGGTGATTTGTTGATATTAAATCTCATGATTATGAGTTGCACACCACTTGCTCGATGAATTACCTCGATGAAAAGTTTTGTTCATTGGCTGCAATACACATGTGCTAGGCAGGCTATAAACTTAACGGGAAGGTATATTAGTATATATAGTATTAAGGTTGTTATATCAATGCATATATGATCCTAGCATGTAAAGTTTTTTAAGTTGAATTCTATCTTTGATGCACATATGCCAGGTTTTTCAATTTTCAGATGCCTTTTGTAGAGGATTAATATATATCTTTTTAAGTTGATTTCTATCTTTGATGCACATTAACCAATTATCAAGTAGTGAGGATACAGGTAAGATCCTTTTTTCTAGCCTAACAATGTTCTTTTTTTTTGGATTACAAATGCAACTTTGATTACTAAATAAGTAAATATAGATGTGTCAATAAATTAAATTTTTTGATTACTAAATAAGTAAATATAGTAGATATGTCAATGAATTACATTTTATTAACCACTGTTGTTATGTCATTGTATGAGGCTATAATGGCTGAAGGGAAGCAACATAATATTTTTGCAAAAGATATGTAAGTAAAATAAGGCCACTGTTGTTAAATGTAAAACAGAACCAGGGGCTTTTATGTAGAGAATCTATCGACTTATTACGATCTTTATATGCAAATAAGCACCTTTTGAGTGTTTGAATGATATAAAAGTTCCAAACTTTTATCTAATTTTGACCCGTGTGAAATATGTTGCAGTTGATTTATGTCAAAAGTAAAAGAAAAAGTTTAAATTTTGTGCTCGAAACAACCATTTACTAGTGCAGAAGCCGCAATACAGGTCCATGCAGCAACTCAACAGGTCAGCGCTTCAGCTTTGCCACCAATGATACCCAATCCAAAGGCTAACCAAATCAAGCGTCCTCATGTCGGGTCGGCAGGTACATTACTAAAACCGATTACTTAGATAACTATGAATTCAAACCTGCTGATTGGGCAACCTCCTTAATGTCTCCTATGTACAAAATCAAGCCGAACACCAAGAAGGCGCATGACGAATCAATAACAAGTAGGAAGCTTTTGAATGACTGCAAATGTTAAACATGCTCTTGGAGGGTTGCCTTGATGTCACAATATTACATTGTTTTGCCATGTAAGTTGCTATTATTGTTATTATATGGTAGCATAACATGTTTAGATAGAATTGAATTTACCAACTTTGTCACAATTTTTAGGCATTTCTTTGAGTCGCCCAATTCTAGGTGTGCTTTTTTCAATCCACAAAAAATCACTGGATCACGGTGTAAAACACTTCTTGAAGACGCTAAAAAAATGTAAAAGAAATACGTGAGCTTCATTCTAAAAAAGTGTTCTATCTTGCACCATACTTAGCCGGGTAATATAAATTCCTCACCATACATACACATACGCATACAATACATACTTAATATGTTCTATAATTTTTATTTTTGTAGTAAACATTGGTCGCTTATAATTGTTTCCCCGGACTTCAAATTCGGCTATATTGTTGATTCTATAAATGAAGGGAAGACCCATAAAAATTACATGCTCGTCAAGATCATTGAAGAAGTTTTTAAGATTAATTTTAAGTGGCACATGGCACATGTACGTGAATAATTTATTTGATTAAAATAGTCTAGTCAAAGTAATTCATTGTGAATATGATGTAGTGCAAACAACAGAAAGGCAATTGGGAATGTGGGTATATGGTAATCAAACATATGAAAGAGAGTATCGACTCTATACAACATGATTTGGTTAACCGAGTGAGTTTTCGTAAAAAATTCATAAACTTTGTTTATTGCATTAAATTATATATATTTGAAATCTAACTTTTGTATTTATTTGTTTCTAGCTTTGGAATGAAGAAGGGTATTTTGAAGAATCTCAAATTGAGAATTTAGTGGTAGATTTAATGTCGGGATTTATTAAAAAGATGTTTTGATCTTGTAAGCATTAGTTTGTGTTTCATACTTTTGTAATTCCGTATACTTGAACGGGTTGTTTAATACTAGTTAACTTTTGTCGT
Source organism: Helianthus tuberosus (assembly GCA_030545235.1). Taxonomy (NCBI): domain Eukaryota; kingdom Viridiplantae; phylum Streptophyta; class Magnoliopsida; order Asterales; family Asteraceae; genus Helianthus; species Helianthus tuberosus. Next base: position 11,344,926 of record CM060440.1, read on the forward strand.
GAGCATGTGCATTTGTGTGTAATTGGAATTATATTGGGAAATATTACTAAAAATTCTGGAATTTTGCAAAAATATTACAAATTTATATTTTTTTCTTGTCTTATTTTTTGGTGCTATGTAGATTTGTTATTATTTGACACGTGTTAGTTCTATATTAATTTTTTGGTGGTGTGTTTGAAGATTTAATGGTGCTGGGTTCATCATTGATTTTTTGGTGGTGTGTTTGGAGATTTAATGGTGCTGATATTAACAGCACCAAGAAATCCCATTATTTGGTGGTATATTTGTTGGTGCTCTATGGTACAACATAAAATAAAGCATAAAATACAGCATCAAAAAAGTTATTTTGTACTAGTGACCTAAAAAACACTTGAAGGACTAAATGTAACCACCAGGAAAAATTTGGTGTCTGAACTCGAACTTATATCTACACGTAATAGAAAATGAAAACGGTCATATAAACCTTTTAGAAAGTGAGGTGGGAAATTTTTTTTCTCAAAAGACAAAAAAGAAATAAAATTACAGGGGTTAAACTTGACTACCATACAAAGTTTGGTGGCCAAAGTCACAATTAGAAACGCTACTTGCGCTAATGAAATGGAATTTTATATAACTAGAGTGATTCTTCACGCGTTGCGCCGGACGGAACTCGGTTCGTTTCGATGCACCCCTTAAGCAAATAAAAGAGAAAACACACAAAAAAAGCGGTATGCCTTAAATGTGTTTAGTTATTATTTAAGTTAACTAACGAAAGAAAAAACCAAAAGAAATATACCTAAAACGTTAAAAAAACATGTCACGGTTTCATATAACCAAAAGTAGAACGGCAAATCGAAAAGTATATATGAATAGCTAATCGAAAAATATAAAGAAATAAGGACAATGATATGTTTAAAACGTGTTGTAGTAAAAAATAAAATATGAATACATCATTTAGTAATCTAATATTATAATTAGTTTTAGCATTTTAAATAATATTCACGAAACACCCATATATGAGCTTTTAAGCTATTAAAATTATATATGTTTATGTTTTCACAATAAATGTTTCAGAAGTCCGGCAATCAAACTTGCTTTAAGGCCGGTCATGTACTCCACCACTCCCTCTCTTCGTCAAACACATCTTCGATGAAGAAGATAGGTATTGGATTTTGATTGCGATCTCACGCTGTTGATTTTGATTTAAGTTTGATGAAGAGGTGTGAAGGGTTACTTGGCAGGAAGAGAGGGAGCCATAGCAGCAGAAGAGGCAACGTGAATTTAGGAGAAGAAATAATGTGGCTCTGGGCGATGAAATACCTAATGTGCCCTTTGGCACTGTAGCTAAGATCGACGTCAATTGTTATAGGGAACAACTCGCGGCTGGGCATTTGGTTTCTATCAAGTAACAAAAGGTACGGTTCATGTAGCCATCCTTTTAAGTGTTTTCTAAACCGTTGACTCCTTTTAAGTGTGTTCAGATATGAAAGCACTGTAAAAAACGGATGCATGTTGTGCGCAATGCTCAGTTCTTATAGGATGTCTACCACTGTAATCGAAATCTGCCAAACCACCTACATATACTGCACGTAGCCAGCTAATCCCAGCAACCGTCCAATTTAAGATTTGGCCTTTTAACAACAATCCCACGCACGATCCAAATCAAGCAAATAACACCTACAGTGATTAATGAATAAAAACTTTAAGTTAGTTGAGTTTGTCACATTTAAATAGTTGTTTTGGTATGAAAGTAGAGGTAACAATTTCGACCAAATTACTAAAAATTCAATTGGTTTAGACGATAACTTGTCTCAATCGAACAATAAAATGAGTAAATGACAACCCAACCCAACCTAAACCAATCCAACTTGACTGGAAAAATGACCCGGACCAACCCAACCCAACCTAAACCATCTAGTCTTTGGGTACTTTAGTATTGTTAGAGAGACCGGGAGGTGATCCACCCATTTTCAAAGCACGTAAAAATGATTATAAAGGTTTTAGAAATTTGAATGGTTGTACTTAGTTTGATAAGTGTGAATAGGCTGGTTGCTGGTGTCAAATGTCAAACAACAAAACAAAAGCTAAGAAAGAAAATAGTATTTGGATAAAAGATGATAATCACATATCTGATGCAATACTAATAGCTTTTTGAACTTATACTTTCATGTAGACATTTTATCAAACAACAGTTGAATACATCCAAAGTTGCTGGTGTTTCATATCCTAAACTAAACTTACTAATGTAAAATCCATGAACCAAATCACTTTGCAAAATCTACCTAAATCACTCAGTAACCCAATACAACTAAGACCTAACTCTATCAGCTTCATGAAAGGTATAATTTTGCATAACAATAAACATTAAGGTAGCACAAATCAAAGTACCTAAAAGCAACATCAAAATGCCAAAGCACGATTTGATTCCTTATCTCACAAAGGCCGGGGAAATCACAAAGCCATACCTGCTTTCTGCGAGTGGAGTAGAAGAACGCCTGGTGAAGGTTCACTCCTTCAATTTTAATCAGAAAGGGCCAACCAAAAACCTGATACACAAACCGTTAGAGGATGCACAGATCTCCAGTGAGCAAACATCTAACGTTGTCGGCATAACACGTGGCAAACCTTATCTCACCCGCTTTCGATTTCGCGATGTTTGTCGCCAGACATTGATTTGGGGCAAGGCGGTGTTTATCAGTTGTATAAGTTGGTGGGTGACATGTGTGTATGCTAATGTATAGCTGTGGTATTGACCAGCGGTTGTAGGTCAGCAAAACCTGAAAGCGATTGAGGACGAATCTGACGCCCTAGAGTTTGATTAGGGCTATAGATGGTGTGGAGCAAGGCTAGGGTTTTGCAGGTAACCGATGTGAGGGACGAAGTCAGTACCTCCTGTGATTTAGGGAAGAAAGGGAATAGCTCAGTTGCCTCTTCCGATTTCGTTTGTCGTCGGAAATCGAGTTGGGGTGAGGCGGTGGTTATTAGTGATGTGTGTGTTGCTGTATAGCGGACCAGCAGATGGAGGTCGCCAAAACCTGGAAGCGGGAACTGTTCCCAAGCCCCTACCCAAAATGTTATATAGGATAATAATATAAAGACAAAATTGCAGAAAACAACCTTTATGTATACCCCAAACTGCACTTTATACCTTTCACTATGAAATCCGCCAAAACCAACCTTTACGTTCATGTTTTGCTACAAGTTCAACCTTTAACACAAACTCTGTTAATATTCTTGGTTAAATCACCTCACATGCTTTGCATGTGAGGGTATTATTGTCATTTCAACCTTGTTTTTTTTTTTGTTTATTAATAAATTATATAATTACACATGACCCCACCTTACAAGGTAATTTACAAGTCCCAAGCTTGAGATGAAAACCCACCTCATTAATTCATACAAACAAAGCCATGGACATATTCATAACAATTTATCTCAACCAGATTATGAACACGAAGCATCATTCTTTTCTTAAAACATATAGTAAACTAACGGTGATTATCATTTCGAATGTTCAAAACATAATGGAAGTCATTACTTAGAAACATGAAATTAGGAACATCATTCTTAGCAATTATCGACCATCATAATCATCATCATTTCACAACACCCTAACAATATCATTTTATTCTAACATACCATTCTAACAATATCATTTTCATCAAGGATCATTCTAACACTACCACTAATATGCTTGACCAGGTTGTACCTTGCGCATAGGTAATTGTACCCACCATGAAAACACTACATCATGCACTCAAAGTAAACCCAGATTTCTTACATAACTCTACATTAATGTTTTTCTCACAATCAATCATTTAAAACATGGAAGTTAGGAGAAGACCCATTTAAGATAAAACCCAGTATCATGTTTTTGGGTATGAACAGAGCACACTAGTCATTTCATCTTGACACATAATTTTCCTAAATAACTCGACAAGTATGTTCATTTATGCATATAAAGCACTTTGTGATTTACAAACATCTGTTCGAACCTTTAATGTGTTGTGCGACCAAAAGGAATTTTTCATAGAAGAGCACATTATTCACTCATCGTACACAGATCTAATATATCAACATTAATATGATTATCTACATATACCCAGTTTGCATATGATTCACACAAACGTTTCAATTTACAAGTCCCAAGCTTCCGCTCTCGAGAAGCATGCCGCTGCAAACTGCAAGGTAATTTTAATGTTGATCTACATATCATGATTAGTAGATATAAGTCAACCTGTGCATTGTGATATAAATATGGTGTGTTATCTGCTTGCATTATGTTTTTTGTGAATAGGTCAGGGGTGTTCAACAACACATATATGCTTATATCACTACAACATGTATGTGTTAGATGATGATGGTGTTAGATGATGATGGCGGCGGTGCTAGATGATGATGGTGGTGAGCGATTGTTGATGAAGACGGCGCAGATGAAGGAGGGGTGTTTGTTGATGATCTGGGTTTTCTGGTTGGGAGCTAGGAGAGATGAACAAGAAGAGTTTTATGGTAGGGTCATGTGTAATTATATAATTTATTAATAAACAAAAAAAACAAGGTTGAAATGACAATAATACCCTCACATGCAAAGCATGTGAGGTGATTTAACCAAGAATATTAACAGAGTTTGTGTTAAAGGTTGAACTTGTAGCAAAACATGAACGTAAAGGTTGGTTTTGGCGGATTTCATAGTGAAAGGTATAAAGTGCAGTTTGGGGTATACATAAAGGTTGTTTTCTGCAATTTTGTCTAATATAAATCTTTGAACTTTGATGGCAAAACAAAAAAGCAACAAAGATGACTGGCGCTAACCAGATTATCTTTTATATATATAATAATAAGCACGCTAAAGCTTCCGCAGAGAACCAATATGTCTTTGTCCCTTTTGGCTTTGATACATTTGGCCTTCTAGCGTCAGAAGCTATCCACTTCTTGACTAGGGTCCAATGGGTCATGCACAACAATTGTTCAACCCCAGGGGGCAGAGGTTTGTTTTTAAAAGGTTAGAGTTTGCAATTCAAAAAGGGATGGCGGCGTAGCTTGTTGCCCGGCTAACTTGTCAACTTTTCTGATGAATAAAATATTATTCAAAACTTAAAAAAATATATATCCCAGAGTTTTTATTCATTAGCTTAAAAAATGTACTAAATAACAAATATATTAACTCTTGTCACGTGTAGATGTTATGAAACTAGTAGATGCTACGCCAGCGTTGCGGGGCGAAGGCCGAATAATTCTCAACCAATTAAAAAAAGACTACTATAATTTTCCTAGGAAAAAAAAACAAAAACGATGATAAGACCGTAGTAAACCAATTAAAACAAAAAACCTTTATAGTTTTGATAAAAAAAACTAAAACGATGGGGAAAACATAATTTTTAACTTAGGGCCAAATCATAAATTTAATTCGGGGATAAATTGTAAACTAAATGGACCAACGGGGGAGTGCCAAGAAGTTGCCGGCACGACTGTAATTTTACACTGGGGGCAAAATTGTAATGTCACCAGGAAAACAAACAAAAACGATTGGGAAAATGTAAAGTTAAGTTGAGGGTAAATCGTAACTTGGCTGTGAGAAAAAAAACTAATGGTAAAACTATAAATTTATACGGGGCAAAATCGTAATTTTGAACCCAGGGCAAAATCAAAATTTTTAGCTGGGAGTAAAAGGGAAATTTTTTTTAAGTGGGGGTAAGAACATAATTTTGAACTGATGGCAAGATCGTAATTTTAAGGGGAAAAAACTAATGGCAAAAGTGTAAAATTAAACGGGGCAAAATCGTAATTTTTAACCGAGGGCGAAATCGAAATTTTTTGCTAAGAGTAAAAGCGCAAATTTATTTTTAAGTGGGGGCAAAAACATAATTTTATACTGATGGCAAAATCGTAATTTTAAGGCGGGATAAAATCGAAAATTTGCTTGGCCAATAAGGGAGTGTCAGACAGGTGCCTGACACAGTTGAACCTGCTGCCCATTTCACCCAATTGGGTGGCGGAACTATTAACTGATGATGTCATCATCTTGAAATTGTATGTATTGAAAATGAAAATGTATTTTTGTCTTTTTATCCTTCTATTTCAACATCTAGCGTTCTAGGCTTCTAGCCTTATTCAATCAATTTTATTTTTTTTATTTTAATTTAGTTTATTGTAATTTTAATTTTAAAATCAATATTTATGAACACGTAAACAGGATCAAAATATCAATTTTCAATCAAAAATTAACATCCTTCTATGAACACGTAAACAGATCAAATTATCAATTTTCAATCAAAAATTAACATCCTTCTATGATTAATATCCTTCTATTTCATTTTCATTTTATAGTAAATTTTCATTTTTAGGACCATACCCCTTTAACATTTTAACCAATTCATTTGACTAGTCGGATCCAGGGGCGGGGGGGGGGGGGGGGGGGGACGTCCGCCCCCCCGGGATTTTTCGCTTAGTAGTGTTATATATGTAGTTTTCATATAGAAATTTGTGGGTATATACGTTTTCACCCCCCACCCCCCCCCCCCCCCCGGTTCTATAGAAATTTTTGGGTATATATGTTTTCACCCCCCCCCCCCCCCCCCGGCCGAAAAATCCAAGCTTCGCCACTAGTCGGATCGGTTGAACCAACTATCGGGTATTGTGGTTGGATTAGATTTCTATTTGTTTTATTTTGCTTTTATTCTTTTTTGTTACAAAATCTCATTTTCAGTCTATCAGGTTTGTACATTTTACTTTTAGCCTCGGTTTTTTTTTTTTTTTATTGTCTTTCAGTTCAAGTTTTCTTTGTATAGATTTGAGTTTGTCAACGTTTTACGTCACGTGATGGTATAAATTTGCGTTTTTATTTTCGGTTTTGGTCGACGTTTGCTTAATCCTTAGCACGGTTTTACGACCCTTGCGCCTGCAACGCATGGGTTAAACACTAGTTCATAAATAATTCAGATTTTACGTTTGTTTATTCCATGATTCTTTTTTGTTAACATTGCAAATCCATAATACATTATAAATAAATATGGATTAGTTCCATATTAATTTTAAGTTATTTATGACATGGAAAGCTTGGAGGGTAGGGGAGTTCCTGGGAAGTATATAGACTTAATTAGGGATATGTATGATGGGACCGTGACTAGGGTTCGTACGCCTGTAGGAGATACAGTGTCTTTCCCCGTGGAAGTAGGACTCCACCAGGGGTCCGCGTTGAGTCTGTTTCTTTTTGCGGTTGTGTTGGATGAGCTGTCCAAGTCTATTCAAGAGACAGTTCCCTGGTGCATGCTTTTTGCGGATGATATAGTGTTAGTTGCTGAAACTAGACAAACCCTAAATGCCAGGTTAGAGGAATGGAGAGCAGCCTTAGAAGGCAATGGTTTAAGGATTAGTCGGTGTAAGACTGAATATCTTTATTGTAATTTCAGCGGTGCAGGTGACAACGAGGACACTCAGGTTACCATTGAGGGTCAAGTGGTCCCACAAACGACTAAGTTCAAGTACTTAGGATCATTTGTGCAAGGGGACGGGGAGATAGATAGTGACGTATCTCACCGCATCCAGGTTGGCTGGTGTAGGTGGAGAGCAGCCACTGGAACTTTGTGTGACACGAGGTTCCCAACAAAATTAAAGGGAAAATTTTATAGGGTAGCAGTTAGACCGGCTATGTTATACGGGACAGATTGTTGGGCCATCAAGAAAACACAAGCGCACAAGATGGAGGTAGCGGAGATGAGGATGTTTAGGTGGATGTGTGGCCACACGATGTTAGACCGAATAAGAAGTGAGGTTTTTAGGGATTGGTTAGGAGTGGCTAGTATATCAGACAAGTTAAAAGAGGGGAGGTTGAGATGGTTTGGGCATGTGAAGAGGAGGCAGTTGACAGAACCAGTTAGAGCAGTGGAAACCATGACAGTGGAAGGAAGGAGGAGTAGAGGCAGGCCCAAGTTGACTTGGGATGAAAGACTTAGACAAGATTTGTTAGAATTGCACCTCTCTGAAGACATGGTTCATGATAGGAGTTCGTGGAGACGTAGGATTAAGGTTAAGGACTAGTAGGTGAAGGTATAGACGTGTCCTACCTGTGCCTTGGGAGGGGGGGGGGTTAAATTCTTTTACACTTTAGGTAGACCAACATATGATGATTTTTCTTGTAAATATGTTGCTTACTGATGACTTATCTGCCTACTGCCACGTGATTTTTCTTTTACACTTTATCTGCCTACTGCCACGTGATTTACTTAGCCGTTTTTCGTCTACCTGTCTGTTGGTTGTTTTGGAGCCGGGGGTCTCTCAGGAAGCAGCCTCTCTATTCTTGAATAGAGGAAAGGTTTGCCTACATCCCACCTCCCCCAGACCCTACCAATAGTTCTGCTATTTGTGGGATTTACTGGGTATGGTTGTTGTTGTTGTATGACATGGTCTGGTTTTTAACTTGATTCGGTTAGCAAACAAATAAAATGATTGTTTGAATGACTTGTACACCTATAAAAAAACATAAATGTTAGCATCACATGATTTCACCCTTTTTTTTAATAGCAAACGGGACTTTATTTCAACCAAACAAAAATCGAAAGCTTCCAGCCAGGAACTGAGAGCCACCGATTGTCATTACAGAACAAGGAAACGAAACAAAACAAATTACATCCAAATTACTATACTATAAAATTGAAATCCCACCATTGTTGTAGCAAAATAGCTTTGAACCTTGATCTTTCTTTCACATAATGGTATGATTCTTCTTTTATACCTTCTATCACATTTTGAAATTCGCCCGATTTGCCATTGAAAGTCTTGTCGTTTCTAGCTTTCCATAGTCTCCATATTGTTTGTAAAACGACCGCGTGAATCATTTTCCTTTTGTTCCGGCTCCTTTGTAAATCGTTTACTCCGTGTAGCATTTGCTTCAAGGATTCTCCCAAGTTTAGATCGGTGCACTTTAGCCACTCGAGGACTGCTTTCCATATCTGTTTTGTGAACCTGCACTGTAGCAACACATGGTCAGCCGATTCTTCCTCCACATCGCACATTCTGCACCTATTGTTCTGCTAGATCAGCCCCCTTCCCCCTAATGCATTTGCTGTCGGTATATTGTTGTCGATAGCTCTCCATGTAAACATATTGCTTTTGCTGGACGCCCACTTGTTCCAAAGGAAATCGCCACCTTGAGTATTCAAATCCAATTGTTGTGCTAACGATTCTCTTACCGCTTTAACCGTAAAAGACAGCTGGTCCTCGTCCTTCCAATACCACATATCGCTTATATCCCGTATCGGACTTTGCATAAGATGATTATTCAGCCCCTCTATCTCCATTTTTTCGCTCTCGGTTTCTGGTGCTCTCAACCATGCCCATTCCCACATACGACCTCCATTATGTGCCTTATAATTTTCCTTTACGAGTGCCCCTTTTTCCACAGCTAGTTGGTATATCTCCTGATATTGAGCCTTCAGTGGTTCATTTCCCAGCCAAGTATCTTCCCAGAACATCGTCTTATCCCCTATTCCCACTTTGCTTTTTAAGCATGTATTTAAGTTAATGTTGTTTTTTGCAAACTCGGTATCGATCTCCCCAATATTCTTCCATACCCCCGTGTGTGTTTTTTTCACCGGAATTGGCATAATTTTTCTTCTATTCCAATGTATTGCTTTTACAACTCTTACCCATATTTGGTTTGGCTCCATCTTTAGTCGCCACCACCATTTTAATAATAGTGCCAAGTTTAAGTCTTTGATGTTTCCGATTCCGAGCCCCCCGAAGTCCTTTGATGCTACATTTTTTTCCCATCTAACCCATCTAATTTTGTTCTTCATGCTGCTCCCCCCCCCCCACAAAAACTTTCTTCTTATTCCTTCCATGGTTTTTATTACTGCTTTCGGGCACTTATATAATGACAAGTAGTAATTTGGTAGGCTACCCAAAACTGACTTGATTAATATTACTCGACCCGCGAATGATAGGTTCTTTGCTTTCCAATTAGATAATCTTCTATTAAATGTATCAATCACTTCTTTCCAATTTGCTATTCTGTTCATGTTCTGTCACGGCCCCCGACCCGGTTTGACCCGTTTCAGGAGCCGCGGGACAGAAATCCCGTGGTATTTATTTAACAGCGGAAGTTTTCATCAGGATCTTTTAAAAACTGCAATTTCCCGATTATTTTATTTCACAACTCGGGATAAAACCCGGTAATTTACAATCTTGAGATTTCATGGAGAAATCTTTATTTTACAAAACATGTTTCTTTATTTTATACTGAGCCACTTCCTTAAGCTTGTAGTGCTTCTCGGCACTTTTCCTGGATCACAACAGATCACCTGAAACATGTTTGAAAAAGGTTTTGTCAGCGGGAAATACTGAGTGAATCATTCTCTTTACTAAAACGACTCATTTGTTATAATTCACAGTATTAAGAGCGATTACAATGTTTTTATATCAACCAACTACCCTCGGTATTTGTCACTCGACTCGTTTCTGTGACTCTGGTCATATCACCCATTGGCTAACTCGTTGTCCAATGGTGAAGATTATCAAGTAATGTATACAAAACCCCACATACCGGCTGTAATATGGAGATTACATAGACTTAATCCCTGTAATTATAACCTTGAAAATAAACATGCTTTTGAAATCAAATTTGATAAAAAGAGAATGACTCACATTGCAAGTTTAATTGAGCAAAGCCTAGCCTACTGATTAGCCTTTTAACCTAAATTTAAGAACATGCACACAATTCGGTTAGTAACTTAATACAACATTTACGATAACTCACGAGATTAAAACCTTCACAACGAATGACAAAGTGCGATACTTAAACATCCATCGAATTAACGACGAATGACAAAGCATAAACCCTAATGTGGGCAGCACTTAAACATCCATTGGATAGTTTAATCGATCGGACATTGAATCGTATCAGCGATCGAGTTATTACCCTGTTTGCGGCAGCGATTCGTGAATCGTGTGTGTGTTTTGATAGTAAACAGAGCGTAACTCAGTGTATATTTCAAAGTTTTACGTCGTTCAAGTGCCAAAATTCGATTGCCAATGCCTGCTATTTATAGTAAAATTTTACCCTTGCTTACGGACCGTAAGCCTCATCCCTTACGGTCCGTAAGGGACACCTAATCACTATAGGGTAGCCACGTCCTGGACTAGCCTATCTGAGTTGACAACTTCGTAAAATTTGATTTTGACAGCGAGATTTTAAGATAATCGTAACTAGGGTTTACCCCCCCTGAGTTTTAGGGGCCCTGATCCTGATTCTGAAAATTCTGAAAATTTTAGGGTTTGTGCAGAATCACTTGGGTGTCTCAATTAGGGTTTCCTATTGGATAAAATAATAAAATAAATAGGACTTTTAATAAGAGTTGTTACATTCTCCCCACCTTAATAAAAATCTCGTCCTCGAGATTTACTGGAATAATTGAGGATACTTTCGCTTTATTTCTGATTCCAGTTCCCAAGTGTATTCGGTTCCTCTCTTTGAATCCCATTTTACTTTAACTAGCACTAGTCGTTTGTGCTTGAGAAACTTCACTTTTCTGACTTCTATCTGAAGAGGTTTCTCAACAAATTTTAACTTTTCGTTTACCTCTATATCTTGGAGAGGTACTATCAAAGATTCGTCTGATAGACATTTCTTGAGATTGGATACATGAAATACATCATGTACTCTAGCTAACTCTTCTGGTAGTTGTAAACGATAAGCAACTGGTCCTATACGTTGAATCACTGGAAATGGTCCTACGTATCTTGGACTTAGCTTTCCTTTCTTACCGAATCTAACAACTCCTTTCCAAGGAGAAACTTTCAACAGTACTCTGTCTCCAACTTGGAATTCTAACGGCTTGCATCTATGGTCTGCATAACTCTTCTAGCGATCTCGAGCCGTCTTCAGCCTTTCCTTGATTTGAGTAATCTTGTCGGTCGTCTCTTGCACTATTTCAGGACCTGACAATTGACTTTCTCCTATTTCTGCCCAACAAACTGGAGTTCTGCACTTTCTTCCATACAGTGCTTCAAATGGGGCAGTTTCAATACTTGAATGATAACTATTGTTATAGGAGAATTCAATTAAAGGTAAGTGATCATCCCAGTTTCCACCAAAATCTATCACACATGCTCGGAGCATGTCTTCTAGAGTTTGGATCGTCCTTTCACTTTGCCCGTCTATTTGAGGATGATATGCAGTACTTAGGTTTAGTCGAGTTCCCATTGCTTCTTGGAAACTTGTCCAAAAATGAGAAGTAAAACGACTTTCCCTATCTGAAACAATGGAGAGTGGAACTCCATGTAAGGATACGACTTCATCTACATACAATTTTGCCAATCTTTCCATGCTAAAGGTTTCTTTCATAGGCAGAAAGTGAGCAGATTTGGTTAATCGATCCACAATTACCCAAATCGCGTCATTACCTTTTCTGGTTTTGGGTAACTTAGTAACAAAATCCATTGTTATGAGTTCCCATTTCCATACAGGCATTTCTAGTTGTTGTAGTAGACCTGAAGGTTTCTGGTGTTCTGCCTTAACTTGTGAACAAGTAAGACACTTAGAAACATATCTAGCTATGTCCTTCTTCATGCCTATCCACCAGAAATGCTTTCTTAAGTCTTGGTACATCTTATTGTTTCCTGGGTGCATGGTATATCTAGACTTATGGGCTTCTTCTAAAATCTTATTTCTTAATTCTCCCTGCTTAGGTACCCAAATTCTGCTTTTGTGGAATCTCCAAATTCCATCAGCTCTTTGCTCTAATTCTTTCATTCGTCCCTTCATTCCTTCAGCATCATCCTTGATTGCTGTAGCTTGAACATTTTTCAATTGTTCCATTAAATCTAATTGTAGATTTAACCTAAGAGCACGAACTCGTCGTTGTTTTTCATGATACTTACGACTTAAGGCATCTGCAACTACATTTGCCTTTCCTTCGTGATACTGAATATCACAGTCGTAATCACTTAGGATTTCCATCCATCTTCTTTGTCTCATGTTTAATTCTTTTTGCCCAAATATATATCTTAAACTCTTATGATCTGTATAGATACAAAATTTACTTCCATACAGATAATGTCTCCAAATCTTAAGGGCAAAAATTACAGCTCCTAATTCTAAATCATGAGTTGTATAGTTCTCTTCGTGCTTTTTCAACTGTCTTGAAGCATACGCAATTACCTTCTTGCGTTGCATAAGCACACATCCTAATCCTAGTTTTGAAGCATCACAATATACTTCAAAATCTTCAGTTCCTTCTAGTAAGGCTAAGATTGGGGCATTTGTTAACTTTTGCTTTAAAATTCTAAAAGCTTCTTCTTGCTTAGGTCCCCATTCAAACTTAACTGCTTTACAGGTTAGCTTTGTTAATGGTACAACTATCTTGGAAATATCCTTAATAAACCGTCTATAGTATCCAGCTAAACCTATAAAACTTCTAATTTCCATTGCGGATTGTGGAACCTTCCAATTGGTAATTGCCTCGATCTTAGCAGGGTCTACATGAATCCCTTCTTGATTCACCATGTGTCCTAAAAATTGCACTTCTTGTAGCCAAAATTCACACTTCGAGAATTTGGCGTAAAGCTTTTCTTTTCTTAACAAGGTTAAGAGTGAATGCAAGTGCTGACAATGTTCATCTTGACTTTTGGAATAAATAAGTATATCGTCTATGAAAACAATTACAAATTTATCCAAATACGGTTTACAGATCCTATTCATCATGTCCATGAATGCAGCAGGTGCATTTGTTAATCCGAAGGGCATGACTGTAAACTCGTAATGACCATACCTAGTTCTGAAAGCAGTTTTAGGTATGTCTTCTTCTTGTACCTTTAATTGATGATATCCGGAGCGTAAATCGATCTTAGAAAAATATCTAGCTCCTTGAAGTTGATCAAAAAGATCATCAATTCTAGGTAATGGGTATCGATTCTTAATTGTGACCTTATTCAGTTCTCTATAATCAATACACATTCTCATCGAACCATCCTTCTTCTTTACAAACAACACTGGCGCTCCCCAAGGGGATGAGCTAGGTTGTATGAATCCTTTACTTAGTAATTCATCTAATTGCGTTTTCAGTTCTAACATTTCTGTGGGTGCTAACCGATAAGGTGCCTTGGCTATCGGTATAGTTCCGGGAATTAGATGAATCCTAAATTCTACCTCCCTATCTGGAGGTAATCCTGGTAACTCTTCTGGGAATACATCTGGGTATTCCGAGACTACAGGAATCTCTTTAAGTTCTTTACCCTTAGTACTAATGATTACTGAAGTCATATATATTATTCCTTGTTTTCGTTCATAATTGGCAACTTTCATTACTGATATGAACTTCATGGGTTTTCGTGGTTTATCTCCTGTAATCGTGATTATTTCACCAGTATGTGCTTGAATTTCTACAGAATTCTTATCACAAAGAATTCGAGCATGGTTGGTTACTAACCAATCCATTCCTAACACTACATCAAATTCAGCTAATTTCATAGGTAACAGGTTTGCAGAGAATTTATGACCTGAAAGTTCTATTTCTACTTTTTGCAAAACCTGATCTATTTTAACTGAATTCCCATCTGCAGTTTTGACTGTAAAAATCTGCCTAATTTGGGTTAAAGGTAAGTTAAGAGCTTGGCAGAATGAAGTATTGATAAAACTTTGGTTTGCACCAGAGTCAAATAATACTTTTGAGTAAATGTTGTGAACTAGGAACGTACCAGCTATCACGTCAGGAATCATCTCGGCTTCCTGAGTAGTTAATTGAAAGGCTCGAACATTCTTCTTGGTAGCTCCGTCGGCTGTCTTGGCTTTGTTGTCTGTTGGTTTGACCAATTTAGGACATTCTGGTTTAAAATGTCCCTTTTCTCCACAGTTATAGCAGATCGTTGTTTTCTTTCTGCAGTCTTCTTCACGATGTCCTACCATTTTACAAAAATTGCAGGTTATACTACATCTTCCATAATGTTTCTTTTTGCAATTTTTGCAGAATGGCAAAGTGGAGGATTGCCCTGTTCCTCTTTTCTTGAAGCTGCTATTATTACCCGTACGAAATCCTTGGGTAATTTTCTGAGCCAATTCCTTCTTCCTGTTTTCATCTCGTGTGCGTACCAGTTCATCAGTTAGGGTGTTGGCTAATTCCACTGCATCGTCAATAGTACGAGGTCTCGTAGCTTTAACGATATTGCGGATTTCACCAATCAATCCCCAGATATAGCGAGAAATGAGTACCGGTTCTGGCGAAGCCAGTGTTGGTACCACTCTAGCATATTCGAAGAATGTCGAAGTATAACCTCAACAGTCTACACCTATCATCCGATGGTTTAGGAACTTATCTGCCATTTGTTCTTTTTCATATTCGGGACAGAATTTTCTTTCTATAAGATTTTTAAATTCGTCCCAATTCATGGCATAGGCCCTATTTCTTCCTTTAGCTTGTAATACCGTGTTCCACCATTCTAGCGCCCCTTCTTTGAATAGATTTGACGCATACATAACTTTGTCATTTTCGGCACATTTACTGATTATAATCACTGCCTCGGTTTTCTCAAACCAACGCAGTGCTGCAGTTGCTCCTTCATTGCCTGCAAATTCAACGGGTTTGCAAGCAAGAAATTCTTTGTAAGTGCAACCAGGTGTTGCAGCTTTCATTTTCTTAGGGAGCGGAGCTTGCAGTGGTTCATTATTATGATTAGTATGATTACCGCCTCCGTTTATGCTATTACTGAAGTTATCTTCAAAAATACGTTTGCTTGGAACGATTTGTTGAGGCTCGATTGGATTTCTAACAGCAGCAACTATTGCTGGAATAACATTAGCTATTCCTTGAGCAACAATATTTTCTATATCCTGTCTAGTCATATATTGATCCCCCGGGTGTTGCTCAGATTGATTAACCTCATTAACTGGTTCGTTATTAGCGTTTTCCATCTGATAATATATATAATTTATTAGTATTGATTAAATAACAATTGTACACAAAACAATCATACAAATTTCAAATACGCACATATATAGCCAAAACTATCAATTTCTTGATTTCCGTTTTTATATTTTATAGTATGCATCAATACACACTATTATCTTACAAAGTTTTATTCGTAGTTATTTTACAGACTGATTTTACTATTACTATTACACAACCACAGTTTCATAAACCTACTATCTCTCGTCATTTGTTTTCCTAAAAACGAAGCTCCCTTTCATCATATTTCCAGGCAATTTGTCCCCCTATCTCCCGGATTCTATTTCCCGCATCCATTAACTCTTCGCCAAAATGGCGAAGTTCTGCTAAATTCTCGTTACTCATGGGTGGATTTGGTAATGGTTCTGGGTTGAATTGAGGAAGAAAGGAATTAGGACTGTTGAGCAGGTTTTGGAACTGCCAATCATTCGTCCACCATTCGTCCATTCCTAAAGGTTGGGTATGGACTATAGGTTCTGGGATTGCTGGTTCCAAATTGATTGGAAGTTGAGTTTCAATAGGACGAGTAAAAACATTTGTATTGACAGGCTGAATAGTATCACAGCTTGCCAATATAAAATCTAGCTCTTCCTGCAATGTCATTTCCTGGGTTTGTTTAGATCCTCCACCAATCTCCATTTCTATTTGCTTAGAATATTCTTCAAACTGCATTCCCATCTGCCTAGACTCTTCCCCGACTTCAATCCCCTTCCCTTTGTCTAATGGATTTTCTATTTTGGGAATCTTTCTAGGGACGGGTTTCCTTCTACGCACACGCCTCCATCCCACAAATCTCCTCTTTTTCTTGGGCTTGGGTTTCTCTGGAGGTGGAGCATTGAATTCAATAGGTTCTTCTATATCTGGTATATACCTATTGAAATCTCTGGAAACCTCTATTTTTACCGGATAGAGATTTAAATTCTGAAGGGCGTCAGACAAGTCACTCATGCTGTTATGCAAAATACACATAATTACTAATTTAACAAAATTTCATAGAAAAACCTTTAAATATTATTTCAGACTGGGTAACTACAAAATAATTGCAAACTAAAACACACTAGGTTTTATTGTAAATTTATTTATTTACTAAAATAAGGCTTCTGGACTGTAGGTGATAAGGGTGCGAAGACTTGGGTAAAATTATTTAAAGATTTGCATTAACTGCTACAGTAGCTAGCATATAAAGATCTGCCCATTTCTCATCTAACTTGTCTTCCCAAGGTAGTTTACTGGTTAATTCCTGGGTTTCCTGTTTAATCTTCTTTTCTCGGAATTTCTTTATTTTCTCTTTACTTTTCCTAATAATCAGACTTCTTTTACTAGGAGAAAGTGGTTCCTCATATTGTGCCTTTCGCACAAATATTCCTTCTTCAGGAATTACAGACTGATTTGAGGATGAACTTCCCTTCTCGTTTGATGACCTATGTAATTTAAGATAGATGTTTGACAACTTTTGCTTACCCATACTGTACACAAATATTCAATTAATAAAACACATAATCACATAATTGGCAATCAGAAAAATTAAGTATTTCTAAATACTTAATTGGCTTAAATCAGTGGCTCTGATACCACCTTTTTCTGTCACGGCTCCCGACCCAGTTTGACCCGTTTCAGGAGCCGCGGGACAGAAATCCCGTGGTATTTATTTAACAGCGGAAGTTTTCATCAGGATCTTTTAAAAACTGCAATTTCCCGATTATTTTATTTCACAACTCGGGATAAAACCCGGTAATTTACAATCTTGAGATTTCATGGAGAAATCTTTATTTTACAAAACATGTTTCTTTATTTTATACTGAGCCACTTCCTTAAGCTTGTAGTGCTTCTCGGCACTTTTCCTGGATCACAACAGATCACATGAAACATGTTTGAAAAAGGTTTTGTCAGCGGGAAATACTGAGTGAATCATTCTTTTTACTAAAACGACTCATTTGTTATAATTCACAGTATTAAGAGCGATTACAATGTTTTTATATCAACCAACTACCCTCGGTATTTGTCACTCGACTCGTTTCTGTGACTCTGGTCATATCACCCATTGGCTAACTCGTTGTCCAATGGTGAAGATTATCAAGTAATGTATACAAAACCCCACATACCGGCTGTAATATGGAGATTACATAGACTTAATCCCTGTAATTATAACCTTGAAAATAAACATGCTTTTGAAATCAAATTTGATAAAAAGAGAATGACTCACATTGCAAGTTTAATTGAGCAAAGCCTAGCCTACTGATTAGCCTTTTAACCTAAATTTAAGAACATGCACACAATTCGGTTAGTAACTTAATACAGCATTTACGATAACTCACGAGATTAAAACCTTCACAACGAATGACAAAGTGCGATACTTAAACATCCATCGAATTAACGACGAATGACAAAGCATAAACCCTAATGTGGGCAGCACTTAAACATCCATTGGATAGTTTAATCGATCGGACATTGAATCGTATCAGCGATCGAGTTATTACCCTGTTTGCGGCAGCGATTCGTGAATCGTGTGTGTGTTTTGATAGTAAACAGAGCGTAACTCAGTGTATATTTCAAAGTTTTACGTCGTTCAAGTGCCAAAATTCGATTGCCAATGCCTGCTATTTATAGTAAAATTTTACCCTTGCTTACGGACCGTAAGCCTCATCCCTTACGGTCCGTAAGGGACACCTAATCACTATAGGGTAGCCACGTCCTGGACTAGCCTATCTGAGTTGACAACTTCGTAAAATTTGATTTTGACAGCGAGATTTTAAGATAATCGTAACTAGGGTTTACCCCCCCTGAGTTTTAGGGGCCCTGATCCTGATTCTGAAAATTCTGAAAATTTTAGGGTTTGTGCAGAATCACTTGGGTGTCTCAATTAGGGTTTCCTATTGGATAAAATAATAAAATAAATAGGACTTTTAATGAGAGTTGTTACATGTTCGCACCTACTTTTAATCCGAGATAAGTAAAAGGAAACTTACTTGGTTTGCACTTGAAGATCTCGGCCATATTCTCCACTTCTATTTCCGGGCAGCATACTCCAAACAATTGACTCTTTCTTGGATTAACTTTCAATCCCGACGCCAAGTAGAAAATTCTAAGTATCCTTTTCAGATTCTTTATGTTTTCCTCTTTCCATTTGCCAATAAAAACTGAGTCATCTGCAAATAGCATATGAGTTACAACTGGTCTGTTGCCTGGTAGTTTCACACCCGAGAATATACTTGCATTTTTTGCCCTTTCCATCAGAATATGTAAACCTTCCATTGCTATTATGAACAGGAATGGTGACAACGGGTCGCCCTGTCGTAAACCTCTTTTGTATTGAAACTCCCCTGTTGGAGATCCGTTTACTAATACCGAGCCTCTACCTGCAAATAGAATCCCCATAACCCAATTCCTCCATTTTGCTGGAAAGCCCATGTATGATAATATGGAAATTAAAAATTTCCAATTAAGCGTATCGTATGCCTTTTCTATGTCAGCTTTAAATACGAAGATGCTTTGTTTTTTTCTTTTCGCCCATGCTACGATTTCATTTATAACCAAAGGTCCATCTACTATGTTTCTATCAGATACAAATGCTGATTGCACATTCGATATTATCTTCTTTATAACCCCTTTGATCCTGTTT
Organism: Helianthus tuberosus; assembly: GCA_030545235.1. Lineage (NCBI taxonomy): Eukaryota > Viridiplantae > Streptophyta > Magnoliopsida > Asterales > Asteraceae > Helianthus > Helianthus tuberosus. The sequence goes on from CM060440.1 coordinate 11,364,459, forward strand.
GCAAGTACCTTCGAGATGATCTTATTTACCACTCCTATCAGTGAAATGGGTCTAAATTCAGAGAGTGTCATGGGGTAGTTCACCTTGGGTATTAGAGCAATAAAGGATGCACTGCACGTATGATGAATTGATCCATGTGTGTAGAATTGATTCATAACATCCATTACTAACTCCTTGAAATCCTCCTAGTATGATTTGATTAGTTTGAAAGTTATGCCATCCGGACCGGGTGCTTTAGAGACTCCGCAATCCCACACTGCTGCACGTACTTCATCATATGAGAATGGTACAACTAACCCCGCCGCTTGGCTTGTGATAGCTTCGAAAAACCTTCCGAGCCAATACGGGGCCTAGATCTTTCCGGTTCATCGAACTTCTCCTTAAAAGCATTCTGAAAGTGGTTTTTTATCATTATCGGGTCCGAGATCCACTGCCCTTCAATCCAGAGACCATTAACCTTATTCCTTGCTATGTGACTATTGATGATTGCATGGAAATAGCTTGTGTTCTCATCTCCCAAGCCTAGCCATCTCATTCTTGCCTTTTGTTGAAGATCCAACAACTGTACCTGATGCCATTCTCTCATCTTCGCCTTGCACCCTTGCCAAGTTCTTATTTCCTCCTCAGTGAGTCTCATGTTTTCTGCTAAATTATCAAGGGTTATAACTTTGTTTCGTGCCTCCGTAAGATCTTTCTCCTCCTCTTCTTTTTTATTTTTACGCCATGACTTTAGTTCATCTTTAATCATTTTCAATTTATAAGCCAGAATTTCATCTTTGAACGTAGAATCGCATGTTTTGGCCAACCCTTTCTTCATAGCCTCCTCAAAACCCAGCATCTCGAACCAACTGTTGAATAATCTGAATGGGGACGGGCCGAAGTTGTTATCTGTTGTTACGAGAATGAGAGGGCTGTGATCTGAAATGTCCCTATTTAGAGCCAGCAGCGACGCGTTTGGCCATTTGGTCATGAACTCATCACACACTAAAACCCGGTCAATCTTGCTTAGATTTGTCCCATCCCCTGACATAAACGTAAATCTCTTCCCCCCCCCCCCATATTGTATTCTTGGAGCCCGGCGCTGCTTATGAAGTTATTAAAATACAATGCACCGTTCACATCAAAATGTGAGTTATATCTATCTTCCGCTTCCCGTACTTCATTAAAGTCTCCAAGTAGTATCCACTGGCCATCAATACTATTCTTTACAGCTAATAATTCATCCCATAAACGTCTTCTGTTTGCTTGGATTGTTGATCCATACACATTCACAATTACTAACTCCTCTTCAAGACCCGTTATTTGACCTTTTATTAGTAAAAAAAATTGATTTTTGATTTCTAAATTCTTTTTGAACGTACCTCTACTCCATATTGATAACAATCCACCTGATCTCCCTTCAGCGTCCACCTTCGAATACTTGAAATCGGAACTATTCCAGAACCTCTTAATAATATTTATTGGCATATCCCGAAACTGTGTCTCTTGAATTGCTAAAAAGGAAAGATTGTATTTTGTAATGAGCTCTCTGATCCTTACCCCTTCCCGCCCCCCCCCTGCTCCTTTGATGTTAAACGGTCCGTAATTCATGACTGACCTGCCTCCGCCTGATCTTCTGTTACTGCTTCTCTAATCATCGGCTTTTTTTGTAGTAAGTCGATTCCCAGCTTTGCTCCCACCTTTATTGTTTCATTAACCTCATTCTGAACCTCTGTTGATTCTACATACCTCACATTATCCTGTGTTTCCGGAACAGTCGTTCCCACATATTCCTCTTGTCCTGAATCTTCCACCCAATCTGATTCATAATCATCATCTATCCCAGCACTGAATTGATCAATGTGGTTATTGTCTACTTCAGGTATTCTTATTTTGGCCATATTTCTTTTTTTATGAACTTTATCCCTCCTACCTAATGCCCTCTTCTTGGTACGAACTCTAGATTCATCGGATAAATCTAGATTTAGGTCTGGAAGTTTCTTTTTAGTGATGGAATGATTGGGCTTTAGGCTCCCAATACGACAATCCGTGATACTGGACCTCTTCCTTTTGTTTTGAACTGACCTGGGCGGCCCACCCACATTATCTTCAATTAGCCCAGTTGGCCCAAATAGTGCTGTAATATGAGGTGTCCCCTCATTTGTGTTATTTGGGTTTGGTTGCGTTGTTTCTACGTCATTATTGCCAGGTGTAGGTATTACAAGGTTGACTTCCTTTTCCAATAAATTCCCATTATCCGTTTCGTTTTCTCTCTCCTCATTGAAAATTTCATGTTCTAGTACCTCGTTCACATTGTTCGATACTCCTTCTCCAACTGTTGGGCTTCCTTCATTATCCACTTGTATCGTCGCTTCCTTTTCCGGCACCGTAACCTCCTTTTCCGGCGACTCTGGGCAATTTTCATCTTCCGTCTTACTCTGATCATCCACCGGTTTATCAGTTTCCATGTTGTCTGGATCCTGGTTCCCTTCCGATTTTTCTGGATCTGGTGATTCCGGTGGCAGTGGTTCTGGGCCTTCTTCAGATTCTGCACTGAGATTTGGCGTCCAGAATCGATGTTCTTCCGTTACCCACACATCGAAGAGCTCATGTTTCCATCTAATTGTCACTTTCTCGTTTATTGTTGACCCGTGGTTTACCAGAACACCAACTGCATCGTAATTAAAGTTTAAATCGTTTTCATCTGCGTTTGATGGTTTAACGACTTTTCCGAACCTTTCTCCCACACAATTGAATACACCGTCTATCCATAGCTGTAACGGGACACCACTGATTCTAAGCCACGCGATTCTTTGGAATGGTATATGCTCCCCGTTCCATTTTCTCACATTGATAAACCACCTTTTCCATAATGCATCCTTTTCCGTTAACATGTTTACCATACTTTCCTCAGATTCAAAAATTATTAGGACAGTTAACCCCCCCACATACCTTACTTGATCATTTCTGAGACCCATTTGTTTCTTCATCTTTCCGACTGCTTTTAGATAGTCAACTTTCTGAAGCTCACCCACTACTGATTTCCCTTTCCAATTGAGATATGGAGTTGATTCATTTGCAAATGTTAACCAGTTTACATCCTCTTGTTGTGGTCTTTTTCCTCTAGCCACATCCGCCCATGTCATTCCTTGTTTTACTCCTGGCACCTTGTGTTCCGTTGGTTTGTTGAATGCTGGCTGCGTGTATCCTTCTGGTTTTTTTCTCCATACATTCCTGTTTCTTTCTTCCTTTTTTACTACCTTCACAAATCTCGCCACATTTGTCTTAATCTTCCATCCGAAAAAGCTCATTTGGTTCAAAGCCTTTATCATCTTCTCTGTATCATAGACTTTTACGAATCTAAGGAAGCCAAACCGTTTCCCCTTCTTGTCGAGTTTCCTTGCAATGTATGCGTCTACCACCTGCCCGTAATTCTTGCATTCCGTCCAAAGGTCACCGTCGGAGATGTGTGGGTGGATGTTAGAGACATAAAAAGTTATAGCCTTTTCCTTAATGATTTCGTTCTCGTATCCTTCTCCCATTTCTTGTTCCTTTTGTTGTTCCTCGATTTCACCCTCCTCTTTTTCATCGTACTTATTGTCCATCTCCGAAGTTCCAGACTATACTCGGCGGCTTTAAAAGGTTAATAGAACTCGAATCGATCAAGCAGAGCTAAAGAGATAATTGCGATCGATATCAGGCCTACTAAGCAATCAAGGAACCGAGATAATCAGGAATTGGAGATTGACCGGGAACTTTACAGTTGCAACTCCGATGGAATCCAATCCCAGTAAGCGAATGGAGAACGACGAAATCTAATTTAGAGAGGAAGGTAGGATTAGATAAGTCCACGGTAGAACTATCAATAAACCCTTCCCGCTAAACCAGATAGCTTCGTCTCGTCGAGCCACCGGCGACGATTCGTGTATTTTTTCCGACGACTGTTCACCTCACCTTACAAGTTTGGTTTTTCCGTTATTTTTTTCCCACACATGCATGATTACATATGATTTCACCCTTTTTATATCCATATGATTTGGTTTTGAGTTTTCCAGGATTTTGATTTGTTTCTAGATATTGTGGTTTTGCGAGTTTCATTATAATTGAAGAGGATAGAAGATAGCATTTAAGATGAAAGATATTGAAACAAAGATGTTGATTGAAGAAGATAGAAGATAACATTTAAGATGAAAGCTTTTTTTTTTTAACGGCCAACAGAATCAATCCCGAGCACTCTCGAGACACCCACTGGATAAACGGAGTACTCCGAGAGTAACCCGAGTCCACCACCAATTCCGGGGAAAACCCGGTAACCCACCCGCCCGTAGGCACGACAGTAGAATTACCGGTAAAACCCGTTTGGCTCAAGGATCCAACCCAAGTTTCCCTGGGTCTCCTATCATTGCCCACCAGTGCCTCACTCTGCACCAAGTGTGAGTCGAACCTGCATCTTAATTAAGGATAAAAACAAAGGAGATTAAGATGAATGATGATGAAGAATCTTAATTAAGAAGAGTCTTGGGGTGTTTGACATTGATAATCATATCATATACTAATTTTTTAATTAAAAAAATTATAGTAATACACTATTTAAATTAAAGAGAATAAGATGCTTGTTTTTATGGTGTATTTTTATTTATTTATTTTTAAATATTAACGTATGAAAAGTTATGAACTTATGAAAATTGTGTGAGTAATTGGTTTAAAAGTTAACAATATTTTTAAAAAATTGTATCATATGATTTAAAACTTGTATTACTTAAATTTTGGACGGGCCAAGCCAAGCAATGGGCCAAGCCAAGCAATGCCCCACACCGAGTGGCCTAACATGTTTGTGATCTACTAAGACTAACTTAGTAACACTTTCATTTGTTTTTTTTTTTTTTTTTTTTTTTGTATGAAATGAAAACTGCAGTATTAAAATCCAATATGATTTATAATTAAATACAATACAATAATACTAGATCGTATCTCAAAAGTCGTCTAAAACGTTGGATACCATTATTGAAATATAAATAAATTAATAGATTGATTAATTGGGTTAAAACTTAAATCAAAACATGGACAAAGTCAAATAAACTTGGAGTGCAACTATACTCCAACTGTATCTTATATTCATTATTCAGTCACATTTTTCATGCGTATAAAAGTTTGAAGTCAAGATTAAGAGAGTTTTTTAACTATTAAATATTTGACAGTAGGATTTTTTAAAAGCATCTCATTTTAGGGTGTAGGGAATGGTTAAACACTTTGGAGTGACAAACCAAAAAATCGACCAATCAGAGCGCGCCATGTCAATCAGTCAAAAGTGTTTAAACTTTGGTGAAAAGTGTTGGCAATGGTTTAGACACTTGGTGAAGTGGTAAACTATTTAAAAAAAAATGGAAAAAGGTGTGATTGGTTGAGATAGGAATGGACCCCACCCCACCACACACACCCTCTACTTCACCGCATCGGCATCACACCACCGATTTGGTAAACTTGGAAGCGGCAAACTTTGTTGGCGGTGATGTTTACCGAGTGGTAAACTAGTTTGCCGTATGTTGCCGATCACCACACCGTACACCCTTATAAAAGATTCTGCTTCTATATAGTTATATTCCATTTTAGGTTATTACAATTTTGTTAATAAAGATTACAAAGAGAAACATGAAAAAAAAAACAAATGATTAGTTGAATAGGCATAAGAAAGCTACCTTGAAAAAAAAGGTAAGGTGCACATTGGATTAACATATTATGTCAATGTGGCCCACTTGGTTGAGACAAGTGCTTTGAAGGCCGGACCGGTCGAACTGGTGACCGCTGCTTTAGGCGGTTATGTTCAGGGTTTTGGACCCTGTATGTAGCCGGAGGTCGGACCGGTGGCCGGAGGTCAACCAGTGAACCGGTAAGACGTTCGATTTGATGACCGGTCCGGTTTTAAAAACATTGGTTGAGACACATATCTTTTAGAGGAAAGGTTAGAAAGTAGTTTTAGATAAAACAAAAGTAACAATTGCCATTCAAAAATATAAACAGAATAATATTGTAAATTATATTATGGTAAACAACTATATATACTACAAAATGTTATATTGTCTCAATATAACTTAAATATCTCTTGAGGCTGTGGACATTCCTTATATGATATCCACAACACCATGCCTTAGATATTTAATATCTAAAAATGATATCTTGATAAAACCTAACGATGGGAAATATAACTCTAGTTTACTTGAGTTAGCAATCAGATGTGTTTTAGTTTGTTATTTCAACTTTTTTGTTAATTCCCGCAAATAAAAACATGTATCTCTTGATTTTAATAACGGTTATAATCGTTGAAAATGTGTGTTTTGTAAAATGAGGATCCAATCCTCGTTTCTAAACGTATTCAAACCATTTTTGTTCGATTTGAAATCTTCAATGGCTAACAATAAATTTGTTTCAAATAAATAAAAAGAATATCGAAAGAAATCTCATTAAATTTAAACCATTTCTCAACAAAATCATAAATCACGAATCAAACATAAAAGATAAAACCGGTCTGAACAAATCAAACTTATATTTATCTCAGACTTCAATCCAAAACAATATATTATCCAATTTTATATAGAGGTGCTCAATCTTCAATTTCAAACCGATTAAACTAAAAAGCAAAGCAAATCAAAATCATAAAACCAAATACATTACGTATTCGGTTTTAAATCCAAACTGAATTGGGTTTTCGGTTTAAATCAAATATCAAATAATGGTTATTTAAGTTGTCATTTATAACAGTCCTACTACAATTTCACCCAAATCTTATTTAGCTCACTAAAATTGTTATTTAAATGTTTGTTGTTTTTTTTTTTTTTTTTTCAGTTGAAACCGAAAACCAAACCAAATTCCAATTTGGTCTTCCGTTAGTTTTTAACCACCCAATGTCGGTCATGGTCGGTTTCGATCAGAAGGATCCTTCAAACCGATTAAATCGAAAGGTGAAAACCAAACCTAACATACACCCTAATCTTATCATCCAAAACAATATACACCCTAATCTTATGATCCAAAACAATTAACCAAAGATTAAGCATTCCCCACCTTTTTAGTGGAGTAGAAGAGAAATGTGATACTTGTTGAATCTTGATAGGGGTCAAACGTGTTAGGCGGTCGATAAAGAAACTATGTCTTTCTTACCACAAATCATATTATTAAACTATTAAATTAATCATTAATCACCATTTTTTTAATTAATTACTCATTATTTTATTAATCACCAACAAAATAATATCATCATTCATCCTCCTCCTCACGATCTACATTTTCTCTATAATATTCAATCATTATTCATCTTTTATCACTCTCATCGTGTTTCACTCTCCAAAGCACAAATTCATACATAAAAATCTCATCTTTATCTTTCTTTTTCCCCAACTACTCCCTCAATCTTCGCTTGTTTGTCCCCCACAAGCAATCAAATTCAAACCCACATTAAAAATCTTATCTTTTTCTTAATTAGCTTCGTGGGTGCTCTTAAATTTGTTTTTTTAGTAGCTATATAGTTCTCTAAAAGTATTTTACCCAAATTTAAAACCTGGGTTTTTTGTATTTTGTAAAAAAGATTCTTAATTTGGGTGTTTCTTGATTTTGTATAGTGTATTCACTTGCTGATTTTGATGCAGGTTTTTGGGTTTGTTTTGAAAATCATCATCTAGGGTTTTTTTTCAAACCTTAATTTGAGGATTAATTAAGTTTCTTGTATTTTAAATATACCAAAAACAAAAAAACAAAAAAAACAAAAAGAATCTTGATTTGGATGTTTTTTTGATTCTGTTTAGTGTTTATGTAGTTGCTGGTCTTGAGGCAAGTTTTAGGGTGGATTTAAAATATATCAAATTTGAGGTTTAAATAATGTGTATGTGAATCTGACCTGGTTTTTTTTTATATTTTATAAAATAAAAAAGAAAAGAATCTTTATTTGGGTTTTCTTGATTGTAAAGTGTGTATTCAGTTGCTGATTTTGATGCAAGTTTTCAGGTTGTTTTTGAAATTTATAAACTAGGGTTTAGGTTTTTTGCACACCTTAATTTGAGGTTTAAATTAAGTTATCAAGTTTATGTGAATCTGAACTGGTGTTCAGAGCTAGTTTAAGAAAAAAAATCATGGATCATGTTGTTGGTGGAAAGTTTAAACTTGGAAGGAAGATTGGGAGTGGATCTTTTGGTGAACTTTTTTTAGGTATTTCTTGAATTACTGCTGTCATATCTTTATATTTATATTTATCTTTTTTTTTTTTTTTTTTTTTTTTTTAATATAGTTAGTTGATTGGATTTTGTTTGATGATGTGCAGGTGTTAATATTCAGAGTGGTGAAGAAGTTGCTATTAAGCTGGTATGGCCTTCTTTTCTTTTTGATGATTTCGAAGCTTATGATTGTTTATTTAAGTTATTGATAGACTGATAACACCATTTTTTTTTTTTTTTTGCAAATAAACCATTATTATTGTGAAAAATCCAAAAAAGCTTGACACTTTATGTGGAAATCTAAATATAGAACACAACTCTGTTTTTCTGTTATGTTTTGTATATTATTGTAACTTGGTTGCAACTTCTTCATATAGAATTGTATGTGAAGTTTGTTGTATTCATAGTTTTATGGTTCGTTTTGTAACTTTGTACGAGTGTCTCAAGAACTTTCTGATTATAAGTTGTTAGCATATTTCGAAGAGAGATAAAGCCAAGCTTTTTTATTCTTTCAACAAAAATATAGAAATGAACTAAGAAGTACTTTTTAGTGATATGTGTGACAAACGTGTTGTATGAGAAGCACTTTCTTGATATTTTTGTGTAACTTATTTTTCGGTTCCTAAATTCTCCAGGAATCTATCAAAACAAAGCATCCGCAACTTCATTATGAATCAAAAGTATATATGCTTCTCCAAGGAGGAAGTGAGTCGCTCTCTCCACTTATACACACATATACATCTACATATGCGTGTGCGTTTTGTATAATGATTTTAAATTCTTTTTTAAGGTTTTTTGTTTGAAACAAATCATCACTCTTGCAAGAGAGCGATTTTACTTTTTACAATAAACTGGTTTGGATCAAAAGGGATATTTTTGTTTATCAAAATCGGATTGGATTTACATGAAACATTTGTTTGTCACTCTGTCCAACATTTTTTTGATAAATAGTTAATGTGTTAGGTATGATTACGAAAGACAAAAATTCACAACAAAATGTAATTTGCTGATAAGATGATTGAAGAGATTTTATGCTTTGAAGCTACGCTTTGGGCCTATTTGACCCGTTGCCTTTTTTTTTGTTTTCCTAATCTATTTATAATTTTACCCATTTATTCAAGTTTAGATAACATAACCCGAATCTGCGTGTTCATAAGTAAATGGCGATTGCTGTTGATACCAGCTTCCGAAATGCGCACACACGTATTTATAAATTTTATATACATGTGATCTTATAATTTTCTTCTTAATGAAGCCGGAATACCAAACCTTAAGTGGTATGGAGCTGAGGGAGAGTATAATATCATGGTTATCGACCTTCTTGGACCAAGCCTTGAAGACCTTTTCAACTATTGTAATAGAAAGTTTAGCTTGAAGACGGTGTTAATGCTTGCAGATCAACTAGTAAGTGGTTATTTATGGGCATGCAACATCTTTAAATTTTTTAACTCTTTGAGTGCAGTAGTCACTCATACCAATTTTTACAGATTAACAGAGTCGAATGCATGCATGCCAGAGGGTTTCTTCATCGTGACATAAAGCCCGATAATTTTTTAATGGGCCTGGGCCGCAAAGCTAATCAGGTACCCGTTTGGTTTATTTAGCCTTTTGTGAATTTTTATATATGTGGATCATCTAAGGTTCATGCTTTATTGTACAAACTGAGTTACCGTTGACCAATTTTGTGTTGGTAGCTTACAGCTTCTTTTATCTTAATCTTTTTGGGTTCAGAATATTTTATTTTAAATTAATTAGTAAATGTTAAATCAACTTAAAACGGTTTGATACTTTGATGCGTGAAAATTATATTGACTTTACTATATATGTTGGAATGAATATTTATTTGGACCAACAATATTCATGACAGGTGTACGCCATTGATTTTGGCCTCGCGAAAAAATATAGAGATCTTCAAACTAATAAACACATACCATACAGGTAACTCAAGAAACTCTGAAATTTTTAATCTTTATCTCGTAACTTACATATCTTATCTAATTTATTGTACATAAATTAATCACCTTTTTTATTTTTGTAATTTTTTGATACTTAAATATAGTATTATAGAACCTTTTCGCGTATATATTAATATGTGAACTCGTTTCAACTATTTTCTCAGGGAAAACAAGAATCTCACCGGCACGGCTCGTTACGCGAGTGTCAACACGCACCTTGGTGTTGGTGAGTTGTTTCATCACATTAATATGATTTATAAAGTTTTGTTGAACATTTTGATGTAAAGTCTAGTTGTTACGATGCAGAACAAAGTAGACGCGATGATCTCGAATCTCTCGGTTATGTTCTTATGTATTTCCTTAGAGGAAGCCTTCCGTGGCAGGGACTAAGAGCGGGAAACAAGAAACAAAAGTACGATAAAATAAGCGAAAAAAAGATGCTGACTCCAATAGAGGTAACTACTAACAGTAGTTGTATATACATACATACAGAGACATATGTACGCACGTGTGTGTGTGTGTGTGTGTCACGAACTAGAAACAAACTTTACAGTTTCCCCGATTGCGAAAAAGTGTAAAGTTCGGTTTCTATTTCATGCAGGAGTAAAATGTCATTTTCGTACCTGAGGTTTGTCCACTTTTGCGACTTTCGTCCGAAGGTTTGTTTTTCCGCATTTGGATCCAAAAGGTTTGAAATCTTGCCATTTTCATCCGGCTCGTTAACTGCATCCATTTTTTCTCCGTTAAAAGAGAGGCATTTCTGTCTCTTTAGACATTTTTAATTAAAGTAAAAAACACTAAAAGAAATAAAAATCTATCTCTGTTGACTTTCTCCCCACCCAAACCCTTTAATTCCGTGACTTAACGTTAAAAAATGGATGGAGTTAACGAGTTGGATGAAAATGGCAAGATTTCAAATACTTTTGGATCCAGATGCGGAAAAACAAACCTTTGAACGAAAGTCGCAAAAGTAGCAGAACCTCAGGGACGAAAATGGCATTTTACTCTTCATGCAGTTTGCTCTATGAAAAGCTAAGTTTTATGATAATTTAGCGAATTGAAGTTTACAATAAAAGAAATTCTCTTTAACAGGTGTTATGTAAATCATACCCATCGGAGTTCATATCATACTTTCACTACTGTCGATCACTGAGATTCGAGGATAAACCCGACTATTCATATTTAAAGAGGCTTTTCCGAGACTTATTTATTCGTGAAGGTCAAATCTCATAATCCAAATTAAACTCAAATGTATATATTACCTTTTGAGTTTTGATTCTCGATCTAATTACATGATTTTATAATTACAGGCTATCAATTTGACAATGTATTCGATTGGACCATGTTAAAGTACCCTCAAATTGGCGCTACCTCTAGAGGACGAGTGAGTGCAAAAGTGCTGATCAATTTATACACACATGCATATGCATGACCTTTTTTTGGCTTAAAGATTGCATGATTACATGGTCTTTCTTTTTGTGTAGCTTCAAGGCGGAAACACGGGTATAAACGCTGGAACATCAGCGGAAAAGCCGACAAGAACCTCAGGTATCACTCGTAAAACAAGCCCATCAGCCGCTAATAAGATTCATCATCGTTTTAAGTTGATTAGTAGGTTAGGTATTACTGTATTTTTCAAGGTTGCTTATTTTGTGCAGCGGGGCAAGATATCCGCGACAGAATCTCAGGTGCGGTAGAAGCGTTTTCTAGAAGAAATTTGACAGGTGGCGCCCGACAAAGTTCACGAAACAAGATTTCCGATGATGTACCATCATCAAAAGACGTGGTAAGCTTGAATATCCCATTTTTGTTTTTAGTATAGTTTTGACTCTTAAAAGTCAAAAGTTGACTTTGACTTATAATACTCAAATCGACAACAGCTGCCTAATTCTGAGAGAATCCGGTCCTCTCGAGACGGGGACTCTTCGAAACGGGGTGCCACCGCTGGCAGCAGACCCGGCTCCTCAGTGGAACTAACAGAAGCCCGATTAGCTCGTCATGTGTCGTCCAGTGGGGCCCGCATATCAACTACTCATAGAGTCCAACCACAACCGAGCTACGACACCAAACCGTTGGGATTTTCACGTACTACGAAAGGTGGCAACGAAGACCAGCTTCGCAGCTTCGAGTTTCTGTCGATTAGGAAGTGAACAAAATGACCATTTTATCCAAGTAATTTTAGCTCTTGCTAAAATGGAGAAACGTGTTTTCTTATTGTACTTGGTTGTCGTTTCTGGCTGCCCGAACCCGAATTATAAGTTTCGTGTTACGCCAGTCATGACCCGTTGGGACATGACGAATAAGCTGTGAAACCCATTGTAAATTGCATTTTCGGTTTTGCGCTTTGTAGCAAAAGGTTTAAGATCAAATCTGAAAAGATGGTTTGTGTCCTTTATGTTGTGTTTTGTATTAACAAGAATCATATGAAAGAATATTTTTGTAATAATGTCGGGTTTTGATCTATTTATGGTTTCTCTAAACATGAGTTGGCTTTCATACGTGATCTCAAAAACTTCTGCTATTTATAAAAAGCATGGTTGTAAAAATCCCGACTAGATGTCGAGTAATCCCCAATTAATCGCTGGTCCTCACCTCATCGCCCGACTAGCGATTACTACAACATTGATAAAAAGTAGTAAATAAAATATGAACAAATGATCTTAAAAACTTACTACAACATTGATAAAAAGTAGAAAATAAAATATGAACAAATGATCTTAAAAACTTCTACTATTTATAAAAAGTAGAAAATATGAAATACGAACGGTCTAAGATTTAAAGTTTCTTTCCTATGGGACATGTGAAACATGTTATGGGACCCGCTAAGATCCTATGTTGGCAATGAGGCCTAACAACACAAACACCGAATTTAATCTCAACCAACATTGAACACAAACACCAAATTTGATCTCAACCAACTAATATTGATTCTTATCAATCAACATTGATTCATTCTGTTTACTATAAAACTTGACTCAATAAATAATTCACCAACAATTATCTATAACAATAACCTGTTTGATCTTTATCTCGTTAAATCAAGATTGATCAACCATACTAATAAATTAGAAAGTATAGCATGGTGGAGTCATTAACCTTCTATGCTTACTTTTGTGTTTTTAGTGATACATCCCCATAACTAACTTTCTATTTGGCTCACATTGACCCTTCTCTTTTTGTACATAACTATTAGATTGCCACGCACGTTGTCTTGAACGTAACCTGGGTACATTGCTGAATTAAAAGTACGAGTAGAAATTCTGGAGTTTGAACCATACAATATACTAATTCGATATCATAATCATCTTTTGTTCGTATGTGAAATCAATTTCAGTTGTCATCGTTGATTTTGGTTGAAGGTTTATGGAGCTTAAGACGTAAGTTGGTTAGGAAACAATCACATGAGGGAAGAGAAAAAGCCGTTATACAAAACCTATACAAGTTAGGGAATTAAAATGACTATATTGCCCACCATGTGCTAGGCAAATGATTAAGTTGACTAATAAAACTAAGTGGGTTTGTGGGAAAGGTCGTGCATTGCAACAAAAAATAAATGTGAAGGATTTGCATTGAAACTTTTAAACATAAAGGATATGCAATGCAATTTAATGTAAACGTGAAGGCATAATAAAGCAACTTAGATTCCACCCGAACAACAATCTGTTAGCTGTTGCCCTTGGAAAAAACATTGTGGTTATGTTTGTTCAACCTGACAAGAATGATGTAACCAGCGAAGGCATTTTAGAGGTATGCACCTCATCATATAGTTAATAACATACTTTCCTCATTTCTTGATGTTTTTAACATTTTCTTTATATAGGGACATGCTAACGCCGTAAAATCGATTGCTTGGGACCCTACCGGTAGATTTCTTGCTTCTGTTTGCCAGCGAAATGCCCGGGTGTGGACATTAGCAAGGGACACTTGGATATGTGGTACCCACCCCCAGTTGTTGATGATCGGCTCCTACATGGTACATATCTAGTTACTATGGACATAAAACCAGTTTAGATGTACATATCGTCTCCTATCTTAGGAGAAGGGGTCATCGTCATTCTGCTCAGACGTTTGAGGAGGAAACAAAGGCGTGCCAATACAAATCTGCAGGTATTACACTTCTGAGGGTTTTCATTGGGTTTTGAGAGTTCTTGAACGATTTTTCCTTTTCTTTTTCTGTTTTTATTAAATGCTTGGAACATTTTTATGATTCATAAACATGAATGGGTTTTCACTAGTTTGAATTTTCTAAGAGATCTTGAAGTTTTTGTTTCTTTAGTCTCATTATTATGGGTTTTGCTAACTCTAAGCAGTTTTGAGGGTTTTTAAACACGAGTTTTTTTTAATGTATTCAGGTTTTCAATATTGAACATGAATCATACTTGAAATGACTGCCAAAACGGACAATATCATGGTGCGGTTACGCTGGGCTGTTACAGATGGTATCAGAGTCAGGGTCGGACCGATGGTGCCAGGTCCCTCGAGGACGTTGGACCCCTTAAGGGGGGTGGATTGTGATATCCCACATCGGTTGTGAAGGGGAACAAAGGCTTCATTATAAGGGGCTGGATACCTTCACCGTCATGACACATTTTAAAACCAGTGAGGGGCAGGCGCTGAGGGCGTGCTGGCTGCCAAAGCGGACAATATCATGGTGTGGTTACGTTGGGCTGTTACAATTTATGTTATACACGTTATATAATTACATCACCATCTCATGGTGTTCAACAACACAACCCTAACATATGTTATACATGGTTGCAAAACACAAGTTGTTGAGATGGATAGTAATGGTGTTTGTATTGCTACAAGAAAAAAAATGTTTGTATTACATGGAAATGCTTTCAAGTTTAAAGTGTGTGTTTGATGTTTTGCAAAGCTAGGGTGGTTTGTAAATGAGGCTACCATCCTCTATTTATATTAGTTACAAGGTTTTAGACAAGTGTTAATCTAGAAACTTCTATCATAAAATTTCAGTGTTAATCTAGAAACTTCTATCATAAAATTTCAAGGTTTATTTCTATAACATTCCATGAAATATCCAACATTGTAAGGGCTTGTTTGGCCAAACTTATTTAACTCAAAAATGACTTTTTGTGAAAAAGACTTATTGACTTATAACTTTTTGAAAAGAATTTTTTAAAAAATGTTTGGATTAGCTTATGTGGTAGGAAAAGCCAATAAGTTAATAAGTTGTTTTTTAAAAAATGTTTTCTTAGCTTATTCATGTAAAATAACTAAAAGTGATAAGCAGCTTCAAAAAGTCACTCCTTGCTAACTTTTCAAAACTAACTTTTCCTCCTTATACAAAAAGTCATTTTGAAAAGTGTTTATGAGTTTGCCAAACACTTTTTCTCCTTATTAGCTTTTTGTAAAAGTGAATAAGTTATAAGAAAGTGTTGAAAAGCTTAGCCAAACACCCCCTAAGACTTCCCCCTAAGACTTTTCAAGGGTGTTCAAGAGTTAACCTAGAAACATCTTTTTGCAGCCTTCTTTGGTCAACAAATCTAGACATTTCTTAGGAAATTCTAGCCTTTCCAAGGGTAGAGATGGCTACTTTTTCCGGTTCCTAACCGGTTTGGCCATCTATTTCAGGTTGGATATATATCTGTTAGATGAAATTTCACTTTAATTACAAAAATACCATGTGTTCACACTGGTTCTCGCGGTTCTTGCAATAAAGGGTGGTTCCTAACGGATCCTTATCCTATATATATATATATAGGGGAATGCTAAAATGAGAACCACCTCGAGTTGTAAGAACCGTGAGAACTACACCGTAGGGGGCGCGGTGGACAAATTTTTTTTTTCATAAACGTAGATGCATGTATAAAAACAACATTTGTAAAAAAAATTCAAAAAAAAAATGTCGTGTGTGTAGTTTTGAGCGCCACAAGTTTGTGTTTACGGGTACCGTAAATCTGACCGGAAAATTTACGGGTCCCGTAAACACAAACTTGTGTTGCTCAAAACTACACACACGACATTTTTTTTTTGAATTTTTTTTTACAAATGTTGTTTTTATACATGCATCTACGTTTCTGAAAAAAAAAATTTGGTCTACCTCGCCCCGGATCAAAAAGTTCTCGCGGTTCTTACAACTCGAGGTGGTTCTCATTTTAGCGGAATCCTATATATATATATATATATATATATATATATATATATATATATATATATATATATATATATATATATATATATATAGGGGTAGGTTAACATACAAAAGGGCTTATCATACTTCACGTACGCTACGCTTCCAACCGTCCAATCAGGGGAATAATCACGCTTTGGACATGTAATCACGCTTTGGACATGTAATCACGCATAGGGGTTAGTTTTTTTGGGAAAATCACGCATGGAACCAAAAATAACGCACGTTATTTTGCTCAAAAATGTAATTACGCAAGTTATATCCTTTGTCGCGTACGATAATGTAGGATAAGGCCTTTTGTACATTATACTTATTCTATATATATATATATATATATCAAAACAAATAAGGAGAAAATCAATACAGAAAAAAAAATATTTTCACAATAATATTAATAGCACATTTTAAGACTAATAAGGCATTTTACTTTATTAACTACTAAGCGTTTATTCTTCGTCCGAACATAGGTCTTCAACGTTAGCATCGTTGTTTGCTTCTTCATCTTCAACATTAGTGTCGTCGTTTGCTTCTTCATCTTCGGTTAGTGGAGGACTTAGTCCCTCCGCCATTTCATCCAGTATTAGTGCTTTCAATGACTTTTTCAAAACCCGTATGTTGCATTTACTAATACCATGTACCAAAAATCGTTGCATTAAAAAATTGTTGTATATACTAATAATCGATACCATATACCTAATTCGATATCATTTCCTGTATAATAAATACCATATACCTAATTCAATACCATATACTTAAAATCGTTGCATTAAAAAACCAGAATCAACGTAAATTTGCATCTTGAAATCTAATTCCATACTAGATACTAATTCGATATCATAATCATCATTATCATTGAAAGTAACTTGGGTACGTCGCTACAGTAAAAAATAAGAGTACAAATTCTAGAGTTTGAATCGTACCATATACTAATTCGATATCATAATCATCATCTTCTTCTGTTCATATGTGAAATCAATTTTTAGTTGTCATCGTTGAATTTGGTTGAAGGTCTATGGAGCTTGAGACGTAATCTGGTTAGGAAACAATCACATGAGCAGTGGCGAAGCTTGGATTTTTCGGCCGGGGGGGTGAAAACATATATACCCAAAAATTTCTATAGAATACCCAAAAATTTCTATAGAACCGGGGGGGTGAAAACGTATATACCCACAAATTTCTATACGAAAACTACATATATAACACTACTGAGCGAAAAATCCCGGGGGGCGGACGTCCCCCCCCGGCCCCTCACATGCTGCGCCCCTGCACATGAGGGAAGAGAAAAAGTCGGTATACAAAATTTATACACGTTAGGGGATTAAAATGACTATTTTGCCCACCATGTGCTAGGCAAATGATTAAGTTAACTAAGAAAACTAACTGGGTTTGTGGTAAAGGTTGTGCACCGCAACAAAAAAAAACGTAAAGGACGTGCACTGAAACTTTTAAAGATAAAGGACATGCAATGCAATTTAATGTAGGAATAATGGATTTTAATAATCCAACTATTAGCTGTTGGCTGTCAACGGTCCCAACTTTAAAAATAACCGGTGGTGGTCTCATTTTTTCACATATTGTAAACCAACTGAACTTTACTAACAGGATCTAAATTTCTTTTTGTCCTCTTTTCTTTTTCGGTTAGTAAAGGTTCATTGCTTTACAATATGTGAAAAGGTGGGACCACCACTGGTCATTTTTTAAGTTGAGACTGTTACCGACTAGCGACTATAGTTAGAATTGTTAAAATTCATTATTCTTTTAATGTAAATGTAAAGGGCGTACACTGCAATTTTATCTTTTAGTTTTTTTTTTACCAAATCTTCCACCCATACACGTTAATTAGTTTTGTTTGAATTATTCTCAATTCCTTTGAATTTTAATTCCGTTAAAACATTCAAATTCTTTTGTAAATACTCCATATGGATAAGGAGTGCCATAGAGTTTTTTTTCTTCAAATTTCCAAACAATATAAAGAGAAAGAGTTGTAATAAATAGCATGTGTGGAGAACTCATATGATGTTAACTTGTTGCAATCGACTAAAAATCAAAATAACTTTATTAATAAAATTTTTTGATTGAATATATCAATAAATATTAAAAAAAACCTTTTTTATATGTTCAATAAGAGCATGCACAACGTAAGGTCTGAAATCCCCGTCCAAAATTCAGACCACACCTTCAGGACTAGCATAATTGCTTGACCGGGCTGGTCCGGTTTTGTACCAGTACGACTTGGAATGGTGGGGACCATATACTTACGAACCCCTTTTTAGTGTAAAACGTGGGATGTGATGTGGAGGTTGTTGGAAAATTTGTGAAAATAGCATTTTTTCACAAATATAGGAAAATGATTGTTTCCTATTTTGGACTAGAAATAAATATAACAAAATGAGCGAGTTTTATATATTTATTTGTGGGTTTGTGTTCTATGTTGGAAGAGCTTCGCAACGAACTAACCACGTCCAAAACGGAGCTAAGATGAATGAGATATCGATGCTCAAAGTTTGGTGTTTGAAACTTGAATGCTAAAAAAAGTGGGAAAGTGGCACCTTGTCCTACATAGGAGGAGAGATGAAACTTAAAGGGGTATTTAAGTGGGAACTCTCGATCCTTATTGTTTCATGGAAGCACTCACTAAGTGTACTCGCGAAGGGTGCGGAGAACCCTAACTCGCACTCGCACACGCGCGCGCGCATGGCGTGGGCGATGAGGTGCAATGTGGCGCTTTGATGGCGCACTTTGCACTTCGTATCGCCGCTTGAGAGCCGCCTTTGTATTTTTGACCACGTGCGCGTGGTGGAGCACAAGGGTTGCAAGGACCAAGTGGTTGGTGACGTGGCATGCAGGCGCATGACCCAGGTGGGTCTGCGCGAGTACACATGGCATAGAGGCGCGCGGTGGCGCGCATGGAGCATTGGCACTCAAGTGACGTGCGCGGCGCACCAACGTGAGCCAAAATGGCGCGACTGTGTGGCGTGCTTGTAGAGGCTCACAGGTGACGTGGCGCACGCGCGCAGGTGCGCATGGAGTTGAGCCAGAATGGCGCACGCGCGCATGGCAGTGAGCCAAAATGGCGCACTCGTGCATGAGTGTGCAGACTTGCTCGCGCAAGGGCGCGCGTACGCGAAGAAACTTCCAGCAGTTAACGCCAGTGCAGTTACGTTTCAGCATTCGAAACTGACGAAGTTAATGCGTTTGACTGTGAATTAAATAACGAATTAAAGTGCATTGAAGACGTTCAATGCAATTTAATTCACCCGTTTAATTCGTTTTTCAGTTTCTTCAAGACCTGCTGTATAAATAGGAGGCTCCTTCAGTAGATTCAACACACTGAAAACACACATTTCTACAATCTCTCTCTACATCAATTTTCTTCTATCCTGCTTCAGGTACACCTTCGGGTTAGAGTCAAGACCGGCAGTCCAACTGCATTGGGCTGTTGTATCCTGGAAACAAATGTGTTCTCCTGGGAGACACGAAATTTGTTTTAATGGACCCGTGTCTAACACGATCCTCGGCCAAGAACTATTATTTGTTTGCAAAATCTGTTCTTGTTTTTCTTTTATTTCAGTTGTAATTGTAAAGTAATTTCAATTTCATTCTGTTTAATTCTTGTAATTCAAGTTAATAAAGATTTTATTTATTTTACACGAACGGATTCCTACAATCTTAAAACAAATTTTTTAAAACACCGTTCGTGTAAAATCACAAACATATTCTGCTGTGAATTCGAACCAGTTTTGAATTCATACATCTGTGTTTTAAAAAACAGTTTCTTTTTTCTGTTTTGATTCAAAGTAGCGACCTTGTCAAAACGGATTCTGTTTTTACTCCTTTCTTTAAACTGAGTTCAAAAAACCTACTGTTGTAGTCTTCAAAGTTGGACTTAGAAGCTGCGCAGTGGTTTAAAAAACTCTTGCTTCTGTTTAGTTTGGGACAATAATAAATAAGCACATTTATTATTTCTAAACAGAATTTTAACTTGTTTCATTGGAATTTTTCAGAATGTCGACTGAAAACTTGAATACCAGCAACACTAATGTTGTCATTGGAACCCCTGCCAACACTGTGGGAGTGTCCACAGTGGCGAATCATGCTGAACGACCCGAGAAGTTCTCGGGTCTCCACTTCAAAAGGTGGAAATCGAAGATGTTCTTCTATTTGACCACCATGAACCTTGCGAGGTTCCTGACTGAAACCGCTCCCCAACCTACGGAAGGGGAGACCGACGCTCAGGCTCTGAGCGCGGTAGAGGCTTGGAAGCACTCGGATTTCATTTGTCGAGGCTATGTACTCAACGGTCTCTCGGATGCCTTGTATAATGTGTACTATAATATCAAGACTTCCAAAGAATTATGGGAGTCCTTGGATAAAAAGTACAAAACGGAGTATGCGAGAACAAATAAATTTGTTGTCGCCCGTTTCTTGGACTACAAAATGTTTGATAACAAGACTGTTATGAACAAGTCCAAGAGTTGTAAATTATACTACAAGACATCCATGCTGAGGGAATGGTACTTAGCGAGACATTTCAAGTGGCAGCCATGATTGAGAACTTACCTCCTGCTTGGTTGGATTTTAAGAATTATCTTAAACACAAGCGAAAGGAAATGAAGATTGAGGAACTTGTCGTCCGTCTTCGAATAGAAGAGGACAACAGGGTCGCCCAGAAAGGCACCATTTTGCAAGCTTCAGCTACGGCAAACATGGTGGAAGTTGGGGAGTCCTCAAAGGGCAATAAGGGCAAACGGGGTATGTCACACCCCGATTTCCACGTGTCACCGGTGGGCCCGGTGGGGGAGTATCGTGACGTGGTTGGCAACGTAATAGTCAAACAACACAATATTTAATATGCACAGCGGAAGCAAATTTAAAGATATACTACAACCGAATAAATTATTGTAATATCAAGTATCACAATGTTCGGATGTTTATCCACAGAACGGATCGAAATAAAATAGAAACAATAGTTCAACAGACTTCAGGCATCCTAAGCTTGCGAGACTTTTATTGATGCTAAGGAGACAATCCAGCCAATTTCGTTTAGTACCTGCATTCTGTCTTTTTGGGAAAATACGTCAGTTTACACTGGTAAATACAATCAACTAACTCATTTTGAAAAATGATTTAAAAATTGGTTTGGATGCACGTGGCATAAACATTTTTTTATTAACTTGGGAGAATTATTTAATATTATAATCTTGTGAACGAATTACATGTTACTTGTGCGTTCAGTAGCCCGGATCTTGTCCGGGTTATAGATCAATAGACACACCACATCATAGAGTTATACACTGACATGTGTACGCCTACACCCCGTGCTCAGGTCGTGGCCATCTCGTAAGATGATGCCAAGGATATCCGGGACATGGTCATTAACCTCCCAAAGGCTTTAAGTAATCAAGACTGTTTAAACGAGCCGATCAAATTATTCAACTACCCACTCAACTGTGGAGATTTGATGCTCGATCAAGCGGTATGCTACATACCGTAACCCAAGCCCGTATAGGGAAAATAAGTTAAAAGTATTTACTTGAGCAATGTATAAATCACAATAAGCAAAATGCACGTAGCTTTTACTGGTCCTCCTAATCTGGAATGAAGGTTTTATAATAACCTATTAGAATCCTAACGGGTCTTTAATTAAGCTTAAGCTTAGACCGGCTAGTTTCAAAGATACGGTTCGTACGCACTATTAAGCGAAGACCGGATAGAATGTGATTTAGACCCGACAAGTTCAGAGACTTGTTCAATATGGGTTTATTATTCACATTCTGGATTTTGAGATAAAACTGTTAAGGTTTGACCCGTTTCGGCTAATTTATGTAAACTTGTTACATAAACCGAACCGTACGCGTAATAAGCGTGACGGGTATTCATGAGAGCTATATACAGGTTTCCTAAGTTAATTATGCCTCAAATATGTTGTGACATCAGTAAGATGTCTTTCATTATGCCCGAAACGTGTTTAACACAAACTAGGCCCCGTAGGGGTAGTTTGGTCATTTAAATGTTTATAAAAGAGTTTAAATGTTTAACTGAGTTACAGGTCTGATATAATCAGCAAAAATACTTAGTTTACTGATTTATAACAGTAAGGTATTTTAGATATGTGAAATTTATCAACTATAACCAAACTATGCCCCGTAGGGGTATTTTGGTAATTTCTCATAAGCCGAAAAGCTCAAAACTGAAGTCTGAGATAACCAACTTTTGCTTACTGTTAAAATGTTATAATTTGACTAAAACATCAGTAGGTATCACCCTTGTATGTTTAAAAATAGTATTAGTACATACTATGCGCTAAAAACGCTAAATAAGGCGATTAGGAGCCGTTTACGGGTTCAATACCTAAAGCTGGTATTTTTATTATTCCAGAAGGTCTAAAATAATTTATTTATCATAACTAATCAGTAGCAAAAGGTTTGGGGTCGTTTAGATATGTAAAACTCATTTTATGGCCCGTAAGGGCAAAACCGACAATTACCGGATTGAGCCTACGACTATGAGTTATGCTCAGCCTAAAATTAATTAAAAATCTTTAAAAATCCCAAAATAATATATTACATCAGTGGGTAAAATATTTGATATCAAAAAGTATGTTTAAGTAGGCTATACGCTAATTACGCCATTTTATTAACATAAAGCATTCATTTTGCGATAATGAGCATAACTCTTAATCTACAATTCAAATTGATGTCAAACTTTGCATACATGTTTATATATCAGTAATTAAAGTTTCTACTCTTTTACATTTCCAAAAATCACGTTTTAAGGCAATAAGGGCATAATGGTCAACATATGGGCAATTAACGGAAACATGCATATTAATTGGATAACTAACGAACCAAGGTGTATAATCACAGAGGGTTATTCTAACATGTAACCTAGTCCAATTAAAGCTCTGAGGCATTTCTAAAACATGCCTAAACGGGTCAGAACTGAAAGTCAAAGTGAAAGTCAAACTATGTGACTTTCGGTTCCGAACCGGGTCTAAACAGGAAATTGTCGGGTTGAACATGTTTAGACATGTTCTTACACTTATTACCAATTTATAACAATGATCAAACAGGTTGTATATGGTCTACATTGCTAATTATGCATAAATCGCATTTTAAACTTTCTGTTGACTTTTTAAGTATACGTTTGACCCGACTTTTGACCTGGTTAGAGTGGTAATCAGGGGAAACCCTTTTGAGGTTTTATTACCCACATAAATACCAACTTATAACTATTTTTAATTCGAGATATGACTGAGCCATCGTTGACTAATCTCGAAGTCAAACCGTAATTACGACGGTTTGACTTTTAGCTAATTAACCAAGCTAAAAGTAATTAGAGAAGGTTAGGCAACTTACAAAGGTCCTAAGCTTGATTAGAGAACACTTGAGAGGAAGTTAGAGTTCCAGAAGTGCTCCAGGAATGCAGATGAAGATGTGAAGAAAGTGTTGCAAGACCTTGGCCTTTTATAGTGTTTTCAATCACCACAAAGTGTTGACAACAAGGTCTAGCACACACCACAACCTTCCCACATGTGTCCTAGATGCTTAGGGGGTGCTTTAGGGGCCAAGAGATGTGGAAAATCGGGTATAGGTCGCGCACAAAGGCAATGGCAGGCAAAAACCCAAAATTCTCGGAGCTGGGCAGGGCTAGCGTGACGCCACCCCCCCTCGCGTCGCGCTAGGCCTCGTCTGGTCAGATTTTGTGATTTTTGCGATTTGATCCTTGGCTCTTCAAAATTCGATTAGGCACTTGATTTATTGCATTGTAAACCCTCAAAATTGATCTATAAGGGCTTTAAAACATATACCCACTTTCTTAAGTCCCCGGTTAACTTTATTGTTACCCGAAAAGTCCTAACTTCCAACGTTTACGCTTTAACCCTTCGCACACGAATTCGATCATAACTTTCTCATACGTTAACGAAACTTTACGAAATTTAAACCGTGTATTCTAGTGAGCATGATTAACCGTTACAAAGCTTCGGGTTTTTCAAAAGGTCACTCAGAGGTATAATTTAAACATGTTGACACATTTAGTCCCTGTAGTTTGAAATCTCTCACTTTTAGCTTCGTATGATCCATGATTTATTCGTTTGAAGGTATGAGCACCATTTAGGGTTAATGTATATTATATTTATTCACAGTTGACACTTGGAATACGTATATTCACATACTTTTCATGTTTGTCAACTTTAGTCCTTCCATAATATTTCTTTCACACGTTTAAACATTTGACACGTGTCTACACATTATAGGACGTGAATTTTCGAGGTGTTACATCCTCACCCCCTTAAAATAAATCTCGACCCGAGATTTACTGAAATAAGTAAGGGTACTTTTCTTTCATCGTGGATTCAACTTCCCACGTGAATTCGGGACCTCTACGGGCATCCCATTTGACCTTTACAATAGGCACGTGCTTCCTTCGAAGCTTCTTTACCTGTCGATCTTCAATCGACAAGGGTTTTTCAACAAATTTCAAGCTCTTATCTATATGCACATTTGTATGTGGTATAACCAGTGATTCGTCAGCGAAACACTTCTTCAGATTGCAGATGTGGAACACATTGTGAATTCCACTGAGCTCTTCCAGTAAGTTTAACTTATAGGCAACTGACCCGACACGCTCGATAACCTCGAAAGGTCCTATGTATCTCGGGCTTAGCTTGCCTTTCTTACCAAATCTCATCACCCCCTTCCAGGGTGACACTTTAAGTAGGACTTTGTCACCTACTTCGAAGTGAAAATCCTTACGATTTGGATCAGCGTAACTCTTCTGCCTATCCCGAGCAGCTTTGAGATGGTCACGAATCTGGACAATCTTGTCCGTTGTTTCGAACACGATCTCTGGTCCTGATAACTGGACTTCTTCAACTTCCGCCCAACACACGGGCGATCTACACTTTCTACCATATAATGCCTCGAAAGGCGCAGCCTTTATGCTGGTGTGGTAGCTATTGTTGTAGGAGAATTCGATTAATGGTAAGTTCTTATCCCAACTACCACCCAAATCGATCGCACATGCACGTAGCATGTCTTCCAACGTTTGAATAGTACGCTCACTCTGACCGTCAGTCTGAGGATGATAAGCCGTACTAAAATTCAAACGTGTGCCCAAAGATTGTTGGAAGCTCTTCCAAAAATGTGACGTGTATCTAGTATCTCGGTCAGAGATAATAGACACAGGTATGCCATGTAAGGCTACAATCTTTTCCACGTATAACTGGGCTAACATGTCGGAGCTATAAGTCTCCTTGATGGGTAAGAAATGTGCTGACTTAGTCAGTCTATCCACTATGACCCATATTGTATCATTGCCTTTCCTTGTCTTAGGTAACTTGGTAATAAAATCCATAGTCACTATTTCCCACTTCCACGTAGGAAGTTCAGGCTGTTGTAGCAAGCCTGACGGCTTTTGATGCTCGGCTTTGACTTGCGCACATGTCAAGCATTTAGCTACATAAGTGGCTACATACTTCTTCAAGCCTATCCACCGATAATTTGCTTTTAGATCCTGGTACATCTTATCAGCTCCAGGATGAACGGAGTATTTGGAACTATGGGCTTCCTGGAGGATGACATCTCAAAGCCCTCCATAAATTGGAACCCATATTCGTCCATTCAATCGCAGAATTCCGTCCTTGCTAAGAGTTAACTGCTCCTCAGTTACTCCTAACTTTTCATTAGGATAGTTAGCTTCCAGCACAGCTTCCTTCTGTGCAGCTAACACCCTTTCTATCAAACTGTTCTTTATTTCCATGCGCTTGGCATTGATTCGGATGGGTTTCATCCTTTCCTTTCTGCTCAAGGCGTCAGCGACTACATTAGCTTTGCCGGGATGATACTTGATTTCACAATCATAATCATTCAAGGTCTCCATCCAACGGCGTTGCCTCATCTTTAATTCCTTCTGATTAAACAGATGCTGGAGGCTCTTGTGATCGGAATAGATCACAAACTTGATTCCATAAAGATAATGCCTCCACAGTTTCAGTGCGAACACAATGGCACCCAATTCCAAGTCGTGGGTGGTGTAATTCTTTTCGTGCACCTTTAACTGTCGTGATGCATAGGCAATAACCTTGCCTTTCTGCATAAGCACACACCCCATGCCGGTGTGTGAAGCATCGCAGTAAACTACGAATTATTCAGTGCCTTCAGGTAATGTCAGCACAGGAGCGTTGCTCAACTTCTGTTTCAAAACATGAAAGGACTCTTGCTGCTTAGAGCCCCAAACGAACTTTACTTTCTTCTTGGTCAAGGAAGTTAGGGGTGCAGCAATCCTTGAAAAATTTTCAATGAAACGCCTATAATATCCTGCCAATCCCAGGAAGCTACGAATCTCCGTAGGCGTCTTTGGCTCTTTCCAATTCATAACAGCTTCAACTTTAGCGGGATCCACTTGGATACCACGCTCACTGACCACATGTCCAAGAAATTGGACTTCTCGTAGCCAAAATTCACACTTAGAGAACTTGGCATAGAGTTTCTCTTGGTGTAAAAGTTTGAGAATACATCGGAGGTGTTTCTCATGGTCAGCTTGGTTCTTAGAATAAATGAGAATGTCGTCAATGAAGACGATGACGAATTTATCTAAGTGCGGCTTGCAAACGCGATTCATGAGATCCATGAATGCAGCCGGTGCATTAGTGAGCCCAAAAGGCATCACTAGAAACTCGTAATGACCATAATGAGTCCTAAATGCAGTTTTATGCACGTCTTCATCTCTAACCTTCAGTTGATGGTAGCCTGACCTCAAATCAATCTTCGAGAAATAACTGGCTCCTTGTAACTGATCGAACAAGTCGTCGATCCTAGGCAAAGGATATCTATTCTTTATCGTGACCTTATTGAGCTCACGATAGTCGATGCACAGACGCATCGATCCATCCTTCTTCTTGACAAATAGGACTGGCGCTCCCCAAGGGGACGAGCTAGGTTTAATGAAACCCTTGGCTAGTAATTCATCTAGCTGTATCCTCAATTCTTTCATTTCTGTGGGCGCCAACCTATAAGGTGCTCTTGCAACTGGTGCTGCTCCGGGGATGATATCAATCCTGAATTCCACTTGCCTATCGGGTGGCAAACCAGGTAGTTCTTCCGAAAAAACTTCAGGGAATTCAGAAATGACAGGGATGTCTTCTATCTTCGGTCTAGGTTCATCAATAATCACTTGTGCCATGTAGATGACACAACCCCTCTTTAAACATTTTGAAGCTTTGAGCATAGTCGCTTGCTTAGGCAGCCCATACTGGGTATCTCCCCGAATGGTAAGTGGTTCACCAGACGGGGTCTTTATTACCACTTGCTTCATGTTACAGACAATTTGGGCCTGGTTACGAGATAACCAGTCCATACCCAGAACTATGTCAAAACCGGCCAACTTAAATGGAAGTAGAGACAGAGGAAAAGAATGGTTCTTAATGGATATAGCACATCCATCTAACACATTTGAGACGGTTTCTATGGTACCATCTGCTAACTCTACCTCATAGTTTACGCTTAAGGTTTTGACAGGTAAATTCAACAATTTACAAAACTTATGATCTACGAAAGACTTATCTGCGCCTGAATCAAAAAGTACTCTTGCAAAGACATCATTTACAAGGAAGGTACCTGTTATAACATTATCGTCTTGCACAGCCTCTTTCGCGTCCATTCTGAAGACTCTAGCATTAGTCTTCTTAGCCTCTTCAGGCTTCTTGTTGTACTTAGGGCAGTTGGTTTTAATGTGGCCCTTTCCATTGCAACGGTAGCACGTTGCGTCTTTTATCTTCTTGCAATCCAAGGTTTTGTGATCCATGGACTTGCAAATACCACAAGCATAAGTTTTTGACTGAGTCTGCGAGTTCGACTCAAGTCTGCACTTTCCATAGTGCTGCTTCTTGCAAATTTGTATTTGGGCTTCTCACCCGACTGATGCCCATCTTTCCTCGACTCAGATCCTTTCTTGTTGTCACCGTTCCCACGGTGTTTCTTGTTCGACCTTCGTGAACCATCATCTTCACGCTTCCTCTTCTCAGCCTCCTTATTCCTCAGCGATCTCTGCCTGACCGCATCCAGAGTAAGGGATAAGGAAATGTCAGCTACTGATCTAAAAGTCGCTGGCCGAGAAGCTTTTACGCTTGCCTCGATTTCGGGGGCTAAACCACCGATAAAACGAGCTATCCGTTTTGGTTCCGGGGTTACCAGGTATGGAACCAACCGAGACATAGTGTTGAAGCTCGTTAGGTAAGTTTGACAGTCGAGGTTTGTCATCACCAAGGATAGAAAATCAGACTCTATCTTCTCCACCTCATGTTGAGGGCAGTAATTTTCCCTGATAAGGGCAACAAATTGATCCCAAGACATGTTGTACAGTGGGATTTTCCCGGTGGCTTGAATCAGAGATCTCCACCATGCTAAAGCTTCACCCTTGAAAGACTGCGACACAAACTTGACCACGTCCCTCTCAGCGCATCCGCTGATATCAACAACCGTATCCATCTCATCTAGCCATGTCATACAGTCGATGGCTCCTTTCTCCCCAGTGAAATCCCGGGGTTTGCAGGAAACGAAATATTTATACGAGCAACCCTTGTCACGGGGTCCCTTGTTTAGTATAACCTGCTGAGATGGAGCACTGTGGTTCGAGGAGTGTCGGTCATCATTTTTCTTCGGGTCGTCCTTATTGGACTGTGGCTTTGAAGGCTGTGTAGATAGGGTCCTACTACGAGTCCCACTATACTCCTCGTACTGCCTTTCCAAAGCTTGTGTAACTGCGCCGTCTATGATCGCTTTTAATTCCGCACCCGTTTGATTAATTCGGGCGTCATTATTAACCTCCGCTGGATGACTATTACCCTCGTCTGAGTTAGCCATTACAATTGAACTGTTGCAGAAAACAAGGACAATAGTTTATTTGGGGGTTTATTATGGAATTGCCCCTTAGGGTAATTCATTAACCATGGTAAGCAGAGACCATATTTGGTTAATTTATTAATCAAATTTATTTAGGATTTCTATAATAATTTATCCTAATTATAAAACAATAACAATTTTATTAATGGCACCAAAGGCCTAGTCACATGGACAATTATAAATTATATGCTAGGATTTCAGAGAATCAAAGCATTTGAGGTTTGAACCTAGTTTATTACTTTTATTTGACAGGGAGTCATAGCTACCACTGTCTTTTTGGCTCATGTTGAAATGAGCAAGGCCCGTAGGCACTATATTACCACGTATGGTTAAAATATGATCATCTTAATTGATGATGTAAACCCAGGATTCAGAGATCATTAAACTGGGTTAGGAATCTTCTAAAGGATTCCTTTATAAAAATGACGTATGTGATTTTTAATAAATCACGTCTCCCAGGAGTGTTAACATGTTTTTCAGATGTTAACAGGGATTTGAATCTTTTTAACAGGTCTTACCATCTTGGCCCGGTCTTATAATGACCTGAAGGCTAGGTTTCACACTTTAAGATTCTTAATTAGCAATTACTTAGGCAGATTATTTCTAAAGGAATGATTTTAATTTATTTATTTCATTTATAATTTATACATGCACATAATGGCAACATGAAATTTATAAAACAAACATTCCATAATTTATTATAATATTACACGCTGCCCTAAACGGGTCTTTTCAAATAACAACTTACCCACGCAGGGGTTTTAAACAAGTACTTGCCCACGCAGGGGCTTTAAACAACAACTAGTCCACGCAGGGAGCCAAACAATTAAACATCATACCCACGCAGGGGTTAACGGAAAATAGACCCACGCAGGGGTCAAAATAACTCACATACATACCCACGTAGGGGCTTAAACAAATACAGCAAATACCGGCCCACGCAGGGGCTAAACTCATAAAAGGAGATTACAACAATAATGGAAGGATTCAACGATCCTTCTTGTTCTTCCCCTTGATCAAACTTGCCAATCCTTGGAAAAAGCTTTGTCTCTCCTGGAGATCGCGGCGATTTTCTCGCTCAACCTGTTCCAGCCTCTGAAGAATTTCCTCCCGTTCTGGGGGAGAAAACCGAGGCGGCTGTGATTGCGTCCGTATAATAGGTCTGGGAGGTATCTGGTACCCTTGTGTTGGGTAACCTACTCCCCATGGATCTCCATAGGGTCCTTGGGTGTTGTAGTTTGCCGCTACCATGTAAGGGTCGGCCTCCGCGTAACCATAATTGTGGTGATTTGGCGGTTCAAAAGGGTTATATGCCATGGAACCCGTATACGCTGGAATTGGGTTGTCAAAACCCATCGGCGGTGGCTGTGGAACAGCTGGCTGTGAAGGTCCACCCATTTGTGGGTCCTCCTGGTGTGGCGGATAGTGGCTGCCACTGGACTGACGTGGGGAACTGAAATGGAAGTCCCCTGCTCGTGCCGACATGCGGGCACCGGTTCTCCTACGCCTTGGCGGTTGAGGAGGTGCCGGCTGTACTGGTGGCGGTGGAGGTGGTGGCGTAACTGCCACAAATCGGTGATCCTCAGAGGAATCTTGATGATGCTGCTGCTGCTGCTGCGGCTGCTGCTGCTCATGAGGCGACGAGTGGTGAGGAGGTGTATAGTACCACTCGTGCCTGGTGAACATCGCCTGAAAGCTGTCCGGACCAACATAAGGTGATCCGTGGAATGAAGATCCGTCGGAGATTTCGATCGGATGGTTTGGTGTGCCACTTGCGGGTTCGACGGGGTCCGTATCCTCGTCCATGTCGTCTGTGTTATCACCGGAGAAGTGATCGTCTGGCCCCAGTGGGTTAAAACCCACGGGTTCTGGTAAGTAATTGGCCGGATTAAATTGGCCTCGGAAGATGGGTGTGGGGTCACCAAACGAATTATGCGAAAAAGATCGCTGAAGTGGTATGTAGGACGGTTGAGGGTTATTGGGCTCATAAGGGTTAAGAACAGGAGGTGTTGAACTATGCGAAACCGACCGTCTGGCCGGCTCGAACAGGTTTCTCCGGTTCTCCCGAGGGTTGTCACTCTCGGTGGTGGATGGAGCTCGCCGTTGCGAAGGTCCAGCTTCATTATCGTTAGGGGCGGTGATTGGCCCCTTGCCTCTTCCTCGCCTACGGAAGAATCTTGGCGGCATTGTTGTTAATCCTGTCAATATAGCATGAGATAACAAAACAACATATACAACATTTTAAAGGACAAAACAAAAACAAAAAAAAATAGAATTTGTCCTATGTTATATGTCTAGACTCGAAAGTTTAGAATGTGCTATTGTGTACTGAGATTAAACACAAAAGGCTAGTGTTTAATTCACTCAGAGTTGGCTCTGATACCAACCTGTCACACCCCGATTTCCACGTGTCACCGGTGGGCCCGGTGGGGGAGTATCGTGACATGGTTGGCAACGTAATAGTAAAACAACAGAATATTTAATATGCACAGCGGAAGAAAATTTAAAGATATACTACAACCGAATAAATTATTGTAATATCAAGTATCACAATGTTCGGATGTTTATCCACAGAACGGATTGAAATAAAATAGAAACAATAGTTCAACAGACTTCAGGCATCCTAAGCTTGCGAGACTTTTATTGATGCTAAGGAGACAATCCAGCCAATTTCGTTTAGTACCTGCATTCAGTCTTTTTGGGAAAATACGTCAGTTTACACTGGTAAATACAATCAACTGACTCATTTTGAAAAATGATTTAAAAATTGGTTTGGATGCACGTGGCATAAACATTTTTTTATTAACTTGGGAGAATTATTTAATATTATAATCTTGTGAACGAATTACATGTTACTTGTGCGTTCAGTAGCCCGGATCTTTTCCGGGTTAAAGATCAATAGACACACCACAACATAGAGTTATACACTGACAGGTGTATGCCTACACCCCGTGCTCAGCTCGTGGCCATCTCGTAAGATGATGCCAAGGATATCCGGGACATGGTCATTAACCCCCCAAAGGCTTTAAGTAATCAAGACTGTTTAAACGAGCCGATCAAATTATTCAACTACCCACTCAACTGTGGAGATTTGATGCTCGATCAAGCGGTATGCTACATACCGTAACCCAAGCCCGTATAGGGAAAATAAGTTAAAATTATTTACCTGAGCAATGTATAAATCACAATATGCAAAATGCACGTAGCTTTTACTGGTCCTCCTAATCTGGAATGAAGGTTTTATAATAACCTATTAGAATCCTAACGGGTCTTTAATTAAGCTTAAGCTTAGACCGGCTAGTTTCAAAGATACGGTTCGTACGCACTATTAAGCGAATACCGGAT
Organism: Helianthus tuberosus; assembly: GCA_030545235.1. Lineage (NCBI taxonomy): Eukaryota > Viridiplantae > Streptophyta > Magnoliopsida > Asterales > Asteraceae > Helianthus > Helianthus tuberosus. The sequence continues at coordinate 11,396,992 of CM060440.1, forward strand.
AGAATGTGATTTAGACCCGACAAGTTCAGAGACTTGTTCAATATGGGTTTATTATTCACATTCTGGATTTTGAGATAAAATGTTAAGGTTTGACCCGTTTCGGCTAATTTATGTAAACTTGTTACATAAACCGAACCGTACGCGTAATAAGCGTGACGGGTATTCATGAGAGCTATATACAGGTTTCCTAAGTTAATTATGCCTCAAATATGTTGTAACATCAGTAAGATGTCTTTCATTATGCCCGAAACGTGTTTAACACAAACTAGGCCCCGTAGGGGTAGTTTGGTCATTTAAATGTTTATAAAAGAGTTTAAATGTTTAACTGAGTTACAGGTCTGATATAATCAGCAAAAATACTCAGTTTACTGATTTATAACAGTAAGGTATTTTAGATATGTGAAATTTATCAACTATAACCAAACTATGCCCCGTAGGGGTATTTTGGTAATTTCTCATAAGCCGAAAAGCTCAAAACTGAAGTCTGAGATAACCAACTTTTGCTTACTGTTAAAATGTTATAATTTGACTAAAACATCAGTAGGTATCACCCTTGTATGTTTAAAAATAGTATTAGTACATACTATGCGCTAAAAACGCTAAATAAGGCTATTAGGAGCCGTTTACGGGTTCAATAACTAAAGCTGGTATTTTTATTATTCCAGAAGGTCTAAAATAATATATTTATCATAAATAATCAGTAGCAAAAGGTTTGGGGTCGTTTAGATATGTAAAACTCATTTTATGGCCCGTTAGGGCAAAACCGACAATTACCGGATTGAGCCTACGACTATGAGTTATGCTCAGCCTAAAATTAATTAAAAATCTTTAAAAATCCCAAAATAATATATTACATCAGTGGGTAAAAGATTTGATATCAAAAAGTATGTTTAAGTAGGCTATACGCTAATTACGCCATTTTATTAACATAAAGCATTCATTTTGCGATAATGAGCATAACTCTTAATCTACAATTCATTGATGTCAAACTTTGCATACATGTTTATATATCAGTAATTAAAGTTTCTACTCTTTTACATTTCCAAAAATCACGTTTTAAGGCAATAAGGGCATAATGGTCAACATAAGGGCAATTAACGGAAACATGCATATTAATTGGATAACTAACGAACCAAGGTGTATAATCACAGAGGGTTATTCTAACATGTAACCTAGTCCAATTAAAGCTCTGAGGCATTTCTAAAACATGCCTAAACGGGTCAGAACTGAAAGTCAAAGTGAAAGTCAAACTATGTGACTTTCGGTTCCGAACCGGGTCTAAACAGGAAATTGTCGGGTTGAACATGTTTAGACATGTTCTTACACTTATTACCAAGTTATAACAATGATCAAACAGGTTGTATATGGTCTACATTGCTAATTATGCATAAATCGCATTTTAAACTTTCTGTTGACTTTTTAAGTACACGTTTGACCCGACTTTTGACCTGGTTAGAGTGGTAATCAGGGGAAACCCTTTTGAGGTTTTATTACCCACATAAATACCAACTTATAACTATTTTTAATTCGAGATATGACTGAGCCATCGTTGACTAATCTCGAAGTCAAACCGTAATTACGACGGTTTGACTTTTAGCTAATTAACCAAGCTAAAAGTAATTAGAGAAGGTTAGGCAACTTACAAAGGTCCTAAGCTTGATTAGAGAACACTTGAGAGGAAGTTAGAGTTCCAGAAGTGCTCCAGGAATGCAGATGAAGATGTGAAGAAAGTGTTGCAAGACCTTGGCCTTTTATAGTGTTTTCAATCACCACAAAGTGTTGACAACAAGGTCTAGCACACACCACAACCTTCCCACATGTGTCCTAGATGCTTAGGGGGTGCTTTAGGGGCCAAGAGATGTGGAAAATCGGGTATAGGTCGCGCACAAAGGCAATGGCAGGCAAAAACCCAAAATTCTCGGAGCTGGGCAGGGCTAGCGTGATGCCACCCCCCCTCGCGTCGCGCTAGGCCTCGTCTGGTCAGATTTTGTGATTTTTGCGATTTGATCCTTGGCTCTTCAAAATTCGATTAGGCACTTGATTTCTTGCATTGTAAACCCTCAAAATTGATCTATAAGGGCTTTAAAACATATACCCACTTTGTTAAGTCCCCGGTTAACTTTATTGTTACCCGAAAAGTCCTAACTTCCAACGTTTACGCTTTAACCCTTCGCACACAAATTCGATCATAACTTTCTCATACGTTAACGAAACTTTACGAAATTTAAACCGTGTATTCTAGTGAGCATGATTAACCATTACAAAGCTTCGGGTTTTTCAAAAGGTCACTCAGAGGTATAATTTAAACATGTTGACACATTAAGTCCCGGTAGTTTGAAATCTCTCACTTTTAGCTTCGTATGATCCATGATTTATTCGTTTGAAGGTATGAGCACCATTTAGGGTTAATGTATATTATATTTATTCACAGTTGACACTTGGAATACGTATATTCACATACTTTTCATGTTTGTCAACTTTAGTCCTTCCATAATATTTCTTTCACACGTTTAAACATTTTACACGTGTCTACACATTATAGGACGTGAATTTTCGAGGTGTTACCGGGTAAAAAGGACAACAAGGGGAAAGCAAAGGTTAACAACCTTGGACCGAAAAAGGGGGCTGTGAAAAAGAAGCTTGCGCCTTTCCAAGGTACTTGTTACAACTGTAACGAGACGGGGAACCGTGCTAACCAATGCAGGAAACCTAAGCGTGAGCGTGCGCACATGGTTGATGAGGATGGTATGCCTCTGATTGCAATGATAACCGAGGAAGCGACTATGATTGAAGAAGTCAACGCGATGGGTGAAAGCCCAAAAGGATGGTTCGTTGACACGGGTGCAACCAGCCATGTTTGTGGAGACAAGGCTCTTTTCTCTACATTCAAGGAAGCGTCGAGTGAAGAAAGCTTTATATGGGAAATAAAGCTACCGCAAGCATCAAGGGGGAAGGCACTGTCATCCTGAAGATGACGTCTGGCAAGGAGCTTACTTTGACCAATGTGCTTTATATCCCAGAGATACAGAAGAATCTCGTGTCGGGATGGATGCTCAACAAGTTTGGATTTCGTCTAGTGTTTGAATCGGACAATTTTGTACTTTCTAGACGAGGAATGTTTGTTGGAAAGGGCTATGCCCTAAATGGAATGTTTAAAATATCTGTAATGGTTGTGAAAAACAACAAGAATATGAATGAAATTTCTATTTCTACGTACATGATTGAGTCTTCTAATGTTTGGCATGGTAGACTAGGACATGTAAATTTTAATTCATTAAGACGTTTAATTAAATTAAATTTGATACCGACATTCCATATCGAGTCCAATTACAAATGCGAGACATGTGTAGAATCCAAACTTACGAGATCATCGTTTAAATCGGTTGAACGAATAACCGAACCCCTTGATTTAATTCATACCGATGTGTGTGATTTAAAAGCGGTACCCACGCGTGGAGGAAATAAGTACTTCATCACGTTTATTGATGATTGTACTAAATATTGCTATGTGTATTTACTAAAGAGTAAAAACGAAGCAATATAAAAGTTTATCTTGTACAAAAATGAAGTTGAGAATCAACTTAAAAAGAAGATAAAAGCTGTGAGAAGCGATCGAGGAGGTGAATATGTTGCACCTTTTGCGGATTTATGCGCAAAAAGTGGCATTATACATGAGTGTACACCTCCTTATTCTCCACAATCAAATGGCGTGACGGAACGAAAGAACCGCACATTGAAAGAGATGATGAACGCCATGTTGATCAGTTCGGGAGTGAACCCAGAAATGTGGGGGACGCCATTCTCTCAGCAAACTATCTTTTGAACAAGATACCTTTGAAAAATAGGGACGAAACTCCATATGAGTTATGGAGAAAAAGGAAGCCTTCGTACAAATACTTGAAAGTGTGGGGGTGCCTAGCTAAGGTGATTGTACCACCTCTTAAGGCTCTTAGGATAGGACCCAAAACGGTTGATTGCATCTTCATAGGATATGCACATCAAAGTAGTGCACATCGTTTTCTTGTACATGAGTCCAAGAATCCCGATGTACACAAACACACTATCATAGAGGCAAATTCTAACATCGTCTCATATTTTGAGAATGTGTTTCCTATGTTAGGACAGACACATGCGACTTCATCAACAACGGCTGATGAAGCAGGTCCAAGTTCATCTACATGGTTAGATGAAGCAGGTCCAAGTTAATCTACGAGGATAGATGAAAGACATGAATGACCCGAGGTAGAGGAGGGTGAGCTTAGACGAAGTAAACGACCAAGGGTTGAAAAATCCTTTGGTCCAGACTTCATGAGCTATATGGTTGACGGTGAGCCCATTACCTACCACGAAGTGGTTACCTCCACAGAAGGACCTCAATGGCAAGAAGCAATTAAGAATGAAATTGATTCTATATTGCAAAATCATACTTGGTTGTAAACCACTTGGATATCGTTGCATATTCAAAAGGAAGATGAAAGCTGACGGAAGTATTGATAAATACAAGGCAAGGTTAGTGATTAAAGGATTTAGATAAAAGGAGGGTCTAGACTACTTTGATACTTACTCGCTTGTAATGCGAATAACCTCTATACGATTGGTTCTTGCAATTGCGGCTCTAAGAAATTTGGAAGTTCACCAAATGGATGTAAAGACCGCATTTCTAAATGGCGATTTAAAAGAAGAAATTTACATGGAACAACCTGAGGGTTTTTCCGCCCCAGGAAACGAGGGCAAAGTATGTAAATTGGTCAAGTCTTTGTATGGATTGAAGCAAGCTCCAAAACAATGACACCAAAAGTTTGATCATGTCATGATTGACAATGGTTTCAAAATAAATGAGTGCGACAAGTGTGTTTATTTTAAAGACACACCTAGGGGTTATGTAATTTTATGTCTTTATGTAGATGGTATGCTTATCATTGGGAGTGATGATAACATGATCAACTCAACAAAAGACATGTTGAAATCGAGGTTTGACATGAAAGACATGGGTCTCGCGGATGTGATTCTTGGAGTAAAAATCACTAGAACCCAAAATGGTCTTGTTTTGAGTCAATCTCACTACGTGGACAAGATCCTTGGGAAATTCAATTCGGACGATACGAGTATAGCTCGAACTCCAATTGATAATACCCAACGCCTAAGGAAGAATAGAGGCGAGAGTGTTGCTCAGTTAGAGTACTCAAGGATCATTGGTAGTCTCATGTATCTCATGACATGTACTAGACCCGACTTAGCGTATGCTGTGAGCAGGCTGAGTAGATACACCAGTAATCCGTGCGCGGAACATTTGAAAGCTATCACGAGGGTGCTCAGATACATAAGATACACGAGATATTATGGATTGCATTATACCTGTGATCCAGTAGTGATCGAAGGATACACTGACGCGAGCTGGATATCAGATATAAAAGATCATAGATCGACAAGTGGATATGTGTTTACACTTGCGGGAGCAGCTATAGCTTGGAAGTCTTTCAAGCAAACGGTTATAGCTAGATCCACGATGGAATCCAAATTCGTCGATTTAGTTAAAAGCGGGGAAGAGGCAAAGTGGCTACGTCAATTTGTGGAAGATATTCCAAGATGGCCAAAGCTGTTGATGGCGATCTGCATACATTGTTACAATCAATATGCGCTTGTTAGAGCACAAAGCGCGATGTACAATGGCAGATCAAGGCACATTCGACGTAGACACAACACAGTATGACAACTTATCTCAACGGGTGTTATCTCAGTTGACTATGTTAGGTCAAAGGAAAACATTGCGGACCCGTTAACAAAAGGCTTAAGCAAAGATAAGGTGTATAAGTCGTCAAGAGGAATGGGACTAAAGCCCATAGATGAAGGGAATATGAGGGAAACCTAACCTAGTTGACTGGAGATCCCAAGATCTAGGTTCAATATGCAAACTTAATCATAAACCCAAAGGGAGTCAGTGTGGGGGGTGCCCCAAAATCAATAAAGGGAGTTTTATACTTCCTAGTCCATTCCAATCAGTGACATGAAGGAAAGGTTAAGCATGTTGAGGTTAGGATTTTGAGGATATCCAAATTAACCATGATGCTTTTAATGATTCAGAGGAATCACCTATGTTAGAGAGAAGTGGGGTCGCTTTGAATGGATTTGTGGGGAGGCACAAATCCTAGAGCTCTCGCAGAACCAAGAACGTGTTCCATGACCATAAACGGACACAACCATGAGGACTTGACTCGACTAGGGAGAGTATTGTGTGAGTGTATACTGTCGCCTACATAAATGGGGGATTGTTCAAAGACATAAATGTGAGTGTATACTGTCGCCTACATAAATGTGAGTGTATACTGTCGCCTACATAAATGGCGTCTACAAGACCCTAGGAGGTTAAGTATGCTTCACAAAAGAAGGTTCAAAGGTTACACCTACCTATCTTGCAATACTCAACTGTTGAACGTGTATCGTTGAAACTTGATAGATCGATTTCTATTCATGTGGGGGATAGTTGGAAAATTTGTGAAAATAACATTTTTCACAAATATAGGAAAATGATTTTTTCCTATTTTGGACTAGAAATAAATATAACAAAATGAGCGAGTTTTATATATTTATTTGTGGGTTTGTGTTCTATGTTGGAAGAGCTTTGCAACGAACTAAACCACGTCCAAAACGGAGCTAAGATGAATGAGATATCGATGCTCAAAGTTTGGTGTTTGAAACTTGAATGCTGAAAAAAGTGGGAAAGTGGCACCTTGTCCCACATAGGAGGAGAGATGAAACTTAAAGGGGTATTTAAGTGGGAACTCCCCATCCTTATTGTTTCATGGAAGAACTCACTAAGTGTACTCGCGAAGGGTGCGGAACACCCTAACTCGCACTCGCACACGCGCGCGTGGCGTGGGCGATGAGGCGCAATGTGGCGCTTTGATGGCGCACTTTGCATTTCGTATCGCCGCTTGAGAGCCGCCTTTGTATTTTTGACCACGTGCGCGTGGTGGAGCACAAGGGTTGCAAGGACCAAGTGGTTGGTGACGTGGCATGCAGGCGCATGACCCATATGGGTCCGCGCGATGTGGCAGTCATGCGCGTACGCGCGCGAGTACACATGGCATAGAGGCGCGTGGTGGCGCGCATGGAGCATGGGCACTGAAGTGACGTGCTCGGCGCACCAACGTGAGCCAAAACGGCGCGACTGTGTGGCGTGCTTGTAGAGGCTCACATGTGACGTGGCTTATGCGCGTAGGTTCGGATGGAGGTGAGCCAGTATGGCGCACGCGCGCATGGCAGTGAGCCAAAATGGCGCACTTGCGCATGAGTGTGCAGACTTGCGTGCGCGCAGAAACTTTCAGCAGTTAATGTCAGTGCAGTTACGTTTCAGCATTCGAAACTGACGAAGTTAATGCGTTTGACTGTGAATTAAATAACGAATTAAAGTGCATTGAAGACGTTCAATGCAATTTAATTCACCCATTTGATTCGTTTTTCAGTTTCTTCAAGACCTGCTGTATAAATAAGAGGCTCCTTCAGCAGATTCAACACACCGAAAACACACATCTCTACAATCTCTCTCTACAGCAATTTTCTTCTATCCTGCTTCAGGTACACCTTCGGGTTGGAGTCAAGACAGGCAGTGCAACTGCTTTGGGCTGTTGTATCATGGAAACAAACGTGTTCTCTTGGGAGACACGAAATTTGTTTTAAGGGACCCGTGTCTAACACGATCCTCAGCCAAGAACTATATTTTGTTTGCAAAATCTGTTCTTGTTTTTCTTTTATTTCAGTTGTAATTGTAAAATAATTTCAATTTCATTCTTTTTAATTCTTGTAATTCAAGTTAATAAAAATTTTATTTATTTTACACGAACGGATTTCTACATAGGTTTGGAATTGTTTAGTTTTGTTGGAAAAAGTGAGGTTTGAAAATTGGAATTTTGGTGTTTAAAATGATATGATATTCTGACTAAGCTAGTTTGGATTTGGAAGTTAACTAGCTGTGGATGCTCCAGCCTATCCGGATACACCATAGGGGTGTGCACGGTTTGGTTTTGTTCGGTATGGTTTTATTATAAAACCAAAACCATAACATAAATGTTCGGTTTTTGAAAACCGTTCTCTTTTGATTTTAGCAACGGTTCGGTTTTCCGGTTTCTAAAAACCTAACCGTCGATTTTTGTTTCGGTTCAACTTTTTTGTTCTCTTCTCAGCATCCCGTTCCCGCCCCCATTGTCGCCACCATCACGACTGTCAATTTCCTATTAAATCACTTTGATCGGTACAAATTCTTCCTATCTTACTGCTGCTCCTGTTAGTTATTGTTTTAAGTTATGAAATTGGCACCAACGAAGTTGACCCTGTTTGCGAAGTGAATGATCCAATTACGCAGGGCTGCTTTGTATGCCCTTGAATCAAACCACTGTAATATAATCAAGTTAGGAACCATCGGGGATACTTACACTGCCAACATTCTATTAACAGGTTATGTAAAAAACCCACAACTACAACTTGCCCACAAGTTGTTCGATGAAATGCCTCAGAGAGACAATGTTTCATGGAACTCGTTAATCGCGGGATACGTCAACCACGGGGTTCTTGAGAGCACCTGGGCGGTTCTAATGCGTATGAAACATTGTGGGTTTTGGTTTGATGAGTACACATTTGGTAGCATACTCAAGGGTGTTGGTTCTAATGAGTGTCTCTTTGCCGGGCAGCAATTGCACGCGTGTATCGTTAAAACAGGGTATGAACAGAATGTGTACTCGGGGAGTGCTCTTTTGGACATGTATGCGAAATGTGGTAGAGTGGTGGATGCACGCAAGTGTTTTGATTGCATGCCTGAGCGTAATACTGTGTCGTGGAATGCTTTGATTTCGGGGTATGTTGAAACCGGTGACCGTTTCAATTGTTTTTCGTTATTCAAATCTATGCATAGGGAAGGCGTGAGGCTTGACGATGGCACGTTTTCTCCCCTTTTGACGTTATTCGATAGCCCTGATTTATATAAACAAACAGTGCAAGTCCACTGCGCGATTATAAAACATGGCATGTTATCTGATTGCTCTGTACTTAACGCCACAATCAGTGCTTACTCGGGATGTGGGTCAGTTGAAGATGCAAAGAAAGTCTTCGATGGCGCAAGTGATGAGCGGGATATTGTCAGTTGGAACGCCATGCTGGCGGCTTATCTGGAACATGATAAACGGGTCCTTGCGTTTAACCTTTTCTCTATGATGCAAATTTTGGGATTTGAACCGGATATTTATACGTACACTAGCATGATAAGTTCTTGCTTTGAAGAAGAAATTACAAACCAAGGACAACCTTTACACGCATTGGTAATCAAAAGAGGTGTTGAGCATTTGATACCGGTTTCTAATTCATTGATGGCTATGTATAGTGGATCAAATGGCGTTTATATGGATAACGCGATAAGAATATTTAACGAAATGGAGGTTAAAGACCATGTTTCTTGGAACTCAATGTTAACAGGACTCTCGCAACATGGGTTTAGTGAGAACGCGTTGAAGCTTTTTCAAATAATGCAATCTGGGAATGTGGGGATGGATTATTACGCGTTTTCTGTGGTCCTTAGATCTTGCGCGGATGTGGCAGCCCTACAGTTAGGTCAACAGATTCACACTTTGGCGCTAAAATCAGGTTATGAGTCTAATGAATTTGTAACCAGTAATTTAATAGTTATGTACTCTAAGTGTGGGACTATTGAGGATGCTAGAAGATCATTCGAGACTTCATATAAGCAGAACGCAGTTACTTGGAACTCAATGATGTTTGCATACGCTCAACACGGTCAAGGGCATGTTGCGTTGGATCTTTTCTCTCAGATGAAAATAAGTAAAGTGAAAATGGATCATATAACTTTTGTTGCGGTTCTAACAGCATGCAGTCACAACGGTTTAGTCGAAAAAGGATACACCTTTTTAAAAACTATGGAATCTGATTACGGAATTTCACCGCGAATGGAACATTACGCTTGTGTGATCGACTTATATGGACGGGCGGGTCGTCTCAAAGAGGCAGAAAACATTGTTAAAGAAATGCCGTTTCAACCTGATGCAATGGTTTGGAAAACTTTATTAGGGGCTTGTAGATTATGTGGTGATGTTGTGTTAGCTACACGCGTGGGGAAGTTGTTATTGGAATCGCAGCCTTATGACCATTGTACTTACGTTCTTTTGTGTGAGTTATATGGTCATCTTAAGCGGTGGGATGAAATTGCGGTTTTAAAGAGAACAATGAAAGATAAGGGGGTAAAAAAGGTGCCCGGTTGGAGCTGGATAGAGGTTGGGAACCAGATGCATGCATTTAATGCTGCTAGCCGTTCACATACTCAAAACGAGGATATACGTCAAATGCTGAGAACATTAACAAACGATTTGCAGATTTAGATAATATTTATGAATAACTGGAACATTGGATCAAAAATATCAAATCTTGATCACTACAAGACCTTTCAATTTCAAGATCTTAAGTCTGTACTTACTACGTTTAACGCGAGCATGCAGATCCACATGTGAATATTATGCATTAATATATGTATTCAAATGTAAACATGGATAATCAGAATGGAAATATGGATTTATTTAGGATCCAAAACAGATCAGAAACCCATGGTCATTCACTCATTCACCTATCAGCCTTCTACAGAAGCTAAATAGGCGGTAAACATCCGCATTAGGTAATTTTCATATCGTTTAGTTTTTGTTCTAACACATGAAGAGTTTTACTTATTAGGATTTTTTTCTTTGTTTTATTATTCGGGTGATCTAAAAATGCACCCATGGTTCTAAAAAACGCCCGAGGCGTGCCTTGAGGCGAAACAACCAAACAACGAGTATGAGGCACGCCTCATGTGGTTTTTATTGTATATGTGCCTCAGAGGGGCTGAGGCGCTAAGAAAGGCTGCGCCTCCGGGGATTTTGTTAGTTGTTTATGACTTTTTGTGTCAATTTCAAGCATTTCATGTCTTTTTTTATGTGTTTTTTGATGATTTTGACGAATATGATGATGAAATTAATTAGTATTATTATTTTTATAATATACATAATTTTATATTTATTTATTAATAGCGCCTTGGCCCTACGCGTTGTTTCGCCTCGTGAGGCGAAGGGAAAACGCCTCGAAACTCGTTTCCGTTCTTTTAAACCTGGAATGCACCCTATAGAGATACATTTGGCTTTAGACTTGGTGTTGCGTTTTCTGCCCGTGTGGCTGAAAAGACGATGTCTTTCCTTTCATTTTTGTTATTATAAATTATGACACATGCTTATTGTTTTTCAAACAATCCATATTTATTTAGTTTATAATATGTTACAACATGATACATTGCTTTATAACTAAAGTAGAACAAGCTGAGAACATGTAAGTTGCAGTCACAAACTCCTGGTAACAATTTGTTTCTTTTTAAAGTTATGATTATTGTCGCTTAAGATGGTGCTTGAAACACGAACACAATATTCAACTATGAGTCTATGATGTTTTTAAAATGTACCGAGTGTCTTCATAATGGCTTTGGTATTGAACCGTGGTCAAGGTATGTCGAGCACTTGCTTTTTGAAGTGCTAATCCTATTCCCTACAAACTTTTGATTTTCCTGAATTTTTTTAATCATTTTCTACATTTCATGCTGAAATAGACCTTAATTTTTGCTTGATAAGAGTGACTGAACTTATTTATTATTCTGCAGCTGTTCTAGGCATGATACTGAAATGGAAAGCAACCGGTTAGTTATTTGTTAGGTACAAATGTAGTGAAAAAGTATAAACAAGTGAACAAAACAAAAGAATAAACAAAAAAGTTAATATTAATAATAATATATAAAAAGTTCAATAAAAAACTGCTAATCATAAATCAAATATAGAGGGTGTTTGGGATTATGTTTTGAAGTGATTATTTGATTATTGCGTTTGTAAAACATAAATAATCTAAAAAAGTGTTTGGATGAAAAAGTGATTATCTGCCTCCAAAACAAAGTTTTGGAGAAGCATGTACCTACATGCTTTTTCAAAACGCAGTTTTGAAAACGCAAAATCTATTTTGAAAACGCATAATCTATTTTGAAAAACGCAACACCAAACACCCCCGTAGTAATATACACGAGTGTGTAGACAAAAGACAATGAAACACATGGTGATAAACGAAGTTCTCGACGAAGACGAGAAATGAGCTCAGTTACTTTAAAGTGCCCTCGACCACTTGTCTCCACAGCATGCCATCTCAATCCATCACCAGGAACCGAGTCGTTTTCGAGTATATACATTTTCGACCCCCCGGTCGGAAATCTCAAGCTTCACCACTAAACACGACAGGCCATATAGTCGCCTTGTTCTCGACTTTCTGGCGACCAAGTAACACCTCCAGCTACTTCATTCATTGGTCAATAGCCACCCAAATTGAAAGAAAAAAAATTGAAAACGTGAACCAATCAGGTAATGATACATTGACCAATCACATAATGACACATGGACCACTCAGGTGAAAACATTGTCCACTCGAAATGGTAATTGTTATATAATAAATAAATGTAAAATTGAGTAGTACGAAATACCAATGGGGTGGTGGTCCATTGGCAGTGGCGGATCTAGAAAATCCGCCAAGCCGTAACGTTTTATAAAAAAGCCGTAACGAAATCGTAAAAACGTCAAATTTTTCCAAAATTTACACTACCTCCGGAACGCCAAGCCGTAGCGGAGGTTACCCCTTCTTATATGCTAGGTCCGCCCATGTCCATTGGTAAAGACAAAACCTTTAAACACCTTAGGAGAGGAAGGTCTTGGGTTCAACATCCTAGTTATGTTGAAATTCATTTATGATCATTCGTGAGTTGAACTTTGCTTTTTAATGATTAGACTAAGACGCTAGAGTATCTGGCATGTGTTATATTTGTTGATTGTATACAGGGGCGCAGCTTACTTGGGGCGGGAGGGGCGCCCGCCCCCCGAACTTTTCGATGCGTAGTGTTATGAACAGTAATTTCGTATAGAATTGTTTAGGTATATACGTTTTCGTTGCAGATCCAATTGAAATGAAATCTGGCATCGAAAATAAAACTGAAACTACTTGGATTCCTCTTGGAATTGTGACACACTATCAGATCAAACGTTTGAGGGTAACTCAAAAATCTGATCGGATTAGACCAAGAGGTTTCAAGAACGAATTTGTTGTTTTTTAAAAAAATTAGCGTACCATGTTCTTTCTTTCTGTTCTGTTGGACATGAAAGAAACCGTCAAAACTTGCGACCAGTTTTATATATATTTTTTTGAACGGTGACTTTCTTTTTGAGTGACCCAATGTCACACCGCCTAATCGGCGGCCCTAGCCAAGTCTGCCCATACTTACGTTGTCTTAACCGGGCCCACGCTGGGTTGGCCAGACTTGGTTACGGCGTTCCCCCGGAAACCGTACTGCCTCCACACGAGTTGCCTCGCTGAAATAACATCCGGATGAAAACCGGGGTGCGGCTCAGGATCGAACCCCCCTTGGTGGGTTTGTCACCATCATTGCCCAATATCCACCCAAATATGACACAAGTGGGATTTGAACTTGAGTCTCCATTGGAAAACCCAAGTCTCCTACCACTAGGCCACAAGTGGGGGATTTATATTTGTGCATCAACCACGGTTTTATATTTTTGGGTTAAACCAAAACTCATCAGATCATTCAAAACATACGATCTGATCCATTCTTTTGAAGCCCACATGGACAGGTCCAATTAGTACCAAATTAGAGAATTGAAAGGCCCATTAATGAATATAGATATAACTAGGGATGTTTATCGGGTTTTCTCTTCAGGTTTCGGGCTTTTTGGATCGGGTTGTTCAGGTATTTCTCTGGGAAAAATTGACACGATAACCAACCCGTTTTAAATTTCAGGTTAGTCGGGTTTGGGTTATTTGGGTTCAGGTTAGTTTGGGTCGGGTTATTCGGTTTTCGGGTTAAGATGTAAAATGAAAATAAATGTTTTTTTTTTTTACAAAATATCATCAAAATTCATATTGTTACTTTAAAAATAGAGTAAAATGCACGGACTAAAGGTGAAATTTCACAAACCATAGGGACTATCCGTGCATTTTACTCTTAAAAATATCATCAAAGTTCAAAGATTAGTTGACAATATGCTATTATAATATTTAAAAGTCGCAAAACTTAGTGTTCCATCTATTACAGACTCCAAATTTAAACACTGTTATAAGAAAAAAAAACAATAAATGTTTGGTTTTTTTTTCGGGTTTCGTGTTTCGGTTTTTCGGGTCGGGTTGTTCGGGTTTTTGGCCTGGAAAAAGTGACCCGATAACCGAACCATTTAAAGTTTGGGTTGGTCGGGTTCGGGTTTTTCAGGTATTCGCTAATTCCGGTTCGGGTGGCTTTGAATTCGGGTCGAGTTTCGGGTTTTGGCTAAAAATGAACAGCCCTAGATACAACCATTGTCAAGGCCCAAACACAAATATATCAGTTATGTATTTTTATATAGTCAAAACCAATTCTACCAAATCTTATTAGAACAGACGAGTCTGCACTCCCGCATCTCCTAACTCGTCTAATATATAATAAGATTAATTTAGTCGACAAATTAATCCAATACCACCCAGATCCATTGATAACACTAAAATTCCCAACACTTTGACGTGACAAATATGTAGATTTTGGAACGGGTTGTTCTAATGTAATTAATTTAGCTTTGTTAACTACCTTTACTACCATAGGTTTTCATAGAAATCAAATATGTAAGCTAAGTCATATGACTCGATTTATATAACCACAACCTACACAAACTCATCCATGTAAACTAGTTTAATACCCGTCCGTTGGACGGGTTACGCTAAGATAACAAACAAAGATAATGTATATTGATGGTTTTTCGGTTTGCTTCTCCTTTTCCTCTTTTCCATCTTCTATTTGAAAAAATTACAACCATCTAACTTTTCTTTTTCTTATTTTCAAACCACTGAAACTCATTCTCAAAACACATTATCCAAATACTACAAAAATGACATATAAACTTTTAAGAAGTCACAAACTTAAAAGAAGCTCAAAATAAACAATCCCAAGCACCCACGTTAGGTGAACACAAGTTCAAACAACATTATAAACAAAAGCACCATTTTCAATTTATAAAAGGAAAACCTAAGTGAACGGTGTACAACCACAAACAGTATAATAAAAACTGATAGAGAGATAAAACATGAAATACTGTCATTTTAATGCAAAAGTAAATGATAGGCAGCACTGAGGAAAAGTATTATAACAATCAAACGTGGTTTACTGCCTCAATTTTTTCGACTTGTTGAGTTGATGCATGGTGCCCATTTGTCAAAACAGATTGGGTGACTTGAAAAACATTTTTGTCCACTTTGAGCAACTAATGTTTTAATATGATTACATAAACCGATCAAAATAATATTGATGCATATTTTGTACAATTTGAATAACCCATGTGACCCATTTTATATTAGTTATTTTGTTATTCTATCCAATTAACCCGTTACGGTTCAATCATTAACAAATCAACACGATTATAAGTAAGCGGGTCAAAATTGCCATATCCGATATACACAACACAAAAGTTGAATTAACCAAAAACATAGTTTTGCCCATGCTAACATCTTCCTATAATTATCCCAATAACAATACTTTCTATATTCATAACAAAATGTATACAAAGTCCATGTTAGCATAGATAACCTGTTCTACTTGAGTCAAGAAACTGTTCATTTTCACGTAAAATCGGGCCAGCTATGGAGTTTCAGTATCAAAAAGCTTTGATTTTGCCCCATATCCATAATACCTCAATAGCCTTTCATCTGGTCTGTGATTCTCTTTTACGTTCACTTCAACCTGTTTTCAGCACCATGTACGATTCAGAATCTTTTTGTATCCTTAAAAACTTAAAAAGCGCATGCCATTATCATCCAAATCACCAAATATATGCTAGAAGTGATACCTCCAAGAAAACCTTTTTCTGCATGAAATCTTCAATATCGAGCCTTGAAGTCGTGGAATTTTTCAAAAATAGGTGGTTTGTCCATCAATGAATCACCTTTTTTAGGTGGGCTTGAACAAACAAACCATCTCTATTTGAAACAACGACCATCAATCACAATTCCTGCAAACCTGCCACACTTCTGCAAACATTCCATTTGTCTCGAAAAGTCGTTGTTCCAAATAGAAACATTATTAAAGTCGCTGAATGAACCAAAGAACTCAAAGGAAAGTCACCAATTAGTATAGAAACATTAAGAAAAGTTGTTTTGTTTAGAAACATTAACAAAGTCGTTGTTTCGAGTGCAGAGCCTATTAAATTAGCTGTTTCAAGGGCACACATTAAAGGAATGATGTTGTTTGGTTTAGAAACCTTCCAGAAGTTTGCTGTTTTGAATGAAAAAAATCCGATCTTCAATGGTTTTTTCATATGATTGGACAAACCGATCTTCACTCTCATGATAGCGAAAACCGTGATCTATTTGTCCTTTTATATGATATTTATATCACATAGTTATCAGTTTCTGTTTTGACAAACACATGTTGTCCATACTCCATACTAGTTTTAAGTTTGAAAAGAAATGAATTTATGACTTAGGAAATTAAAGCCAGAAGACCCTATATAAGTAATGCAGTTCACACATACAATTTTAAATTTAATTTTTTATCACGACACCTAAGTTGAGTTTTTTTTTATGGTTGTTCACGAGTCGAGCCGAACCGAACCAAGTGGACCTTTGCTCATGCTTGGCTCATTTACAAACCGAACCGAGCGATTCGTTTACAACCAAGCGATCATTTTCCAAGCGAGCAAGCGGCGAGCGATATAGTCCTAGTTTTTGGGTTTTATCATATCCAATAAGATTATAAATTCGAACCATAAACTACATACTCATGAGGGTATCCTCAAGGCATGCAGAAGGTAGTGTTTATATACCAAAGCTTTCTACCAAAGCTTGATGGTTAAAACTTTATATACCTACCATATTCATTGTGTTCAAAGTTAATGGGTATCCCGTAGTGGATCATATCAACTTCTACCACTCATTCTCGTAGTGGTCTTACTTCATATTCTATTGTATATAAACTTGAAGCATTTAAACTGATTACCAAGATAACTCCAATAATATTGTCTCGTTTTTCTAGATAGACTGGTAAGCGACTATGTTTTTTGCTTAACAACAAACTCATAGTGTCTCTGGGAAATTAATATCTAGTTAGTATGGGTTTAATGAGATATTCTTATTTAAGACCAGCAAGCAACAAATTTGCAAGATTAAAAATAAACAATTTTTTTGTTAATACAGGTTACAACTAAAATTGGTTTAGGTTGAAACCGGCCACTTTTAAAGAAGCCTCACTACATCAATTTCCCAAGATATATTGAGGGAGTCAATTAGTTAACAAATATTTGCAAAATGATCACACTAACTCTTTAAGTCTTAACATTTCTAGAAGGAAGAAGCTAGATTCTAGGTGACATACCTTCTTAGCAGCAAGCTATAAGCTTGTTTCCGACAAAGGGCACACATGCGATTCAATGTGCATATGAATTAGGACACCAAATTTGGACTTGGATATCCTCAACAATCATAGACCATAACTAAAAAAAAAGAAACCTTTTTTATAATAGTTTGTTCACACACTCCACTTCGATTTTTTATAACTCAATTGACGTGTTGCATCGAGAATTTTAGAGAATACACATTAGTCAATGAAAGAGGATATTGTAAATAAATGCTTACCAAAATATCAGTTAGTATACGGTACTGGTCATCGGTCGATGAATTAACCTTGGTAATCAGGCCTGCTGACAGATCAACAATTCGGTACTGGTCAATAGTGCCAGTCGTGCAGCAAGTATCCAAAGAATTTATACGAACACATACCATACGAATTTTCTATATAAACTACAGCTAAATCAGCTAGGTTTAATTATTAGATTGCTATTTGAACAACTAATGCATTTAATAAACAGACACAACATTTTATATGATAATCAACATACCTTTCCATAGGAAGCATCAGTAAAAATAGCTTCAGACCAGAAACAGTAAAACCACCTAATAATATATCCACTTAAGACCATTTCATTTTTTGAGATCGAGACAGATGGTATACTTCATTGTCATAGAACCACCACCCGGTCTCCTTGGGAAATCTCCCATTCCTGCAATTCTTCACATACCATTCATCATCAGCAGGACATTGTTTCAATGCCAAAAACTCACCATCCATAACTTGAGTTTGAAAAGTTTAAGGTTAGAAGATTGAGCGAGTTAATAAAAAAACAAACCTTAGAAGTAGAGCATGATAGCACGGAGACGATGTTGATGCGTATAAAACCAACAGTCATGGCAGGGGACCATGAATCCTGCAGTATATTTGCACTATTAGCCAAACGCCCCCGTCAAACAAACACCAATGAAGAAATATATTCACACATGATAACACAAAATGCTCTTTAATGCACAAAAACATGTTGTCCACCGACACCCACCTCTTCCCAGAGGTACCAGGTTCGAGTCTTGGGAGTGGCATATGTCGCCCAAGGTAAGAACTCGGCATGGGGAAGTCACTGCGGAGCTAGCTTGGTCGGGTAACGGCTCCCGGAGTGAGATCACTCCGGCGGTTGTGTTAACTACTGTTAAAAGAGTAGTTATTATAGTTTGTCCAATGTTAATTGCTAGGCTAGAGGTTTGGAATCGGTCTTGCGACGAAATGATGCTTCACTTTTACTTTTCAAAGCGTAATGGATTTTGATAGATAGCGATGGAGGGGAATGGGGCAAAAACACAGGTCTGGGATCCCTATTAAAAGGAAGGGTATATGGAAGTTACAGGAAACGTTGGGAGGGGACGTGAGAGATATCAACCCTGAAACCGTTCGTAACTTCCTTATTTTTTAAGAGAGAGTGTGTAACCTCCCTAAACTACCAAGAAAGCAGTTTTTTTTCTTAGTTTAGACTGACATGATTAAAAGAAGATGAGTTTATATAGGTAAATAAGATATTTTTTAAGAGAGAGTGTGTAACCTCCCTAAACTACCAAGAAAGCAGTATTCATGTTGCCTTAACAGAGTTCTTACACTTACTATCTGTTGAGTTCAAGAAGCAGTACAAAACAACCTACAACAGATATGAGCAATGTCACATCACAATGAAGCGTAAAAAAACAACTCAACAACACTAACATAAGCTACCAAACAACAATACGAATGGCAAAGCAATATAAATAAGAACTAAAAAACTAAAACCCAAAGGTGAATCACAGGCTATGTATAAACATCAAGTAAATATAGCATCAGAATAAGAAGGTTTATGCATTAAAAATACACTTAAGGCGACTTTCAACCCTGCATTCAACCTGTTTCATGTAAGCTAAAATTCTTTTTTACCCGTTTAAAACATAACCTCAATCGACCCATTCAGAATGAAAACTGTTTTTGTTGATGCTTGCTTGGTTGAAACACTCCCTCCTCCACTTAACACACTCACTGCAAACACAATAAAGAACAAAAAAAAATGATGAGTTGAGAGTTTGATTGAATCATGTACCAATGCACAAACGTGATAAAATTGAATAAAGTGAACAAAACGAACATCAATTAATCAAGTTCGCACCTGGTAACTGATTGGAGAGGAGAAGAGGAGAGAAATCTGGAACGATCACGAATAGGATCCTAGTCATTGGTGAATTCAGATTACAATATTTAGTCAAGATCAATTTCTGAACATAATCACATTACAAAAAAGATTGAGCAACAACATCTCAATTAATCAAATTCACACCTGGTAACTACTTAGATCGATCCAATTTCACCACGGATACAAGGTGGAAACACGAGATTCTGAAGTGCACCAATCAATTTCTGAATGCATCCAGCGATTGATTTACATATGTAGTGCCAACAACAATTAGGGATATTAATGGTACCTTTATAGGTGATGTCTCTTCCTTGGGTAGCCATGGCTGATCGAGGAAGCACAACAATTGGCAGGAAGAGGCAGACGATGGTTGGCAGAGAAGATGGCGACGAACTGCTCAGAAGGAAAGATCGAAGTGTGGAATTTATGTTGTAAGTAGGTAACCGTAACAAACTGAAACGTAAATTACCTGATCAAACGTGTAAACAACGGGATCAACATTCTGATTTGAGAGCATCAGAACATACAGATTGTGATGCCGATTGAACAGAATAAAAGCTCTCCAATTATGGATTCACGTGATTTGAACACGACTAAGAAGATTCAAAAAGAGAGGGGAATGATTTGGTGTTGGCGATGGCTCCCAAAGAATCATGATCGACACCTCCAACGCTGGAGGTCAAACGAAGTGGGGAGGTTCTTCTACTCGCTGTTTTGTGAGGTTTGCATCGAGAAGGTACAATTTAAGGAAGGGCATAAGCAGTTGATTTGTAGAACGTGGGTGCCCAACCTACCTTGGATAACTGTCCTAAAAATATGAGAGAGAATACCCAACCTCGAACAGTTTGTAATGCTCAACCTCTACGAACAGTTTGTTTTACAGTTTTTTTTTTAGTTTAAAGAGCAGGAAATTAGGAAAACATGGGCAGAAAAAGTGGGGCAAACCACCTATTTAGAAAACCGCAAATAACCGTCCTGAACCGCCATCATAGCGGTTATTTTTGGAAGTTTAAACGGGACGGTGAATATTGATTTGCAAAGCGGTTAGACTTAATGGGTTTAATATATATATATAATTCATTTACAAAACCAATTCGCATGATCTCATCCACAAACATATGCACACGGTTTACCTATGCACCTTGCATCGTATAAACTTGTGCATGCAACTTCATTCATACAATCTTATCAAATTAACAAGATTTCACATCATAACACGATTTCTACATGCAATCACACTACTTAACCTTACCCCCTACCAAACTATATAACTAATCATACACATAAAATTACATATGGATTTACTACTTTGCATGCTCAACCACTAACATCGTTACACATGAAATCATAACAATGACGAATTATTCATGTATATCAACTAGCACATGTTGACACATATCACTTGCCCACACCCTATCCTCAATCGACTTGCATTTAATGAACATGAGGTCAACACAAATACCACTATCACATGCAATAAACAACTACTAAAACACTCATAATTAACCCAACTCTTGCCCCCTAAGTTAAGATGGTTAATCATACTTTAAAAACACCTTTTTAATTTATTTGTCTAAAACGACTCCAAAGGCTAGGAATTCAACTTTGGTGGTTTACCATAGGGATTAGCATTGTATAAAGTACTGATACCGAATCAGTAGTGTACTGGTATCGAATTTTTCGTACCGAATCAGTAGTGTACTGGTATCGAATTTTTTGTACCGAATCGGTACCCATTTTTTGGTGTTTTCAGGATCGGTACTTTCGGTTTGGAACCGGTATTGTACCTTCAAATTCCGGTACCGTACCGTACTGAGCATTTTCGGTATCGCTACTTTCACTAGTGAGAGTATAATAAAACTGGTTTAAGTTCCAATGTGTTACACGGGTCACACAATGTGAAATATACAATTTATAAGTATGCAAACAAATTTTTGAAATAATGGACATTAAATATGCAAAAATTTAAATTGTATATATATTGATTTCGAGGGATGATGAATAGTAACTTTATTTTTATAATAATATATAGTTTTTTATTATTTTGTTATTTTATTATTTAATATATTATAATAGTTTATTATTATATTTACTTTTACTTTTTTCCATAATTGTTTTTTATTTCTTTTTTTAACATATATTAATTTATCGATTAACTTGATATTTCTTTAATAAGTTACATTTATAACTTTTTTCTAAAAACTTAAGTACGTAGTTGTGCTTGATTTCTTTCCCTGACATTTCGTTATAAGTTTTGTTAAAACGAGGTTATACTCAAAATAAAGTATTTATTTGGTATCATAAAACGATACGATGATAAACTAAATCATTCTAATGGTTTGACTTTCTAAACAACATGCTTTCAAATCACGTTTGTTTTACATTATCATTTGTTCGGTTTCGCCGCAACGCGCGATATAAAAAAACTAGTTACAATTAATTAACAAACATATAAGCAAAGTTGCAAGTCTCTAAAGATTTCCTTATATACCACATTTGTTGTAAGTTTTCTATTTTTGTTTAATATTCTCTTTATATTAAAATTCAAACGTATTGAACAGTAAACTTTATATTAAATTAAAAATGAATATCAAACAGTAAATTACGGTAATAAGGCATCAAATTTATCAAACCGGGTATATTCTCGGTACCGAATCGGTATCGACTTTCGACATTTTCGGTATCGGTTCAGCAATCAGCACCGGTATTCAGCGGTTTTTACCCTCAAATACCGGTACCGCACCGGTACCGAACCGTACCATACCAGGTATATTCGGTACCGGTACCCACTTTTGGGGATTTTCGGTACCGGTTGGCACCGAGCTCATCAAATCCTGTAGCAACGTAGCAACGCAAGTAATTGCACCGGTTTAGATTATTTGTCATAAACAATCCAATGAATAGTAACATCATCAAGGGGGATGAGCAAATGGTATCGGGTACCGATACTGGTATCAAATTTACCAAATCGGGTATATTTTCGGTACTGAATCGGTATCGACTGTTGACATTTTCGGTATCGGTTCGGCACCGGTATTCACCGGTTTTTACCCTCAAATACCGGTACCGTACCAGTACTGACCGGGACCGTACCGTACCAGATATATTCGGTACCGGTACCCACTTTTGGGGATTTTCAGTAACGGTATTTTCGGTACTGGTTGGTACCGAGCTCATCAAATCCTGTAGCAACGCAAGTAATTGCACCGTGTAGATTACTTTTCATACACACTGTAAGTAAACTGTATTTCGTTTGATTGGGGTTTTATATACACATTATTTTGTTTTCTTTTTTTGTCTTTTCCTATAATGAATGAATTGTAGCATGTAAAATTAACTTGGATATTTAGATTATTGATGAGAAAATCGTATCAAATCCTATAATCAAACCGGTATCGTATCGATACCAAATTTACTATACCAATCATTTTCGGTACCAATTTGGTACCCACCTTTTGGCGTTTTCAGAATCGTTACTTTCGGTTCGACATCGGTCTAGCACCATACCTGTATTTACTGATTTTTAACTTCAAATACCATACCATACCATATCGTATCGTACCGAACATTTTCGGTGCAGGTACCTAATTTCGATGATTTTCCGGATTGGTACTCTCGGTGCCGTTACCGATATCGAGGTCATCCATATTTTAACATGTTAGCACCGTAATAACTAAACTGAAAACAACTGAATTTCCAACGTGTAGGACGTGTGGGGTCATATTATTGTATATTAGTTTATTTAAAATTGCTTTTTTTAGGGACAGAGTGACTATCGTTACCACGTCATTGTTATTTATGTTTTGATTTTCGGTATCTGCTTGCCGTTGCCGACACGCGTTTTGCAGACATTAGGTCCCCGCCGCAACGCGCAGGAGGAAAATCAACTAGTTGGTAATTAATTTAACTCCATTTCTTCTTTTTTTTTTGTTTGAACAGCAAATTTGGATTACTGACGGACCACTGGAGTATCATCGTGCTACCAGCGGAACCACCCGATCATATCCATCTCCACTAGGCATAATACCTATACAGCAATTCAGGAAGAAACCCAATAAATATGGGAAAAAGGAAAAACCCCCCTTGTGGGAATCGGACCCAGGACCTATTGTGTAACGCCCTAACACGTTTTAACCAAAGATTCGCAGCGGAAAATACATACTAAAAATTTCTTTATAAGTTATTATTTCTTTCACTTAAATACATTAATCCCTTTTCATAAATTAATTAAAAACTAACATACGTATATCGAATTAAGTGACCACATACACACCCAAGTACAACCCATGTCTTGACTCGATCTTCAACCGCTTACACATCTTGAACAAACATTCATAAACCTGTACAACCTGCAGTCACCACAACCAATTACTTCATTAGCAACCAGTGACATAATATATATACTTTAAAACGTGCATAATCAAGCATCAACATCTCTTATTCTCGTTCATATAAGTCCATTCGTCCATCCATTCGGACACTCTCGTACGACTTCCATACTTAACCTTCACTCTCCATTATTAGTATACTTGCACTTTCATTTCATTCTTAACAGAAAACAATTAGCATCATTATACTTTCCTATTCCCTTTCGACTTCTTTTTTCGTAAACTTACCTATTTACTTCCATTGTTTAATACTTTCACATGTATCACAATAACGATCATAGTACAATATATTTTACATCTAAAGTGTAAGTCCGGGATTTACTTACCTTACTCGTCCGTATTTGTATTCGCTTACTTGAGTCTTCTTGTCCCGTTAGCCTTCCACGCTCCCATCCATCTTGACATGATTCCTATACTTTCATGTCATTACATTAACATCCTTATTAGCATACATGATTATTCATCTGAACGATCATATCAAGTTCATATCTCACATATATATTCCATTAGCCGATTCAAACAAGCATATAGCATACTCAACATCATCATAACACAACCTTCACATATTATTGTCATTTAGACATTTCATCAAACACGTGGCGTGCGTACTACTTCCTAGGCACCATGTACAACTAGTTTATGCATAATCTTCCTAGTTCATTCATATTTCATCAAATCTTCTTACTAATCAACAAGTATCATTAGCACATAAACATCAAGCATAGCATCATCATATTTCTCCTAATTCATCTAACAAGAATTCATCATACCCACATAATACATCAATCTTTCCACAAGACTTGGACATAGATGGTGATTCTAGTCATCATCTTCACCATAACTAACGGGTTTCACCTCTAATCATCAAATTAGCACTAACCATACGTAACCGATGTTCTATACGAGGGTTCTAACCCTTGTACATGATTAATTTCATATTAACTCACGGATTAGAACATAACCCACTTCACCCATGATCACCAATCTTAAATTTAAGACATACCTTATGATCCTCTCGTGATAGTGATCATTTATCCTTGCTCGGTTATGATTTTAGACTTCATTCTACCCTTCAATTTGAAGATTTATCAAGAACTAGGGTTTGAACCCTTGTTCTTCTTCTTCCTGATCGTCTCACACACACACACACACGAAGTGTGTGTGTGTGTGTGGGTTTTCCTTTATTTAATAAACCATGTTTCCTTTTTAACGGTTTTGGTCCCTCAACTTCGTTTCAATTAATAAAGAGACTAACACTCATTATCTTGTTACTTATATATACATGTCACCACTCGGTAAATTATTCCTAGTCAACTTTTATTTACGGGTCACTTTTACCCAAACGGTAATTTACCCGTTCCTTTATATTAACCGGGTTTAAATTATCAAACCCCATTTTTGGGGTGTTACAAGTCTACCCCTCTTAAAAGAGGTTTCGTCCCCGAAACCTTGCTTACTTCACGGAACCATAATCCTTTACTTACTGATCCTTCTATGTAACACAATTCTAAATATATTCATATATCTTTAGATTCCAAATTCTTACCTCATGTTAGTTCCTTAGTGGCGTTCATCACTGCATGTTTATTAATTCATTTCATTCAAAATACATACCATGGCAAGAATGCACTCATACTTATAAAAATGCCTCGTTCATGAACAAATATAACCGTACGTCCTATCATCTTTACCTTCTTAAATCGAGCATAACACTTCCATACGTTCATTGTTCATAACGACTCGATTATATCTACTTTTTATTCATAAATCATGTTGGACATGCCACTCTTGCTTTCAGCACACAATTACTCATTACAATAGTCCATACTGTCACATGTCCTTTTCATTTCCTTGACCCGTTAGTAACAGGTCAATATACATACTTCTTCAACTTGTAATACTACATACATTCGTATGATCTGTTTACAACGAATCTAATACCTTTATCTCGTGTTTTGCGATTACATTCCATACATACAATGTATAACCTTTAATTCTTGTTTCGTTATCACAACAAAACTACTATTTCGTAGTCACACATACTTGCTTAGCTCTAAAGTTAGCATCGTTCTACGTCTGTTAATGTTACATGCTACTGGATATACTCATATACGTACATTCACATGTATGTCCATACATACAAGCTTTATTCCTTTGCGCGCATTTAATCCCATTTAATACATACGTACATGCGTATATATATATGTACACGCATACATCTATTTACACACACCCGAAAATATACTTGCAATAATAACACACCTATACGTACCTGCTTACATGCTTACTTATCATTACATAATGCACACACTCATACATACGTTCATATATTTATTACATACATTCATACCATCCCTATCTCTCTACATACATACGTACGTTCACACGTATCTTCATGCCTTCATACATTCCTACTTCTATACGTACATACACTCCTACATTTCTTCATACATGCATACATTCATAGCTACCTTCTTACCTTAATACATTCATACATACATACACATACTTACATACATTCCTACACCTCTACGTACATGCGTACATTCATACATACCCTTCATGGACGATAATTCATTCTGCCTGCATACGTACATTTACATGTATATTCATATATTACTTTACAAATCATTTCATTCGTGATTTCTCATGCATTACTTGCTATTCACACATATAAGCGTTACTGAATACTTTAGAACCGAACTAAGATTTCATTCCTTTATTGACCTCTAACCAAATTGACTTCATTCGTCTGTAAAATGAGCTCTCATCGTGAGCATCCTTTCAACACATCTACTACTATCATCAGCCCAAGAATTCCATCATTCTCATTTATAACATTAATGGTTATCACAATTCCTTTCATACTTGTGTTCAACTTTGTGTTCATTCACCCATAGTTCCTTCACAAATTCCCGATTTGCATTAGCATTATATTGTACATGGGTCAAATAATATAATTTGTAAGACCTAAGCTTACGTAATTACAATTTATAAGGACCTTCGCCTTTTATATAAATAATGCTCATAAACTTTCATACAATGTTTATAACATTTCAATACTTTAGGTTTGATAACATATTCATACTCATAAAACCCTTGCAAGGTTCATAATTGGTTCAATTCGTAACATAACGTAACTTTACCCTTTCTGAGATCAACTTCAATTCCTCATGCATCCAATGTTCTCATACCTGCATTACATTGTCTTCTCAACAGAAACACGATTAATAACGTTAATACTCAAACGTATCTAAATCGTACATACGTACATGCTTTCATACGTGCATACATACATACATCCATTTATACATATCTACATATGTGCATACATTAATACCTACATTCATACGTACTTACATTCATTCATACTTACATACATTCATGCATACTTGCATACATTCGTACATACTTACATACGTGCATATATTCATTGCGACTAACGGGGGTTCGGGGGCAGCGCCCCCGAGAGAAGGGGGGTCCAAGGGGCAGAGCCCCTGGCTGGGGTCGAGCTGCCAGGTCAGCTTGGAAAAATTTTATTCTGGGCAATAATCCTTTATCAAAAAATGCATCAGAAACCTAATTTCGGCCCATTCGGAAGCTTAACGGAGCACCGGGATGCGTTACGGATCGTTTGGAAATGCAAAACTAAGAAAATCGGAGAAGTGGGCTAGACAGCCCGTCGCCGACGGGTCCAATGACCGTCGGCGACGCCCTCTTAAAAATGCCCGTCGGCTGAAATGTCCCGTATCCAGTCAGTTAGGCCGTCGGCCAGTTTTGTGACTTTGGGGACCCGTCGGCGACGGGGTGGGAACCCGTCGGCGACGCCCTCTCTAAAACCCCTTTTTCTTCAGATTCGTTTCGTCGTCCGAACTCACTAAAACGCGCATAACTTTTGAACCGTTTACCCGTTTAACCTCCCGTTTCTTCCTACATGCTTGTAAATTCACATTCTATCATACGAACTTAAAATCCCACCTCCGGATTAAGAAAATTCTTAACTTACAAGCTTTCGGCTTAATATTCATTTAAGAATTATTCGACCCGTTCATGCATTTATCAAACAAACACGTTTGTTTGATCCCCATTTCTCATGAACTCCATAATTTCAAGGTTGTCTATCATACTAGGTTCATATAACGGGTTTATATACGTTCTTAAACCCATTTTCGCTCATATTCTTATTTTGACCCGTTAAGGGTATTTAAGTCTATTTTAAGCACGGATCACCTTCATTCGCTTCTAGCTTCATATTTTCACATTTCTTATCAGTTGATTTCCCACCACAACTACATTTGTGGTGGATCTAATGTGGTGATCTATATAATCCGAATTTTACCCTTCGGATCCTCCTATTACGGCAAAACCCAAAAGCTTATACCTTTAACCTTTAAACTTTTCAAATGACTTACTCGATCATAATACTTGTTCCCAAATAGCCCATAAGGGTTTTTTACCCCCTTTGTCATTTGAGGGTGTTTTGGTAAACAAATGCTCCGGTTCTTACGACAAAGGACCTTAATACATAATTGACCAAAAGTCACACTTTTTTAACTACAATCTTATTCGTACATACCTGGCTTGGATCAAGCTGTGACCCGTTTAATACTTCATTAAGTAAGTTGCTAATTAATAGCATCGAAATTTCCATACGCTATTCATCCTGTGAGCATAAAACTCAACAAACATTCATTAGTCATCATCGTCAAATGATCCTCTCATCATTAATTGACCCATTTGGTCTAAACGCCCCAAACCTTTTACATTTCAAATAAAATGGTATCGATTTACCATTTCGCTCATTTGACTCATTGCGGATTTTCACCGTATGGTCATAATCTTTAAACCTTTCTTCCATACATTTAACCTATCATCGCTTACGCCATAGGGTATTCCTTAAACTTTATTTTCATTCATCCATGAAACTAAATTACTGTTTTACCCTTATTACTTATCATAGCATACAACGTAACAAAATCTTTTAAAACTCATTATACTTTCATCGTTCCATGACCAAATTACCCTTTTACCCTTTTTACCATCAAATATGGTTTACTTCCAGTTTTAACTTGTTCCGACCCGTATTGATTTGTTTCGGAACATCTTATTTCAAAATCTCTTTTCGAATAGTAACATCTCTTATTTCTAGTCAAATACATAAGTAGTTGTACTAATTTAAATGCCGTAAGCTTTACTTACCTTTCATCCAACTACGCTTTTCCGCGTACTTGATTCGTTTACTGTTTACGGCTCAAGCCTTTCATTCTTCTTTTCTTCCTTCTTCATAAGTTTGATCCGTATCCATCTACGGATCGAAACCTTCATTCATACCTTCCATTCTTTTCATTCCATTCCATTTGCGTTTGAATTCATTCACGAATTCAAACCTTTCCTTCCTTTCATTCCATTCCGGTTTGAATTCATTCCCGAATCCAAACCTTTCATTCATACTTTACATTCTCTCATGTTTCGAATCCGTCTCGCGGATTCTAACATAGCATTCATACTTTAACTTCTTTCATACTTCGAATCCGTCTCGCGGATTCTAACATAGCATTCATATTTTTAACTTCTTTCATGTTTCGAATCCGTCTCGCGGATTCTAACATAGCATTCATACTTTCATTCCTGAAAGTCTTACATTTCTCTTCACCCTTACGTCCACCTACTACTTAATTCTATCAGACATACCTGTAACAATTATCACGGTCTCACGAACGTCATACGTTTCTTGTGTACTGGCCAGGTACACAATCCACATACTAGTTTCGTGCCTTCGTGTAATCGCCACCTTATGTCCGAAGAATTAAGTTTCGGCACGTGTAACATTTTCAAAACTTCATTGCCATGTCACTATTATATTTCATTTGTGATTTTCCTTCGCTTGCTTAATCATACCACGTCATACGCCCACACGCTGAATTTACGTACCTGGGGTTCATTTTCCTGACATATCACACACCTTAGCTTTCGTACTAGCCCGCGACTGCGAAACATCCTCATTATCCATCAAGGTCACATTTCAATATTCATTATTATTAGTAACCTCACGCATACTTACTTATATTAAATCTTACCTTTCGGCCTTGATCGAGTCTTGGATTGTACGGGTCATTAATCACAAGAGCACACAGGTTTGAGTTCAAGTACTCACTCATTTGTACTTGATTTCGCTCAAACCTAGGCTCTGATACCAACTTGTAACGCCCTAACACGTTTTAACCAAAGATTCGCAGCGGAAAATACATACTAAAAATTTCTTTATAAGTTATTCTTTCTTTCACTTAAATACATTAATCCCTTTTCATAAATTAATTAAAAACTAACATACGTATATCGAATTAAGTGACCACATACACACCCAAGTACAACCCATGTCTTGACTCGATCTTCAACCGCTTACACATCTTGAACAAACATTCATAAACCTGTACAACCTGCAGTCACCACAACCAATTACTTCATTAGCAACCAGTGACATAATATATATACTTTAAAACGTGCATAATCAAGCATCAACATCTCTTATTCTCGTTCATATAAGTCCATTCGTCCATCCATTCGGACACTCTCGTACGACTTCCATACTTAACCTTCACTCTCCATTATTAGTATACCTGCACTTTCATTTCATTCTTAACAGAAAACAATTAGCATCATTATACTTTCCTATTCCCTTTCGACTTCTTTTTCCGTAAACTTACCTATTTACTTCCATTGTTTAATACTTTCACATGTATCACAATAACGATCATAGTACAATATATTTTACATCTAAAGTGTAAGTCCGGGATTTACTTACCTTACTCGTCCGTATTTGTATTCGCTTACTTGAGTCTTCTTGTCCCGTTAGCCTTCCACGCTCCCATCCATCTTGACATGATTCCTATACTTTCATGTCATTACATTAACATCCTTATTAGCATACATGATTATTCATCTGAACGATCATATCAAGTTCATATCTCACATATATATTCCATTAGCCGATTCAAACAAGCATATAGCATACTCAACATCATCATAACACAACCTTCACATATTATTGTCATTTAGACATTTCATCAAACACGTGGCGTGCGTACTACTTCCTAGGCACCATGTACAACTAGTTTATGCATAATCTTTCTAGTTCATTCATATTTCATCAAATCTTCTTACTAATCAACAAGTATCATTAGCACATAAACATCAAGCATAGCATCATCATATTTCTCCTAATTCATCTAACAAGAATTCATCATACCCACATAATACATCAATCTTTCCACAAGACTTGGACATAGATGGTGATTCTAGTCATCATCTTCACCATAACTAACGGGTTTCACCTCTAATCATCAAATTAGCACTAACCATACGTAACCGATGTTCTATACGAGGGTTCTAACCCTTGTACATGATTAATTTCATATTAACTCACGGATTAGAACATAACCCACTTCACCCATGATCACCAATCTTAAATTTAAGACATACCTTATGATCCTCTCGTGATAGTGATCATTTATCCTTGCTCGGTTATGATTTTAGACTTCATTCTACCCTTCAATTTGAAGATTTATCAAGAACTAGGGTTTGAATCCTTGTTCTTCTTCTTCCTGATCGTCTCACACACACACACGAAGTCGTGTGTGTGTGTGGGTTTTCCTTTATTTAATAAACCATGTTTCCTTTTTAACGGTTTTGGTCCCTCAACTTCGTTTCAATTAATAAAGAGACTAACACTCATTATCTTGTTACTTATATATACATGTCACCACTCGGTAAATTATTCCTAGTCAACTTTTATTTACGGGTCACTTTTACCCCAAACGGTAATTTACCCGTTCCTTTATATTAACCGGGTTTAAATTATCAAACCCCATTTTTGGGGTGTTACATATTGGTCCTAAAGCCTTATCCCACCCCCAAAATACCACTAGGTTATAAAGCCATGGGCATTTAACTCCACTTCTGCTTTTTAGTTTTGATAGTATGATAAACTACTTTTTAGTTTTGATAGTACGATATACAAATGTCTATGAGTGAAAACCCGTTCTTTCAGGTACAAACTAACACTTGCTAGTGATTTTCAAGAAAATAATCATAATCTTTGGTTGTATTTGACTAATTATGTTTATTTTTCAATTAAACTACATAAGTTCATGAACATTAAGATATAAGAGTGATAATGAATAAGTTCAAAAAAAAAAATAATAATAATAACAAACATGTAAAATAATAATTATCTTTCAAAACAGTATTTGTAAACTAATACATACTAATACAAGTTGGGTTGGGCCAGTAATAACATGAATATAGTAGTAAGGTACAACCAAAATTTAACCTACTACTCATTAATATCCTCCGACGCAACTAATATTTAACCTACTACTCACTCATATCCTCCGATGTTATTTCCTACCGGGATGGTCGATCGAAATGTTATGCCATTTTCCAAATCCTCAAGCAGCACATTCCGCTGGCACCTGAGTTGAACTGTGATTTTGTATAAATACTCTTTTAACCTTGTCTTCAGAGACACTTTGTGTCAAATATTTCTCTAATCTTAGACATGAATAGGAGGCGGAATGTACTTATTCTTCATACTTGATACTTGCAGATGAGAGAATATACAACATCCGCTGCCGAATTTGTCCGTGAAAACAATGCGATTGAAGAAAGTGTTCCAGGTGAAGATTATAATTCTTGAAACAGGGTTTCACTTGAATCTTGCTTTTTCTTCAAAGATTCACTCGTGTCTTCACCATTAAATCTTTGTTAAAATGCTAATGTATTTGGAATCTTTAACGATCAGGGTTTTATTGAGTGAATCTTGATAAAATATATGTTTTTTAGTATCTTTGGGTTAATTGTCTTATTTTTAAAACTACACGTTAATCTTAAAAATAGGGTGATCATATTAGTTCTTGACCATTAGGATGTTGTCTTATTCTTAAAAGATAACATTACTCTTAAAATGGTGGCAGTACTACTTCTTGAAAACATGGTGATAACACAAGTTATTGAAAATAGGGGTTTGCCATTACAACATACTAGAAATGATTATGGGTTTATCTCATAATTATTATGGGTTCATTAAAAAATTATATATGCCGTCTCTACTAAAAGTTTAAAAATCATTGGATTCCATTGACTCCAACCTACACAAGGTTTTTCCGCCTTGCAGTGGCAATTTGTAGTGTAATATCATCATCATCATCATACACGGTAAATCCCAACAATAGCAAAGCTAAGGTAGGGTATGAGAAGGGTAAGATGTAGACGATCTTACCTTTACCCAGTAGAAATAGAGAGTCTGCTTCCAGTGAGACCCCCGACGTGATAGTAGTTTTTGTAGTGTAAAATATTGGATGTTTAAGAGCCCGCCCCCCATCGATTTAGATTTTGAAAGTCCGGCCCCCACTCATTCAAGCTCCGCCAACGCCCCTGCATGGACTTTCAAGTTTACAAGAGTGTATTTGATGTTTACAAAGCTTGAATGGATTTGCAAATGAGGCCACAATCCTCTATTTATAGGAGTTTTAAGGTTTTAGACAAGTCCTAATCTACCAATTTATGTGCAAGGTTAATTTCTAGAGTATTCTAAGAAATATCTAGAATTGTAAGAATTTTCAAGGCTGTTATAGAATCGCTAGTTTAGAACCATCTTTTAACAGTCCGCTTTGGTTAAAATATCTAGATATTTCTTAGAAAATGTCTACCTTTTTTTATGCTACGTAGAGTCGTCTAGACCTTCATTTTGAAGTAGTGTTTAAGGTCCGCTTAATTATGGCTCATTTTAAACACACCCCTCCCCCCTCTTGATTATACCCCCTTGTGAGAGGAAAATTGCCTGTCTCACGCGGGACCCACCTGTAAGTATGTGAGAGGAGGGGGTGTAAAAAGTAATTAGGAGGGGTGTAGAAAGTAGCACCCTTAATTATACATATAAGATTATGCATCAAATGACTATTATTTAAAAATCACTTATTTTATATTGAACTAGAATTGATTCCCCGCGCATCAAATAACTATTATTTAAAATTATGCATCAAATGACTATTATTTAAAAATCGATTATTTTATATTGAACTAGAATTGATTCCCCGCGTTGCGGGGTTAGTTTTTTAACGTGACTTGAGCGACAAAATGTTTTTGCAATTGTTTATCGATCATAACGTAAACAACTTGAACTTATACCGATCCGCATATAAAAATAAACACATAAAACTCGAGTGGGTCAAAATAACATTTTACAACATTTTTAGAAAGTTAAAGGGGTGTAAATGCCAATGTTAAAAGTTAAAAGGGTAGTTTTCAAAAGCAAAAAATAAAAATAAAAAAGATAGTCAAATTCACTGTAGCTAAGTGGTCAACCTTTTATATATATAATAATGGGTGAATTGCAAGTTTTGTTCTTTATCTTTATATCCAATTTCTGGTGATGTGCTTTGTCTTTAGAATTGATGAGTTTTTTACTTAATTTTTTAAAATCATGCATGTTATATCCTTTAGCCCTAACCCAATTTATTTTTTCAATTAAGTCAGATCATGTGCATGTCACATGAGGGTAGTTTTGTAATTTTACTCATTTAATTAAAAAACAAAATAAATAAGATATATATAAACCTAAAACTCTCTCTCTCTCTTTCTTCGCATCCTTTCTTTCGCTAAACTCTTTTTCCTATCTCTCTCAAGAAGATCCACTAACTATCGTCCATCCTAAGAGCATTTACATCAATTTCACCATATTTTTACTCTAAATTACACTAAAAAACACTATATTTTCTTTTTTCTTTTAAATTAAATCATATTTTTATACCGTTTATCATTATCTTTTATCTCTCTTCCACTCACAACCAGTTTCAAAATATATTAAAAAATTACAGGAGGTTAACAGTGCCCACTCAAATATACAGATGAACAGTCACATTTTCTCTCTCCTAACCCCACCGTTTCTCTGCCACCACACTCCATTAAGACCTGAAACTTGACCCCCAACTACAAACCCCAGCCACAACTTGTTCAGGCGAGATCTGGAGGTCTTCTAACAAGACAGAGTTGACAGTGGTTGTTGTTGCTCCGGTGGAGACGAGGTAGTTTCTGGCCGTTAAGTATTGTTTGAAGAACCCAAATGCGGTTGCGAGTGAACTGTTTATTTAATGTTGTTGGATTTGGAGCTTCGGGTTGGTGTGCTAACTATGAAGCTTCGGTTAACACAAAACCCAAATCTATGTTAACTAACAGAGTGGCCGATCATTGTAGAACTCAGATCTTTGAAGCTCCGGTTAACACACAATGCATAGTTTGATTGTTTGGCAATAGTGTGTAAATGTTGTTGGATTTGTATTCATGAATCACTAAAAGGAAACAATAAATAATTTCAATAACTTAGATAAAGAAATTGGAGAACTGGTATGCTTTGTGGCTGGGAGTTAAGCTTGTTTGGAGTGTAGAAGCCCATTGTTTATTTGATTGGAAAAGTTGGGTTTAAGAACAAAGACGAATTCTGAGAAGGTAAAGTTTGTGGACTGGATTGAGAGAGAGATTAATCTTTTGTTTTAAAGTATTTTTTAATTTTAATAAAATGTTTAGTTATTTAGTTATTTACATAATTAGTCCTTGAACAGATGAAATGATAAAATTGACCTCATGTGCTGCACATGAAATTTAATATATAAATAATAAAGGACAAAACCTAGAATTCACTAATATTGAATTAACTTGTTTTATTAAAAGATTTCACTAAATTTTGCTATTTAATACTGCTTTTATATTCTAAAGTATTTAAGAATTTAAAATGTTACTAAAGAATCTCATATACCTATTAAAAGTGTATACGCACATATATTTTATGTTTTTTCTTTCTAATAAACTTCAAATAAATAAAATGAATTACCATAAAATGTTACTAAAAAATCTCATATACCCATTAAAAGTGCATACGCACATATATTTTATGTTTTTTCTTTCTAATAAACTTCAAATAAATAAAATGAATTAGCAAGAAATGGAGAAGTTAAGTAATATTGGTTTTAAATAATCTCAACTATCAATTCGCTCAACTTTTGAAACCAGATCATGTCTTCCCAGGTTATCCACTAGAGCTTCCTTTCGCTCAACCACACACCAACCGATCTTTCCTGTGAACTATATAAAATATAATGAAAATAAAGTTATATTGGAAATGCTATGGTTATACTATTTAAAAAAATAAACATATGTATTTATATATATATTAGATTTTTTTAAAACATGTGCCCCTCGTAATCATGGGCCCTGACCGGTACCATAAAGATCGCCCCTGATTTTCATTCATAGTAAAACCTAAACATGCTAGTCTTTCTTATAAGATTACAAACTAATCAACAAAAATGAAACGAACTGGAATTGAAAAACAACTAGCCGTTATCCTAATATTGCTAAACACAAGGAAATTAAAGGAAGCGGGTGCATGGTGAACGTGGGTGGGTATGGACCATCAAGGAGTGCATGAGGTTATACGTATCAAAAACATCGTTAACGAAATGCCATTTCAACCGAATGCAATGGTTTGGAAAACTTTATTAGGGGCATGCATGCATGTAGATAATATAATAATATGATATGATACACACATATAGATGTGTTACACGTGCTTTATTAGGTGACTGTTACCCGGGCATGCCCCTACGTGTAGCGTCCTAGATTGAGACTTTTTTTTTTGGAAGGAGACTTTCTGTACAAGATCGATTGGTCTCCGATGACATGTCTAAGACATTCCCCGTCAACCCCGCATCCCCGGACGCGATGTTCGATCGGGCCCCGGCCGGCACGCGAGCTGACTTCTGCCCGGAAACCATGCTGCCCCCACACGTGTTGCTGGGGTAACAGTTGGGTAAAACCGGGTTGCCCTCAAGACCGCTCCATACCTCGAAAGGAAACGATCTATCATTGGGACATCCCCTAAAGCCGCAAGCGGGAGTCGAACCGGTGACCTCCCAAAGGAGGAACCGGCCTCCAACCACTGGGCCACGGAGAGAGGATTCCTAGATTGAGACTAAAATTCCCCTAAAAGGACCATAATATAAATATTTATAGGTGAATGAACCAATCCTAGGACATGATCGTGAACATTTTATATGGAATCTCCTATGCCTCATGACATACTGGCACACTTGCTA
This sequence comes from Helianthus tuberosus, assembly GCA_030545235.1. Lineage (NCBI taxonomy): Eukaryota > Viridiplantae > Streptophyta > Magnoliopsida > Asterales > Asteraceae > Helianthus > Helianthus tuberosus. Next base: position 11,434,144 of record CM060440.1, read on the forward strand.
GTGATATGTGTATATTGGAGTTTATTTTAAGTTGTTTATCGACTACCCGATATTTGATACGATATGTTATTAACTAGTGGATTATGGTCGCGTTTCGCGGCGGGGCATTTTTAACAAAATTTAAATGAAAACGCAAGGTGTTGTCGTGACGTTGAAATGTAAGTAACTCGAATTTATACAGTATAATGAAAACGTATTATATTTAACCTAACTGGTTTTCGAAAAAGAAGCACGTTAAAAAGTAGACCAACAGAAAACGTACATAAAAATAACCACGAAAACGTATCATATTTGACCCGACATATTTCACTACTAGAAAAGTGCTCATTTTGCTACGGAAATTTCCTACGCAAAAAAAATGCGTCGCAAATTCTGACACATTTACTACGCATTTCCTACGGAAAAAAGACCTTGATTTTTTTTGGGCAATTTGTGACACAATAGTGACAAATATACTAATTCTAAGTATTGTGTTGGAAATGCGTAGCAACTTGCTACGCATTTCCGACGGAACCATTATTTATTTGTTGGAATTAGATTTATATGTTAAATTCATTTAAATATTAATTGTTGCGTCAGAAATGCGTAGCAACTTGCTACGCATTTATGATGAATTATTTATTATTATACTTAGATTATATTTTAATGTTTAATCAGCATTATTATTAATTATTGCGTAGAAAATATGTAGCAACTTGTTACGCATTTGTGATGGAAAATTTATAGTGTAGGAAATGTGTAGCAACTTGCTACGCATTTGTGATGGAAAATTTATTATCATATTGTGTAGGAAATGTGTAGCAACTAGCTACGCATTTGTGATGGAAAATTTATTGTGTAGGAAATGTGTAGCAACTTGCTACGCATTTGTGATGGAAAATTTATTGTGTAGGAAATGTGTAGCAACTTGCTACACATTTGTGATGGAAAATTTATTACCATATTGTGTAGGAAATGTGTAGCAACTAGCTACGCATTTGTGATGGAAAATTTATTACCATATCGACGTTTTTCCCGGCTACTTTAACGGTTTGGTTTTGATGGTGAAGACGATTTGCTGTTGTTGGTAATGTTGGTGGTTCGGATACTTCCAGATCGATTCAGGTTTGGTTAAAATAGATGACATCAGCTTCATGATGGTTCCGATTTTGTTTCGGCTCGGGTCACGGTTCGGTTCAGGTCAGATTTAACGCGGGTCAGTCTGTGTATACCCGTGTTATACATATGTATTGTTAACCTGGTCAATATCAAGCTTCTTCAACTCAGCCGGTCAAAGACGGCAGTAGTGGTAGTGGCTTGGTTCAGACTCAATGGAGGCAACTAGTTTTATTATTACCATATAAACACGTGATGGAGGCATGTGGTAAATAAATAACTTTCAAATATAAACACGTGAGCCAATCAAAATGTTGTGACAATCGGTAATTTACGGCTCTTAATTTCTCGCAAAACAAGCATTAGAACGATAATAAATAGTGTTTAAGGCGAACGTTACCTCTGTTCATGTTCTTTTATAAACTGTTTGTCGAACGTTTGGTTTGTATGCAGCCCTAATTATTATATAACTATAATACATTTAATTTTTGTAAGTATGTTTTGGAATTAATAATTAAATCTTATTTGGTAGTTGTAAATAAAAAGAATAACGAAACATATTTATACATTATAAATTATCAATATGTTGATGCATTGAGTAGTTGTACTCTATACTTAGGGAGATTTAAAAAAAAAATTAATATAATTACACTTTTAATGTGATTTATAAAAACAAATTGATATAATTACACTTTTAATGTGATTTATAAAAACAAATTGATATAACTAGTTTATAACAAATTTAAGATTTAAAATCTAATTACATGACATATAGTTTACGAAAAATGTGATTTATAAAAAACTGGATATAATTTATGTGCCACCATATTAATAATAATAATAATAATATTTTTTCATTAATAAAATAGTTAATAATAATACAAGTAATAGATTCCAATTTTCTAACTTACGAAAAGGATAATGGAGGCTCAGTGTTTTACACATAATTAAGCCAATCAAAAGCTTTAGTTAAACTTCACACGGATCACCATCCTACGGTCCATTGCTCACCTAATTTTCAATCCAGCTGTTTAAAATAACCTCTAGAAACACAAAATCCTTAAACACAAAATAACCTCTCAAACACGCACACCCCAAGATCCCTGCCCCCACCCTTTTTGCTTCAGTTCAACCACCAGAATCACCCACATCTCCATCATCGGTGACCACTGTAGGCGGCGGTGAGGGCTGAGGAGGTGTTGGGGAGTACCGAGAGAGAGAGAGAGGCGGAGTACCGATGGCAGTTCGACCACTGTCGGGTCGTTGTTCTAGCGAGAGAGAGAGGCAGAGTATCGATGGCAGGGATAGTCCCGATACCAGGTTCCGGTCTCCACCACGCCACCGATGGCAGGGATAGTACCGATAGTAGGCGGCGGTGGGGGCTGAGGAGGTGGTGGGGATTTTTAAGGTGCCGTTTACTGACGTGGCGATGGCAGGGAAAGTACCGATACCAGGTTCCGGCAGTTTTAGTTTCAACCAGTTCTTGTTTTTGTTCTTCTTGTTGTTCGTCCACCACAGGTTCCGACTTTAATTGAATGAAAGTATGAAACTTGATGTTTTTTAATGCTTGGAAGGTGTTCGATGATTTGCCTGAATGAAATGGAATTCTTTTCTCACCACTTGAGTTGCTGATGTTGTGTCGGTTGCTGAGTTGCTCGGAAGGTGTTCAATGTTGGTTTCGATTCTCCAGAGCTGAAAAATGAGATGGGTGTGGGTTAATGTTATTGAATTTATTAAAGGAATATGTAATTTTATTTTCTTTATGTTAGTAGATTTTATACATTTTTTGTTTGTAAATTTGTAAAAATTTATGATTAATGTTATTGAAATTTTATAGTGTTTAGTTTTATTTGTTTTTGTATCCGATCTCTCGGATGTTTTATAAATAGAATAAAACTAGAAAAAACATTAAATTTCGTGACAATTGTGTAGCAAAAATAAAAAATTAACTTCCATTAAATGGGTAGGAAAATGCGTAGAAAAATGTGTAGCAATTTCTGACAGCCCTTTTCTGTCAGAAATGGGTAGGAAAATGCGTAGAAAATGCGTAAAGAAACCAGTTTCCTACGAGTGGTTTAACTACATATGCATTTCGTCACAAATTCGTAGAAAATTAAATTTCGTGACAATTGTGTAGCAAAAATTAAAAATTAACTTCCGTTAAATGGGTAGGAAAATGCGTAGAAAATGTGTAGCAATTTGTGACAACCCTTTTCTGTTAGAAATGGGTAGGGAAATGCGTAGAAAATGCGTAAGAAACCAGTTTCCCAAAAGTGGTTTTCCTACATACGCATTTCGTCACAAATTCGTAGAAAATCGCGAGTTGTGACGAATTTCCTACGGAAAATGGTGTCAAAAATTTTAATTTTTCTAGTAGTGTTTCCGAAAAAGTTTACGTATCGAAGTGTAAACCAACTTGAATTTATACCAACACGTGCATAAAAAGAAGCACGTAAGAAAATAGTTTTCTTTAAGTTAAAAATGGTACGACGCATTGTGGCATTGTCGAAACATAAAGTGACTCGAGTTTATACGTCTAATGAAAACATTTTATATTTAACCTGACTCGTTTTCGAAAAATATTTACGTTAAATGTAGACTAATTAAAAACTTGCATAAAAATAAACATGAAAACGTAGTTCATTTAACTCAAGTAATTTCCGGAAAAATAAAATATACGTTCAAACGTACACCAACTAAACAAATAAAGATTTGAGTTAAACAAGGTTTTATTTAATTAAATATGTTGGCTATTTATATTGGGCCAAGGCCCAAATAAGATTTAATGCTGAAAAGCCCATGATGTGAGATTATATAAAGAGCTTAGAAACCCTAATTCTCATATTCTTCTTATTTCATCCAAATCTAGAGAGAGAAAATAGAAAGAAAAAGAGAGAGTTTTAGATAGAGAAAGTTGAAGAATCAACTTAGAGAAATATATGATTTGAATGAAGGTTGATAACAATTTCTCGAAGATTCAAGAAACATGTGAGAATCAAGCCTTGATTTGAGTATTTTAACCAAAAACTTAGATCTACGCTGAATTCTTATATCTTGGTAAAGCATGAGTTTCCTTCCTAAAAATAAGATTATTGTCATTTGTTTAAACTTTAGGGACTTTGTTGTATATATATATACACAATTTGCGTCATTCTTAGGAACAATGGTTTTTTTTTTTTGTTCTTATAATGAGGTTTTTAAAGTTTTTATCTTTTTCGTCTTAAAGTAAAGATGGTTTACATCTTTGGTCACTTATGTTTCTACGTTTCACTTGGACTTTCAAGTTTTGCTTTTTTATTTTTTTTGTCTTTAAGTAAAGCTTTCTTGGTATAAGTTTGAGTTTGTCTATGTTCCACGTCACATGGTGGTATAAATTCACGTTTTTGTTTTACAATTTTTTTTTTCTAATTTTAGTCATTGTTTGCTTAATACTTACCACGGTTTTACGACCCTCGCACCTGCAACGTAGGAGTCACTAGTAAAAATTAAAATGCCAAACAATATTTAGCAAAAACAAAGCTTACTAGAGCATATTTTGTAAACATTTTAATGCGCCCACAAGGAAAACCCCAAGAAAGTTGCTTTATAAAAAGATGACTTTGGTCCGACCCACTTAATAACAAATTATAAGCTACCTTTTGGCCCCCCAAATATTCGGCCCTCATAAGAAATGCCCGGGTGTGGACATCAGCAAGGGACACTTGGATATGTGGTACGCACCCCTAGTTGTTGATGATCGGCTCCTACATGGTACATATCTATTTACTATTGACATAAAACCAGTTTTGATGTACATATCGTCTCCTATCTTAGGAGAAGGGGTCATCGTCATTCTGCTTAGACGTTTGAGGAGGAAACAAAGGCGTGTCAATACAAATCTGGAGGTATTACACTTCTGAGGGTTTTCATTGAGTTTTGAGAGTTCTTGAACGATTTTTTCCTTTTCTTTTCCTATTTTTACTAAATACTTGGAACATTTTTATGATTCTTAAACATGAATGGATTTTCACTGGTTTGAATTTTTTGAGAGATCTTGGAGTTTTTGTTTCTTTACTCTCATTATTAAATGTTTTACTAATTCTATGCAGTTTTGTGGGTTTTTAAAACACGAGTTTTTTTTAAGGATTATTGGATTTTATCACCCCCAGTTATCGGCCTTTGGCCGTTGCCACCCGCAACTAACACTTTGACACCCGGCACCCCCAACTTGACTTTTTGTTTGTGTTGGCACCTCTTAGTTAAATCTCCACTAATTGGGTTTGTTTTTTATCTGACGTGGCACAAATGTGATGAGTTGGAGCTGATTACGTGGCGATGATGTGTTTTAACTTCATCTTCTTCTTTATAAATCCAAAACAAACCCTAATTTCCTCATAATCATCTGGGTTCTCATCGATTCATGGCCAATTGAAGCATATGTTCGAATCGATTCAAGTACTAGATCTAAATCTCTCTCTCTAGCGGTCACCCCTAAATTTAAGAAGCCCTAGCTATAGCTTGCTTTATACAGATTCTTTCGCATCTTTTTCCGCTCTGTTTCCTTCTCATTAATCATTTTTTTGACGGTTACAAATACTTTCTCTATCTATCTCAAAGGATTAATTTTTCAAGCACTCAAATTGTCACGGCCCCCGTCCTGTCCAGGAGCCGCGGGACAGAAATCCGTGGTAATTAATATGTTGGCAGCGGAATTTTTAACAGGATCTTTTAAAACTTGAAAATGCCCAATTTATTTTATTTCACAAATTGGGGATAACACCCATAATTTACAATAAAGGTGATTTCACTGGGAAACCCCTGTTTTACAAAAACATGTTTTTTTATTTATTTGAGCCAATTCTTCAAGCTTGCAGTACTACACGGCACTTTTTCCTGGATCACAGCAGATCACCTGAAACATGTTTTAAAAAGGTTTTATCAGTAGGGAAATACTGGCGAGTCACTCAAGTTTCACAAAACGACACATTGTTATAATATACAGTATTAAGGGTGATTACATTGTTTTTATCAACCAATTACCCCAAATCGGTATTTGTCACTCGACTGTATCTGTGACTATGGTCAGATCACCCATTGGCTAACCCGTTGTCCAATGGTGATGGGAATCAAGTAATGTATACAAAACCCCACATACCGACAGTAATTGAAGATTACAAAGACTTAATCCCTGTAATTATAACTTTGAAAATAAATAGGGTTTTGTAAAGCAATTTGATAAAAAGAGAATGACTCACATTGCAAGTTTAGACGGGCAGCGTTTAGCCTACTGATTTTAGACTGATTAACCTAATTCAAATAACAATGCACACGAAAACTAGGTCAGTAACTTAATACAACTTTTACGACAACTCACGAGATCCAAAACCTTCACGACGAATGACAAAGTATAGCCCAAATACGGGCAGCACTTAAACATCCATCGGATTGGTTTTTATCGATCAGACATTAAATCGTAGCGGTGATCGAGTTATTACCCTGTTATCGCGGCAAAATTTCGTGATTGTGTGTGTTTTTGGAGTAAACAGACGATATCTCAATGTAGGAAATGAGTTTTTACGTCGAACCAACGCCAAAATTCAAGTGCCAAACTCCATTATTTATACTGGAAAAACGGCTCCCTCGCGTGGCGCGAGAGCCTGGCGCGTGGCGCGAGGGGACCCCTCCTAGCATAGGGTAGCCTCGTGTCTTACTAGCTTGGGTGAGTCGACGTTTCGCTAAAATTCGATTTTGACAACGAACTGTGAAGATAATATCGATTAGGGAATACCCCCCCCCCCCCTAAGTTTTAGGGGCCCTGATCCTAGTTTCGATTGTTCTGAAAATTTTAGGGGTCATGCAATATTATTTCGGGGTCTCAATTAGGGTTTCCTATTGGACAAAATAAGATAAGAAATATGACTTTTGGTGAGAGTTGTTACATCCTCCCCACCTTAATTAAAATCTCGTTCTCGAGATTTACTGGAACAAGTAGGGATACTTTCGTTTCATCTCTGATTCCAGCTCCCAAGTATACTCAGGTCCTCTCTTTGAACCCACTTGACTTTGACCAGTACTAGTCTTTTGTGCTTGAGAAACTTGACCTTTCTGTCTTCTATCTGCAGTGGCTTCTCAACAAATTTTAATTTTTCATTTACCTCTACATCTTGAAGAGGTACTACCAGGGATTCGTCAGATAGACATTTCTTGAGATTGGATATATGAAATACGTCATGTACCCCAGCTAGCTCTTCTGGTAGTTGTAAGCGATAGGCAACTGGTCCTATTCGCTGGATTATTGGGAATGGTCCTACATACCTTGGACTTAGCTTTCCCTTCTTCCCGAACCGAACTACTCCTTTCCAAGGAGAAACTTTCAAGAGTACCTTATCTCCGACTTGAAATTCCAGTGGCTTGCGTCGATTGTCTGCATAACTCTTCTGGCGATCTCGAGCCGTCTTTAGTCTTTCCTTGATTTGAGTGATCTTGTCGGTAGTTTCTTGTACAATTTCGGGACCTGATAATTGACTTTCTCCTATTTCTGCCCAACAGACTGGAGTTCTGCACTTTCGTCCGTACAGTGCTTCGAATGGGGCAGCTTCAATGCTTGAATGATAACTATTGTTATAGGAGAATTCAATTAAGGGTAGGTGGTCATCCCAATTTCCACCAAAATCTATCACACATGCCCTGAGCATGTCTTCTAGGGTTTGGATCGTCCTTTCCCTTTGTCCGTCTGTTTGAGGATGATATGTAGTGCTCAAGTTCAGTTTAGTCCCCATGGCTTCTTAGAAACTCGTCCAGAAATGCGAAGTGAAACGACTATCTCTATCCGATACAATAGAGAGTGGAACTCCATGTAAGGATACTACTTCGTCTACGTATAATTTTGCTAACCTTTCCATGCTAAAGGTTTCTTTCATGGGTAGAAAATGAGCTGATTTGGTTAATCGATCCACTATTACCCAAATCGCATCATTACCTTTTCTGGTTTTGGGCAACTTAGTAACAAAGTCCATGGTTATTAGTTCCCATTTCCATACAGGCATTTCTAATTGTTGAAGTAACCCAGAAGGTTTCTGGTGTTCTGCCTTAACTTGTGAACAAGTTAGACACTTAGAAACGTATCTAGCTATGTCCTTTTTCATACCAATCCACCAGAAATTTTTTCTTAAATCTTGGTACATCTTATTATTTCCAGGATGCATGGTATATCTAGATTTATGGGCTTCCTCTAAAATCTTATTTCTTAAATCTCCTTGCTTAGGTACCCAAACCCTTCTTTTGTGGAATCTCCAAATTCCATCAGCTCCTTGCTCTAATTCCTTTATTCGTCATTTCATTCCTTCAGCATTATCCTTGATTGCTGAGGCTTGAACATTCTTTAATTGTTCCATTAAGTCTAATTGTAAACTTAATCTAAGAGCACGAACTCACTTTTGTTTTTCATGATACTTACGACTTAAGGCATCTGCAACTACGTTTGCTTTTCCTTCGTGATATTGAATATCACAGTCGTAATCACTCAAAATTTCCATCCATCTTCTTTGCCTCATGTTTAATTCATTTTGCCCAAATATGTACCTTAAACTCTTGTGATCCGTATAGACTGTGAACTTACTTCCATACAGATAGTGTCTCCAAATCTTAAGGGCAAAAATTATCAACCCTAATTCTAAGTCATGAGTCGTATAATTTTCTTCATGCTTCTTCAATTGCCTTGAGGCGTACGCAATTACCTTTTTGCGTTGCATTAGCACACATCCTAATCCTAGCTTTGAAGCATCACAGTATACTTCAAAATCTTTTGTCCCTTCTGGTAAGGCAAGAATTGGGGTGTTTGTTAACCTTTGTTTTAAAATCCTAAAAGCCTCTTCTTGCTTAGGTCCCCATTCAAACTTAACTGTTTTACAGGTTAGCTTAGTTAATGGCACAGCTATCTTAGAGAAATCCTTAATAAAGCGCCTATAGTACCCAGCTAATCCTAGAAAACTTCTAACTTCCGTAACTGATTGTGGGACCTTCCATTTGGTGATTGCTTCTATTTTAGCAGGATCTACGTGAATACCTTTGTGATTCACCATGTGTCCTAAAAATTGCACTTCTTGTAGCCAAAATTCACACTTTGAGAATTTGGCGTAAAGCTTTTCCTTTCTTAACAAAGTTAAGAGTGCATGCAGGTGCTCACAATGTTCTTCCTGACTCTTGGAATAAATAAGTATATCGTCGATGAAGACAATTACAAATTTATCCAAATACGGTTTACAGATCCTATTCATCATGTCCATAAATGCTGCCGGAGCATTTGTTAATCCAAAGGGCATGACTGTAAACTCGTAGTGGCCATACCTAGTTCTGAAAGCAGTTTTAGGTATGTCTTCTTCTTGTACCTTCAACTGATGATATCCGGAGCGTAAGTCTATCTTAGAAAAATACTTAGCTCCCTGAAGTTGATCGAAAAGATCATCAATCCTAGGCAATGGGTATCGATTCTTAATTGTAACCTTATTCAATTCCCTATAATCGATACACATTCGCATCAAACCATCCTTCTTCTTCTTCACGAACAACACTGGTGCTCCCCAAGGGGATGAACTAGGTTGTATGAATCCTTTACTGAGCAATTCATCTAATTGCTTTTTCAGTTCTAACATTTCAGTGGGTGCTAACCGATAGGGTGCTTTAGCTACGGGTGTAGTTCCAGGAATCAAATGAATTCTAAATTTTACCTCCCTATCTGGTGGTAATCCAGGTAATTCTTCTGAGAATACATCCGAGTATTCTGATACTACTGGAATTTCCTTAAGTTCCTTACCCTTAGTGCTGATGATTACCGAAATCATATACACTATTCCTTGCTTTCGTTCATAACCAGCGACTTTCAATACTGAAATGAACTTCATTGGTTTACGCGGCTTATCCCCAGTAATCACAATTACTTCTCCTGTAGGTGCATGGATTTCTATGGAATTTTTATCACAGAGGATTCGAGCATGGTTGGCTACTAACCAATCCATTCCTAATACGACATCGAATCCAGCTAAATTCATGGGTAATAGGTTTGCAGAAAATTTATGACCTGAAAGTTCTATATTTTCTTTTTGCAAAACCGTATCTATGTTAACAGAATTCCCGTCTGCCGTCTCTACCGTAAAAATTTGCCTAAGTTTGGTTAAGGGTAGCTTAAGAGATTGGCAGAATAAAGTATTTATAAAACTTTGGTTTGCCCCAGAGTCGAATCATACTTTCGCATAAACGTTGTGAACTAGGAACGTACCAGCTATTACGTCAGGAATTAGTTCGGCTTCCTGCGTGGTCAATTGAAAGGCTCTTGCGTTCTTCTTGTTAGTCCCTTCAGCAGGTTTAGCCTTGTTATCTGCTGGTTTGACCAATTTAGGGCATTCTGGTCTAAAATGTCAGGCTTCTCCACAGTTGTAGCAGATTTTTGTTTTCCTTCTGTAATCTTCTTCACGATGTCCTATAGCTTTGCAGAAGTTGCAGGGTTCATTACATTTTCCAAAATGTTTCTTTTTACAGTTCCTGCAGAACGGCGGAGTGGAAGATGATCCAGTTCCCTTTCTCTTGAAGTTGCTATTATTACCCACACAGAATCCTTGGGTAATTTTCTGAGCCAATTCCTACTTCCTGTTTTCTTCTCGCGTACGCACCAGTCCGTCAGTCAAAGTGTTGGCCAATTCCACCGCATCATCGATCGTGCGGGGTCTCGCAGCTTTGACAATATCACGGATCTCCCTAATTAAACCCCAAATGTAGCGAGAAATAAGTACTGGCTCTGGCGAAGCCAGAGTAGGTACAATTCGAGCATATTCAAAAAACTTCGAAGTATACCCTCGGCCGTCAACATCCACCATTCGGTGGTTCAGGAATTTATTCGCCATTTGTTCCTTTTCATATTCATGGCAGAATTTTCTTTCCACCATACGCTTAAACTCTTCCCAACTCATGGCATAGGCAGTGTTGTAAAAGTCGCTAGGCGGTCCCTAGTCGGCCGACTGGGGAGTTGGGAGTAATCGGAGTACTCGGAGAGTACTCGGGGAGTACGCGGACATGGTAAATATAAAGAAAATTAATTGTTATATATTATTTATGTGTTAAAATAAGCATAATTCATGTCAACTGGGTATAATTTAAAATAAAACATGTTTAAAGTTCAAATATTCTGAATACAAGTCCGACTAGTCTGAGTACAAGGCCGAGTAGTCCGAGTACAAGGCCGAGTAGGCCGATTTTGACCGAGTTTGACCGATTAAAAGTCAACAAACCACGTTGACCGCCTAGACCGACTAGGCCGACTAGGCTTCGACTAGGCCGACTAGGCTCCGACTAGGCCGACTAGGCGCCGACTAGGACCGAGTACTCCCGAGGCCAACTAGTTGAGACCGCCTAGGAGGAAGTCGCCAAGGTGGAGGTCCGAGGACCGAGTACTCGCCGAGTACTCGGCCGAGGAATCCGACTTTTGCAACACTGGGCATAGGCCATGTCACTTCCCTTAGCTTGTAATACCGTATTCCACCATTCTAATGCTTCTTCCTTGAAAAGGTGAGAAGCATACATGACTTTATCTTCCTCGGCACATTTACTTATTTTAATTACTGCCTCGGTCTTCTCCAACCAACGCAGTGCAGCAGTCGCCCCTTCATTGCCTGCAAATTCGACAGGTTTACAGGTAACAAATTCCTTGTAAGTGCAACCAGGCGTTGCAGCTTTCATTCTTTTAAGGACTGGGGCTTGCATCCTATCATTATTATTATTAATGTTGCTGCCTCCATTTATACTATTACTAAAATTATCGCCATGAGTACGTTTGCTGGGAATAATTTGTTGAGGCTCAACTGGATTTCGGGCAGCAACAACGCTATTCCCTGGGCAACGATGTTTTCTATATCTTGTCTATTCAGAAAATGGTCCTCATTGTTTTGCTCGGATTGGTTACCCTCGTTAACTGGTTTATTACCAGCATGTTCCATCTGGTAATTAATATATATATCTTATTAGCACAAAATAAATAACGACTAAATGCAAAACAATCGCACAAAAATCACGTCACACGTATAGCCAAAATTGTCGATTTTTCGCCTTCCATATTTTATATATTACTATGCGTCCGTACACACCAGTTATCTTACAAGAGTTTTATTTTTAAGTTATTTTACAGGATTATATTTTTATTTTTATTTTTATTACTATTACTATTATTTTGTTATTATATAACCACAACCACACAGTCACACCATTCCCGCCAGCTGGCGTTTCAGAAACGACGTTCCCTCTCGTCGTACTTCCATGATATCCTCTCCCCCACATCTCGGATTCTATTTCCTGCGTCCACTAGCTCCTCGCCATAGTGGCGAAGTTCAGCCAAGTTCTCAGTACTCATTGGTGGGTGTAGTGGAGGCTTAGGGTCAAATTGAGGGAAAAATGTATTAGGGTTATTCAAGAGATTCTGAAATTGCCAGTCGGTTGTCCACCATTCTTCTAGCTCTTCTGGTAGAGGTCGGGGGTGGATAATAGGATCTGGGATAGCAGGTTCCAGATTGACTGGAAGTTGTGCTTCAACTGGGTAATTGAAGAGGTTTTCATCGGCAGGTCCGATGAGGTCACTAAGTCCCAATTTACGATCCAGCTCCTCCCACGATGGCATTTCCTGAGCTTGCCGGAACTCCCCCCGATCTCTATTCCTTTGCCTTTATCCTTCGGATCCTCAGTCTTTATCACTTTCCGTACCGCTGATTTCTTCCTACGCACACGCCTCCAGCCTACGAGTCTTCTTCTCTTTTTCGGTTTTGGTTTCCCCTGAGGTTGGGCTTGGAATACCATTGGCTCTTTAGTATCAGCCTGGTAGCCAGGGAAGGTATCGGTGGTATCCATATCTGTGGTATGGATAGTAAAGTTTTGAAGTGTTTCGGATAGTTCATTCATGCTGTTAGCATATATGAAGAAACATACAAAATTCTAAGTTAAAATTTTGAAAAATTGAATTTTCACAGAATCACAAAATGACAATCAAAAAAATTAAGTATTTCTAAATACTTAATTGGCTTAAATCAGTGGCTCTGATACCACCTTTTTCTATCACGGCCCCCGTCCTGGTTTTACCCGGTCCAGGAGCCGCGGGACAGAAATCCGTGGTAGTTGATATGTTGGCAGCGGATTTTTTAACAGGATCTTTTAAAACTTGAAAATGCCCAATTTATTTTATTTCACAAATTGGGGATAACACCCATAATTTACAATAAAGGTGATTTCACTGGGAAACCCCTGTTTTACAAAAACATGTTTCTTTATTTATTTAAGCCACTTCTTCAAGCTTGCAGTGCTACACGACTAAATGGTCCTCATTGTTTTGCTCGGATTGGTTACCCTCGTTAACTGGTTTATTACCAGCATGTTCCATCTGGTAATTAATATATATATCTTATTAGCACAAAATAAATAACGACTAAATGCAAAACAATCGCACAAAAATCACGTCACACGTATAGCCAAAATTGTCGATTTTTCGCCTTCCATATTTTATATATTACTATGCGTCCGTATTGAAGAAGCTAACATTGGTGAGTTGTAATCTTCTTCAGACAGATGGAACTACTAATACTTTGAATGTACACGCTCCGCAACTTTTGGAGTTAACCATGTCTGATTATTATGTCAATTACCGTTGCCAACTCACGACTCCAAACCTTAGATATTTCAATTATCGAGGGTGTAATTTCCCGCGGTTGCAGGGTGGTGGTCTTCCTGTTCTTGACACGGTGGTCATCGATTTCACTGGCTCTTGCCGCGAAAACCAACGGAGGAAAACGTTTGATGATCTGATGATGTTGTTTAATACTTGACATAGTGCCAAATCGCTTACGCTTTACTCGGCTGTTGTTCATCTGCTAACGTTTTTTTCCTGATGAATTGGCAAAACGGTGTTCGCCTTTTCGAGAGTTGAAGTGTTTGAAGATGGATTTTAGTAAGTTTCATTATCAAAGTCTTGATTATGAACAAAGATTGCAAGAGAATGATGTTTGTATTGCTACAAGAAAAAAAATGTTTGTATTACATGGAAATGCTTTCAAGTTTAAAGTGTGTGTTTGATGTTTTGCAAAGCTAGGGTGGTTTGCATATGAGGCTACCATTCTCTATTTATATTAGTTACAAGGTTTTAGACAAGTGTTAATCTAGAAACTTCTATCATAAAATTTCAAGGTTGATTTCTATAACATTCCATGAAATATCCAACATTGTAAGACTTTTCAAGGGTGTTCAAGAGTTAACCTAGAAACATCTTTTAGCAACCTTCTTTGGTCAACAAATCTAGAAATTTCTTAGGAAATTCTAGCATTTCCAAAGGTAGAAATGGCTATTTTTTTCCGGCTCCTAACCAGTTTGGCCATCTATTTCAGGTTGGTTCCAAACTGGTTTGGCCGGTTTGAGAATTGTTTTTAGCCGATTTTGATTTGGTTCGATTTCAATTTCGGTTCCAAAACGGTTCATTTTTAGAGAATTGTTTTTCCCAAAACGGTTAAGCAAGACAGTAACCACCCCAACAAGAGCTTGTTTGTGTCATCTATCGATTCAGTGCATATATATTGTAGCTTATACAACGAAAATTCTACACAAAATTAAAAATCTTTGAGCCCCAGAGGGTTTGGGCCTTGTGCCGTCGCCCACCCCGCACCCCCTCCAGGCTGGCCTTGCACAAAGTAGTTTACGAATATATGTATACATTAAACTCAGGTGACCAATTGTGATATGATCCCTATATTGACTGCATGTCCTTTATGTATAAAAGTTTTGGTGCACGTCATTTACGTCTACATTAAATTGCACTGCACGTCCTTTACCACAAACCTAGTTAGTTTCGGTGCACGTCCTTTACATTTACATTAAACACATGCCTAGCACATGATGGGTAAATTAGTCATTTTAAGAAAAAATAATTAACGAGGTGTAGAAAATAATTATTGATAGGGTAACGAGAGTTGATAAAGCTAAGAAGAGTGTTGAAAAGGGTAAGAAGCTAGTTGACAAGGGTAAGAAAACTGTTGACAATGATAACAAGAGCGTTGAAATAGGTAAAAGGGGTGTATACAAGAATAAATGATTTAGGCTTTATACAATTTTTTTTTTTTTTTGCTAATTATGATTTTTGGTTATTTGGGGATGTATTTTGTCATAACAGTTTGATCAATTATTTCGGTGCTATTATGTTATGTTGTGACTACTATGTTTGATTAAGATTTATTTAGTAATGATTTGATCTTCTTTGTTTTTTTGTTTCATTTTATTTGCATTTTCTTATGAACATGACATGATTTGTTGACTTTAAAGGCTCCAATAAAAATAAGTGTTCGATTTTTATACACTTCATTATTATTTTCTTAAAATGACTATTTTGCGTATCATGTGTTAGGCATGTGTTTAAGTTAGCTAAGAAAACTAACTAGGTTTATGGTAAAGGACGTGCATTGCAACAAAAAATAAACGTAAAAGACGTGCACTGAAACTTTTAAACATAAAGGACGTGCACTGCAATTTAATGTAAACGTAAAGGACATGCACTGCAATTTTGTCTTTTTATGCCAAAGTGAGGAATATATACAACGAAGGTAGCATACTCCTTTCACCGCAATCTTGTATTTTATTTCATTAGAATTGTTTCAAAAACAAAGCAAACAAGTTTTATAGACGAACCTAGCTATGGATTAGAGTTCGAACCTTTTGCCATTGCTTGAGATTCAAACCAGACAGATTTTCCCCGTATCTAATAATCTTAGATTTTCTCATCAATATCTTGTAATCGTCAACGTTCGGGTCGAAACCAAACCCTAGTGGAACCCCTAGGCCTTTCCGTGCATTCCAAGGACACTCATGTAAGGTTACATGTCTATATGTGGTTATATAATTTTATATATAAGTTTTTGTTTTAGTATGTTACATTGTTACTCCTCCGTCAGTTTTGCTGTTAGTAGCTCTCTATTACTATATTTGTAGGCCTGGTTACTTTTCTACTGTATGTTATTGGGGTCGTAGGTCTCCCTAAAAGCAACATCTTTATCGTAGGAATAGATGTAAAGTTTGCCTTCATCAGGGTAGCCTCCGCTACCGCTTGACTCTCCGGCAGTAGTGTAAATTTTGGAAAACTTTGACCTTTTTTTTGATTTCGTTACCGCTTTTTTATAAAACGTTACCACTAAGAAGATTTTCTAGATCCGCCACTGACCTTCATTCCACCCTCCCCGGACCGTACCAATAGTTTTCGTTGATTATTATCAAATACTCGATTTTTGCATGGTTATAACCCTTGTAACTCAACCATAAGCATCAAAGTCTTTTGAGTTTGGGTTATGAATACTTACCAAACTTCTATGAAGTTGAAGATGGTGGTGGTGGTTAGATATGAAATTAAAGGTTGGTGTTCGACTCTAACTGGTGGTTCATCACACGTATATATACACAAACATGTAAACATATTTTTCCCCTTTGTTGTCGATTATTGATTCAATAAAATACTTAAGAGTTTTACTTATTCCCGCATATGTGATCAAAATATATGGATGCTTGATCTTTAATTGGGTGTTCTAGTATGATAATATCTAACAATTACATGGCCTCATGTACAAAAACATTCTTTATTAGTCTAATAACCCGTTCGGTTGTTGGTTATATACTTATGTCGCACACCAAAACCAAAATCAAGACCAAAACCGAACTACATATTTCAGTTAATTGCTCGGTTCGATTATACTTGTGAATAATAGTTGGTTATCTCTCCCATTTATTTCACTATTTCGTTGTTGAACATATAGACAATATTCTAGGTTAGTTTGGTATTATATTATATTATATACTATACAATTTGCAACGTCGTTTGTTGTTTTTATATACTATACAATTTGCAACGTCGTTTGTTGTTTTTATTTTTCTAACATTATTTCCTTTTTTTTTTTTATCTAATTTGATTTTTTATTAATAACTTTCGTTCAACAAATGTAAAAATGTAAACTAAATACGTAATTGTGTATATTTTTTTTCAACATTCTTCTAATGTAAATTTTATTGAAAAGAGAGTTGTATTCAAAATAATGTATTTATTGTTGCGTAAGCTATACAACTTATCGGTACATTACCAGTAATGAAAAGAACTAGACTGATTCCAATCAAACATCGGTATCGGTATTACTGAAACCGTGTCGGTATACGTTTTAACAGTTTTCGGTCGATGTAAAACACTCTTTTTTTTATTTCTTTGGTTACACGAGACAAGTTTTGTGTAATTATTTATTGTACTACACATAAGTTTTTATTAAAACGAAATGAACCAAACTAATACTACCCGAATATCATCGGTACTGGTACGAATCTTCATTTTTATACTATTTTATTAAGGAAACTAAATACGTGTCAACATTCCAATATACTTTGTTTTGAATATGGAGTTATATTCAAAATAAAGAATTGTATGTATTGTAAACTACACGGAATAACGATACTATACCGGCATTCATTTTTATAAATTTCGAGCAATGTAAAACACGTGATATCATTTCGGCATATCATGATTTTTTTTTATAATAATGTTGATATATATTTCTTTTTGCCATTTACACTCTCGCCTTAAAAAGAACAATTACAAAGCAATGACAGGTAGTCGGGCAACAAGTTGCGCCGCCACCCCCTTTTGAATAGAAAAACCAATTCTACTAAATACAAAGTTTGAAACCTTTAGCGACGAAGAATTACTATTAACGACTTTTTGAACCCGATTCAAAAGTCGCACAGCGTCAGGAGCGAGACCACCAAAGGTATCAAACGCAAACGGGACAAACACATGTTGATTCTCCAGGCAGGCTTTCTCATGTTTTGCCACTTTGCTCGCCTCTGCCTTGAGCACCGCTTGCCCTAAGACAAAACCCTTGTCCTTGAGCCCGACAAGGGGGGAGACTCCAGTTAGATCTACACAAGCGTGTTTCCCCCTTCCCATCCAAACACAAGGATGTCCGCCGGGCGTAAAGTGGACCTCCCCTCTAAGGGGTCAGTCAGGAAATTTACTGGAGCCTCCTTTTTGGCAGAGATCCCGACCCGCTTAAGAACATCACATAACACATCTCTCACCCAATCATGCCGATATTTAAACCCTGGTAGCTCTTTACAGTGGATCACGTGCTCGCCGAAAGAATCCAAACACGCTTTGCGGCATTCCGAACACGGCTCGTCAATTGGAAACAAAGGAATCATCAGTCGGTATCTAAGGATAGTACAGTATCCCATAGCACGGAATCATGACTTTATTTTTTGGTTACTTGAGATAACTTGTATGTAGTTCTGCAAAATTAGATGTAAAAAATATTGTTAGAAAAAAGAAAAGAAAAGCAAACCTTTCACCTTTAGTCCGATAGTTTAAACTTTAAACCCAAACCATTGGGCCAAAAACAAATAATTAGAAATAAGAACATAATAACAAACCATGGGGCCGATAGTTAAAACAAGCCCAAACCTTTGTGCCAATAGTCTTCTGTATTATATATAAGAGTAAATTACGATTTTGCTCCCTATAGTTATATCACTTTTATCATTTTAGCTTAAAAAATAGTTTTTAACATCTGAGTCTCAAACGTCTTTTTTCTACCCCTTTTGGCCCCTAATGTCTTTTTTTCTAACCTTTTTGGCCACTAACATTTAATGGATGACAGGATGAGGTTAATGTTAGGGCCTAGGGGCCAAAAATGTTAGGAAAAAAAAACATTGAGTGCTCAAATGTTAAAATATTTTTTGGGTTAAAAGGGTAAAAGTGATATAACCACATGGGCCAAAATCGTAATTTACTCTATATATTACAGTATTCCTAATAATCGTAAACCCTAACTTTCATCATCTTCATCGTTACCGCCACATTCTTCATCGGCGATCTCCAAAATGGTAAAATTCAACCCTAATTACACTCTCTATCTGCGTATATTTGTGTTATTTTATTTGTGATCTTAAAGTTTTTTCGTATGACTTGAATTTTAGCCGTTCAAGAGGTACGTTGAGATCGGAAGAATCGCACTGGTCAACTACGGCAAGGATTATGGAAAACTTGTGGTCATTGTCGATGTTATTGATCAAAATAGGGTATGATTGTTCTTCTATAAGCTCAATTTTATACTTGTTTAATAATTGGGTGCATTTTTAGGTTCTATGTTAGTGATTGACAACACTTTCGATGTGTTTTGTTTTCTGTTTAATCAAATTGGGCACAATTAAATGTTTTTTTTAATCAACCTATGGTTTTTTGTTTATCTTGTGGTGTAAACGAGCTCGTGAGCTACTTGAGATTGGATCGTTAAAATGCGTGATTCAAGCCGAGCTTAAACGAGCTCCGTTCTGAGCCCGGGCCTAAATATAAGCTTGTTTAATATACGGGCCCGAGCCTGAGCTTCACTTAATGTGCTCAAGCTGGCTCGCTAGTAGAGCAACGAATGGAATGTTCAGCGAACAGTCCGTTAAAAGCCAGCTGGAGAGCACTGAAGGCTTGGGGATAATGTGGCTATAAAAGTTACCAAATAAACGGTGTTTTAAATTAAATAAAATAGGGTTTGTACCTATAAATGTATTGTAATAAGAAACTTGGGTTTTTCCCTTGTTATTTATTAATATGAAATATGGTGGTTTTTACTCTGATAAACATTTCCTAACTACGGTCCTGATGTAAATTCCGCTGCGAGACTAATTAAAACTGATACCACCAAACTCTGAGATCACGTCCGCCCGTTCCCGGGGATCAGGGATCGGGGGTTGTGACACCAACAGTCCAAAGAATCAAGGAAGATAAGAAAGTCTATATTGAATAAGCGTAGAAACAGGGGTGTGGTTCAATTTGTACAGACACCTCCTATTATTGATACACTTCTGGGCAATGTTACTATCACAAAAAACGATAATGGAGGTATGTTTTTTATGGTCATATGTGAAAATTGTGGTGTTTATGACTCTAGAAAGAGGAAACAAAGTTTGAATTTTAGGACAATCTGGAAAGGCTATAAATCTTATTTTTTTTAGCTATGCTATCTGATTTAACCTTGTCCCTTTGTTTGAATTTTAGGACAATCTGGAAAGGCTAATTATGGTGTTTATGACTCTAGAAAGAGGAAACAAAGTTTGAAAACCATGGATATAAGTAAATTTGATTTATCCATTGTAGCTGATTTAAGCAGCACATCTTCAATGGTCACTCCTCTTCAACCATCAAATCATAAAATTGATAGAAGTCCATTAACAGATATTACAAACTGTATGCTATATACACTTTTGTTATTAATGTTAATCATTTATTAAATGTTAATGTAAGTTTGATAACATTTATAAATTTTGTCTTGCAAGTGGATTCTGTGACAGTAAGGTCCCGTCAAAGTGATATTCCAACCCCTC
The DNA here is from genome assembly GCA_030545235.1 of Helianthus tuberosus. Classification (NCBI taxonomy): domain Eukaryota; kingdom Viridiplantae; phylum Streptophyta; class Magnoliopsida; order Asterales; family Asteraceae; genus Helianthus; species Helianthus tuberosus. The sequence goes on from CM060440.1 coordinate 11,454,634, forward strand.
CGAATATTGACAATAGAACTTCTCGACAGTTGCCAAAATGTTCCGTAGTAGCTTTTAGTGGTATGTGTTTTACTTTTAATGCAAAACTAAATATAGTTTTCTGAGTCACTATATTTGCCGAATCTATTGCTTATCTTCCTATCTGTTGTAATCGATGTTAATTTGCCTTTTCCAAAATGGAACGGCAGGAAAAGAAAATTCCTACCCTGGTGAAAGGTCTAACTTTGACGATCCCGATTCGGAGGATTGTTTACCATCTTCTATCGTAAAAAAGATTTTCGGAATTGCAAGAGGTAACTACCCTCTTTAAACTTATCAAAGTATCTTTCCAAATAACAGTTTAATCTCCTAATATTTCACTTATATGATCGTTTTTTTCCCTGCCTATATAATTTTGTAGAATACGTTGATCATGGAGATGCTATTTTTGTATGTTCTTACTGTCATGCAATGATTTGGAAAGATGAAATGCTTAGGGGTAATTTGGATTCTAAGAAATCTTCTTTTTCTCTTTGTTGTTCGAACGGAGATGTTGAATTGCCTTCCTCACCTGCTCCTCCTCCACTGCTCGAAAGATTTTACAAAAGAGTTACTCCTGAAAGCCGCAATTTCATGAATAACATTCGAGCATATAACATGATGTTTTCCTTCACATCCCTTGGTGGCAAGGTTTCTAAAACTTTTCAAAAAAACAAAGGTCCTTATGTTTTTGGACTGCAAGGACAAAATTACCATCGCATTGGTAGTCTGCTACCGAATGATGGTGAAGACCCCAAATTTTCACAGCTTTATATTTATGATTCCCAAAACGAGGATTTTAATCATCAAAAGGCTGTAAGGTAAATTAAGCATTCAGTAAATTCTGATTTATGTCAAGTGTTTTATATATATCTGATCTATACAATAATGTCGTTTTTTACACAGTGTCGACCAAGGTTTGAAGACAGACACTAAACAACAACTTGATCTTGCCATCATATCGAGTCATAAAAAAATGTTGGATTCATGCAATCCACTTGTGAAGTCATTTAGAATGGTACGAGATTGTTTTAAACAAAATGATTGGCAAAATGTACGACTTAAGCTCATTGGAGTAAGGGATAAGGATGGTAGAATTTTTAACTTGCCTACAGCTGAAGAAATTGCTGCCTTAATAATTGGTGATTTTGATGGAGCATTTGATAAAAGGGATATCATAGTTCAAACAAAATCAGGCGATCTTCAGAGAATCAGTGAGCTTCATCCCTCTTATCTTGCATTGCAATATCCACTTATCTTCCCATATGCAGAAGATGGATTTAGACTTGGTATTAAACATCGAGGTGTTTCAGTTGATTGTGACATACTTAGAACCAGTACCACAATGAGAGAGTTCTTTAGTTACAGAATACAAGACAAAGCCAACCAATTTTCGTTGTTACTCAATGCTCAAAAGCTATTTCAACAGTTTGTAGTTGATGCGTATACAATGATAGAATCTGCACGGTTAGCTTACATAAAGACACAACAACCCAAACTTAGAAGTCAAACATTTAAGAATTTAAATCAAAGTGTTCAAAGTGGCCAAAGTGATGCGTCAAATTGTGGAAAACGAATTTTGTTGCCATCTTCATTTACCGGTGGAGCAAGATATATGATGCAAAAGTATCTAGATGCTATGGCAATCTGCAAAGCTGTAGGATATCCGGATCTCTTCATAACAGTCACTTGTAATCCCAATTGGCCTGAGATTTATAGATGTTTAAAAGACAAACGGTTGAACCCTCAAGATAGACCGGATATCATCGCACGGTTATTCAAAATTAAAATCAATCATCTAATTCAAGATTTCAAGAAACATAAATTCTTTGGTGAGATACAAGCAAGTAAGTCATTGTAAATTGTTTTAATTAATTTCTCAAATAATACTTTTACTAACACTTTTTTGGAAGTAATATTTCAGTTATTTATACAATCGAATTTCAGAAACGTGGTCTACCTCATGCTCATATATGTTTGTTCTTAAGTGCCGAGAGCAAATTTCCAACGGCTAAAGAAATCGATTTGGTTATTAGTGCTGAAATACCCGACAAAGAGATGGATGCTTCACTGTATGAACTTGTCAAACAATTTATGATCCATGGTCCTTATGGTACAGACAATCCTCATTCTCCATGCATGGTTAATTTAAAATGTTCGAAGAAGTTTCCGAAAAAATATGTAGATGAGACTTGTGTTGATTCTGAAGGATATCCTGTCTACCGACGTCGTCAATCACGCAACACAGTAGAAAAAAATGGCATCTTACTTGACAATAGGTTTGTGGTTCCGTACAATGCTATGCTACTCAAAAAGTATCAGTGCCACATAAATGTTGAGTGGTGTAACCAAACAGGATCCATCAAATATCTCTTCAAATACATTAATAAGGGTCCGGATAGAGTGACAGCTTCTGTTTACGAAAGTACCTCCACTGCTAATGTGAACCCTCAAAACAAGGAAATGACAAATAATGAAAATCTATCAAACGAAACAGAAGTAGATGAAGTTAAAGCATATCTTGATTGTAGATATATTTCAGCGTGTGAATTTCAGCGTGTGAAGCTGCTTGGAGAATCTTTAAGTTTGACATACACTATCGGCTTCCATCTGTTGAAATATTACATTTTCACTGTGAAGATGGTCAGGCTATTGTTTATGACGATAATTCAAACTTGTGTAACGTGGTCAGTAACCCAACTGTGAAAATGTCTATGTTCACAGAATGGATGAAATGTAATCAAACGGATGCATTTGCTAGGACTTTGAAGTATATAGAGTTCCCCAGATACTTTGTATAGATACGCAAAACACGAAAGTGGGTACGCAGAAAAAAACCTTTTGGTACAGTTGGTAGGATACATTATGTACCTCCATCACTTGGTGATTGTTATTTCTTGAGAATTTTATTGAATCACGTTATAGGACCAATGAGTTTCAATGATATAAAAACAGTTGATGGAAAAATATATCATACTTTTAAAGATGCGTGTTTCGCTCGCGGTCTGTTGGACGATGATAAGGAGTATTTAATGGCCATTAATGAAGCAAGTGCATGGGCTACTTCTGATTTCTTGCGTACATTTTTTTGTAATGCTCTTGATGTCAAACTCCATTTCTAGGCCGGGTATTTTCTGGAAGGAAACAAAATCTCTATTATGTGAAGATATATTATATCAGCAACGGAGGATTACTGGTATTCCTGGTAATTTAAAAAACTTAAATAAAATTTCATATTCCATTTTACTTTAATCAAGTGTTTAAAAAATCTAATTACTAAACATCTATTGTATTTTTTAGATTTGATTCTTAAAGAGGAAGAGATTGAAAACATTTGCTTAGCACATGTTGAAAAACTGTTACTTGGTTATGGAAGTACGTTAAGCAACTTTACTGACATGCCAAATGTTCCTGACAACTACACTTCAGCATTCAACAATCAATTGATAATGAAGGAACTTTCGTATGATCGGGCTATCTTAAAAAAGGAACTTGCAGCTTCCCTAAAATCTTTAACTGATGAACAGCGAAAAGTGTATCAAACCGTCATGAATGCAGTTGTTAAAGGAAGTGGAGGAGTTTTCTTTCTATATGGTTACGGTGGAACTGGTAAAACATTTCTATGGAAAACATTTGCAGCTGCGTTACGTTCCAATGGTGAAGTTGTGTTGAATGTTGCATCCAGTGGTATTGCATCACTTCTATTAGATGGTGGTAGAACGGCTCATTCCAGGTTTGTAATTCCGATAAATGTTAACGAGGATTCTATATGCTCTATTGAACCAAACAGTGAGCTAGGAGGCTTAATCAAACAAACTAAGATGATAATCTGGGATGAAGCACCAATGACACATAAGCATTGTTTTGAAGCTCTGGATAGAACAATGAGAGATATAGCCCGTTCCAATAATCCGTCCTTGCAGAACAAACCTTTTGGTGGAAAGATTGTGCTTTTTGGCGGTGATTTTAGACAAATCCTTCCAGTCATTCCAAAAGGTACCAGAAGCATGATTGTAAATTCTTCATTGAATTCTTCTTATATATGGCAGGATTGTCAGTTACTCAAGTTAACTGAAAACATGAGGTTAAAAATGGGTACCAAATCAAGCAATTTTAACGAGACCAAGGAATTTGCTGAATGGATTTTAAAGCTTGGTGATGGTCTACTTGGTGGTCCAAATGATGGAGAAGTGGAAATTGAAATTCCAGATGATTTACTTATACTCGATGCAGTCAATCCTATATCTTCATTGATCGCTTTCACATATCCGGATATGCAAAAGTTTTTGTGCAATTCAAATTATTTCCAACAAAGAGCCATTCTTGCACCCACAAATGAAGTTGTAGATTCAATAAATACAGAACTGTTAAATAGTATGCCTGGTGAAGAAAAGATATATCTCAGTTCAGATACTTTATGTGAGTCTGAGGATCAAACCGACCTTAACATGGCATTGTTTCCTCCGGATGTATTAAACAAATTGCATCTGTCAGGATTACCTAACCATAAATTGGTTCTCAAAGTTGGAGCTCCGGTAATGTTACTTAGAAACATTGATCAAACAAATGGTCTATGTAACGGTACACGACTTCAAGTAACAAAACTTGGAAAACTTGTAATCGAAGCAAAGATTATTACTGGAAATAATATAGGTCATCATACTTTGATTTCAAGATTGAAAATGACACCGTCCGATAAAAGAATACCAGTGAAAATTGCACGAAGACAGTTCCCATTATCTCTATGCTTTGCAATGACCATCAACAAAAGCCAGGGACAATCACTTGAACGTGTAGGCTTATATCTTCCAAGGCCGGTTTTTAGTCACGGACAACTATACGTTGCTGTATCACGAGTAAATAGCAGGAAGGGTTTGAAGATCTTAATATGTGACAGGGGAAAACAAGTGTGTAAAACCACAACTAACGTGGTCTACAAAGAAGTTCTACAAAATCTATAGTCTTTGTAGAAATAGCATTTTGAAGAAAAGTCTTTAATGTTTGAAGTTATTTAGTATTATGTTTTGCACATCCTATCAAGATGTTTCTTTTATCTAATGATAATGGATGTTATTTTACATAATTGTTTTAAAATATAGTATACATTTTTAAAAAATGATACCTTTAACAATTATAAAATAATGAAAGCTAAATAACAATAACATATATCTAAAAGACAATAAATAACTAATACAAGTAATCCATCTGTTCAGTAGCTAATCCTTCGTACTGCTAACACCAAAACTAAACTACCAATAGGGCTGTAAACGAACCGAACGTTCAATGAACAGTTCGTGAACCGTTCGTCAGGAAGTTCGTTTATGTTCGTTCGTTTAATAAATGAACGAACATGAACAAGAAATTCCGTTCGATTACTTAAATGAACGAACATGAACAAAGGTCTCGTTCGTTCAATTATGTTCGTGAACGTTCGGTAAGGTGTTCGTGAACATTCGTTCATTTGTGTTCGTCTATGTTCGTATATTCGTGTTTTAATTAAAGATTTTTTTACTTTCATATATTTTATCTATAATTTTTATACTATTAAACTTTTATTTATGTCCTTACCCTAACAATTAAACTAGGAAACCCTCTTTCACCTTGTTTATGCACCATTTCCCTTTCTTTTCTCATTATTTACATCGACGAGTATGATCTACCTCCGTTCCACAATAAGGGATTCAAGTTCTAGTGCTACTCTCTAGGCCATCCACCTTTATCCTTCATCGCGTTCGCCAAATTTATTTGTGTTCGCTTGTGTTCGTGAACCGTTCGTGAACACGCTCATTTCCTTAATGAACGAACACGAACATAAAATCTCGTTCGGTAAGTGTTCATGAACCGTTCATGAACACATTTATTTCCTTAACGAACGAACACGAACAAGGCCTCGTTCGTGTTCGTTCGGTTCGTTTACAGCCCTAACTACCAACCTTTACAAAAGTGTTTTGAGCAAACCAGCAACCACAAACAAAAAACATTGTTTCCATACAAAATAATATTATCTGAAAAAGTGCCACAACCATTCAGTCAAACAAGAAAATACCTTTACCCATGACGAACTTAAGGGTAAACTCTTCACGAGGAACCAAGTTTTTATCCTTCACAAACTGTTTCATGTTTTTTATGTAAAACCGATCATCAGGAGACTCGATACCAACTCGAACATCCCAAACATTTCCAGCAGCATCTACAATCTTTAAAGTTCTTTTCCTATCCAACCCAAGTTTTTTAGCAACAACTTTTTTAATGCGCTGTAACAAACAAAAATTAATGTTAACAAAGATAGTATTATAATATGGTTGATACAATGTAAGTTCGTGTTACTACTTTTTGGTTACAAAAACTTACAAAATGATTGTCCACACAGAAAACTACTGGAATAGTTTCGTTGTTCGTAGTTACAGCGAGTATTTCAGTTTCATTGTCCTTAGTTATGTCATCCACATCTTCACCATCAGAGATACTGATAACCTCTTCTACCACTTCTTCCTTAATAACAGCATATAATTCCGGTGGCAACATTAAATCAGCATCCTTGGAACAATTGAAAACAGACATATCAAAAGTGTGAAGATCAATCATTTCAAACACAAGAAGATGTTCATCACTTAGTGAAAATTTCTTCTTAATCCGATCCCATCCAGTTGTTATGTAAAGCTGATTGTCACTAACATCCATTCGTACAAAAAATTTATGCTTCCCAGGACCTCTAATAACAACCGGATAATTTGGAATGGTATTGTCCATCTTGTGATGTACAAATAAATGATTGATATGCTACAATGAGAAAAAAAAATATTAGTAGTTTCATATACGGAACCATAATAAATAAGAAACAATAATAAATATACCGAATCCACATTGCGAACTACATACCATAGCATCAGGTTTATCAAAATCGCCATTGGGTCTGTAGTAAAAATAATCAGATGGAGCAAATGCAATATTGTCATAGAAATAAAATATCCGGAAACTTTGTAATGCTTCTTCATACTGAAATACGAGCCATGATCCAGATTGTAGTTTCAAAGTTTGAACTACGGAATACCACCCATTGTAGAGATAATAGAGGTTTCCTATATCATATATCTTGACTTCAAAGACTTGCCCATTAGTTGTCCGTACTTTGACAAACCCAACAGGATAGTTAAACTCTTTTATCCATTGTTTATACTTTTTTGGCAGAACCTATGTATAAGTATATTAAAATCAGAACTGTCTAACATGATGTTATACAGAAAATAAATTCGCCATATCTGAGATTAAAATACTTACCAAAGATTTCCTTTGGTTGTCGGTCATGTAACAAGCAAAACCATACATCTTTCTATAAAAAGAGAAAAACGTTAAAAGATGGCAAGTAACTGAGAGGACATGATGAAAGGAAATAGCATTTGTATGCAATCACTGTTTGACCAAAGTGAAAACACTTTTTTTTAAAAAAATCTGTTTGAACAAACCTGTTTGACCTAAGTCAAACCACTGGTTCAAAAGTCTGCTTGACCATGGTCAAACCACTGTTTGTCCAATGACAAACCACTGTTTTCTCCTCAAAACACTGTTTAACCCAACAGTGATTTTAAACATATATTTTCATCCATCTGTTAAACAAAGTCAACAGATGTATCAACAACAATCATTTTAAGTTGATGAGCATTATTTATGAAAAATGTTAAAAGATTATTCTAATTAATGCAATTAAAAAGAGTATAACTAACAGACTAAAATGTTATATAACATTAAAAGGTTATTTGGGTATATTCAATGTCAACAATGTGAAATACCAAATGTTATTTTAGATGCCGAGAGTTTCTAAAGCTTATTAATATGTTTCTATTTTTATCAGTGTGATACAAAACTCCAAACATGTAAAAAAACCTTATAAAATCTGTCAAGAACACCAACTGAAAGTTTACTAAACATCATAATCTTAAAAAATCTTTATACAACAACTGATAAACAATCATTTTTAACATAGCCCTAAATATCTACACCTCAATCGAACATCCATATAAAAGTAAAAACTTCAATCGAACATCAATACGAACATTCATATGATGGAATCTGAAGTATAACAAATCAAATAAACAAACATGATCAAAAATTACACTTCATATAAAAGAACAAACCTAAGATCAAAAATCATACATGCAAGCATGGTATAAAAAATTACATGAAGCAAAGATTTCAGAAAAACAAAATCCAATCAATACATTTTGGATTACCTTTTGCTTATAAGGAAAAATCTTTAACACTCCCTGTCGTTGGTTTGTCGCCCTTCGAAGTTTGGAGATACAAATGGAACGGTAGATGACTGATTAGAATTTGGGGCCGAATTTTATATAAGGGTTTTAATGGGCCTACAAAACCTAATCTATTATTAACCTTAATTGGATCAAATATAATGGGCTTTATTAAACTGATCAATAACATTTGATTAGTTGTATTAAATACAAACAATATAAATGATGTATTATAATCTATTTCGATGGTTATTAAAGCTACCCGTGTGGTCACACATACTGTTTTTAACATTACTTTATAAAGATATATAACTAAAGACCAAAATTTAAATGATATATTATAATCTGTTTTTTAGTATTTGATTTCGATCATTACTAAACCTACCCGTGTGGTTACACGGGTGATACACCTAGTTTAATTTTAATAGGCTAAAAAATAGATGGCTTCAATGAGTGACATGTGTCCTATAAATGTTTCTTTTATTATAGTAGTTAGATTACGTAACCTTACTCTCAAATTAATAACTAAAAAGTTAAAAAAATATAATTAATATTCTAGATTTTATGTGGGACCCACCACCCACCTTACCCACTTCACACCACCACCATCTCCACCTTCATCCACCACCACAACCACCACCACCATCTCCACCTTCATCCACCACCACCATCTACCTCCCCCCCCCCCCCCCTTCATCGTAACCACCACTGCCACAACCATCACCGACACCAACATCACCGCTTGTGGATCTTCACACCGACTGCTCCAGCCCCGTTTGCAGATTCCTTGAAGAGTCAGTGCGCCTCCTTCATTCATATGAATTTTCATTTATTATATTTCTTTCACAAGTTTCTGCTATATGTGTATATATATATATTAGATTCTTCTAGGTTTTACATTAGAATGCCTTTTGCTCTGCATTTTAGGGCTAGGAAATCCAGGTCTGGTCTACCTGTTGCTAATTCATTGATTGATTCTCATATGTATGTAGGATCGCTGGCGATGTTGGGTTCAATAACACGGATTTATTACCTGATATTGTACCTCTGTTGTTAACTCTCTTAAGAGATGCTACACCTGCCGTTGCTAGACATGCCATCACATGTGGAAGCACTTTATTCCAACGCTCTCTTATCAAAACTGCAATTCAGGTATTATATTACTTGAGATGGTATGCTATGCTCAAATCATCTTCAACGGTGATGATGGCGGCAGTGGTGGTTGTGGCGGGGATGGTTGTTGCCATGGGCGAAGGATAGTGGGGGCGGGAAGGGGGCAGCCGACCCCCCGAACTTTTCGCTCAATAGTGGAGAATATGTAGTTTTCATATAATTTTTTTGGGTATATACGTTTTCGAACCCACCGTTTTATAGAATTTTTTTGGGATATACGTTTCCAACCCCTCGATCAGAAATCTCAAGCTTCGCCACTAGTTGTTGCAGTGGTGGTTACGGTGAAGTGGGGGGGGGGGGTAGATGGTGGTGGTGGTTGAAGATGGTGGTGGTGGTTGTGTGGAGTGGGGAAGATGAAGTGGGTAAGGTGTGTGGTGGGTCCCACATAAATTGTAAAATATTAATTATATTTCTTTTAACTTTTTAGTTATTAATTTGACAGTAAGGGTATTTTTGTCATTTCACACGCACCTAACATAAAAAAAACTAACCCCCATCCAGGCCAGGGACTATCCGAGTTGGGGACTATAGGTGTAATTTTAGAAAGTTAGAGACTAAATGTGAAAAATGGGCAAACCACAAGGACTATCCGAGCATTTTTCTCTAGGTTTAAATGTATGTTAAAAAAATATAACGGTTCTTACTATTTCACGGGTATAATTACTATGGATAATTATATGTTTTTTTTAACGGCTAATTTCTTTAATCCCTTGTTGTCTGTGGAACTTGAACCCAAGACTTTACCCTTCCCAACCTAGGTGTTTTTAATGACTTTGCCTTTACCAATGGACCATCATCCCATTGGTACTATGGATAATTATATACAACTACAAAAACCAACTTGGATTATGTCTCTTTAACGAAAGGTCGCGTCCATTTAGAAGAGTTTATTTAATCAGTCTTAGAGAACTTTCAGTGAAAGATGGAATAACAAAATTAATATGTTTATTACACCTCTGCCCCTCCCAATACCCAAATGATCCAACATATAAGACTCAATATTAAAATTTATAAGGCTAGTCAGAACAGTGATAGATAGAGGGATCCCTTACCATTGTTACGTTTTAAATCTAACAAGTTTGGGGGTGGAATTCAATCTCCTACTAAATATCAAGAACCATACAAAGATGTTACATTAGAATGTTTGCTTTGTTACTTTTACTTCCTGAACTATATTTGAATAAGATCTTAGTCTTGATTAATGACCTTTGCATGGACTAAGGTAAGTCACTATGCAATGATAATATATATTGCATGAAAAATGCAAATGATTATGATTTCTATTAGCAATTACTTCTAATTAAATATAGAGTAAAATGCACGGATAGTCCCTGTGGTTTGATTAAATTTCACCTTTAGTCCCTAACTTTTCAGAATTACACTCTTAGTCCCTGTGGTTTGACAAGTTGTTACCCGAATAGTCCCTAAAGCGATGAAGGTTACTCGGATAGTCCCTGTGGTTTGACAAGTTGTTACCCGGATAGTCCCTAAAGCGGATGAAGGTTACTCAGATAGTCCTTGTGGTTTGACAAGTTGTTACTCGGATAGTCCTTGTCATTTCACACCTACTTAACCAGAAAAACTAACATCCATCCGCTTTGGGGACTATCCGAGTAACAACTTGTCAAACCACAGGGACTAAGAGTGTAATTTTGAAAAGTTGGGGACTAAAGGTGAAATTTCACCAAACCACAAGGATTATCCGTGCATTTTACTCTTAAATATAATTATTTGATAAATTTTCTAGTTAAAGTTGAACTTCACAAAGGTCGTCACCTTATGATTATCAAATAAAGTTTTAGAACAATGTAAGGCTAGCTCACTTGGTATAGCTGCATATCGCAAGTTGAAACCTGGGAAGAAGGAATAATTTAGAATATTTGGTGTAAAGTAGAGTAGAAGTAATATTTGGCGTTTAAAAAAACAAATAAAGTTTCAAAGGACTTGATTATATATATAATTCTAACAATAGCAAGTACTAAAATGTCCAAGTCCAACTTATAACTAGTAAAATATAACACAATAAATAAATTTCTCAAATGAATGTTTTAATATAAGTAACAACATTGATATATAATTTTTAGTAAATAAAAAATAAGTTTATCCTTTTTTAAACAGTGAATAACTAAAGATACAAATATCTTACAAATTAAAAAAAGGACTTATTCAACTATAAAACTAGTAATACAAATTAAAAAAGGACATATTCTACTATAAAACTAGTAATATAAAAGCAAATAGACTATAGAGTGAATGGATGGACAACCTAGACTTATTTAATAAAAACCTTAATTAATATAAACTCTGATTAAATTTCTTATTTCTTCTCTTCATCTTATTCTTCGTGAAAAGCATTCTTCATTTTGATGTCAATTTAATTAGATGGTATAATGAAGCTTTTTTAGTTATTCTCATTTTGGGGCCGAATTAACTGCCAACGTTTTATAATTTTTGGTTGTTTCGTCTCATCATCATTACCAGTAAATCCCACCAATAGCAAAGCTAAGGTAGGGTATGAGAAGGGTAAGATGTAGACAACCTTACCTCTACCCCGTAGGAATAGAGAGGCTGCTTCCAGTAAGACCCCCGGCTCGATGGTAGTTTTGATTGTTTCATCTATGCAATCTAATTGGTTGATATATATCTCAATGAAATTCACTTATGCGTTTTTTTGTTGGAAGGTTGAAAGCGGTCTAAACAACTGCCCATCATGAATCTCTTTATGAATAGTTCTGCTGGTGGTGCAAACTCGGGTCGATCATCATATGTAGGATAATATTTATGTAATCCAAGCACTAAGAATGCAATGAAAATCATGGCTTAGTTTATAATGTATGTTCTCTCTGGTAAGTAGTTAGGACCGGACCAGACTGAGTCCAAATCCAGTTCTAGACCAGAACCAAAGACCACCAGAGCCACCACAATTCAGACGGGTTAATTTTCAGGTTTGTTTCGGTTATGCACGAAATAAACTCACCCATATTTTTTTGTGAACCTAATGAGTATTTTCTTACTAAACCAATTTAAAGTAGAAAAGTAATAATACATTATTGTGAAAGAGGCTAAATCTACAAAACTTCACTTGTTCTCCTCTTGTTTTCCAGGTAATTTTCTTCCTTCATGAAGTCCCATGTCTAACAATCCAAGGCTTTCAACACACAAATTCACGTCAAGTATCAGAGAAGAATCACTGAAGTCCGCAAGCCTCATTCGTACCTGTGTCTTGGGATTATAAACTAGGATCTCCTTATAATATTTGAAAGAGATGCATAGCAATTCATCATTGGGGGTAATTGGTACAACTCTTTGTGCTCCTTTAAATGGATTTGAATTTAGTTCACTAACAACAGACCAAGAAGCAGTGTTGTTATATTCTCTCATCACCCAGATTATGCTATAGTCAGGTTTTGTTGAAATCACAGCTAGAGAACCTTTGATGACCGTCACTAGACGCGTTTTCCAACTTGGTTCTGGCAACTCAATCGTAGAGAAAACCTCAGAGCTCAGATCAAATGTCATTATATAATAATGGCGTATATCGCATGTTAAGTACCTTTTTACAGTCCAATGCAATGCTCCATTGAAAATACACTGGTATGACTTCCAACTCGAAAACGGAGCAATAGGGGAAGCAATCTCACGACAAGTGTGTGTCTTCACGGTGTAAACAGATGAACCCGCTTTGGATATCCTCAAAATCTTGTAGTCGCCGATGATTGGGTCGAAACCAAACCCATCTACCCAACTAATGAAGGGTACCCTTACTTTGCGCCTAATTGAAGGGTTCCATAGATAAAGGCGGGCTCGGGCTACATGTTCACCGGTTCCATATTCACATACACATAGAATTCCATTACATGAGCCAACAATTTTGCATTTTTTGAAAGGATAGTCAATTGTTGGTATTCCCATATAGGGATGGTATTTATATGCCAATTGTCCATCCGAATGTAATGTGTAGATGTGCTTATCTTGTGCTTCTCCTTTGTCACGAATTCGGTGTGTGACCACTACTGTATCAGGAGATCGAAGACTATGCAGTTGGATGAAACCGGGGCTGCCAATACAAGCACATAGTGATTTGGAAACCGATCTAAATCGCAGAAGGGATTTGGTTGGTAGTCTTGAGAAGATATCAGCAATCAGATCCCCACATAGATCACTTGACATTATGTAATCTTGCAACAAATGAAAAATTTAATTCAAAGAACCCTTCGTCAAAACAAAAACCTAAATCAATGAATATCCAGTTTCTTCATTAGAGTTTCAATATCAGATTTTAACTCACCTTGACTTTTTCTCTTAGGTCAAAGAACGACTCACCAGAAACGGATAAAAGGTAAGTGGCCAAAGATAAGGGTTTTTTTTTATAGTTATTGTTTCATTTTATTTATCCGTATAATAGTAACATTAGTTTTTTATGTTATTGTTTCATTTAATTTAATTTGATTTTTCCTCGTATAATTAACAATTAACTTGCATTCATAATCTTTTTAAAATATGAATACCCGACTGTGTTTAATATTTTTTTTTCTTGGTGTTCAAGTATAAAGTTTATTGAAAAAGAGTTTTGTCCAAAATAGTACCATGATGAATTGAACCTATATTAGTATAATCGAAACCAGAACCAATATTCATTTTTATGGTTTTTTATCGACATTGGTACCGGTATTGTTATTAACGGAATCGGAATTGGTATTCGTTTTATGGTTTTAATGTAAAACGTTTTCTTTTGCACGTATGATACCATACCAATTCCGTCACAGACCTAATTGATACCGTCCGAGTTCCCGCCACGGGAAATGTCAGTGGTTTATCATTGTTTAAGAAGGAATATAATTATTTTGTCGAGCACCATATAATCTTGTTGTTGAAATAAAATACAACCCACACAAAACAAAATCAAATTAATTAATTAATACTAGGTTAGAACCCCGTGTATTATACGAGTTGAATAAATATAATTTTATATACTAAGTAATAAAATAGTTACATCTTTTAAAAACTCGTGTGTTGCACGATTTGAATAAACACATGTCTTACACGAACAATGTAATCCGTTAAAACATTTAGTCATCAAGATGTGTTTTCTAACAAAAGGAACTTTGAGGTACTATTTACATATTGTAACATCTCACTTTATTTTTTATTAGGTTAGAGAGTTGCGTATTACATGGTTTATAACATTTTACTTTGTTTTTTTTATTTATTATTAGGTTAGAAACTTACGTATAACCTGATGTTGGATAATCAACAGAAAAAAAAGAAAAGAAATATTTTAGTAAAAAATATTAAATATACAAGAGATAAGCTGGATATTATGATTTAATATTATTATTTCATTGGAGTGTAAAACAGGATAATGTGATCCTTTATTAGAAATATGATTCTAAATATACCATGTATAAAAAATATATATGTTCTACATGTGTTGAATAAATCATTTTAACGATACAGTTGATTAAAATAAATATTTTTATTTTAATATGTGATTATCAGTTATCCTTGTTCTTATCATCAAAATATAAAAACAATTAAAACTACCAATTAAATAAAATCTTTATCTTTATAAATATTTAAAACGCTAATATATTTTTTTAGATTTTAATAATTAATATATGATTTTAATAATTAATAAATTATTATCAGTTATCTTTATCTTTATCATTAAAATCTCTTCTAAAATTTTAAATTTAATATTATCAATAATTGACTTTCTATAATAAATATTTAAAAAAATAATTAGACTGCCTCATAGAACGCCATGTGTCCCTAACATGGTTTCTTTTATTATATGTATAGATTGATAAAAGTAAATATACGTGGGGTGAAAGTATTGGGCTATGTTAGGCCCACAGAAAGACTAAGATAAAATACCTAAAACAAAAATCACCTTTCTTGATCTCCATCGTAATAATCGTTTAGATTTTAAATTACACAGCTGCACAATGTCGTACGATCTATGCGAAGAACTCATTATTGAAATCTTCTCAAGACTACCATCCAAATCCCTCATTCGATTCAGATCAGTTTCCAAATCGTTATGTGCTTGTATCGATAGCCCCGATTTCATCCTACTCCACACTCTTCAATCTCCGAAAAAAGTCTTGATCATCCACCAATTTCCTTATGAACGTGAAGAACACCTTAAAAACATCTATACATTACATGCACAAGGTCAGTTTCCAAATAATCCCAGTACTGGAATACCACAAATCAAGTTTCCTTTCAGTTTCAAAATTGTTGGTTCTTGCAATGGAATTGTATGTATTTGTGGAAACGGTGATCTTCATCTATGGAACCCTTCAATTAGGCATATAGTAACCATACATGATCTCTCTTCTTGGTGTCGTCGTTATTATGAATGTATTTCTGCGGGTGTATTAGGGTTTGGTTTCAATCCAATCATCAACGATTACAAGATTTTGAGGATAACCACACCAACTTCATATATTTACTCTATGAAGACACGCGCTTGGCGTGAGATTGCTTCCCCGGTTACTCTTTTAATTACTTTTGTGAAGTGAGACAAGTGTCTTTTCAATGGAGCATTGCATTGGGCTATAAAAAGGTATTTAACTGATGCACGCGATGAATGCGATTATTTTATAATGAAATTCGATTTGAGTTTGGAGGTTTTTTCGACGACTGAGTTGCCAGAACCAAATTGGGAAACGAGCGTAGTTACAATCATCAAAGGTTATTTAGGTGTTATTTCTTCGGACAATCATGATCGTAGTTGGATTTGGGTGAGGAAAGAAAACAATAACACTGATTCTTGGTGTGTTTCTTATAAACTGGATACAAATCCATTTAAAGGAGCAGGCAGAGTTTTTCAAATTAGCCCCAATGATGAATTACTATACAACGTTCACTGTAACGGGATCAGAGTCTATAATCTTGGGACAAAGGGGCTATCGAGACTTGTGGATTCGAGTAAATCTTCAACTAGCTTAGTTGACATGGATGTGTGTGTTGAAAACCTTGGATGGATTGTTAGATAAGGGGACTTCATGTGAGGGAAGCACATGAAGAAAAAAGAGAAGTGAAATTATGCATTTAATTTAGTTTCTAGTGTGCCTATTGGCACACCATACCCTAGCAAAAAAGTAGCAAAATTAGGGTTTATCTATGCTGCGTATAGATCAATACGCAGCGTATAGGGTTAACCCTATACGCTGCGTATTGATCTATACGCAACGTAGATAGACCATAGATCTCAGTGCCTGATAACCAATCATTGCACAGAAAACAATGTGTGTATACGCTGCGTATTGGTCAATACGTAGCGTATATAAAACAGCTGCAAATTATTACTAAAATTATTATTAACCTAACTTTTTTTTAGCGTTTCATGTCTCTAACTGATTTGAAGAATTGGGTACAAGAAACGGGAAAGAAGTATGGTTACGTAACTGTCACCCGCCGATCAGGGACAGTTTTTGTAAATTTTCAAAAATTCAGGGACCGTATTTGTAAATTTTCGAAACTTCAGGGACCATTTTTGTAAATTTTCGAAACTTCAGCGACCATTTTTGTCAATTTTCGAAACTTCAGGGACCGTTTTTGTAAATTTTTGAAACACCAGGGACCATTTTTGTAAATTTGCGAAACTTCAGGGACCATTTGTGTCAATTTTCCAAACTCTAGGGACCATTTTTTGTAAAAACTAAAACTTCAGGGACCAAAGTGTAAATATATCAAAAATCTGAAAAAAGGGGGTCTTCTTTAAAGAACCGGCCCTTGTATGGATCGAACTCGTGACCTTTGGTTTAGAACCGCAACGCCTTAACCAGTTTATCCTCCGTCTCGGAGCTGTTAGGATATGAAACTTAAAACTTATATACACTGGTTAGGTTATATGATGCGTATTGACCTATACGCAGCGTATGCCACGTTTACATACGCTGCGTATAGGTCAATACGCAGCGTATATAACCTTCCTCAATTTTTTTATTCACAGTAGCACATGTTAAACTTCCAGAATTTTATATAACCTGTCAGAATTTTATATAACCTGCCAGAATTTTATATGTACACCATAGTATATATATAACCTTTCAGAATATACAAGAGTTTGATATATACAAGAAAAGTTTGTGCATACATAACAAAATGATAAAATGATAAAATACTACTGCTCCTGCTCCTGCTGCTGCTGATACTGATCCCATTCCGCATCCATAATGAAGGGTAGTAGAGGTAACCCGTCATGCTGTCGCTGCTGCTGCAGCGCCGCAGCCACCCACTCCAACAGATAATTGTTCCTTTCAGCTAACCGAAGCTGCCGCTGATGTGATGGGTCAAGACCGGGCCAAACATGGCGTGGGAACTGAGGCGCCTCGGGTGGTCCACGCGGCGGTGGTGGCTGCGGAATGACGACGGCCGGCTCATGCGGCTCCGGCGCCTCCGGATCGCGCGGGGGATATACCGGAGGGAACTGTGCCGGCAGCTGTTCAAGCTGGTATTGCGTGCCGTCCGGCTTCTTAAACCGCTTCCCGTCTGGGAAGTCTTTGGTAACGTGCATTCTGGATATAACGTTCTTCCCCATCCACTTCGGCTGTGCCGGCAGGCCTACATGGTCGCGGTCAGTCTCCGGATGATAGCCCAACGAAAGGACTATCCTAGTCACGTAGGCGCCCCCGAATAACTGTCCGCGCTCCTGTCGATGATGCGTGGAGGCGAAGTATTGCGCCAACCCGTAGGCGAGAGCGCACGACCTCTTGTATAAGAGGCAATATAAGAAAAATAAATCACCGCTGGTGCACCACTCCCGGCTTTTGTTTCGAGCAGTGATCGAAGTGGAAATCATTTTTTGCAAATACCTGCACAAAAGGAAACCAGTCAGTAAATAATAATCAGACGACATCGACTAAGATCGTCGTTAAATTATATTTTTTTATTATTTAGTCTACGTCGTCCGTAAGGCGCGTACGGGCCTAACGAGCGTCGAAACTGTTCGTCTTCGTCGTTAAAGTATAAAACGATGAACTTAGTTTCGACGATCGTTAGAGACCTACGCGCCTTACGGTTCGACTTCTACTAAATAATTAAAAAAAATTCTGTTTAAAAAAATAAATCTGTTTAAAAAAGCAGTTTTCTGTTAAAAAAAAACAATTTAAGTTTAAAAAAATCTATTTAAAAAAACTAGTTTTCTGTCGACGCTCGTTAGGGTCCTACACACCTTACGTTTCGACTTCGACTAAATAATAAAAAAAATTCTATTTAAAAAAATAAATCTGTTTAAAAATAAATCTGTTTAAAAAAATTCTATTTAAAAAAGCAGTTTTCTGTTAAAAAAAAACATTTAAGTTTAAAAAAAAAATTCTATTTAAAAAAAACAGTTTTCTGTCGACTGTTTAAAAAAAATTTTCTATTTTGCAGCCGTTTGCGGCTGCGTTTGCAGCCGTTTAAACGCCCGTTTACGGCTGCAAATGCGGCCGCAAATGGCAGCGATTTCGCAGCCGTTTGCGGCTGCGTTTGCAGCCGTTTAAGCGCCCGTTTACGGCTGCAAACGCAGCCGCAAACGGCTGCGAAATCGCCGCCGTTTGCGGCCGCATTTGCCGCCGTAAACGGGCGTTTAAACGGCTGCAAACGCAGCCGCAAACGGCTGCGAAATCGCTGCTGTTTGGGGCTGGGTTTGCAGCCGTTTAAACGCCCGTTTACGACTGCAAATGCGGCCGCAAACGGCGTATGTCCCTAAAATATTTATTTTTTTTATTATTTAGTCGAAGTCGAACCGTAAGGCGCGTAGGTCTCTAACGAGCGTCGAAACTAAGTTCGTCGTTTTATATTTTAACGACGAACTTATTTCAACGCTCGTTAGGGACCTACGCGCCTTACGGACGACGTAGACTAAATAATATTTTTTATTATTTAGTCGACGTCGTCCGTAAGGCGCGTACGGGCCTAACGATCGTCGAAACTAAGTTCGTCGTTAAAATATATATTTTTTATTATTTAGTCGAAGTCAAACCGTAAGGCGCGTAGGTCCCTAACGAGCGTCGAAACTAAAATCGAAGTTTTATATTTTAACGACGATCTTAGTTTCGACGCTCGTTAGAGACCTACGCACTTTACGGTTCGACTTCGACTAAATAATAAAAAAGATATATATTTTAACGACGAACTTAGTTTCGACGCTCGTTAGGCTCGTACGCGCCTTACGAGCGTCAAAACATTTCTTTATCGTCGTTAAATTATATTTTTTTTATTATTTAGTCCATGTCGAACCGTAAGTCGCGTAGGTCCCTAACGAGAGTCGAAATAAGTTCGTCGTTAAAATATAAAACGACGAACTTAGTTTCGACGCTCGTTAGGGACCTACGCACCTTACGTTTCGACTTCGACTAAATACTAAAAAAAAATTTAACGCCGAACTTAGTTTCAACGCTCGTTAGGACCGTACGCGCGTTACGAGCGTCAAAACTAAGATCGTCAAAAAAAAAATCTGTTTAAAAAAATATTCTGTTTAAAAAAAAAATCTGTTAAAAAAATTCTGTTTAAAAAAAACAGTTTTATGTTTAGAAAAAAAAACAATTTAGGTTTAAAAAAAATATATTTTCTATTTAAATAATAATAACTATTATTAAAATAATAATAACTAACGTACCTGTAGAGCGGATCCTTAATCATCGTAGCCCTCCCCTTGGATTGTTGGTGGTCCCACTGACCGATGTCCGCGATCAGAACCCAAAACCCTAAAAGCGTGGGTTTATCAACAATTACCAACCCCTGTTTACACGAATGTTTATTAAACGTTAAATTAATATTAAATCTTAAATTTTATATATTAAAATAATAATAATAACAATACAAAATTTGTGTTAAACGTACCGTCGTATATAGATCCGTAGCGATCTCAGCCTCCGTATACAAACCGCTATGCACCGCAAACTCTGCAAGTGACATAGAACGCGCCTGGCCAGCCATGCGAAACGAAACCTCGGCCGGGGGAGGGGGCTGCGCGGGGTCCACAGCCTCATTTGGCCGACGAGGATGAAACTCGAACGACGACAGGAACTCGATCAGTATCTTCCTGTAGCTCGGCGTAAACGCTAGCTCAAACAATCGATCCCACGGTGAACCACGGGGAACAAACTCCCGCGCCCAATCTTCAGCCCCGAGCTCCCGGAGGGTTTTCCCAGAAACCACAAAATGGGCACCGACGTTCATCTTCCGAAGCTTGTCGCAACGGAGAGCAGCGTCGGACTCCGGAGGAAACTCCAAATACGGGTGATTCAGCAGAGGATCCGCCGATGGACGCTTCTGCTTATGCGACTACGGCTGCTCCGGATTAATTTCTTCTATTTCCATTTCATCCTCCGTGTTTCTCATCCTGAAAACCAAAAAGTTTATTAGATAAATCAACGGCTGTGAAATCGCTGCCGTTTGGGGCTGCGTTTGCAGCCGTTTAAACACCCGTTTACGGCTGCAAACGCCGCCGCAAACGGCAGCTGCGAAATCGCTGCCGTTTGAGGCCGCATTTGCAGCCGTAAACGGGCGTTTAAACGGCTGCAAACGCAGCCCCAAACGGCAGCGATTTCGTAGCCGTTTGCGGCTGCGTTTGCAGCCGTAAACGGGCGCTTAAACGGCTACAAACGCAGCCGCAAACGGCTGCGAAATCGCTGCCGTTTGCGTCCGCATTTGCAGCCGTAAACGGGCGTTTAAACGGCTGCAAACGCAACCCCAAACGGCAGCGATTTCGCAGTCGTTTGCGGCTGCGTTTGCAGCCGTCTAAACGCCCGTTTACAGCTACAAATGTTGCCGCAAACGGCAGCGATTTCGCAGCCGTTTGCGGCTGCGTTTGCAGCCGTAAACGGGCGTTTAAACGGCTGCAAACGCAGCCGCAAACGGCTGTGAAATCTTATGCATTAAACAGTTTTCTGTTTAAAAAAACTTCGATCTGTTACACATCATATGCATTAAATGGTTCTGTCCAAGGTTTAAAAGCGTTTACGGCTGCAAACGCAGCCGCAAACGGCTGTGAAATCTTATGCATTAAACAGTTTTCTGTTTAAAAAAACTTCGATCTGTTACACATCATATGCATTAAATGGTTCTGTCCAAGGTTTAAAAGAACGGAAACGCTTTTCGAGGTGTATGCCTCGAGGCGGAACGACGCGTAAGTTCGAGGCGGTATTAATAAATAAATATAAAAAAATATATATATTATAAAAAAAATACTAAACATCAGATTCAACAATTTAAACATATCACAAAAGACACAAGTAGTCTAAAAAGGAACGGAACGGAACGAAACGGACGCCTCACTACACTGAGGCGTACGTTTAATTAGAACAGGTGAGGCGCCGCCTCAGGAACGTTTTTGTACGCCTCGGACGTTTTTTAAAACCATGATTCTGTCAACTGCCCCAACCATTACAGGTGACACAAATAGCATTACACATTACACAGGAATCAAATTGCATTGCACATTATACAGGTTTCAAATAACATTCGTATCAAATTGCACATTATCAAATTGCATTACACATTACACATTACACTAATCAATGCTTAACCAAACCCTAATTTATGAAAGTTCAATCACTAACCAAACCCTAACTTACCTAAAAAACATCTAATTTACGGATAAAATACAAAAAAAAATCAAAATTACTTAAATAGGTTGAGTAAATACCTGTTTTATACTTCGAATTCGTGTCGTATACGGTCGATTTTGTCAGTCGCCTTCGTATGCTCTCTTGTGTGTGTGTTTTTGAGATTTGGGGAAGAACAGAGCTGCGTAGGTATTTCTCTTATTTAAATCAGTACCTCTAAGCAGCGTAGAGAGCCCTACGCAGCGTATAAGAATAATAAGTTTACCATTTTACCCTTCTGTTTGGGGCAATACGAGGCTGACAATAAGGGTAAAAAGGTCATTTATCAACCCCCTTTATATAAGCTGCGTATGGATCTCTACGCTTCGTATTATTATTATTATTATTATTGTTATTCTTCTTCTTCTTCTTCTTCTTCTTATTATTATTATTATTATTATTATTGTTATTATTATTGTTATTATTATTATTATTCTTATTATTGTTATTGTTATTGTAATTATTATTATTATTATTATTATTATTATTGTTGTTGTTATTATTATTAATCTTGAAATTTACAGACGCTGCGTAGAGATCCATACGCAGCGTATACAAAGGTGGTAAAATGACCTTTTTACCCTTATAATCAACCTCGTATTGCCCCAAACACAAGGGCAAAATGGTAATTTAACATATATAGGTTTTGAAATTTTGTTTTGGGGGGAAATTGTCCGCCTTCTACATACGGTTCGTATGGATCCATACGCTGCTTATAACAATAATTATTTTACTGTTTTGCCCTTGTGTTTAGGCAATACGAAGCCAAAAACAGGGGCTTTTTTGTCCTTTGCACTACATACGCTGCGTAGGGATCCCTACGCAATGTATATAAAGATCCATTTTTTTTGTGTTTTCCTTTGATAAATAATACAAATATATTATGAATTATAAAAATTAAAAATGATACAAACTTTATAAATTAAAAAATTTCTGCAATTTACAAAAATACAAGTTTCCGCTTAATCTTCGATATCAAAAATACTCGGTTCTCTGTCTTTGTCTGAGTCTGATTTAGGATGGATTAACTCGTAGTAGTGCTGTAACCGCGGTCTATACATTTCTTCCCACCGTTCCGCAGCTATTGATCGATGTGTCGAGCACAACGGGGTCGCTAAAGGCATGGGGTAGTCTCCTTCCAACTTAGCATGTATGAAGTGTCCCCCGTCAACATGTACGAGCGTTATCGCTTGAGGTCATGGATCTAGTGGGGCATCTGTTAATGGGAAGATGGTAGTGCTCCATTCGATGCTTAGCACGTGGAGGACAATAATATACCTTTGCGCTACGAGAAGCCCTACCTGGGGCATTTCCATCCAGTGACTTGGACCGCACCCTTTCACTGAATACCATTCGATGCTGTTACGTATTCGTTTAAAGTCTCCTTTGGTATATGTTTCGAATACATGCTTCCAACGTGGCTCGTTATGATCAATCTCCAGTAGTAAATCTCTTCGAATATTGGGCCATACGTGTTCTGTAAAACCTAACCCGACAGCCACAGACCTGTACCCACAATGACCGTCTGGGGTCACATCTTGTATACGCGATATGTAAGAGTGAAACTCTGATGGAATTTGATTCTTAAACCTCTTAATGCTTAACAAGTGCTCGACCCCCTTCATTAATGGAAAACCCTTATCATCCCGCGTCTCCTTCTTTTTAGAACTCGTTGAACTGTTTCGTTGCATTTTAGGTTTTTCAGACTTTACAACCGAACCAGTTCCACGAGAGCCCTCTGACGGTACGTATGAGCTGTGTCGGGGTAAATCGTACCTATGTTTGGGGGAAGCCGTATATACGTTGCTGTCCTTGCCATAGGAGCTGTGTCTCGCAGCTTCGTCTAACCTCGCAGCTTCATCTAGCCTCGCAGCTTCATCTAGCCTTTCTTGTACTTTCTTTGATGTAGGCCGACCGCGAGTATTTTGCTGGACGATCGGTGGTTTCTTGGTTGACGATTTCGGGGTGAAGACCGCTTTTATCTTTGAAAGAAAACTCTTTTGCTGAACGGGGGACTGCGCCTCTAAATGTTGCCGCACATTATTTAGCTCTGCTACAACATCGACTTCCTCGTCTACCAGTTTACACGGGCGCAAGTCAAGCTTACGCCAGAATACATCTATGTCGTCGAGTTGTATCATACGCCATGTACAGTTAAGTTAATACGGTGTGAGAAACAGCTAAATCGTACAAAATAACAAAAGGTTTGTAGTTTTAATATTTTTTACCTGTACGTTTGTAGTTTTCCAGCCTACAAGCACACGGCAATCCACAGCTAAGCCACATATGGCAACCACATGATGCGTTAAGTTTCCGCAACACCTTCATCTTCCTGGTCAGCTCTTTTGCCAGCAAATCAAGTGCTTCATGGGAAACCTTTCCACGTAGGTTATCCAACAGTCCGCGTCTGTGGTGGTTCATCATTTTTTCGATGCTCTCAGTGAAACTCTTTTGTATTTCATCGTACTGAGTTTCAACTATATCAATGACGCATCTTGCTATTCGCTCCAATGAACTCCCGCGCGTAACGTATCTTTTTAAATTTGCGTGCTGGCTCTCGACTCTGTTGGTGGTGCGCTGACCAAAGTTGCGACACTTATCGGTCCACGCATAAACGAACATTTCTTTATAGTCTTTAAGCCAGTTTTCGTAGACGTAATCATGGACACCTGCAAAAATAAAAAAATGAAATGTAAAAGCGTGTGTAAAATATAATAGATTGGGTGAGTCGTTTGTTGAAGGAACACTTACTTTCTCGGTTGGCAACCACGAGTCGGTTATACATTTTTTCCAAGTTGTACTTGTACATGGGCTCTGAAGAAGATTCGCACAATCTCCGCCAGTACGACATAAATTTCCCCCAATCTTCTTTATTGAACCCTTCCTTGCACTTTTTAGCTATATTTTGTTGGATGTGAAAGTGGCATAGAAGCCTGGTTGCGTTCGGGAATGCTTTAGAACACGCGTTAATTAGGGCAAGCTCCCTATCCGTGACTATCACACGCGGCATCATACATTCATGCAATATTGACTTGATCCGCTCAAGCACCCACACGTAGTTACCCCTTCGTTCTTTACAAATAACGGCATGTGCGATACAAAAAGACTTGCTGGTCGACGTCATACCCACAACCTGGACAAATGGCATGTTGTAGAGGTTTGTTTTGTAGGTCGCGTCGATCAACATCACGTGCGGGAATGCACGCCACATAGTGATTGAATAAGGATGAACAAAGAAAATCTCTGTTACGACATCTGTTTTGGGTTCCTGTCGGGTGTCGTAAATGAATCGGTGGTCATGCAGCAGGCTTTCCAGTGCCTGCATAGGAGTCTTTCCGTCTATTATTGTCGCTCTAATTTTTTGTACCGCATTTTGCACGTCTTTCTGAACATGCAGGCTGTCGGAGAACTGCTTTCTTAGGGTTTGAAATATGATACGTGGCTCCATGTTTTGAGCAGTTAGCTGCTCCACTAGCCTGTATTCGGCTTCAGTAAATCTTCGCACAAAAGCGTGGCCCAACAGACTCGTCGTAGGTTCATGGTTATGGTTCGCGTCGTCCACTTTTAACTCCCACGCGTCATTCGTCACGTCCCGGATGGCGAGTAATGAAAATGGGCAACCGGATTTTTTGCTACCAGCTTTCATAACTGTTGCTTTACTACGGTGCTCACCACTACGGTCGCACACAAGCCATACCATCCCAGTAGTACCGCCAATATTTTTCGATCGGCGGGTAACAATTACGTAACCATACGCCTTTCCCGTTTCTTGTACCCAATTCTTCAAATCAGTTAGAGACATGAAACGCTAAAAAAAAGTTACGTTAATAATAATAATAATAATAATTATAATTATAATATTTTTAATAATAATAATTATATTTTTATAAAAGAAATAAATAAATATTTTTGAAATAAAAGTTTATGGACCATTTGCTCTTTTTATGAAACTCATACTTCAGGGACTAATATGGTCATTATTGAAACTATTTTTAACAATAATAATAATAATAATTATAATATTTTTAACAACAATAATAATTATAATTATGTTTATAATATTTTTAACAATAATAATAATTATAATTATAATATTTTTAACAATAATAATAATAATTATTTTAATGTTATACCTCATTTTTTTGAAACGGATTGCCCGGGGTAGATGGTTCATAAAGTGATGTGTTACGGGGCTCATAACCATATCCACCATGTTCTTCGTATCCACCGTAGCCTCGATATCTATCGTATCCACTGTATCCACCTTCACCCCCGTATCCACTGTATCCACCTTAACCCCCGTATCCACCTTCACCCCCGTATCCACTGTAACATCCGTATCCACCTTCACCCCCGTATACCCCGTAACCCGGATACGATTGCTGCGTCGGGTAATATGGTTCATCAACTGGTGCATTCTCAGCACCGTATCCACTTTGTTGCACGTACGGAGATTCATACCCGTATCCGTAATCCGGATACACTTGATGCGCCGGGTAATTTGGTTCATCAACAGGTGGAGTGGGAGTCTTGTTCAAGTCTGGCAACTGTGTTTTTTGATCAACAGGGACTCCAGACACAACCTCCTCCTCCTCATTGGCATCATTTGCTCCCCATGTGTCGTTAGAATAGCGATTACCGAAATAATTCTCGGTCCAAAATGATGACATTTTAACAAGATTGAGCAAAAAACAGAACAAATGATTTTGGTTTGTGGTCTAAATTGTTTACTGAAGAAAAATATGAAAAACAGAAGAAGAAAGAAGTCATGAACTACGAATGCAGATGAAAAGAAAGCAGTGCTAAATGGACTTTCAATTTTACTGAAATAGGCAGCGTATAGCTCTCTACTCCCCGTATTACTTTATTCCCGTGCCTGACAACATCGCATCAGTGTCAAATCAGTCTGACATACACTACGTACTGAGCCATACGGAGCGTATAGGGTTACCTCTATACGCTGCGTATTGGTCAATACGTAGCGTATGTCAGACTGATTTGGTTTGACTGTCTACCTGCCCCTTACATATGCTGCGTATAGGTCAATACGCAGCGTATAACCTAACTAGTGTATATAAGGATTATGTTTCATATTCTAACAGCTCCGAGACGGAGGATAAACTGGTTAAGGCGTTGCGGTTCTAAACGATAGGTCACGAGTTGGATCCATGCAAGGGCCGGTTCTTTAAAGAAGACCCCCTTTTTTCAGATTTTTGATATATTTACACTTTGGTCCTTGAAGTTTCAATTTTTACAAAAATGGTCCCTAGAGTTTTGAAAATTGACACAAATGGTCCCTGAGGTTTCGTAAATTTACAAAAATGGTCCCTGGTGTTTCAAAAATTTACAAAACGGTCCCTCAAGTTTCTAAAACTGACAAAAATGGTCCCTAGAGTTTCGAAAATTTACAAAACGGTCCATGAAGTTTCAAAAATTTACAAAAACGGTCCCTGAAGTTTCAAAAATTTACAAAAACGGTCCCTGATAGGCGGGTAACAATTACGTAACCATACTTCTTTCCCGTTTCTTGTACCCAATTCTTCAAATCAGTTAGAGACATGAAACGCTAAAAAAAAGTTACGTTAATACAAATAATAATAATTACAATTATAAGTATATAAACCGGGAAAATTTTGACACTTCAAACCTACGCAAACCTACCAACAGGAACCCAAATTTGCAGCTGTTTTATATACGCTGCATATTGACCTATACGCAGCGTATATAAACCTTGCAAAAATTTGACACTTCAAACTACCAAAATGACCCCAAATTTGCAGCTCTTTTATATACGCTACGTATTGACCAATACGCAGCGTATATAGACCTTGTTTTCTGTGCAATGATTGGTTATCAGGCACTGAGATCTATGGTCTATCTACGCTGTGTATAGGTCAATACGCAGCGTATAGGGTTAACCCTATACGCTGCGTATTGACCAATACGCAACGTATTTAAACCCTAATTGTGCAGATAGGCAAACTGAGTGTGCAGATAGTTAGGGCCTTTGTGCTGGTATTTTAAATATTTTGTATTACTTCACGCCTCTATTTTAAATTATGAATTTCAACTTATGCTTATATGTTTTAACTCCATGAGCTAACAGGTTTAATTAATGCTGAAATTAAACTACTAGTGTACTAGCAAAGATTTTATGTTTTAAAATTTGCTCCTTAGCTTTTAGGAAGTTATTATGAGATATGGTTGATGCATTTGGTGATCATTGGTTTAGAGAAAACGCCTGACATGCTAAGGATGTTTGGATGTGTATTATAAAACTGATTAATTTAAAATATCTTGGTTAAAAAAAAAAAAAAAAAACAAGAGTTGGATAAATAGCTGCAACAAAGTAATCCAAGTTATAAGGGATAGCTACTTATTGTTACATTTACCTTCCTGAATCAATATACTAATAATATCTTGGTTTGAAAAGACATGGATTTTGAGTAATCAAACTTTAATAACACTTCCCCCTTTTAAGTTAGATTATTATCGGATCCTAGGCATGAGAAAGACTCTGTGTAGTAACTTTCTCTTCTTTCTTCTTTTCAAGCGTGGATAGAGCTGGATGATTTATAATAATGAAATTATGAGAAAAAACCCAATGATTTTTATTTCGCTTTAGGTCTTAGGAACGGTTAAGCTGTTGAATAGTAGTTAATTCAGATTTTAGTAGTTCTTATTAATATAATTGATGATGCACTTAAATCTAATGTTTTAGATTGCGCAGATTATTAATTCTTTTTTCTAACGGCAACTATTGTACTTCTAATCTAATTCTATTAACCACCAATACATGCACCTTACATATTGTTAACTATTTTCTTTAATTGAAAATATAATTTACTAATCGGTAATTAGTTAAGGTCTTATAGTTACATTGTTGTATCATTTTCCCACTCATCTCTCCTTTTCACAAAGTTGAATCTAATGTTTATCGTCTTGGGGTGTTATACTTTTTTTTAATCCGGGTGTTTCTTTCACTTCTTTTAATAAAGTTTACCCTTATAATGATATTTTTACCTTTTGCAATTTATATTTAATTTAAACTTGTATTACCCTCTCGTGTTGTGGCGGGGCCTGAAAACCGTGCCAAATAGCAGCAATGGCACACCAGGCCAACAACCACCAACACTCGAAAAACTTGTATAGAAAAGAAATAAATAACGAAAAAATAAAACCAAAAAAAAAAAGAAAACATTGAGCCGCACACGTGAAACGTAAAACATAAAAACAATAATTAAGTAGATGTAGGACTCGCACGTTGCGACGGAGCCATTAAACCGAAAAATTTAGGTGTAAAAATATTGAACTATACATACACGTTGCGACGTATTAAATCACGCAACCTAGACTAAATGTAAAACAAAAAAAATTGTAAAAGGTGAAAAGTATAAAGACCAAGGCTAAATGTAAAAAAGTTTTAGGGTTAAATTATAAATGTTGTAAAAGTATTAGAGTTAAAAGTAAAATAAAATTAAATATAAAAAATACGAAAAAAGAAAATCAAGTGGGTACAATTAGGGATGAGCACGGTACCGAACTAGTACCGGTACCGAATATACCGGTTCGGTATCAGTATTTACCGGTTTTTACCCGTAAATACCGGTACTGTACCGGTACCGGTACCAAAAAACGGGGAAAGTGGGTACCGGTACAGATACAGAATATATCCGGTACGATTCGGTACTGGTACCACGTATCAAATGCTTATCCCTAGCTACAATTATAAATGCCAAAATTACAACTAGCAATGGAACAAAAAATTAAAAATTAATATATACTATGTAGTTAACGTGATTGTGTCCCTATTTGGGACCGGTATGTTCACCAGATCATAACAATTGAACCATCATACTTGTAGGTAGGGTAGTTGTCACGACTCCCGTCCACACCCTGGATGGAAGCCGCGAGCCGTCAAGTGATACCGGTGGTTATTTTGAAAAGTATTGCAGCAGAAATTTCATCAGGACCGTGAGTTAGAAAAAATATCAGAGTTTATAAAACACCGGATTTTATTTATTAAATAGATGTGATAAAATCATGTTTTGAAAGGTAGCTTTAATATAGGATATACCCGAATATATGAAACCATGTTTTCTTAATTTAATTCAATTGATAAAATAAGCCACTTTTTTAAGCCTTTCGGTGCCGTATCATCACTCTTAGGGCTGCAAACGAACCGAACGAACACAAACAAGACCTTGTTCGTGTTCGTTTGTTAAGAAATGTATGTGTTCGCGAACCGTTCACGAACACTTATCAAACGAGATTTTATGTTCGTGTTTGTTTGTTAAGGAAATGAACTTGTTCATGTTCATTTGTGTTTGTTTGTTAATTTTAGGCAACGAACAAAAACAAACATTGACGAACACAAATGAGCATAAACTAATGTTCATGAACACAAATGGAAACAAACGAACACAAACAATCGTTCATGATCAAAATATATAATTCACTGACACTTATTAAATTTTTGATTTATTGTAATTTTGAAGTATTTAACTATATATAAAAACTAAAAACACTAATGAACTTTCGAACACGTTACCGAACGTTCACGAACATAAACGAACGAACATGACCTCTGTTCATGTTTGTTCATTTAACTAAACGAACGAAATTTCTTGTTCGTGTTCGTTTGTTTAATAAACGAACGAACACAAACGAACTTCCCGCCGAACGGTTCACGAACTGTTCGTCGAACGTTTGGTTCGTTTACAGCCCTAATCACTCTTATTCCAATCTACTGTCATTACCTGAAACGCGTTTTAAAAAGGTTTGGTCAGCAGGAAATACTGGTGAGTTCATTCATTTTTGTACAAAATGACACATTGTTATAAATTACAGGACTAAGAGCGATTACAATTGCCACTATCTTATAATTATCTGGTCCAGTGACACCCCCTGGTGACGATGGTCATACCACTATTGGGTCCTTTCACCCATTAATGATGATTATCTATGTTTAGGTTCGTCCACCTAAACGAGAGAGAATAATAGTAATGTGCACAATACCCCACTTACTGCCAGTAATTTAAGATAACAAAGACTTACCCCCTGTAACATATAACTGGAAAACATTTAGGTATTGAAAAACACTTTTGATGAAAAGAGAATAACTCACCTTGTTAGCATATAGTCTTAATTAAACAAGCATCTTGATTCTAAGCATCTACTTTATAGTTCTGAATCGTCTGATGATTGAGTCAAAAATCCTTAACGAGTCAAAAATATATTGTTTTTTTATCCTCATTTAGTCGATGTCGTCTGATTATTATTTACTGACTGGTTTCCATTTATGCAGGTATTTGCACAAAATGATTTCCACTTCGATCACTGCTCGAAACAAAAGCCGGGAGTGGTGTACGAGTGGTGACTTGTTTTTCTTATATTGCCTCTTATACAAGAGGCCGTGCGCTCTCGCCTACGGATTGGCGCAGTACTTCGCCTCCGCGCATCATCGACAGGAGCGCGGACTGTTATTCGGCGGCGCCTACGTGACCAGGATAGCCCTTTCGTTGGGCTATAATCCGGAGAATGACCGCGACCGTGTAGGCCCGACGACACAGCCGAAGCGGATGGGGATGAACACAATAAACGGAATGCAAATTACCAAAGACTTCCCATGCGGGAAGCGGTTAAAGAAGCTGGACGGCACGCAATACGAGCTTACACAGCTGCCGGAACAATTCCCTCCTTTATATCCCCCGCACGATCCGGAGGCGCCGGAGCCGCATGAGCCGGTCGTCGTCATTCCGCAGCCAACACCGCTGCGTGGACCACCCAGGGCACCTCAGTTCCCACGCCATGTTTGGCCCGGTCCTCACCCATCACATCAGCGGCTGCTTCGGTACGTTGAAAGGAACAACTATCTGTAGGAGTGGGTGGCTGCGGCGCTGCAGCAGCAACGACAGCATGACGGGTTACCTCCACTACCCTTCATTACGGATGCGGAATGGGATCAGCATCAGCAGCAGCAGCAGGAGCAGCAATGTTGTAGAAGGCGCTAGGCGCTAGTCGGGCGGTGAGGTACCGCCTAGGGATTAATCGGAATGGGATTTTTATATGTATTTTTTCAAAATTATATATATATATACCCAATAATATAAAAATAATACTTCAAAATTCACATAAATACTTCAAGTTTCAGATAGTATGGTTCGATTTTGACCGATTTTGACCAATTTTGACCGCCTAGGACCGATTTTGACCGATTAATATAGTCCGATTAATCCGATTTTTGACCGCCTAGGTACCGCCTTTGACCGCCTTTGACCATGGCCGATTAATTGACCGACTAGCTCAAAATTAGGCAGTAAGTGGCCGCCTAGCGCCTAGGCGTCGATTAATCGGCCGCCTAGGCCGATTTCTGCAACACTGGCAGCAGCAGTAGTATTTTACCATTTTATCATTTTGTTATATATCAAACTTTTGGTGTAAACGGTTTAACATATTCTGAAAGGTTATATACTATGGTGTACATATAAAATTCTGGAAGGTTATATAAAATTCTGGAAGTTTAACATGTTCTGTTATACATATAAAATTCTGGAAGGTTATATAAAATTCTGGAAGTTTAACATGTTATAAAATTCTGGAAGGTTATATACGCTGCGTATTGACCTATACGCAGCGTATATAAACCTGGTAAAAATTTGATGGTTCAAACCTACCAAAATGACCCCAAATTTGTAGATGTTTTATATACGTTGCGTATAGGTCAATACGCAGCGTAGACATACCTTGTTTTCTGTGCAATTATTGGTTATCAGGCACTGAGATCTATGGTTTATCTACGCTGCGTATTGACCTATACGCAGCGTAGATAAACCCTAATTTTGCTAGGGTTTGGTGTGCCAATAGGCACACTCTAAAAAAATATATATATATATTTGAACAAAACTCAGTAGTTTATGACTAAATCACACAAAAAGATAAAATCTCATCAACTTTGGAGTAAATTTCAACTCCAAGTTTATCCGGTGCAAACCAAATACAACTTCCGGTGTGGAACATTCCAAAAAATTCCGAAGATCAGGGAGTGCCAAACCCGAATACATGATCATATATAGCAAGATACCACGGATTACCATGTACGGTTACGGTTTCGGATACAGTTACCTTGTGCCTGATTTGAAGGGTTCTATAGATCCTTTACATGAACTCATCATCATCATCATTAGGCCACCCGGGGCGGTGGCTTTTTTGCACGTTATACAATTTATTCACGCGTGGAAGAATCAAACAAACCACCGCCACCTAGCAAATTTAACGCGTGAACAATGGATCCCGTTATATATTTGACGCGTGATAAATGGAAGGATGTGAGGGGGTATTGTTGGGTGTTGTGAGTGATGAGCATTTCCACTAAAAAAGGTTGTGAGTGATGGAATAATGGTTGATGACATAGCAGAAATTGATTGGATGTTGTGAGTGATAAATTGGTGGTGAGTGATAACCACCCCTACCCCCTTATCATCATCATACTCAGTAAATCCCACCAATAGCAAAGTAAAGGTAGGGTCTTAGGAGGGTAAGATGTAGACAGCCTTACCTCTAACCCGTAGGAATAGAGAACCTGCTTACAGTGAGACCTTCGGCTTGATAGTAGTTTTGCATTGGACATAAGGGACATAACACTCAGCAATCGGGACAAAGACCGATTAGTGTATGTAACCTTTTGTCTTTCAGCTATCAACGTCACCACATGATGCACGATTAACTGTCCTCAGCTTTTAACGTTATTTTCATGAAATTAGTAAAATAACGTTAAAATTAGTGCACTTTCACTTTTGCCTCCCAATGGCCCACACATATATACATTATCTGCGTATACCGCAAGCGGGGCATATGCGAAACGAATGTTCTAAATATTCTTTACATGAACTAAATATTCTAAAATATGTGAAAGGAATGTTGACTGCTAGTATGTCAATAGGGATTATCTGACAATTGGCCGTTTGAATAGAAAGACCAAACAGCGGCCTTTTGTCATATTACGACTAGCCCTTTTCTCATATTACAACCAGATTTTTTTGGGTTTACTCCAACCCCACTAGTTATTATATGATTTATTATGTACTATGTTCTTCTTATGCCACAAATTTAACACACCAAAATTAATAATTCAAAGTAGAATACTCAATAATAATCAAGTATTGTGTTAAAAGCTAAATTTGCATGTATTTTTACTTTCCATAATATCTCCTGTTCACTTCTTTCCTGTTGGTTTGCTTCATTGATTATTTGAAGCTCCCATAATATGTTTAAAATAAAAAACTTGTTTTTGTATAAAAGTTTGCTAAAACGATTAATATTGTATAAAAAGTTTGTTAAAAAAAAAACCCTCTTATATACGCCCAGTATAGGCCTATACGAGGCATATAAGGGGCAAAGGGTCATATATGAGACCTGTACGAGGGGCCCTATACGCCCAGTATAGGCCTATACGAGGCATATTGAAGCAGTCAAACCAGAAGTGACATGAGTCAGACACTGACTTTGATGTAACCCTATACGCCTCGTATAGGTCTATACGAGGCATATACGAGGCAAAGGGTGTCTAAATAGGCAGATAGGGTGTGTGAATATGTTGAGCCTTCCATAATATCTCCTGTTCACTTCTTTCCTGTTGGTTTGCTTCATTGATTATATGAAGCTCCCATATTGAACAATCCAAGTAGAATAATTCAAATTCAAAGTATTGTGATAAAAGCTAATCTGAAAATGCCAAAAGTATAATTCAAAATATCTAAACTACCATAATTAAAAAAATTCAAAGCAGAATACTCAATAATCAAGTGTTGTAATAGAACCTAAATTTGCATAATTTGCAATAACCCTCACATGAAGTCCCCATATCTAATAATCCAACACTATCCAAACACATATCCATGCCATCAAAGCTAGTTGGATAATCATTCAAGTCCTCCGGACTAGATATCGCCCTTGTCATAATATTATTAACTATAGATATCGCCCTTGTCATAATATTATAAACTAGGTTAGATCCCCGTATATTACACGGGTTACATAATGTAATTTTATATAATAAATAATAAAAAAGATATAACTTTAAAAAAACTCGTATATTGCACGTGTTGAATAAAATATAATGTCATATGTTAAGATAAATAGTCATCAAGATTTATCTTTTAAAAATAAACATTGATGTACTATTTACTTATTATAACATTTTACTTTGTTTTTTTACTTTGCATAAATGTAATTGTATATAATAAATAATAAAAAATATATATCTTTAAAAAACTCGTATATTGCACGTGTGTTGAATAAAATATAATGTCATATTATTATTATTATTATTTAATATGATCATAATAAAAACAAACGTTTATCCTTATCTAAATTAATATTTATTCTTATCTAGTATTTTGTTTTAAATTATTATTATTGGATATGCGATATAAATAGGAAAATAAGGTGAGAAAGCACCAGAGAGTGACACGTGTCCAAAAAAGATTTTTGTTTATTAGTTTAGAAAGACTAGGATCCTGTTAGGATAAACAATGTATAGTAGATCATCTTTGGGGGTCATTTGCAAAACTCTATGTTCTACTTCAAGTGGATTTGTAACAAATCTAAAAGCAATATGCCAAGAAGCAGGGGTTATGTTATTGTACTCTCTTATCCAAAGACGATGGTCATGATGGTCCGAAGTAAACACAGCTAGACAACCTTTGATGACTGTTAAACTTACATCACTGGTTTCCGAACTTGGTTGGGGCAACTCGATCGTAGAAAAAACCTCAGAGCTCAAATCGAATCTCATTATATAATACCATAAATCATGTGCATTGGTTGCATACCTTTTTCTGACCCAATGCAATGTTCCTTGGAAAAGACACTGGTAATACTTGACAAAAGTAAAAGGAGTAGTAGAGGTAGGGGAAGCAATCTCACGCCAAGTCCAAGTGTGTGTGTTCATGGTGTAAATATATGAAGTTGGTGTTGTGGTTATCCTTAAAATTTTGTAATCGTCGATGACAGGGTCGAAACCAACTGCGAATACATCCGTGTAGATACTGTCATTGGAACTACGGACCCGATAAAGTCGGTGTGTGATCATGGCTTTCTCCGGAGATCGAAAAGTATGGAGTCGGATGAAGACACTCGGTGTACGAATACGAACACATAATGATTTGGAAACTGATCTGAAGCGGAGAAGGGATTTGGTTGGTAGTTTTGAGAAGATGTTAAGAATCAAATCTTCACACAGATCATTAGACATTGTGTATAGCTCTGCAATTGAATACGATGGTGAAGAAACGTCTCTATTTTTTCTAGGTATTATCAATTATGGGATTTATAGTGTCTTCCTGTGGGCTTAACATACGTAGCCCAATACTTTCACCCTCGTCTATTATTTTCCTTGTTACTTTTCATTAATAATCTTATTACTAATCACATTTTAATTAAAAAATAAAAACTAATAATCCTCACAAAGATTTAACGTATTAGGTTTAAAAGTAGAGTGTGCCTATTAGCACACTAAAGTGCCTATTGGCACACCAAACCCTAGCAAAATTAGGGTTTATCTACGCTGCGTATTGGTCAATACGCAGCGTATAGGGTTACACCAATACGCTGCGTATTGACCAATACGCAGCGTAGATAGTCCATATATCTCAGTGCCTGATAACCAATCATTGCACAGAAAACAATGTGTGTCTATGCTGCGTATTGACCAATACGCAGCGTATTGAATTTTACACTAATGGTCCCTGGAGTTTAAAAAATTGACACAAATGGTCCCTTATTTTTGATATATTTACACTTTGGTCCCTGGTTTTTCATATATTGACACAAATGGTCCCTCGTGTTTAATATATTGACACAAATGGTCCCTATCAGGGACTATTTTTGTAAAAACTGAAACTTCAGGGACCAAAATGTAAACATATCAAAAATGGGTAAAAAGGGGGTCTTCTTTAAAGAACCGGCCCTTGCAAGACTCGAACTCATGACCTCTCGTTTAGAACCGCAACGCCTTAACCAGTTTATCCTCTGTCCAGAGGTGTTAGAGTATGAAACTTAATACCTTATATACCCTAGCTAACCAATACGCTGCGTATTGGTCAATACGCAGCGTATATAAAACATCTGGAAAAATGGGGTCATTTGGGTGGGTTTGAAGTATCAAAAGTTTACCAGTTTTATATACGCTGCGTATTGACCAATACGCAGCGTATATGACCTTCCTTATACGCTGCGTATTGACCAATACGCAGCGTATTTGTCAACTGGTGTACAGAATTAGTCCCTCAATTTCAGTTTTTACAAAAATAGTCCCTGACAGGGACCATTTGTGCCAATCTATGAAACATCAGGGACCTATATATATTTTCGACGCTCGTTAGGACCGTACGCGCCTTACGTGCGTCGAAACTAAGTTCGTCGTTAAAATATATATTTTTTTATTATTTAGTCGAAGTCGAACCGTAAGGCGCGTAGGTCCCTAACGAGCGTCGAAACTAAGTTCGTCGTTAAAATATAAAACGACGAACTTAGTTTCGACGCTCGTTAGGGACCTACGCGCCTTACGGTTCGACTTCGACTAAATAATAAAAAAAAATATATATTTGAACGACGAACTTAGTTTCGACGCTCGTTAGGGATCTACGCGCCTTACGGTTCGACTTCGACTAAATAATCAAAAAAATATATATTTTAACGACGAACTTAGTTTCGACGCTCGTTAGGACCGTACGCGCCTTACGAGAGTCGAAACTAAGTTCGTCGTTAAAATATATATTTTTTTTTATTATTTAGTCGAAGTCGAACCGTAAGGCGCGTAGGTCCCTAACGAGCGTCGAAACTAAGTTCGTCGTTTTATATTTTAACGACGAACTTAGTTTCGACGCTCGTTAGGGACCTACGCGCCTTACGGTACGACTTCCAGAAGTTTATCTATACAACAAAACACTTTAAATAACCTGCCAGAATTTTATATAACCTGCCTGAATTTCAAAATATAACATTTCAAAATATGTGAAACTATTTACACCGAAGTTTGATATATACATAGCAAAATACATAACAAAGTTTGTCCATACATAACAAAATGATAAAATACTACTGCTGCTGCTCCTGATGCTGCTGCTGATGCTGCTGCTGCTGCTGATCCCAGTCCGCATCCGCAATGAAGGGTAGTGGAGGTAACCCGTCATGCTGTCGCTGCTGCTGCAGCGCCGCAGCCACCCACTCTAACAAATAGTTGTTTCTTTCAACGTTTCGAAGCAGCCGCTGATGTGACGGGTCAGGACCGGGCCAAACATAGCGTGGGAACTGGGGCGCCCCGGGTGGTCCACGCGGCTGTGGTGGCTGCGGAAGAACGGCGGCCGGCTCATGCGGCTCCGGCGGCTCCGGATCGTGCGGGGGATAAAACAGAGGGAACTCTTCTGGCAGTTGTGTAAGCTCGTATTGCGTGCCGTCCAGTTTCTTTAACCGCTTCCCGCATGGAAAGTCTTTGGTAATATGCATCCCGTTTACTGTGTTCATCCCCATCCGCTTTGGCTGTGTCGCCGGGCCTACACGGCCGCGGTCGTTCTCCGGATGATAGCCCAATGAATAGGCTATCTTGGTCACGTAGGCGCCGCCGAATAGCATTCCGCGCTCCTGTCGATGATGCGCGGAGGCGAAATACTGCGCCAACCCGTGGGCGAGAGCGCACGGCCTCTTGTATAAGAGGCAATATAAAAAGAACAAGTCACCACTCGTACACCACTCCCGGCTTTTGTTTCGAGCAGTGATCGAAGTGGAAATCATCTTGTGCAAATACCTGCATAAATAGAAACCAGTCAGTAAATAATAATCAGCCGTAAACGGGCGTTTAAACGGCTGCAAACGCAGCCCCAAACGGCTGCGAAATCGCTGCCCTTTGGTGCTGTGTTTGCAGCCGTTTAAACGCCGGTTTACGGCTGCAAACGCAGCCCCAAACGGTCGCCGGTTTAAACGTAGTTCAAACGCCGGTTACGGTTCGACTTCGACTAAATAATTAAAAAAAAATATGTTTAAAAAAAATTCTGTTTAAAAAGAAATTGGGTTTAAATGGTCCTTGGAGTTTCAAAAATTAACAGAAATGGTCCCTTTTTTGATATATTTACACTTTGGTCCCTGAAGTTTCAATTTTTTACAAAAATGGTCCCTGATGTTTCAAAAATTGACACAAATGGTCCCTAACGAGCGTCGTAATAAGTTCGTCGTTAAAATATAAAACGACGAACTTAGTTTCGACGCTCGTTAGGGACCTACGCGCCTTACGGTTCGACTTCGACTAAATAATAAAAAAATATATATTTTAACGACGAACTTAGTTTCGACGCTCTTTAGGACCGTACGGTCCTAACGAGCGTCGAAACTAAGATCGTCGTTAAATTATATTTTTTTTATTATTTAGTCGAAGTCGAACCGTAAGGCGCGTAGGTCCCTAACGAGCGTCGAAACTAAGTTCGTCGTTAAAATATAAAACGACGAACTTAGTTTCGACGCTCGTTAGGGACCTACGCGCCTTACGGTTCGACTTCGACTAAATAATAAAAAAAATATATATTTTAACGACGAACTTAGTTTCGACGCTCGTTAGGACCGTACGCGCCTTACGAGCGTCGAAACTAAGATCGTCGTCGTTAAATTATATTTTTTTTTATTATTTAGTCTAAGTCGAACCGTAAGTCGCGTAGGCTCCTAACGGGCGTTTAAAAGGCTGCAAACGCAGCCGCAAACGGCTGTGATTTCGCTGCCGTTTGCGGCTGCGTTTGCAGTCGTAAACGGGCGTTTAAACGGCTGCAAACGCAGCCGCAAACGGGCGTTTAAACGGCTGCAAACGCAGCCGCAAACGGCTGCGAAATTGCTGCCCTTTGGGGCTGTGTTTGCAGCCGTTTAAACGCCACTTTACGGCTGCAAACGCAGCCCCAAACGGCTGCCGGTTTAAACGTCGTTCAAACGCCGCTTTACGGCTGCAAACGCAGCCCCGTCGTTTAAACGGTCCCTGAAGTTTCAATTTTTTACAAAAATGGTCCCTGATGTTTCAAAAATTGACAAAAATCAACTAAATAAGGGTACCTAAATAATTAAAAAAAGAAATTTTGTTTTAAAAAAATCTGTTTAAAAAAAAGCTG
This sequence comes from Helianthus tuberosus, assembly GCA_030545235.1. Taxonomy (NCBI): domain Eukaryota; kingdom Viridiplantae; phylum Streptophyta; class Magnoliopsida; order Asterales; family Asteraceae; genus Helianthus; species Helianthus tuberosus. The sequence goes on from CM060440.1 coordinate 11,494,816, forward strand.
TTTAATAACTAACGTACCTGAAGAGCGGATCCTCAATCAGCGTACTCCTCCCCTTGGATTGGTGGTGGTCCCAATGAGCGATGTCCGCGATCAGATCCCAAAACCCTAATAGCGTGGGTTTATCAACCATCACGAGCCCCTGTTTACACGAATGTTTATTAAACGTTAAATTAATGTTAAATCTTAAATGTTATATATTAAAAATAATAATAATAACAATACAAAATTTGTGTTAAACGTACCTTCGTATAAAGATCCGTAGCGATCTCAGCCTCCGTATACAAACCGCTATGCACCGCAAACTGTGCAAGTGACATTTCGCGCGCCTGGCCAGCCATGCGAAAAGAAACCTCGGGCGGGGGAGGGGGCTGCGCGGGGTCCACAACCTCATTTGGCCGACGAGGATGAAACTCGAACGACGACATAAACTCGACCAGTATCTCCCTGTAGGTCGGCGTAAACGATAGCTCAAACAGACGATCCCACGGTGAATCAGCGGGAAAAAACCCCGCGCCAAATCTTCAACCTCGAGCTTCCGGAGGGTTTTCCAAGAAACTGCAAAATGTTCACCAATATGCATCTTCCGAAGCTTCTCGCAACGGAGAGCAGCGTCGGACTCCGGAGGAAACTCCAAATACGGGTGATTCTCGAGAGGATCCGGCGGTGGACGCGCCCGCCGTTTCCGCTGCGGCTGCTCCGGAATATCTCCTTCTAAATCCATGTCCTCCATTTTTCTGTTTTAAAAAAAAAAAAAAACAATTTAAGTTTAAGTTTAAAAAAATATATATTTTCTGTTTAAAAATATGTATTTTCTGTTTACAAAAGGCGTTTAAACGCTATACGCTGCGTATTGGTCAATACGCAGCGTATGTAAACCCTAAGTGTGCAGTAATAGCAATAATAATAATAATAAATATAATAACAGTAATAGCAATAATAATAATAATAAATATAATGATATTTAAGTGTCTTAAATTACATTTGAATTGTTTTTGTCAGCTTAATGCAACCATGAAACCTCGTATACTGTCATCATACAAATTTATATCTTAGTTTTGAATAAGTAGACATTGGATTAAGTCATTATTTGCATACTGTAAAAATTATTTAGTGAAATATTATCATTCTGACCGTTGAATACATAATAATAACATATACAATTTTAGTTTTGAACTTGTATGAGGGTGATTCACATATGCTTTGGTCAATGTTGCCCAGGCTTACACCAATGAAGCAGTCACACTCTAATTGAAGCAGTCACCCTCTAATTCACTGTAAACCCTAACTGAAGCAGTCACCCTCTAATTCACTGTAAACCCTAATCAAACAAATCAAACAAACACCCCTAATTCACTGTAAACCCTAATCAAACAAACACCCCTAATTCACTGTAAACCCTAATTTACCTATGATATAGCCCAAATTTACGGATAAAATACTAAAAAAATCAAAATTAGTTAAATAGGTTGAGTATATACCTCGTTTATACTTTGAATTCGCGTGTATACGGTCGGAAATACGTAGTCGCCTTCGTAGGGGTTCGTAGAGGTTTTGTGTGTGTAATTTGGGGAAGAACAGAGATGCGTAGGGGTTTTCCTGATTTAAATCAGAACCTATACGGATCGTAGAGGTCCATACGAAGCGTATGCAAAAGTCTTTTTCTTGTGAAATTACCATTTCGCCCTTCTGTTAGTGCTATACATGGGCTGAATATAAGGGCAAAAAGGTCATTGTCCACCTTTATCTACGCTCCGTATTGCTCTCTACGCCGCCTACATAAAGGTCAGGAGAATGACCTATATACCCTTCTGTATAGCCTATACGAAGCATGGATAGAAGGGTATAAAGGTCATTGTGATGACCTTTATATACGTATCGTAGAGCTCCATACGGAGCGTATATAAAGGTCCGAAAATGACCTTTTTGCCCTTATATTCAGCCCCGTATAGCCCTAACAGAAGGGCAAAATGGTAATTTAACATATTTATATTTTCAAACTTTACTTTGGGGGGAAAATTGTCCGCCTTTGTCATACGATGCGTATTGATCAATACGCTGCCTTGGTTTTGGTCATTTTACCTTTTTGCCCTTATTCTGAGGCTAAAGGAAGCCAAAAACAGGGGCTTTATTGTCATTTGGTAATCATACGATGCGTAGGGATCCCTACGCAGCTTATAGGTCCATTTTTTTTTTGTTTTCCTTGGTTTGTATTTAGAGAAGCTAAAAATAATACAAAAATTATGTTTATAAAAATTTGAATTATAAATTAAAAATTAATTAAAAATGATATTATTTGAATTATTAAAATTGAAAATGATACAAACTTTATAAATTAAAAAAATTCTACAATTTACAAAAATACAAGTTTCCGGTTAATCTTCGATTTCATTTATACTCGGTTCTCTGTCTTTGTCTGCGTTAGGATTGATTAACTTGTGGTAGTGCTGTAACCGCGGTCTATACATTTCTTCCCACCGTTCCGCAGCTATTGATCGATGTGTCGACCACAACGGGTTCACTAAAGGCATGGGGTAGTCTCCTTCCAACTTAGCATGTATGAAGTGTCCCCCGTCAACATGTACGAGCGTTATCGCTTGAGGTCGTGGATCTAGTGGGGCATCCCTTAATGGGAAGATGGTAGTGCTCCATTCGATGCTTAGCAGGTGGACGACAATATTATACCTTTGCGCTACGAGAAGCCCTACTTGGGGCATTTCCATCCAGTGACTTGGACCGCACGCTTTCAATGAATGCCATCCGATGCTCTTACGTATTCGTTCAAAGTCTCCTTTGTTATATGTTTCAAATACATGCTTCCAACGCGCCTCGTTATGGCCAATCTCCAGTAGTAAATCTCTTCGAATATTGGGCCATGCGTGTTCCAGAAAACCTAATCCGACAGCCACAGACCTGTACCCACAATGACCGTCTGGGATCACATCTTGTATACGCGATATGTAAGAGTGAAACTCTGAGGGAATTTTATCCTTAAACCTCTCAATGCTTAACAAGTGCTCGTCCCCCTTCATTAATGGAAAACCGTTATCATCCCGCGTCTCCTTCTTTTTATAACTCGTTGAACTGTTTCGTTGCGTTTTAGGTTTTTCAGACTTTCTAACCGAACCAGTTCCACGAGAGCCCTCTGACGGTACGTATGAGCTGTGTCGGGGTAAATCGTACCTATGTTTGGGGGAAGCGGTATATACGTTGCTGTCCTCGCCATAGGAGCTGTGTCTCGCATCTTCGTCTAACCTCGCAGCTTCATCTAGCCTTTCTTGTACTTTCTTTAATGTAGGCCGACCGCGAGTATTTTGCTGGACGATCGGTGGTTTCTTGGTTGATGATTTCGGGTTGAAGACCGCTTTTATCTTTGAAAGCAAACTCTTTTGCTGAACGGGGGACTGCGCCTCTAAATGTTGCCGCACATTATTTAGCTCTGCTACAACATCGACCTCCTCGTCTACCAGTTTACACGGGAGCAAGTCAAGCTTACGCCAGAATACATCTATGTCGTCGAGTTGTATAATACGCCCTGCACAGTTAAGTTAATACGGTGTGAGAAACAGCTAAATCGTACAAAATAACAAAAGGTTGGTAGTTTTAATATTTTTTACCTGTCTGTTTGTAGTTTTCCAGCCTACAAGCACACGGCAATCCATTGCTAAGCCACATATGGCAACCACATGATGCGTTAAGTTTCCGCAACACCTCCATCTTCCTCAATAGCTCTTTTTCCAGCAAATCAAGTGCTTCATGGGAAACCTTTCCACGTAGGTTGTCCAACATTCGTTTTCTGTGGTGGTTCATCGTTTTTTCGATGCTCTCAGTGAAACTTTTTTGTATTTCATCGTACTGAGTTTCAACTATATCAATGACGCATCTTGCTATTCGCTCCAATGAACTCCCGCGCGTAATGTATCTTTTTAAATTTGCGTGCTGGCTCTCAACTCTGTTGGTGGTGCGCTGACCAAAGTTGCGACACTTATCGGTCCACGCATAAACGAACATTTCTTTATAGTCTTTGAGCCAGTTTTCGTAGAGGTAATCATAGACACCTGCAAAAATAAAATAATGAAATGTAAAAGCGTGTGTAAAATATAATAGATTGGGTGAGTCGTTTGTTGAAGGAACACTTACTTTCTCGGTTGGCAACCACGAGTCGGTTATACATTTTCTCCAAGTTGTACTTGTACATGGGCTCTGATGAAGATTCGCACAATCTATTCCAGTACGACATAAATTTCCCCCAATCTTCTTTATCGAACCCTTTCTTGCAATTTCTAGCTATATTTTGTTGGATGTGAAAGTGGCATAGAAGCCTGGTTGCGTTCGGGAATACTTTAGAACACGCTTTAATTAGGGCAAGCTCCCTATCTGTGACTATCACACGCGGCATCATACATTCATGCAATATTGACTTGATCCGCTCAAGCACCCACACGTAGTTACCCCTTCGTTCTTTACAAATAACGGCATGTGCTATACAAAAAGACTTCGCAGTCGACGTCATACCCACAACCTGGACAAATGGCATGTTGTAGAGGTTTGTTTTGTAGGTCGCGTCGATCAACATCACGTGCGGGAATGCACGCCACATAGTGATTGAATAAGGATGAACAAAGAAAATCTCTGTTACGACATCTGTTTTGGGTTCCTGTCGGGTGTCGTAAATGAATTGGTGGTCATGCAGCAGGCTTTCCAGTGCCTGAATAGGATTCTTTCCGTCCATTATTGTCGCTCTAATTTTTTGTACCGCATTTTGCACGTCTTTCTGAACGTGCAGGCTGTCGGGGAACTGCTTTCTTAGGGTTTGAAATATGATACGTGGCTCCATGTTTTGAGCAGTTAGCTGCTCCACTAGCTTGTATTCGGCTTTAGTAAATCTTCGCACAAAAGCGTGGCCCAACAGACTCGTCGTAGGTTCGTGGTTATGGTTCGCACAGTCCACTTTTAACTCCCACGTGTCATTCGTCACGTCCCGGATGGCGAGTAATGAAAATGGGCAACCGATTTTTTTGCTACCTGCTTTCCTAACTGTTGCTTTACTACGGTGCTCACCACTACGGTCGCACACAAGCCATACCATCCCAGTAGTACCGCCAAAATTTTTTGATCGGCGGGTAACAATTACGTAACCATACTTCTTTCCCGTTTCTTGTACCCAATTCTTCAAATCAGTTAGAGACATGAAACGCTAAAAAAAAGTTACATTAATAATAATAATAATAATAACAATAATAACAATAATAATAATAACAATAATAACAATAATAATAATAATAATAACAATAACAATAATAACAATAATAACAATAATAATAATAACAATAATAACAATAATAATAATAATAATAACAATAATAACAATAATAATAATAACAATAATAACAATAATAACAATAATAATATTAACAATAATAACAATAATAATATTAACAATAATAACAATAACAATAATAATAATAAAAATAATAACAATAATAATAATAATAACAATAATAACAATAATAATAATAACAATAATAACAATAATAATATTAACAATAATAACAATAATAATAATAATAATAACAATAACAATAATAATAATAACAATAATAACAATAATAATAATAACAATAACAACAATAATAATAATAACAATAATAACAATAATAATATTAACAATAATAACAATAATAATATTAACAATAATAACAATAATAATAATAATAATAATAATAATAATGTGATACCTCATTTATTTGAAACGGATTGCCCGGGGTAGATGGTTCATAAAGTGATGTATCGTATCCACTGTATCCACCTTCACCCACGTATCCACTGTAACCACCTTCACCCCCATATCTATCGTATCCACTGTATCCACCTTCACCCACGTATCCACTGTAACCACCTTCACCCCCATATCTATCGTATCCACTGTATCCACCCTCACCCCCGTATCCACTGTAACCACCTTCACCCCCGTATCCACCCTCACCCCCGTATCCACTGTAACCACCTTCACCCCCATATCTATCGTATCCACTGTAACCACCTTCACCCCCGTATCCACCTTCATCCCCGTATACCCCGTAACCCGGATACGATTGCTGCGTCGGGTAACATGGTTCATCAACAGGTGCATTCTCAGCACCGTATCCACTTTGTTGCACGTATGGAGATTCATACCCGTATCCGTAATCTGGATACACTTGATGCGCCGGGTAATTTGGTTCATCAACAGGTGGAGTGGGAGTCTTGTTCAAGTCTGGCAACTGTGTTTTTTGATCAACGGGGACTCTAGACACAACCTCCTCCTCCTCCTTGGCAGCATTTGCTCCCCATGTGTCGTTAGAATAGCGATTACCGAAATAATTATCGGTCCAAAATGATGACATTTTAACAAGATTGAACAAAAAACGGAACAAATGATTTTGGATCAAGGGTGTAAATTGTTTACTGAAAGAGGAAGATGAAAAAGAAAGCAGAGGATTGAGAATTCGAATTGTGAACAGATGGATAAATAGACTTTCATGTGACACTTCAATAGGCAGCGTATTGCTCTCTACTCCCCGTATTACTTTATTCACGTGCCTGGACAACATCGTATCGATGTCAAATCAGTCTGACATACGCTGCGTATGGACCACTACGCAGCGTATAGGTTTACATATATACGATGCGTATTGATCACTACGCACCCTATGTCAGACTGATTTGACCATGGTACTAGGTTTGACTGTCTGGTAGTGTACCAACCACTAACATACGCTGCGTATTGAGCAATACGCAGCGTATAACCTAACGAGTGTATATAAGGAATTAAGTTTCATATTCTAACAGCTCTGGACAGAGGATAAACTGGTTAAGGCGTTGCGGTTCTAAACGAGAGGTCACGAGTTCGAGTCTTGCAAGGGCCGGTTCTTAAATGAAGACCCCCTTTTTCCCCTTTTTTGATATTTTTACAAAAATGGTCCCTGAGATTTCGTAAATTTACACAAATGGTCCCTGGTTTTTTGAAAATTTACAAAAAGGTCCCTAGAGTTTCGAAAACTGACAAATATGGTCCCTGAAGTTTCTTAAATTTACAAAAATGGTCCCTGGTAATACTCTACGTATTGCTCAATATGCATCGTATGTCTACCTTGTTTTCTGTGCAATGATTGGTTACCAGGCACTGAGATCTATGGTTTAAATACGCTGCGTATTGGTCAATACGCAGCGTATAGGGTACGCTGCGTATTGACCAATATGCAGCGTATTTAAACCCTAAGTGTGCAGATAGGCAAACTGAGTGTGTAGATAGTGGGAGCCTAAAAGTATGTTAAAAAAATATAACGATTTTTACTATTGAACGGGTATAATTACTATGGATAATTATATTTTTTTTGAACGACTAATTTCTTTAATCCCGTGTCCCTGTCGTCTGTGGGACTTAAACCCAATATCTTCCCCTTCCCAACCTAGGTGTTTTAAAGCCTTTGACTTTGCCAATGGACCACCACCCCATTGGTACTATGGATAATTATATACAACTACAAAAACCAACTTGGATTATGTCTCTTTAAGGAAAGGTCGCATCCATTTAGAAGAGTTTATTTAATCAATCTTAGAGAATTTTCAGTGAAAGATGGAATAACAAAATTAATATGTTTATTACACCTCTGCCCCTCCCAATACCCAAATGATCCAACATATAAGACTCAATATTAAAATTTATAAGGCTGGTCAGAACAGTGACAGATAGAGGGATCCCATACCATTGTTATGTTTTAAATCTAACAAGTTTAGGGGTGGAATTCAATCTCCTACTAAATATCAAGAACTATACAAAGATGTTACATTAGAATGTTTGCTTTGTTACTTTTTTACTTTTACTTCCTGAACTATATTTGAATAAGATCTTAGTCTTGATTAATGACCTTTGCATGGACTAAGGTAAGTCACTATGCAATGATAATATATTGCATGAAAAATGCAAATGATTATTATTTCTATTAGCAATTACTTCTAATTAAATATAATTATTTGATAAATTTTCTAGTTAAAGTTGTACTTCACAAAAGGTTGTCAACTTAAGATTATCAAATAAAGTTTTAGAACAATATGGGACTAGCTCACTTGGTATAGGTGCATATCGCAAGTTGAAACCTAGGAAGAAGGAATAATTTAGAATATTTGGTGTAAAGTAGAGTAGAAGTAATATTTGGCGTTAAAAAAACAAATAAAGTTTCAAAGAACTTGATTATATATATAATTCTAACAATAGCAAGTACTAAAATGTCCAAGTCCAACATGTAACTAGTAAAATATAACACAATAAATAATAAATCTCAAATGAATGTTTTAATATAAGTAACAACATTGATATATAATTTTTAGTAAATAAAAAATAAATTTATCCTTTTTTAAAAATAAACTCTAATTTTAGAAGTTAACAGTTTGATTAATTAAAAGAACCTTGAGTAATCTAATTCATTCAAATGAAGTATGTTCTTTCTCTGTTTTATTTTTTTTCCCAAGTTAACTTTCCTTCACCTATAGATACTTTATAATGTTATGTTTTGGTCAGATGCCAGCATTTCACTATTCTATAGTTTTGTTCTTTTTACCAAGTTGTTGTCCTCTGCTTTAATATGTATTTTCAGGTTTAGTATGAGCCATCCTTTGGATTAAACTTATTGCCTTGTTTCGCTGTTGTTGGTTTGGCTGCGGTTTGGATCAAACTGTTGCCTTGTCAGCCAATGCAGATGCCGTGGGTTGATCGAGTCTTCTACAGATGGTTCAAGCATTGACATATAAGTACCAAAAAATACATAACTTCAAAAAAAAAAAAAAAAAAAAAACTTATTGCATACAAGTACTAAAAAACTTTTGATGGCGTTATGTGGTCCTACTACACAAATTTAAAATACCAAAAATAATAACTCAAAGTAGAATACTCACTGATCAAGTATTGTGATAGTTGCTATATTTCACTTGTTCCGCGTCTCTTCTTTCCTCTTGATCTATTTCTCTTTTTTCCTTGTGATTTGCTTCCATTATGTGAAGTCCTCATATCTAACAATTCAAGGCTTTCAACGCACATAGTCATGTCTCTAATGCGAGAAAAAGCACTCAAGTTCACAAGTCTCGATTGTTCCTGTGTCTCGGGATTATAAACTATGATCCCCTTATCGGAAGAGTAGCATAGTAATTCATCATTGGGTGTAATTTGCAGAACTCTTTGAAACGGATTTGTATCAACTTTATAAGCAACAGACTAAGAAGCAGCAGTGTTGCCATTGTATTCTTTTCTCAACCAAATCCAACTATGATCATGATGGTCTAATGAAATCACACCTAAACAATCTTTAATAATCGTCACGTCATTAATTTCCCAGCTTGGTTTTGGCACTTCAATCGTCGAAAAAACCTCAGAGCACAAATCGAATGTCATTATACAGTTTAAATACATTTTTACAGCCCAATGCAATGCTCCACTAAAAAGACACTGGTGATGCTTCACAAAAGTAAACGCGCTAGTAGGGGAAGCAATTGCACGCCATGTGTGCGCCTTGACAGTGTAAACAAATGAATTTTGCTTGTTTATTTTCAAAATCTTGTAATCGTTGATGATTGGGTCGAAACCAAACCCGTATACCAAATAGTCATCACTAAAAGAAGGAAGATTATGTATAGTTACTTTGCGTCTAATTGAAGGGTTCCATAGAGATAGAATGCGGTTACTTGAACGAAATTCATAAAGACATAGAATGCCATTACATGAACCAAATATTATGAATTTTAAGGAAGGCCCCTTGGCAGGTGTGATGCCTATATAGGGCTTAGATGACAATAACTGGCCTTCCGAATGTAATGTATACATTTTTAGCCCATGTTTTTCTTGGGGTGTGCCTATTGGCACACTAAAGTGCCTATTAGCACACCAAACCCTAGCAAAATTAGGGGTTTATCTACGCAGCGTATTGGTCAATACGCAGCGTATAGGGTTAACCCTCTACGCTGCGTATTGACCAATACGCTGCGTAGATAAACCATGGATCTCAGTGTCTGATAACCAATCATTGCACAGAAAACAAGGGTCATATACGCTGCGTATAGGTCTATACGCAGCGTATATAAACCATTAGATTTTTTTTGGTCATTTTGGTAGGTTTGAGGGATCATTTTTTCACAAAGTTTAAATACGCTGCGTATTGACCTCTAAGCATCGTATATAAAGGTCTGAAAATGTCTTTTATACCCTTGTGTTGAGGCTATACGAAGCCAAATACAAGGGTAGTTGTGTCATTTTGGTCTCATGCGCTGCGTAGGGACCTCTAAGGAGCGTATATAAAGCTCCATTTTTGTATTTTTTTTATTGTGTATTCCTTTGTTTATTTATAAAAAAAAGAAAATTATTTATAAAAAAACAATATTATTGGTAAATAATACAAATATAAATTATAAAAATAAAAAATAATATAAATATTATGAATTATAAAAATTAAAAAAGAAAATTATTTATAAAAAAACAATATTATTGGTAAATAATACAAATATATTGTTTTGTTATCATTTAAATTAAATTATCGTATTCCTTTGTTTATTTATAAAAAAAAAAGAAAATTATTTATAAAAAAACAATATTATTCGTAAATAATACAAATATATTATATTGTTATCGTTTAAATTAAATTATCTTATCGTATTGCATCGTATCGTATCGTATTCCATCAAATCGTATCGTATAGTGTATAGTATATAAGTCTCGTATAGAGGCCTATACGAGTGTTATTGTATAGTATAGTATTGTATCGTATAGTGTAGTATAAGTCTCGTATAGGTTTCCTATAAGTCTTGTATATGCATATAGGATTAGACGGGACCTAAACCACACCTATACGATACGATATCACACTTATAGGCTTATACGAGGTTAATACGTGACCTAAACCACACCTATACGATACGATATCACACTTATAGGCTTATAGGCTTATACGAGGTCAATACGTGACCTATACGACGCTATACGATACGATATCACACTTATAGGCTTATACGAAGTCAATACGTGACATATACTACGTTATACGATACAATATCACACTTATAGGCTTATTACGACGTCAATACGTGACCTATACTACACCTATACGACACGGTATCTCACTTATAGGCTTATACGAGGTCAATACGTGACCTATACGACGCTATACGATACGATATCACACTTATAGGCTTATACAAAGTCAATACGTGACATATACTACGTTATACGATACAATATCACACTTATAGGCTTATTACAACGTCCAAACGTGACCTATACTACACCTATACGACACGGTATCTCACTTATAGGCTTATACGAGGTCAATACGGGACTTAAACCACACCTATATGATAGGATATCACACTTATAGGCTTATACGAGGTCAATACGGGACCTAATATCTGTATTATTTTTAATTCTTATAATTCATAATATTTGTATTATTTTTAATAATATTGTTTTTTTTATAAATAAACATGGAAATACCCCAAAATACACACAATTAATTTACTTTTTTTTTATAAATAAACAAAGGAATACACAAAAAAAAAAAAAATACAAAAATGGAGCTTTATATACGCTCCTTATAGATCACTACGCAACATATAAGACAAAAATGACACTACTACCCTTGTATTTGGCTTCGTATAGCCTCAATACAAGGGTATAAATGACATTTTCAGACCTTTATATACGCTGAGTATAGGTCAATACGCAGCGTATATAAACTATAAGGGTTAAAAAGATAATTTTACCACAGGTTTGGGGTTAAAAATAATTTTACCACCCTTTATATACGCTGAGTATAGACCTATACGCAGCGTATATAATGGTCAGAAAATGTCCTTTATAACCGTGTGTTGAGGCTATACGAAGCCAAATACAAGGGTAGTTGTGTCATTTTTGTCTCATACGCTGCGTAGGGACCTCTAAGGAGCGTATATAAAGCTTCATTTTTGTATTTTTTTTATTGTGTATTCCTTTGTTTATTTATAAAAAAAAGAAAATTATTTATAAAAAAACAATATTATTGGTAAATAATACAAATATAAATTATAAAAATAAAAAATAATATAAATATTATGAATTATAAAAATTAAAAAAGAAAATTATTTTTAAAAAAACAATATTATTGGTAAATAATACAAATATATTGTTTTGTTATCGTTTAAATTAAATTATCGTATTCCTTTGTTTATTTATAAAAAAAGACAATTATTTATAAAAAAACAATATTATTCGTAAATAATACAAATATATTATATTGTTATCGTTTAAATTAAATTATCTTATCGTATTGCATCGTATCGTATCGTATTGCATCAAATCGTATCGTATAGTGTATAGTATATATGTCTCGTATAGAGGCCTATACGGGTGTTATCGTATAGTATAGTATCGTATCGTATAGTGTAGTATATGTCTCGTATAGGTTTCCTATAGGCCTTGTATATGCATATAGGATTAGACGGGACCTAAACCACACCTATACGATACGATATCACACTTATAGGCTTATACGAGGTTAATACGTGACCTAAACCACACCTATACGATACGATATCACACTTATAGGCTTATACGAGGTCAATACGTGACCTATACGACGCTATACGATATTTATAGGCTTATACGAGGTCAATACTTGACCTATACTACGTTATACGATACGATATCACACTTATAGGCTTATACGAGGTCAATACATGACCTATACTACCCCTATACGATACGATATCACACTTATAGGCTTATACGAGGTCAATACGTGACCTATACGACGCTATACGATACGATATCACACTTATAGGCTTATACGAGGTCAATACGTGACCTATACTACATTATACGATACGATATCACACTTATAGGCTTATACGAGGTCAATACATGACCTATACTACACCTATACGATACGATATCACACTTATAGGCTTATACGAGGTCAATACGTGACCTATACGACGCTATACGATAAGATATCACACTTATAGACTTATACGAGGCCTATACGGGTGTTATATCGTATCGTATCGGGTGTAATTTTTCTTTTTTTTATAAATAAACAAAGGAATACACAAAAAAAAATACATAAATGGAGATTTATATACGCTCCTTATAGATCACTACGCAGCATATAAGACAAAAATGACACTACTACCCTTGTATTTGGCTTCGTATAGCCTCAATACAAGGGTATAAATGACATTTTCAGACCTTTATATACGCTGAGTATAGGTCAATACGCAACGTATATAAACTATAAGGGTTAAAAAGATAATTTTACCACAGGTTTGGGGTTAAAAATAATTTTACCACCCTTTATATACGCTGAGTATAGACCTATACGCAGCGTATATAAAGGTCAGAAAATGTCCTTTATACCCTTGTGTTGAGGCTATACGAAGCCAAATACAAGGGTAGTTGTGTCATTTTTGTCTCATACGCTGCGTAGGGACCTCTAAGGAGCGTATATAAAGCTCCATTTTTGTATTTTTTTTATTGTGTATTCCTTTGTTTATTTATAAAAAAAAAGAAAATTATTTATAAAAAAACAATATTATTGGTAAATAATACAAATATAAATTATAAAAATAAACAATAATATAAATATTATGAATTATAAAAATTAAAAAAGAAAATTATTTATAAAAAAACAATATTATTGGTAAATAATACAAATATATTAATTTGTTATCGTTTAAATTAAATTATCGTATTCCTTTGTTTATTTATAAAAAAAGAAAATTATTTATTAAAAAACAATATTATTCTTAAATAATACAAATATATTATATTGTTATCGTTTAAATTAAATTATCTTATCGTATTGCATCGTATCGTATCGTATTGCATCAAATCGTATCGTATAGTGTATAGTATATAAGTCTCGTATAGAGGCCTATACGGGTGTTATTGTATAGTATAGTATCGTATCGTATAGTGTAGTATAAGTCTCGTATAGGTTTCCTATAGGTCTTGTATATGCATATAGGATTAGACGGGACCTAAACCACACCTATACGATACGATATCACACTTACAGGCTTATACGAGGTTAATACGTGACCTAAACCACACCTATACGATACGATATCACACTTATAGGCTTATACGAGGTCAATACTTGACCTATACTACGTTATACGATACGATATCACACTTATAGGCTTATACGAGGTCAATACGTGACCTATACTACCCCTATACGATACGATATCACACTTATAGGCTTATACGAGGTCAATACGTGACCTATACGACGCTATACGATACGATATCACACTTATAGGCTTATACGAGGTCAATACGTGACCTATACTACGTTATACGATACGATATCACACTTATAGGCTTATACGAGGTCAATACGTGACCTATACTACACCTATACGATACGATATCACACTTATAGGCTTATACGAGGCCAATACGTGACCTATACGACGCTATACGATACGATATCACACTTATAGACTTATACGAGGCCTATACGGGTGTTATATCGTATCGTATAGTATCGTATCGGGTGTTATTTTTTTTTTTTTATAAATAAACAAAGGAATACACAAAAAAAAAAAAATACAAAAATGGAGCTTTATATACGCTCCTTATAGATCACTAAGCAGCATATAAGACAAAAATGACACTACTACCATTGTATTTGGCTTCGTATAGCCTCAATACAAGGGTATAAATGACATTTTCAGACCTTTATATACGCTGAGTATAGGTCAATACGTAGCGTATATAAACTTTGTGAAAAAATGATCCCTCAAACCTACCAAAATGACCCAAAAAAGTCTAATGGTTTATATACGCTGCGTAGAGAGCTATACGCAGCGTATATAAACCTTGTTTTCTGTGCAATGATTGGTTATTAGGCACTGAGATCCATGGTTTATATACGCTGAGTATAGGTCAATACGCAGCGTATAGGGTTAACCCTATACGCTGCGTATTGACCAATACGCTGCGTAGGTAAACCCTAAGTGTGCAGATAGGCAAACTGGGTGTGCAGATAGTTAGGGCCTTTTCTTGTCCAAGGAAGTTGGTGTATGATCATGAATTTAAATATTTGGTTAGGATCTTTTTCCCCGTTAAAGTACTTTTTGAAATAGGATAAAAGATAGTATATAAGAATAAATAGTGAATAACTAAAGATACAAATATCTTACAAATTAAAAAAAGACTTATTCTACTATAAAACTAGTAAAACAAATTAAAAAAGGACTTATTCTACTATAAAACTAGTAATATAAAAGCAAATAGACTATAGAGTGAATGGATGGACAACCTAGTTACATTTTCGTATTTTGATGTCAATTTAATTAGATGGTATAATGAAGCCTGTTTAGTTATTCTCATTTTGGGGCCGAATTAACTGCCAACGTTTTATAATTTTTGATTTTTCATCTCATCATCATCAACAGTAAATCCCACCAATAGCAAAGCTAAGGTAGGGTCTGAGGAGGGTAAGATGTAGACAACCTTACCTCTACCCCTTAGGAATAGAGAGGCTGCTTCTAGTGAGACCCCGGCTCGATGGTAGTTTTGATTGTTTCATCTATATGCAATCTAATTGGTTGATATATATCTCAATGAAATTCACTTATGCGTTTTTTTGTTGCAAGGTTGAAAGCGGTCTAAACAACTGCCCATCATGAATCTCTTTATGAATAGTTCTGCTGGTGGTGCAAACTCGGGTCGATCATCATATGTAGGATAATATTTATGTAATCCAAGCACTAAGAATGCAATGAAAATCATGCCTTCGTTTATAATGTATGTTCTCTCGGGTAAGTAGTTAGGACCGGACCAGACTGAGTCCAAATCCAGTTCTAGACCAGAACCAAAGACCACCAGAGCCAATACAATTCAGACGGGTTAATTTTCAGGTTTGTTTCGGTTATGCACGAAATAAACTCACCCATAATTTTTATTGTGAACCTAGTGAGTATTTTATTACTAAACCAATTTAAATTAGAAATGTAACAGTACATTATTGTGATAGAAGCTAAATCTGCAAAACTTCACTTGTTCTCCTCTTGTTTTCCTGGTAATTTGTTCCCTTCATGAAGTCCCATGTCTAACAATCCAAGGCTTTCAACACACAAATTCACGTCAAGTATCAGAGAAGAATCACTGAAGTCCGCAAGCCTCATTCGTACCTGTGCCTTGGGATTATAAACTAGGATCTCCTTATAATATTTGAAAGAGATGCATAGCAATTCATCATTGGGGGTAATTGGTACAACTCTTTGTGCTCCTTTAAATGGATTTGATTTTAGTTCACTAACAACAGACCAAGAAGCAGTGTTGTTTTATTCTCTCATCACCCAGATTATGCTATAGTCAGGTTTTGTTGAAATCACAGCTAGAGAACCTTTGATGACCGTCACTAGACGCGTTTTTCAACTTGGTTCTGGCAACTCAATCGTAGAGAAAACCTCAGAGCTCAGATCAAATGTCATTATATAATAATGGCGTATATCGCATGTTAAGTACCTTTTTACAGTCCAATGCAATGCTCCATTGAAAATACACTGGTATGACTTCCAACTCGAAAACGGAGCAATAGGGGAAGCAATCACACGACAAGTGTGTGTCTTCACGGTGTAAACAGATGAACCTGCTTTGGATATCCTCAAAATCTTGTAGTCGCCGATGATTGGGTCGAAACCAAACCCATCTACCCAACTAATGAAGGGTACCGTTACTTTGCGCCTAATTGAAGGGTTCCATAGATAAAGGCGGGCTCCATGTTCACCGGTTCCATATTCACATACACATAGAATTCCATTACATGAGCCAACAATTTTGCATTTTTTGAAAGGATACTCAATTGTTGGTATTCCCATATAGGGATGGTATTTATATGCCAATTGTCCATCCGAATGTAATGTGTAGATGTGTTTATCTTGTGCTTCTCCTTTCCCACGAATTCGGTGTGTGACCACTACTGTCTTAGGAGATCGAAGACTATGCAGTTGGATGAAACCGGGGCTGCCAATACAAGCACATAGTGATTTGGAAACCGATCTAAATCGCAGAAGGGATTTGGTTGGTAGTCTTGAGAAGATATCAGCAATCAGATCCCCACATAGATCACTTGACATTAATTATGTAATCCTGTAACAGATGAAAAATTTAATTCAAAGAACCCTTCGTCAAAACAAATAACCTAAATCAATGAATATCCAGTTCCTTCATTAGCTAGAGTTTCAATATCAGATTTTAACTCACCTTGACTTTTTCTTTCAGGTCAAAGAACGACTCGCCAGAAACGGATGAAAGAAAGTGGCCAAAGATCAGGGTTTTTTTTTATAGATATTGTTTCATTTATTTATCCATAAGTTTTTTATGTTATTATATTATATTTTTAATTTAATTTGATTTTTCCTCAGATAATTAACAATCAACTAACTGTGTTTAATATTTTTTTTCTTGGTGTTCATGTATAAAGTTTGTTGAAAAAGAGTTTTGTCCAAAATAGTACCATGACGAATTGAACCTATAATCGAAACCAGAACCAATATTCATTTTTATGGCTTTTTTTATCGACATCGGTACCGTTATTGTTATTAACGAATTTGTTTTATGGTTTTAATGTAAAACGTTTTCTTTTGCACATATATGATAACATACCGATTCCATCACAAACCTAATTGATACCGTCCGAGTTCCCGCCACAACGCATGTGGAAATCTCAGTAGTTTATCATTGTTTAAGAAGGAATATAATTATTTTGTCGACCACCATATAATCTTGTTGAAATAAAATACAATCCACATAAAACAAAATCAAATTAATTAATTAATATTAATAAAAGTAAATATACGTGGGGTGAAAGTATTGGGCTATGTTAGGCCCACAGAAAGACTAAGATAAGAATACCTAAAACAAAAATCACCTTTCTTGATCTCCATCGTAATAATCGTTTAGGTTTTAAATTACACAGCTGCACAATGTCGTACGATCTATGCGAAGAACTCATTATTGAAATCTTCTCAAGACTACCATCGAAATCCGTCCTCCGATTCAGATCAGTTTCCAAATCGTTATGTGCTTGTATCGATAGCCCCGATTTCATCCTACTCCATACTCTTCAATCTCCGAAAAAAGTCTTGATCATCCACCAATTTCCTTATGAACGTGAAGAACACCTTAAAAACATCTATACATTACATGCACAAGGTCAGTTTCCAAATAATCCCTGTACTGGAATACCACAAATCAAGTTTCCTTTCAGTTTCAAAATTGTTGGTTCTTGCAATGGAATTATATGTATTTGTGGAAACGGTGATCTTCATCTATGGAACCTGAAAGTTATAATCCCTACACATCCTAAACTACAAGGGTTTTATGGTAATTAATTAGAAGAGTGGCGGTTACAAAGCATGGGGACCGGTTATGCCAAAACAGAAGTTGATAACCAACTTCCTACAACTAATCGACATGTCCAAAGGGACATGCCTATTCGCGACCAGCCACACACAAGGAGAAGGAAGGGACGCAACTTTTAAGTTTGAATGGACACACCTCTTCACATTCAATCTCATCCACACAATCCAAGAGACGCAACCATTGGCGAAGGGACACGTCTATTAGATCGCACCCATTAGAAACTATAAATAGGGCCTTAGTTTTTCATTTGTAATCAATTCCATTGTATTGTATTCAAACTCTCAGTTTATATATTCAAGTTATTCAATTGTCTAGAGATCAAAGATCCATTTTGGGGCCAACAATTGGTATCAGAGCGTCAGGCTCTAGGCATTGGGAATCGCAAGGCAACGAATCGGCGGGAAGTCATTCGCGATCAGGTTTCAATTTCGTTTTTTTCAATTCGCAAGTTCAATTCAGAATTATACTAAACAAACGTAACAATCTTTTAACTCTTGGTATTTATATTTCCATGTGGATTTTCACAAATCAAAATCATCAATCACAATCCCGCTGAAATAGGTAGTTTCTATATTTCCTTATTATTTTCAACTAAACCCTACAAATTAGGGTTCCCAAGCTAATTCCTTATCAATACTGAATCATTTATCCCGCTAACAATCCTAATTTGCTGTTGTGGAAGAACGAAGAGAACGGTAAATATTTGATATTCTTCATTCTTGATTTCTTGTAAACACTGATTTATCGTTACTGCTTATTAATCTGTTTGATTCTTGATGCTCAGTTTAACATTAACTCAAACATCGTTGATGTTCAGTCGTTTTATACGTTGATTAAGTTATATTTCTGCATGAATATGTGTATGCAAAATTATTAATGTTTTTATTTCAGTTCTCCAGATCTTTTTGGTTATACTTGACTTAGTAATCGATACATTGAGTAGGGTGTAGTTCTGTTTGTAATCACCATTATAGCCATGCATTCGGATAGTTTTTGTGTGTATTATTTATCGGAGAAACGTGTTCCTTCTTTTATAAGTAGATCTTCTTTTTAGAACAACCCGTTTTGACTCGCACCCAATTTTGTCAAAACCCGCAAACCACATTGTCCGTGTTCATAACGACCTGTCCTGACCTGCTACCTTGCCGGCCCCGCCTATTTTGTCAGGCATAGGCCTCACTAGTGTACTAATTAGGCATATGGAAGAAAGAGTCTATATAGATAATAGGTATACCTAGAAAACCCTGTTCTTTGTCCTCCTGCCCAATGTTTTCTTCTCCATAATATTAATTGTTTACGTTTTTAAATTGCAGGCTTACATGATGTCGAATGATCTATGTGAAGAGCTGATTGATGACATCTTTTCAAGATTGCCAACGAAATCCCTTCTCCGATTCAGATCAGTTTCCAAATCATTATATGCTTGTATTGGCAGCCCCGAGTTCATTCGACTGCATATTCTCCGATCTCCCACTGAAAAAATCATGCTCATGCACGACATCCGAGAAGGAGAAAAAGATCGACGTGACACCTATACATTACATTTGGAAGACCAGTTTCCATATAATATCAATATTGGCATAACACCACCAGTGGCGTATCATTTCGGACATTTCAAGATCCTTGGATCTTGTAATGGAATTGTATTTCTTTATGAATTTGGAAAGAGTATTAATCTATGGAACCCCTCAATTAGGCGCAAGGTAAATGTGCATTATCCTCCTTCTTGGGGTAATACGTGTTCTGTATTTGAGTTTGGTTTCGGCTTCGACCCAGTCATAGATGATTACAAGATTTTGAGGATAACCACACCAACTTCATTTATTTACACCTTGAAGACACACACTTGGCGTGAGATTGCTCCCCCTACTACATCGGCTTTTTGTGCTGTTAATTCATTCCACTGTCTCTTCAATGGGGCATTGCATTGTACTGTAATAGGGATTTTTTCTTATTCGCGCGATGTATTGGATTATTATTATTTATTGAAATTCGATTTGAGCTCAGAGGTTTTTTCTAAGATTGAATTGCCAGAACCAAGTTGGGAAACAAGTGCAGTGACAGTTATTAAAGGTTCTCTAGCTGTGTTTTCTTCTGAACCAGAACAGGAAAATAGTTTGATTTGGGTGATGAGAGATTACAATAACCCTGCTTCATGGTCTGTTGCTTTTAAGTTAAATACACATCGATTTGATACTGCACGGAGAGTTTTTCCACTTACTGCTAGTGATGAGTTACTGTTGGACCTTTACTTGGACAAGATCCAAGTTTATAATCCCGAGTCACACGAAAGATCTAAAATTATGGGCTTGGGTGATTCTTCTCAAATAGTCGACTTTATTAAGTGCACTGAAAGTCTTGGATTGTTAGACGTTGGGATTTCATGTTAGACATTTATAATTTTGTTTGAATTCTAGAGGGTTGTTGAGTGACTCAAGTATTTGATATCTTTTTGTGGTGAGCGTTGCTGTTGGAGTTTAGACTCAGATATTCTACTAATCACAGATTGATAGTGTTCTATGTTTTTTAACATTGTTATTCAATTTCATATCATCTCTGGATTGTTTTCATCATTGGATTAGATTCCAAATGGTTACAATTTGTTTATCTTTAACCCCTCCTTGCCCTTTAGGTAGTATATTATAACAGTATAACTTACCACAAGTGTCTTTTCTTGTTAGCTGCTTCTGGTAACTCTACCCCCTTGTTTTATCAACATGGTTCAGAACTACATTGCCAAGCAGTAGCTCAATTAAGTTAAATGATATAGTAGCAGTATTTCAATACCTTTAAATGTTTTAATTGTTAAACTTATCCCAACTTTTTATTTTATATTTTGTCAGTCTAGTGATTCATCCTTATAGTAACGACAGCCTTTTTGCATATAGTGTAGGTTTTTTGGCCTCCAAAGTCAGTGTCGGAGCTTGATCAAAAGTTCCGGGTGGGCGGAAAGTCATAGGACCAATTTTTTTCCTATCGCTATGTTTCGGGTTGTATATACGTGTCGGATATTCGATTCGGGTCAAACAATAATAACTCTATATAAAACTACATAATCTTCATTCAATTACACATAAAACTAAAAAAACTAAATATTGTTTAACAAAAATAAAGACCAAAATATTTACAAGGATGCGATATAAACGGTAAGTACCTAGACGAAGAATTACAACTCAGTCCGACGACCTTTAAGATAAACAAAAGAACACTCAACTTTGATTTATATATAAAGTAGTAATAAAATTTACTTAAAGTTTATAAACACTTGGGGTGGGGGCGCTACGTGGTGGTTGGGTGACCACCCATGGTGACCACGCGTGGTGGTGATAACACGTGGTGGTGATAACGCGTGATGATGATGATGTTGAGAGTGGAGAATGATGTGGTGAGTGATGGAGAGTCATGGGCACCCCCACTAAAATCAATCACTAGTGATGGAATGAAGTTCGATGACGTGTCGGAACATGATTGGGTGTGATGAGTGATGGAAAGTGGAGCACCCCCACCCCCCTAAAAACTTACTAATAACCTGTTTTTCACATTTTTTTTTAAATCAATATGAAACTATGTATACATATTTTGGACAATAAACTTGATAGGGGCAGGGGATTTTTAAGCAAAATAATTGGTGGGGCGGACCTATATACTTTTAAATTTTTCGGATGAAAAACTGGAAATATTACACTTTTAACCAAAAACATTCCCCCCCCCCCCCCGGTCCCTTAAAAGCTACGTCCCTGCCCAAAGTAACATATAAAGCAAGTCTTTGTTACCACAACAAGATTCCTGAAATTGTTTGTATTTGTATTTGAATCTGAATCAGTTTGAATCAATTTGTTTGTTATATGGAGTTTGGAGTTGTAGAGAAATAAAAAAATAGATACCTTTTTACATTATATTATACACATATTAATAACTGAAGTCATTGAACAGTAACGAGGGGCATTTTTGGGATTTCATACCAAACATGTCACCTTCTCTTTTGCTATATGAAGACAGAAGAGGGTTTAGAGAGAGGAGTAAGAGAGAGAGACAGATTAGAGCTTGAGAGAGAGCAGAGTCGTCGTAGTAAGAGAGAGAGAGAGATAGAGTAGCGATGGACAGAGAGTGAGGAGTGACGGTCATGGAAAAACCGGCCACGTCTCCGACCGGCCACCCATGGTGGTGGTTGACGGTGACCGTGACGGCTGTGGCTTCTAGCATTCCGTCGAGGGTACCAATGTCTCTCATCGGACGATCTAGAAACAGAATGGGAAACTTAAAGGTGATCTTGAACCACCGCAATGTCAGAGTAGCTACAGTGCCAGGCAGGTGCTCATTCTCTCTCTCTGTTTCTCCACCGTTGCACCCACCAACTTCCACCTACAAACTTACCTCCAATGACGTCGCTGTTGCTCCATTTTCCTCGTTTCACCTCCAGCTATGACCGTGTGTGATTAGGGACAGGTGCACACCAACTGTTTGATGTTTTGTCTCAGTTAAAAAAGTTTCGGTTGAGTTGAGTCTTATGACTCATTGATGTTTCTCAATTTAATAAATGAAATTGAGCCTAGCCTGGATGGAGTTACGAATCATGTTTCATTAACCAAACAATCGTGTCAGTCCATGGTTTGTTCAAAGTTATACCTCCTTCAAATTTTGTTATATATGATTGTACCATTGTAGAACCTTCCTTCCTTCTTTTAAAAATTATATAATTACACCCCTAATTGAAGTTTGAAACTACGTCTGAATAGATTCATATTCATTTCTCACTACATTCAAGTTTGGATGATTTTAGCCCCTTGGTTCGGCTTGAATTAATCGAAAAATTAGTCGGTTGGATGATTACTACAAAAAATATTAGCAAAGGCTATAAGAATGACGAATAACATGCTATTTAGTTTGCCTATTCGAAATACACATTAGGTGTAGACCATCAGTCATCTCAAAAAGATCAAGCTTTTGTGTATTCGCGGTCATTATCAGCTGCCTGGTTATCTGGTGCATTTAACGTACCCATGCTTTCCATGGGCCACTCACTTGATCGAGACAAGGAAGATCAACTAAAGATGAAATTCATACTACATACAAAATCATGCCTATGATAGCGGCTGAGGTGGTTATAACTAGCACCTGACAGGAAATTAATGAACAGTGGCGGTTGTATGATGCGTTTGACCCGGTTTTAGAGAAGAAAGTTCAGGCACAATATGAGTTGTTATGGTAGGTTCATGCCTCACGTGATTGTAAGTTCCAAAAATGCTCCTATCTTCTGTTTCTGCTCTTCAGGGTAGACATTTGTACGGGTCAAAATGGTCTGTGGTCATCATGAAATGCTTTTTGATTTTTCTCATTTATTGAGTTTTTACTACTTTCTTTCAAAAACAAAATACATTTACATTAGATTTTGGAAGAGTAAAATTCTCACCTAATTACAGAGTTTAATTGTTCCAACTGATATGCTTTTCGCCTCCTCCTCAATCTTTGGTTAGAGTCATTTACTTATTAGAATTCTGAATCCATTTGCTATTTTGAAGGTGAATAATGTGTTTTGAATAAGGTACTTGAAGTTGCTTATATAGGTTTATTAGAACTGTGAATCCATTTGCTATTTTGAAGGTGAATAATGTGTTTTGAGAGCACGTTTATGTGTTTTGCGGTTTAGCGCGCTGTAGCGTGCGCAGGAAAAAAAACTAGTTCATTTTGAAGTTTGAACTTGTATTTGCTCATGGTATATTGTGTTGATACTCTATTACTCCGCATAAGTTATTTGCTATGTTGATTAGTGAATGACTTCTCAAAACATTTTTTAAGAACATATTTTTTTCTATTTTATCCCCTTATATTTACTTGCATGTATAGTTTGACTTTTGAGTCAAATCAGTTTGACTTTTGCTAAAGTCAAATTTGAGAAACCACTAAGAAATTTTCACTTGGTTCTGTTGCTTTCATTATTCACCGTTCATAACAACAACCACTTAAAAATTTTCACTTAGGGGGTGATATCATTTTTGGTTTTAGACGAGGGCTTGGTACGCAACCTTATCTACTTATCCGCTAGAGAATGGTTTTAGACGAGGTCTTATCGACTGTACTCTTTTCATCAAGGAAACAGATGGAGATCTTCTGCTAGTACAGGTATACGTTGATGATATCATTTTTGGTTCAACTAACGATGCTTTGTGCAGGCAATTCGAGTGTGTTATGCAGGAAAAATTCGAAATGAGCGCAATGGAGGAGATGAATTTCTTTTTGGGCCTACAAGTTGAACAAACTGAGTCTGGGATATTCATCCATCAGACTAAATATGTTGGTGACATCTTGAGCCGGTTCCAGATGTCAGAAGCGACGCCCATTGGTACCCCACTTCCGACTAATCACGGGATTACTCCGGACTTGAAGGGTGAAAGTGTCAACTCTTCTTATTACCGCGCTATGATCGGATCTTTAATGTATCTCACTGCCTCGAGGCCTGATATAATGTATCCAACGTGCCTGCTCGCAAGATATCAAGCCAACCCGAAGGCATCTCATCTGGCTGCTGTAAAAAGGATTTTTCGTTATTTAAAGGGTTGCCCGGACACCGGTCTCTGGTACCCTACGGATGATAGCTTCGATTTGATCGCGTTTAGTGATTCTAATTTTGGTGGCTGCAAAATAGATGGCAAATCTACAACGAGTGGATGTCAGTTCTTAGGAAATCGCCTGGTCACAAGGCAGTGCAAGAAGCAGACTTGTGTCGCTACATCAACTTGTGAGGCTGAATACATTGCTGCCTCAAGCTGTTGCTCTCAAGTTCTGTGGAATCAGCAATAAATGCGCGACTACGGTTTTGAATTCCTATCTACTTCTATTTTTGTTGATAATAATGCTGCCTTACAGATTACTAGAAATCCTGTGCAACACTCCAAGACCAAACACATCGAAATTAAGTATCACTTCATACGTGATTGTTTTGATAAAAGACTAATCGATGTTGTTAAGGTCCACACCGATGAACAACGTGCAGACCTTTTTACAAAAGCTTTTGACAAATCTCGCTTTGACTATCTTTTGTTGGTTAATGGCATTAAGGTGAAACAAGAGTAAAACTTCTTTCGGCATATCGTTTTTCGTAAATATTTTCTTTAAACTCAAAAATACAAAAAGATTTTCAGTTTATTTATCTTTTCGCATTTTAGGGGGAGAAATTTCAAGAAAATACAAAAACATGTAAAAAAAATCCAAAAATATGTCGTTTACTTTCTGTCTTTAATTTCTGTCTTTTCGTTTGAAAAATTGAAAAAGTTCAAAAACATTAAAAAATCAAAAATGAGTTTCTTGGATAAAAGAAGGGAAAGTGATGATATACACTAGTGTGGTCTTTTAATATGGTCAAAAACAAAAAGAAAAATTGAAATATGATAAGTAGCTCTACTAACGATGTATCGGTAGGCTCACAATCAGACTAAAATGTGCAGGATGATATAAACCTAACAGACTTCAAGTCAGGTGGGAACCGTTCATTGGCATATGGTCTTGGTACCGAAATTTCGTTTGAGAGATTGCCGAGGTTCAGAGACATTCGTTCTTTATGCTGTCTTATCATCTGGGTATCATGGTTGTATCTTTTACCGAAAAATAACGGAGACGAAGTCTAGATCTTCCATGATACCATACATACATGTACATATTGCATACGACCTCAATAAGTGATCAACAATCACATGTCCAAACAAAATAAGTGATAATATATCACAGCTTTCTTGCGGGAGTCAAGTTCGTCTCTTTGTCTGTACGTTGGTACTAACCTGTTCATGGACTTGCTCCTGTGCCCTCATGAATCTGAAAATCAAGTTCCTCATCAATAAGTGATTCTATCACATAGGGCTTGTTTTCAATAAAAAATAAGTGAGTTTCTCACGCCTTTTATATGTTCAAACGGATGATAAGCGGTATACTCACCGGTAAGATGAACTCTCGTGCATACCTTGATACGGGAATGTGTCGTGAGTGGATGAACACCGACAAGTAAGTATAATTCTACCGTAAATCATATCTCCTAATTATGATTACATCTGATAAGTTGAGCTTATGTGGATAACAATACCGATAATTGTGGTAGGATACTTATCTAAAGCTTTAAACAGAAATCATAAACCGTTTTGACAAAAACCGTAAGCTGGTAATGATTCTCTTACCATGAAACTCACAAAAAGTTTGACATTGTACAGTCTCTTACTGTTTGTTATTGTCTTTCGTTAGTTTACCGCATTTTAAATTCTATTTTAGTGTAAGTTATAAAGTTTGTTTTTTGATTAACCGAAGTTGAAACTCGAAGTTTTCTGCCGAAAAGTCCGAAACCAACTTGTTTGTGATTTCACTACTTCATAAAATGTCTTCTTTGCATTTGGTAAATATAACACAAGGCAAAATCTTGTTCAAGCTTGTTCAAAACTGTTCAAAATGTTTCAAAATCAAACAATTGGTGTTTCTGTGTTGACTGGTCAACGAAGACCTCTTTTGGTTATCGACGATCCTTTGTGTTCGACGAAGAATCAATCTTTGTCGAGATCTGACATGGGCTAACACATATTGGCCCAACAAAAATCTTCGTCGAGCCCAACACAATCTTCATCGCAAACAGATCTTCGTCAGGGGGTCCAGGTATAAAAGGGGACCCTTTGCATTATTGATTTCACTTTTTCAAACTCACACCCACTGTTCACTCATCTTCTTCGCAAAACCCCCATTAACCGACTTCAAAATACCTTTGATTTCTCTGACAATTTATACAGACCAAGGTATTAACATTAATAAAAAACTTGATCAAAACTCTTATACAATCTCTGTTTGTCCGATGATTGTGAAACCTTCATTAACTCCATGATGCTTGTTTATTTATCTATTTATGTTCTTTGATTTCTTGTTTGATAATGACTAGATATGTTAGAATGTAACAGACTAGCAGGTATGGTGTGAGTGTTTTGAGTATATGTTTTGGTTATTCATAATCTAGGTTTTGGCTTAGCTTCTGCAAGGGTAATCAGGGGTGGTTGTTCGTGAATCAGGTTTTGTTCGATGATGATGTGATCTGATTTTAATCGAAAATGGTTATACACCTGGGTTTTGTTTAACATGTTTAATCGATTAAAACAGGAGCGTTTGTCATTGCTGTTTGATTGAAATTTGGGTATGTTTGAGTTTTGGCAAAATGGTGTTTTTAAAGTGGTTTTTAATACACTTGGTGTTTGTTTACTAATGTTGGTCTTTTGATTGTGGTTTGCTGTTTGTTTGATGTTGAATCAACTGTAAATTAACTTTAATCGTTGAACAACCCTTATGACGAAAACCCCCGATTCTGATTTTGGAATGACGAACCCTAATTGATGACGAACCTCAATTTATAACGAACCTTTAATTGACGAACTTTAGAATGACGAAGATTCAATCTTCATCATAACATGTGCGACGGACATCTCCTTTGGTCAACGAAGATCCAGTCTTCGTGACTATAGTTGACTTTCATTGACCTTTGAATCTTCGTCAAGCTAAGGCAACGAAGAATTCAATCTTCGTCATAGAAGAGGACTCTTCGTCACAGGGACCATTCTTTGTCAATCAACACTTGGAAAAATTTCAAATTTGTCAAATATGCAACTGTTATACAGTATATATATTTATACATGATTAATGTTCACAGTGTACGTTAAATGTGTATACATGTATGTATTCTTTAAGTGTTATGTATTTTTGTCTTATTGCGGGTATTTTTCGCATACAGAATGGCTCCGAAAGAACGAAAACGTAAACCTGCCACCAAGAAAACTAACAAAAAGGAAGAAGAAATCATGTCCGAACCTCGACACAATATGGTAGCATTCTTAGATCCTGAAGGAAAGCTTGATGATTACAAGAAGATTACGCAATGGTTAAGGGAATCACGGATAAACAAAGCTGTTACATTCTCAACACCGCTTTAGACGTTGATTAAGGCCTTCTGGGAATTTGCTAAGATCATTGAAGTTGACGGAAAGGAGCTGATTCAGGGGCAGGTTAACCAGTTGAACGTAGATGTGTCTCCGAGGATTCTAAACTCTGTTTTGGAACTTCAAGATGATGCCAATGCTCCAGATTCTATTCCGATCATGTGCACGCGTGGATGTCTACTTAGAATGAAGTGCATCGGTGATATCTTTGCAGGACAGATCAACAAAGCTAAATTGCCGCTGCAATACAAATTCTTACTTCACGTACTGATTCAATGTTTAAGCAAAAGCCGTGCTGGATATGATATGGCTGGGAATGATCTCGTTGGGTTGATGGTCGCGTTAGTGTTAAACAAGCCTTTCCGCATTTCAAAGTTCATCTTCGCAAACATGAAAGAAAACTTAAGAAGAACAGGATCTCGTACTTCCGGCAACAAATTCTGGATGTATCCTAGATTTATGCAGATGATTATGAATGTTCAACATCCAAATCTTCCAAAGGCAGATAACTACATTCTCAAGATTGATGCTATGCACGAACAATCTTTACTGATATTCAAGGGTTTTTTCGCAATGAGATACGTAGAATCTGATCCTCCAAGGAAGATGTTTGGAGCCTTAGCCAACACAGAGTACGTCGCTCATGCAAACGATAAATGGCGTCACGAAAATAGCCAATCAGAAGACGAAGAACCAAAGTTGAAAAAGATGATGGAAGATAAGTTTGGACGCAAGAATTTGGATTCTTCTGAAAGTGATAGTGACGGTGATGATGAAGGTGGTGATGATGGTGATGCTGGAGCAACCGCTGCTAGTACATGTCACACCCCCAAAAATACCACATGCGGAAACACCATGGGACGTGTGACGTACCAGGATCCAGCCACCAATCACATTGAACCACAACATAGTATTAAATAAAAGTTTCCATTTATTTCATTAAGTAATTCCAAAACATAATTTAAAACAAATACGTTCAGCGGAAGCATAATGTAAATAATTATTCAAGCGTTTCAAACAAGGTGCAAAACCAATGAACATGTATCCAAGAGCTACGACCCATGACCACTCCAGCACTCCCAGATAGCAAGTTCCATGTCCATGAATCTAACGACCTGCAAGCATGCAGACAAGTGTGTCAGACGACGCTGGTGAGTTCAAAGTTTGTTAACATGTTTAGTTACCAAATATCAGTTTAATACAAATCAGAGATTCGATGTTATTAATAACTCGATTAACGCAGATGGCTCCGGATTATTTGCCCTTCCCCAATGCTCTATCAAACATTGGTCAAGTGGTTAAGGTAATTAGTTCACGACCATCCTCCCCGGTACGGTGTGAGGGTGCCAAACCTAATAGCGCTATCAACTAATAACCCCGTTGCCTCCCCGACAACCAATCGGTATATGATGGGACTTAATGATAGAAATGAGTGTATTAACCAACATCCCAGATTTAACATTTCAGTCAAACCCAATTACCCGACATTCCTCCCTGGAACGTTTACCAGATGACCCTCCCCGAGACGCATGCTTGGAAAAAGAGCAGTTAACCATTGACATCTATCAACATGTGTATCATAAACATCACTGTTGGTTTACACATAAGTAGTATCCCTACTAACTTTCTTCGACGAAGAATCCCGTGTGACGAAGAGTCCCTCGGCGAAGATTCAATCTTCGTCGAGGATGAATCATGGCGAAGTATGGTTGATGGTTCGTCAAGGGTGAGCCGACGAAGGTCTTATCCTTCGTCGAAGAGATATTCGACAACCTTCACCAAACAGTTTCAACCCTAATCACTCACACGATCCCAATCATTACTCAATAACTTGATCACATAAATTCTAATCGTGTCACAACAATGTTCATCATTGTTAACAGCAAACCCTTTTACTCAAATGCATCAATTACAGTTCATAGTTATTGATTCTCATACTCATGATGTCCAAGCCAAAACCCTAAGACTCATGTGACACTACCAAATCACATTAACAGTTGGACTAACCTGCTATTCATCATCGGTTTAATTCAACAATTCCAAATCATCACAAAACATCGAATACACTATAAATCAAATCATACAGTTTGTTACAATCATCACCGAGATTTCTATTAGCATGCATCCCTAATTTCTCATACAAACTTATCGCTACACATGATCACGCATCGAACATAAATCCAATGAACGAAACAAAACACTAACCTTGATACAAGATAAAACAACAGTGCTTAGGGTAATTAAACCGAGAAGATGATGCTTCGAAGGGGTTTGCTACCGTCGTTAGGTTTAGAGGGGGGTCTAGGGTTTGCAATGTGTCAGTTACGTGATGTATTAGAATCCTCTATGCAATATACGCTCAAGTCAGTGAATTGGTCCTTTCCTGGGCTTCGAAGATAACTGGGCCGGCAAAGGTCCCACTGGCGACGAATTCATTCTTCGTCAACTAAGTTCATTCTTCGTCGGGCAAGTCAATGACGAAGTTCATTCTTCGTCGAGCAATGTTGTGACGAAAAGGGTTTTTGTCATTAAAGGTTTTTATTAAATGTTCAATCATTAAACCACCAAATAACTTATACTAAAATCATTCTAAAATGATATACATGATACAATGTACAACGAAATATAAAACAGGATTGTAAAACAGGTGACGCGTAAAGGAAAGGTCTTGAAATCTCGGGTTGTCACATCATCCCCAACTTGAAAGAAATTTCGTCCCGAAATTTGATAAGCAATCCAAAGTAGCAAGGCGTTAGATCAGGATAACTATATATTTTCCGCGGGTGCCACATCATCCCAACTTGAAAGGGGATTTCGTCTCGAAATTCCTCAGTTGCATCAGGATTAGATTGTTCAGTTGGGAAAAGGTGAGGATACTTGAGCTTCATCTGATCTTCGCGTTCCCACGTGAACTCCGGTCCACTTCTTGAGTTCCAACGAACTCTCACGATCGGGATTTGGCTGTGTTTACGGACCTTGACCTCCTGATCCATAATTTCGATGGGTTCCTCGACAAACTGCAATTTGTCGTCGATTTTTAGCTCTTGAAACGGCACCACAAGTGTTTCATCGGACAAACACTTCTTTAGTTGTGACACGTGGAAGACATCATGAACGTTACCCAACTCAGCAGGTAACTCGAGTTTGTAGGCCACCTTACCGATTCGTTCTAGAATTCTGAAAGGCCCTACATAGCGCGGGTTAAGCTTGCCGCGTTTCCCAAACCGCACCACACCCTTCCAGGGTGAGACTTTCAACATCACACGATCGCCTACAGCGAACTCCAATGGTTTCCTACGCTTATCAGCGTAGCTTTTCTGACGGTCACGCATTGCTGCCATACGATTCCTGATTTGAACAATCTTTTTTGAAGTTTCCAGTACAAGTTCCGGTCCTGTGATCTGGTTGTCACCCACCTCAGCCCAACAGAGAAGAGAACGACATTTTCGTCCATACAGTGCTTCGAACGGGGCTGCCTGTATACTAGTATGGTAACTGTTGTTGTAAGAAAACTCTATCAAAGGCAAGTGTTTCTCCCAACCCTTGCCAAAATCAATCACGCACACTCGCAACATGTCTTCAAGTGTCTGGATGGTTCCCTCACTTTGACCATCCGTCTGCGGGTGATAAGCAGTACTCATGCCGAGACGTGAGCCGCATGATTTGTGCATCGACTGCCACAAATCTGAGATGAAACGCGGGTCATGATCAGAAATAATAGAAGTTGGCCCGCCGTGCCTACAAAGCACCTCCCTAAGATAAACAGCAGCTAGTTACGAGAACTTATCCATTTCCTTGATTGCTAGAAAGTGCGCTGACTTCGTGAGACGGTCCACGATCACCCAGATGGTATCATTCCCATTTTGAGTTCTAGGTAGCCCAGTGACAAAATCCATGGCAATCTGCTCCCATTTCCACATGGGTATTTCTGGTTGCTGAAGTAGTCCTGAGGGTTTCTGGTACTCTACCTTGACTTTCGAGCAGGTCAAACACTTGCTCACATAAGTCGCGATGTGAGCTTTCATCTTCGGCCACCAATACAAGACTTTGAGGTCCTGATACATCTTATCCGAACCCGGGTGAACAGAGTATCGAGACTTGTGTGCTTCGTCCATCACAAGATCTCTAAGGTTACCAAACAAGGGAATCCATATTCGTTCCATGAAGTAGAGAATACCATCAGATCTTTTTACCAGTCGTTTCTCCATACCTCGCAAGTACTCAGCTTTAAGATTTTCTTCCTTTAACGCTTCTGTCTGAGCCGAACGGATCTGGTCAGGAAGATTTGAGTGAATAGTGAGCTGTAAGGCTCGCATACACTTTGGTTTCATCTCCTTCCGACTAAGGGCATCAGCTACAACGTTTGCTTTTCCTGGATGATACTTGATGGTGCAATCGTAGTCGTTTAAGATTTCTACCCAGCGACGCTGTCGCATATTCAATTCCTTCTAGTCAAAGATATGCTGAAGGCTCCTGTGGTCGGTATAAATAGTGCACTTAGTACCGTACAGGTAATGCCTCCAGATTTTGAGCGTAAACACCACAGCCCCCAACTCTAAGTCTTGAGTCATGTAATTCTTTTCATGAACCATCAACTGCCGAGAAGCGTAAGCTATCACTTTCTCGCGTTGCATCAGCACGCAACCGAGGCCTTGAATAGAAGCATCACAGTACACCACAAAATCTTCAGTACCTTCAGGTAGAGATAAGATTGGTGCACTGCAGAGTTTATGTTTTAACAGCTGGAAAGCATCTTCTTGTTTCATTCCCCATAAGTATGCAACGCCTTTTTGTGTTAACGAGGTAAGAGGTTGAGCGATCTTCGAGAAGTCTTTAATAAATCTGCGATAGTACCCAGCGAGACCAAGAAATTATCGCACCTCTGAAGGAGTCTTCGGTGTCGCCCAATTCTTGATAGCATCAATCTTAGCAAGATCTACGTGTATCCCCGATTCATTCACAATGTGGCCAAGGAAGTGCACCTCTCGAATCCAGAAGTCGCACTTAGAGAATTTCGCGTAGAGTTGCTCCTTCCTTAGGAGCTTCAAAATAAGACGCAAGTGTCGCTCGTGATCCTCCTTGCTCTTAGAGTAAATCAAGATGTCATCGATAAACACAATGATGAAATTGTCGAGATACGGTTTGCACACGCGGTTCATGAGATCCATGAAGACCGCTGGTGTGTTCGTCAACCCAAATGGCATAACCAAAAACTCATAATGGCCATACCGCATTTGAAAAGCCGTTTTTGGGACATCCTCCTCTCGGACTCTCATCTGATGATAGCCCGATCTTAAATCGATCTTCAAGTAGAAACTTGACCCTTGCAGCTGGTCAAACAGGTAGTCGATGCGAGGCAAAGGATAACGGTTCTTGACTGTCACTTTGTTGAGCTCTCGATAATCTATGCACATACGAAAAGACCCGTCTTTCTTCTTCACAAATAGAACTGGGGCTCCCCAAGGCGAGGAACTGGGTCGGATAAAACATCTATCCAACAGTTCCTGAAGTTGATTAGATATCTCTTGCAACTCCCCAGGGGTAAGACGATAAGGAGCTCGAGTAATTGGGGCCGCTCCTGGTGTGAGATCAATATGAAATTCCACTTGACGGTGAGGAGGTAAACCAGGAAGTTCCTCAGGAAACACATCCGAAAATTCACGAACAACTGGCAGGTCTTCGATCTTCCTCTGTTCAGGCTGAGGATCAGTAACAAGTGCCAAGATAGCAGGATACCCTTTCGTAGACACTTCTGAGCTTTCATAGCTGAGATGATACCAACCATCGCACCACTGCGATGCCCTTGAACTGATAGAGATTCTCCACTGGGGAGGGAAATACATACGATTTTCTCCTTACAATGGATGTCAGCACTGTGCTTGGACAACCAGTCCATACCAACCACTACGTCAAAACTACCGAGGGTAACAGGAAGGAGGTCAATGTCAAACACTTGACCCACAAGATCAAGTTTACATCCCATAAGAACGTGTGAGGTTTCAATCGTCTTACCGTCAGCTAATTCTACTACATGCTTAGCTTTTAAAGGTGTTGGAGTTAACCCTAATCGTTTACTGAACTCTAAGGACACATAACTCCAATCGGCACTGGAATCAAATAACACAGAAGCAAAGAGATTGTTCATAGAAAACGTACCAGTCACGACATTTCCGTCGTTCCTAGCATCACCAGCTCCAATCGTAAATACCCTTCCACGAGCACCATTGCCCTCATTGCCACCGTTGTTATTCCCAGTATTGTTATTGTTATTCTGACGGTTGTTGTTATCATTGGCGTTCTGATTCAACTAAGGGCAAACCCGTTTAATGTGACCCTCGTTCCTACACTGGAAACACCCCTTCCTATTGCGTTGGTTCTGATGGGGCTGCTGCCTTTGCTGTTGCTAATGCTGCTGATTCTGCTGTTGCTGCTGCTTTGAGAACGGAGCTCTACAGTCTCTTGCCATATGGCCCACCTTATCACACCTATGGCAAGCTCGGACACACGGTCCATGGTGATGATAACCACACTTGTTGCACTTCAGCTTTCTACCAACGTAGGAGCCTTGGCTCGGATTGCTGCTCTGGCCTTGGTTAACTGAGGATGACTGACTGAAACTACGATTATTGCTGTTGTCAGGCCTTTTCTGCGATTGGCTCGCACTGGTCGCTTTGTCAGCATCGTTCCATTTGCGCTTGTTATCACTAGCAGGTGTGGTAGCTGTAGCAGTAGGGGTAGTAGCAGAAACACGTGGCGGTAGCGAACCACACTCGACCTCTTGGTTGGTAATCTTGTGTCCTAAACGGATGATCTGAGGCAGATTGTTAAGATTTGCAGCAGTGACCAAACTTTTAACTTGCGGTTCCAAGCCCTTGATGTACAGTTCAATTCTTCCGGGTGGGGGTCGAGATAAGTTAGGGCACATGTTTGCTAGCTCATGTGACCTCTTCGTGTACGATTCAATTTCGGACCCTTCCATCTTCAAATTGTATTACTCGTTCTCGAGCTTCTGAATCTCGTCACGAGGACAATACTCCTCCCGCATCAACTCCTTAAAATCGTCCCAAGTTGTTGCATTAGCCATCTCGATGCCCAACATTTGCACTTGGGCATTCCACCAAGTTAAGGCACCATCCCCCAAAGTGCCTGTAGCATACTTCACCCGGTCCCCCACGGGACAGTTACACATAGAAAATACTGATTTAGCTTTCTCAAACCAACAAAGTAGCCCCACAGCTCCTTCAGTCCCACTGAATGTCTGTGGCTTACAATCCATGAACGTCTTAAATGTACAAGCAGGCGGATTGTTTTGATTTTGATTCGCTTGTTGACCTAATAGACGAAAGAAAATACAGCACACAGGTAAGAGTTGAGTACGTGACACAAGAATAAGGAGTATTTGGCACATTTCGTACCAGCATGATAGGCTGCCAAAGCCTCAGCCACACGTGTGTTAATCAAGTTCGTCAACTCGGCCTAAGTCATCGCAATGTGACCACATCCATGGCCTTGTCCGCTCATGATTCTATATAAGAAAAGGGAAAAGGTTAAGGGTCGTGATAAGGTAGGAGTCAATCCTCACAATGACTTCTACAGACTACTAAGTTTACGTCAGACAACAGAGCGGAACCCCTTTCACACTCGTTAAGCCTCACTGGGACTCACATGCACCCCTCATTATTATGTGTGCACCCATAATAACAATGCGATTTGCACATTTATCTTAGCTCCTCCCAACTCGTGCTAAAAGTTTCCTCAAATCCGAGTAGCAAGACACGAGATAACCCAAAACATGAACCATGAAAGTCTAAAGGAATGTCGCAATGTGACTCTATCAACCACATAACGCAAGCAAGTAACACACAAATTCAGTCTGTAGTGCTAAGTGTGCATTCACATGCAACATCATACACAAGTGTACACTAGATATGCTATACAATATGTAAACGATATACGAACCTTGCAATCTAGAGCTAAGTGTCATGGTCGATTTCAAAGCTATTCGGTTATAGTCTTGTTTTATAAAAGCGTTTTGAAACCGAGTTCACTATAACCTGGCTCTGATACCAAACTGTCACACCCCCAAAAATACCACATGCGAAAACACCGCGGGACGTGTGTAACACCTCGGGACGTGTGTAACACCTCGAAAATTCGCGTCCTATAATGTATTGACACGTGTCATAAACTTTGAACGTGCAAAGGGTTACATTAGAAGGACTAAAGTTGACAAACAAAGAAACTATGTGAATATAAGGGTTCAAAATGTCAACAATGAATAAATATACTTTACAGTAACCCTACATGATGTTTATACCCTTAAATGAATGAATCATGGATCATACGAAGCTAATTGTGAAAGAAAGTGAGAGATTACAAACTACAGGGGTTACACGTGTCAACATGTTTAAGTTATACCTCTGAGTGACCTTTTAGCAAACCCGAAGCTTTGTAACGATTAATTATGCTCACTAGAATGCGTGATAAAAATTTCACCAAGTTTCTTTAACGTATGAGAAAGTTATGATAAAATTCGTGTTCGAGGGGTTAGATGCGTCAACGATGAAAGTTATGACTTTTCGGGTAAACACAAAGTGATCAAGGACTTCACAAAGTGGGCATAAGTCTTAAAGCCCTTATATGTCAATTTAAAAGGCTTATAATGCAAGAATTAAAGTGAAAGCGACGTTTAGGAGGACCGGGGACTAAAAGTGCAATAAATGAAAAGTTTAAAACCTGAACACAAGGCCCAAGCGGGCCGCGTAAGACTTAACAACATCTTACGCGGGCCGCGTGAGACGCCCAGATGCAGAAAATACAGACAGCTGTCTGTACAGCCTTGTAACCGACTCCAATGGCCTTGATTCAATACCATGGGCTTCCTAAACTGGTATTTAGGCCTTAGGGACACTTGTGGATGATCAAGGGTCCATGGTAGCATGATTTGTCAACAATCTAGTGAGTTTTAATCACTATATAAAGCACCATGAGTTGCAACATTTGATCATCCCTTCACAACTCAACACCTGAAGAATTCTGGAGCTCAAGGCCATATTCTAATCTTCCCTAATCGTGCATTAGACACTTGTAAGTATCCTCAACTTTCCTTAATTAAGTTTTGCTTAGTTTATAGCCTTAAAGTCAAACCGTCGTAATTAACGGTTGACTTATCGATTAATCGCTAATGGTCCAGCGATTAGTCAAACTTAAGGTTGTTATAAGTTGGTAATTATGTGGGCAATAAACCCTTAAAAGGGCACCCTTTGATTCCCGCTCTAACTAGATCATTTGTCGAGTCAAAGTTTATTGTAAAAAGTCAACAGAAATGTAATTTACACATTAACGCATAATTAACAATATAGAAGACGTGTAACCTATTTTATCACTTATATAACTTGGTAATTAGTATAAAAACATGTCTATGCATGTCCGACTCGACAATTTTCAGTTAAGGATCGTTTCGGAACCGAAAGTCGCAAAACTTTGACTTTTGCTTTGACCTCAGTTCTGACCCGATTTTGATAGGTTTAGACATGCCTTAAAGTTCCATTAGGACCTAGTTACATGATAGTATAACCCTCTGCGTTTATACTACTTGAATCCTTGATTGTCCGATGTTTCCGTTAAATGCCTAATATTGACCAATATGCCCATTTGACCTTAAAATGAGAATTTTGGAAATGTGAGAGAACAAAAATCTTTGTTACTGATTTATAAACATGTCCCTAAAATTTCACATCAGTTGGAGGTCTAGATTAGGAATTATGCTCATTAGCGTAATTATAACGTCTTTTAGTAATTAAACGGCGCAATTAGCATAAAGCCTATCTAAACCCAATTTTTGACACCAAACCTTTTACCCACTGATGTAATATAATATTTTGAGATTTTTAAAGATTTTTAATTATTTTTAAACTGATCAAAACCTAGGGTTATCGCCCTAATTCGGTAAATACCGATTATGCCCTTTTAGACATAAAATGAGTTTTACAATCCCTTTTGATACCAATCCAATTGCTACTGATTTTATATAATAAATTAAGTATTTTAAACTTTATATTCTGATAAAAAAACTCAGATTTCCTGTATAACCCGAAAATCGCTTAAAATAGCTTTTTACGCGTATTAAACGCATAGTTTGGGTTTAAAACCATTTTGTCACATAAGACTTATCATCAACTGATGTAACCTATTAAAATAAGTTATTTTACTGATGTATTCAGACCCAAAACTCAGATTTACATTCGAACTCTTTTATAACCTTTATAATGACCAAAATGCCCCTACGGGGCGTAGTTTGGGTTTAAATGCGTTTTGGGCATAATGGAAGGTATCCTAATGGTATCACAACATATTTAAGGCATATTAACTCAGGAAACCTGTTGAGGACTCTTATGGTTACCCGTTACGCTTCTTGCGCGTTAGGTTCGGTTTATGTAACTAGTTTGCATAAATAAGCCGAAACGGGTCAAACCATATCATCTTTATCTCAAGATCCAGAATGTGTTTAAGTTACCCATATTAAACAAGCATACAAGCTTGTCGGGTCAAAACCACATTCTAAACCGGTCTTCGCTTTATCACGCGTTTGAACCGTATATTCCTTTTGAAAACTAACCGGTCTAAGTTTAAGCTTAATTAAAGATCCGTTAGGATTCTAATAGGTTATTAAAACCTTCGTTCCAGATTAGGAGCCCAGTAAAAGATACGTGCACTTGCTGTATTTGATTTGTACTTTGCTCAGGTAAATACTCTTAACTTATTTTCCCTATACGGGCTTGGGATACGGTACTATAAAAGTACCGCTTGGTCGGGTGTGTGTAGTCATGTAAATCGGATTGTGATTAATGTATTTGCATGACCCGTTTAATATGTATTATTTGGTGTATGGCTTTTGGGGGTTAAATGACCATGTCCCGGATATCCTTGGCATCATTTTACGAAATGGCCACGACCTAAGCACGGGGTGTAGGCGTACACCTGACAGATGCATTATGTAAAAACTGGTAATCCACTAAAGGAATCAACCTAGTGGGCATTATACCTGTGGCATGTCAGTTAATCTTGTCCGGCTCTTCTAACCGGCCCTGATGGACGACAAATAAGTAAAACTGTATACATGATTATTTTAATAATTGTCCCAAGTTATAAAAGATATTTTTTCCGAAGTGCATTCAAATCTATTTTCAAACTCTTTTCAAAATGAGTCAGTTGAGTTGTATTTACCAGTGTAAACTGACATATTTTCCAAAAAGGCTAAGTGCAGGTACTAGACGAAATAGGCTGGCTACTCCAGGCATCATTACTCAAGTTTCGCAAGCTCTAGATGTCAAAGTCTGTTGAACACTTTTCATTTTATTTTGATCCGCCTGTGGATCCTTTACTTTCCGTTGTAATACTAAATTACTTTATATTCGGATTGTAATATATTTATCTTTTGCTTCCGCTGTACATTTATATAATTGTGTTGTTTGACTATGATGTTACCAACCACGTCACGATACTTCCCCACCGGTAATACGTGGAAATATCGGGGTGTGACAACGTGTGACGTACCAGTATCCAGCCACCAATCACATTGAACCACAACATAGTATTAAATAAAAGTTTCCTTTTTTATTTCATTAAGTAATTCCAAAACACAATTTAAAACAGATACGTTCAGCGGAAGCATAACGTAAATAATTATTCAAGCGTTTCAAACAAGGTGCAAAACCAATGAACATGTATCCAAGAGCTACGACCCGTGACCACTACAGCACTCCCAGATAGCAAGTTCCATGTCCATGAATCTAACGACCTGTAAGCATGCAGACAAGTGTGTCAGACGACGCTGGTGAGTTCAAAGTTTGTTAACACGTTTAGTTACCAGATATCAGTTTAAGACAAATCAGAGATTCAATGTTATTAATAACTCGATTACCGCAGAGGGCTCCAGATTATTTGCCCTTCCCCAATGCTCTATCAAACATTGGTCAAGTGGTTAAGGTAATTAGTTCACGACCGTCCTCCCCGGTACAGTGTGAGGGTGCCAAACCTAATAGCGCTATCAACTAATAACCCTGTTGCCTCCCCGGCAACCAATTGGTATATGATGGGACTTAATGATAGAAATGAGTGTATTAACCAACATCCCAGATTTAACATTCCAGTCAAACCCAATTACCCGACATTCCTCCCCGGAACGTTTACCAGATGACCCCTCCCCGGGACGCATGCTTGGAAAAAGAGCAGTGAACTCACCTTAGGTTTGCTCGGTATACAATGTTATCCGTTCCCGTTAGTCAACCAAACCCTATTGTGGTTATCAATAATATCAGTTTCCTAACAGACTAAATCATGTATTTCACACAGACTGTATTCATCACCAAGTTTACTACATAACATGAATCAAGTACCTATTTTGTATACTTAGCAACACATAACAGTTGGGTCTACTACTCCCATGAGTGAAACCTGTTGGTGCACACATCTGTCGTCTTCGTTTTATATCGAGTCTCGGGTTTGCGGATTTGAACAAGTGTGACATCATCAATATGACATCATCATGTAACATCATAATGATGACATCACAATATAGAACACAGGAAACAAGAATTAAATGTAACCGTTTGAAGATGTATTAGTTTGAACTTGTAACCATTTGAAGAGACATGACCGTTTGAGGAGAGGTGACCGTTTGAAGAGTGCCATGACACCTTCAAACGGACAGGTCTTGTCCTATAAATACCCTTCAAACTTTCATCATTTGTAACTTTCCGGCCAGAGCAGCGAAGTGCTGCCGAAGTGTTGTCAGGTTGTAAAACGTTACGAAATCAATCAAACAACAGTTTAAAGAGTAAATCTAGCTGAATTGAACTCTACACGTCTGTTTCTGCCTTTCGTTTAGAGATAAACTCTTCTGATCGACTCGTTCGGGTCCGAAAACAATCCTACAAGTGGTATCGGAGCTCAGGAGGAAGAGTTCATACCAATTCAGCCACAAATTCTGATTTTCTACATCTTCTTTCAAAATTTAAAAATTTTTCACGGTTAAAATTGGATCAATTTTTCACAGAATATGTAAAAGTGCATTTTAACAAACCCTTGAAAGTTTCAGTTCAAAATTCGAAGTAAAAGTGGTAAAAATGGCTTGAAAACTGGTGTCCGTTTGAACGAGCCCAGTACCTGTCCGTTTGAAATTGACCTTGTCTGTTTGAAAATTGACCTTGTCCGTTTGAAATTGACCTTGACCGTTTGAAATTTGCACCCTTCCGTTTGAAACTGCACCTGACCGTTTGAAACTGCCACCTTACCGTTTGAAATTGGGCATGTCCGTTTGAAACATGGTTCCCGTTTGAAAGTGTGTACATCGAGTTGTATATAACAGTTTACGAGGTGTCAGTAATTGGGGAAAGAAATCATGTGAATCAAGTCAGATTGCATGTATTGGTGGATGTGAATAACTTAGTTGTTGTCGGTTTACATGTGATAAAGTCTTTGAGGTCCAATGGGAATTCAGTGGTCTTAATGGTGTCGGCCATTTACATTGAGTGAA
Organism: Helianthus tuberosus; assembly: GCA_030545235.1. Classification (NCBI taxonomy): domain Eukaryota; kingdom Viridiplantae; phylum Streptophyta; class Magnoliopsida; order Asterales; family Asteraceae; genus Helianthus; species Helianthus tuberosus. Next base: position 11,536,736 of record CM060440.1, read on the forward strand.
TACATATGTTTTCGTGGGATGTCAGGTCGCATGTGAATTAGGGTCACAAATTTGATAAAGTGTCTCGGTTCTACAAGTGGAAAAGAAATCACATGGTTGTGTCAATTTGAATGTGATTTTCGTAAACTTTCATGACCATTTCACGTTTTGTCGGGATAGTGGAGTTATCGGCCCAATCAGCTCATTGCATGTGAACATTGATTGTTTGTGTCTGATTTTTTTATAGAATACAAGTTGCATGTGACCAGACTTTTACTTGCGGCCCAATAAAATTTTAGAAGTTTTAAAGATTGTTGTCGACACACAACAAGCACACTGTTCGATATATGTGAGGCCCAATTAGAAAACAGGTCTTAATCGAAAAGCATTCATGAAATGGTTAGACTATTGGGTCAATGAATTTTGTTGTCTGTCCACTTTTTAAAGGTCCAATCAATTTGTTTAATCATGTGGACTTCTGATTCAAATTTTTGCATCATATAATCGAGATATAGTGGGTGGTTGTATGTGATTTCTTGTCTCAATTGATATTAAAATCGATTGCATATTAAGTGAAAATTAAAATCAATCATATTTTTGTTTTAAATATAGTTCATTAGTTGTGTTAAATCGTTTTGTGAGATTGTGCATATGATTTGATCAAAAGTTCTTGGCCAAAGTTTCAACATTATAAATCAATCTGCCCAATCACAGTTTGAATTTGATTTCAGTTCACAAGAGGTGTTTCAGTCCGTTTGAATTCAAACTCGTTCCAGGTCGTGTGGTTTAGCCAGGTCATTGGAAAAGGTCGTTTTGAATTTGATCCGGGTCATAGCAGTCCGCACAGTCTGTCAATCTTCAGTCCGCACAGAATATTCACCAGTTCGAGTACCAGTCTTATTCTGTTAGTTGATAATTCTTTAAACTGATTGTATTTTGTTTGTTTGGTTGTCAGGTGTTTTACAAGGTGATACAACTCATTTGAAAATCCGGATCATGGACAACGATTTTTACAACGCGTTTGCTACTCCGACTACTCCGGTTTCTATTGCTCAGAATTTGAACTTAGAAAATGAAACCGGGACATCACAGAAACCGCCTAAGCTCTTGGATATTGATGATTACAATGGTTGGTCCGAACGCTTTGGAAATTGGGTTGAAGCTTATCATTTGGATGCTTGGGAACACACTGAAGAGTAGTATGAAAGGCCCACAAGGAATGGTATTCAGTTAACAATCAGAGATATGAGTGCTGAGGAGAAAAAGAAGTATAGAGATGAGAAATTGATGGTGAGTCTGTTACAGCAAGCGATCAAAGAGGACATTCTGATTTTGCTTCAACATGATGGAAGTGTTTATTCGATCTGGACTGAATTGGAAGCAAAATCTGTAGGAAGTGATGATATGCTTAAAAACAAGATGTCTCTCATGAAGAAAGAATTTGATCTTTTTCGAGGTTTAAAATCTGAAAACAACAAGCAAATTATTGAAAGATATTGTAACTTGGTGAGAAATATGTCGAAATTGGGAATAAAAAAGGATACTGATGAGCTAATTGAAAAACTTGCTGATGCATTACCACATGATACTTGGGGAACATTCCTGATGATGTTGAGAAACAATCGGAAAGAATATAAGAAGTTAACATTGGGAGAATTTATCAAACATTTGGAAGCTCAAGAGATGGAGCAAAGAAAGATTGCAAGGATGAAGAACTACGATGGAGAACAAGACATCGGCTTGTATTTCAAGAGTGGTGTTAGTGAAAAGACAATTTTTTCTCAAAAGGTTGAAACTGCTTATAATGCAAAAGGTTCTTCTGAAAATACGTCTCAGAGATCATGCAGCACAACAGGATTCTCTTCATTTCCAACCTATGATCCACAGTTTTCCACGACAAAGAATGGAAAAGTTCTTCAATGCAACATTTCCCTAAAGCTTGAGAATGATCCGAACTATACTGAGGAAGTTGCTAAAAGTCACATGTCTTTGTTGGTGACCGTGCTTGAATCCTATGGAGGCTTAGTTGCAGGGAGGATCGGAAATCCAATGCTCACAAAAGAGGATTACGATCAAATTGATGCCGAGGAAATGGAATTTATGGATATTAAATGGTGCATGGCTAGTGTGTTGAGACGGGCAGAAAAGTTTAAACAAATCACAGGTAGAGATGATTTTCGCGAGGCACATGTTTCACCTTTAGGTTTTGATAAAACTAAAGTTACTTGTTTTCGTTGCAGGGAAAAGGGGCATTTCAAGAGAGAATGCACAAATCGAGAAGCGAGTGGAGCTCAAAATCCCTTCGGAAACAATGATTATCACAAAAAGGCGATTTATCATCAAGTCACACCACAACCATATCAACAACAACAAGCATCGCATCAAGCACAAACTGCACATGGAAGAATGGAGATTAAAGATTCAAAGAGAGCTTGTCTGGGGAAGGATAGTGGATTCAATTGGGATAATTACATTCCAACAAATAGCAAAGTGTGTCTGGCAGATCAAGATGATGAAAAGTTAGCTGAAGGTTTCAATTGGGACAATTTTTGCCCAGATCAAGAATTAATAGTCAAAGAAATGTCCAAAGACACGTCGTATGTTAAAGCTTTTATTGCTAATGCTTATGATCTAAAATGGGCAGAAAAATGCAGAAAAGTCAGAGAAGCTGAAGAAGAAAAATGGAGAAAGATTGAAGAAGAGGAAGAAGAAGAAGAAGAAAGGTTAAAAGCTGAAGCTGAAGCCGAGAAAAGGAAAAGAAATGAGTTTTTTCAATCAAATCGAACAGTCAAAGATGTTCCAGAATTTGAAATCAAAGTTGATAGTGAAGCAGTCAAAGTTCCTGAAAAGTGCTTGAATTGTGATTCTTTGATCAAGCAAAACAATGAACTGTTGCACAACATTAACAGATTAAAAGAATCGTATGATACAATGAACAGAGAAATCAACAAGTATACTGATTCAAACTGTGAACAAGCTGTAGCAATGAATACACTCAAAGGAGCTTACATGAGACAGCTTGATGATGTCAACTTCTACACAAAGAAATGTGCTGATCTGGAATTGAAGCTGGCAACACAAAGAATAGAAACTGAGAGAGTTAAAAATTTATTAGAAAGCTACTCATGTTCTACTTTTGTTGTTGACAGGATTTATCCAATTGTGGAACAAATGAAGACATTTGAAGAAGTGAAGACTACAGAAGGAAAGAAGTCAGAGACAAAAGAAGAAGATGAAGTAGAAATTTCTGGTAAGAAACCAAGTGTTGTCTACAATAGATGTCCGCCCCCGGTCGAAAATGGATATTTGTCTCGAAATCCAAATTCCGAAAGAGTCAAAAAGGCAATTAACTTACAGTGGGAGTCAGGGTCGTTGGATAATTTGCCAGAAAATATTGATGTTACGTTCACATCGTCTGACACTGATCATGAGTCCGAGTTGATTAAACGTATGGTCGATCAGGTGTTAGATAAAGATGACATAGAGGAGTAAAAAATGGAGTCCAAATCAGAGTCAAAGTCTGAATCCGACAAGTCAAAGTCAACAATCAAAAAGGACAAACGGGTTTATGATAAGAAATTTTTGTTATCAAAATCTAATTTGAATGACGAACCATTCAAAGTAGCATATACTTTGAAAGATTCTGACAAATTATATTCTGATGAGATTTTTCCAATAAGAGGTGTTAAAAATGAAATGATTAAAAAGGTTTTCAAACTAACAGAAATTAATATTTCTGAAATAAAAGATGCAAATCTTTCTGAAAAACCTAAACCTTACACCTCAAGAGTGCAACAAAGATTAAACAAGAAAAAGGGTTACAATTCTGGTTCTGGTATTCATAAAAAACCAAACCATAACTGTAATTTCAAAAAGAAAGGATTAGGATTTAATCAACCGAAAAATTATAAAAATGAAAAAAATTTTTAAACCAAAAACTGTGTTTGTTTCAGGAAAAACGACAGAGGTTGAGAAAGAGCAAGCATTCAGAAAGCAGACAAATCAAGAATTCCTTGCAAAGAAGCAAGATGAGAAGAGGAAAAGTGTTATTCAGAAGAAGATTGAGACAAGAACCTGTTTTCAGTGCAAAACTGCTGGTCATATTGCTAGGAATTGTCCGAAAACATTCAAACCAAAACAGGAAGTCTCTGGTAAATTGAAAGAAAAATATTGTTGAGAAAAATGAACTTACAACCAGAAAATTTACAGGCTTTGAAAACTCCACTTTTGAGATTGGTGAATGTTCAAAGAATGTGGTAAAGGTAAAAAGAAAAGAAAATCTGAAAAATAAAAAAATGGGTTGTTAAGGGTTCAGGAAACAGTTCTGGTGATGAATCTGATTCCACAAAATTAGAGGAGCCACGTGTTGAAGAAAGAATTGAAAAATCAGTTCCAAAAGTGGATGATGTGAATTTTCCACCTTTGCGGGCTGAAAATTTTAAGAAGAAAGTTGGAAATGTTGAAATTTCAAATCAATTTTATTTTGACAAGAAGAAATTTGATGTTGATAAAGCTTTCAACAGAAATGTGAAACACATTTTTGGAAAAATGGTCGATGGTAAGGTCAAATGAGTTAAAGAATTCTATGCTTCCAAAATGAATGTTTACAAGTCTGTTGAAAGTAAAGATGAAGAAGAGGTTGTTACACCCAAGGAAGGTCAGGCTTGGGTGGATATATTTTTCAAAAAGTAAAAACCTGACTTGCCGAAGATCCAAATTTGTAATCGTGGATCAGGAATCGGCATTCTTCTTGATAATTGTTTTTGAGAATGAATTTTATAATGAAAAATTTTGACAAGTCATACTGCAGGAATTGCCGGAACTCCCAGGTTGTTAAGCGAGGAGTAGGAATCGGCATCTTGAGAATTCAACATACATATGGTAACTTACAAGTGGTATTGGTTGGTAAGCCATGTGGTTGAAAAAGAGATTGTGTTTTTAATTGAAGGTTAATCAAGGTCATTAGGTTGAACTTGATTGAACTATTCTTACAAGTGGTAAATCAGGGACATTAAGTTGTATCTGATTTCCTACAAGTGGTTGAGAAACAAAATGATGAGTTTATCCCCTAACCTACAAATGGTTAAAATCAATCAACAAAACTTATTTTCCGGAAAAACATTTGACTAAAACAAACTTAAGTGTTTTGAAATTTAAATAGGAAAATAGTTTGTTGTGAGGGGGAGTTCTGATTGTTTATGCCAAGTGGATGGCGAATTGAAGTGATTCGATATCAGTTGTCACGTTCTTGTACAGTTTATTTTCAAATTTCCTAAAATGTGTTTGCATTTTAGGGGGAGTAAGAATTTTTAGAAAATCAAAAAACATTTGAAAATTTGAAAAAGCCAAAAACATGTGTTGGGATTGAACCCTACCAGAGGAACAGATAATGAAAGCCAAAACCGGTTCACAACAGTGGATTCACAATAAGCAGACGTTTACACTAAGCTCTCCCCTTGACAGTGGTTACCTATCTGCTGATACACTCTAAGTACTGCTCAGAAGAACAACTGATGAACCAAACACTGATGAAACAACTAAAGACTGCTGAAAGGCAAACACTGAGCTCTATCTACTGCTGTCTCTTAAGTACTGCTGAAGACCCAAGCACTGCTCATTCAAAGACTGATCACCTTTTGAAGAAAGCACTGATGTTCAAACAATCAGTGCTTAGGCTACAACAGTGGAACGTGAACAGTGTTAGACTTGTTTTGTATTTTATTATCAATCAGTTGTTAGACATCAGTAGTTTTGTATAGACCAGTGTTCATAGGTTGTTAGGCTGTTAGATGTCACTATCATGGTGACGTCAGCTGAGGTACATCAGTGGTTTGGTTTGCCTATAAATATGACAGTACTCTGTACTGTTACATTTGATCGTTTTGAGTGAGTTCTTCTCCTCAATTCAATCCTTTCATCTTGTGCAACCAACCACTGTAGTATCAGGTTGAGGGGGAGTTTAGTTTGTAAGCTTGCATTGTAATCTTTTGCTTTGATTGTAATCTTTCGACTCTATGAAAAGCAAATGTTAATCGAACTATTTTCTCCTTTGATTGTGTTCACAAAGTTTGTTATTCATTTCCGCTGCACTTTACATTGTTCCATATTCATTTAATGTTCAAATCATACAAACAAACACAATCATGAAAGCCTCAGATCTAACTATTGGTATCAGAGCTTGGACAGTCAAATTCGATCTAACAATCAATTTGACATAACAGTTCGGCTCAAAATTCATTGATACTAAGGTTGGTTGTATTCAGTTGAAAAACAGAGTAACGAGTAAATCGTGATCAAAATGGTTATTCAAAAACTCTGTAAATCAACCAAGATGTCATATGACACAGAAATTTCACACAACAAGTGATTTCATGCACAAGACACTCATGGTTTCTAGATCTGAAAACAATATCTGTTAAACTATGAGATTATTTCTTATTTTCTAAATTGATCTCAAATTGTTGTTGTGAAATTTGTGATGTTTTTCATTAATACTAAAGTATGAACCTCAGATTAACAAAACCTATGTTCATATAAACATTGATGTTTTGCTAACACAAAAAGAGGGAAATTAATACTTTAGTCATTTGATCTTATGTATTGAAAACAGGTTGAGATCCTCAAAAGGAACAAATAAACTTTGTCTAAATACATTAAGAAAAACAGGGGTCAACATAGTCCGTATCATATGTAGTGTGAGATTGGCTGAACAACTTGCGCAAACGTGACAAATCCTCTCAAAACATTACTGCAAAATGTTTTTGGACTAAAATTCACAAAAACTCGAAAGTGTGTTTATCTCAAAACTTTTGAAGTCAAAAGTAAAAAGTATAAATGTAAAACACTTAAGAGTCAAAGCTTGGGGTAACAATGGTCATTAAGCAACTGTTTGTACTCATTGGTTTAAGAAAGTTCAGGTGACTGTAGTATTCTCAGTGATTGAGCCTACCAAAGGACTGGTCCATGTGTCTTCATGTTTGTAATCAACTAACAAGAAAATGGTGCCAAACAGTGGTCAAAATGTATTTAAAATTCCTACCACTGATGTCATACCACTGACCATTTTCATAAACTTGAGAATGATATGATTATGTTTTTATTGAAAATATATCAAATACCTTTTGATGCTGTTCTTAGAAAATCCTTTAACCATTTTTTTTTCAAAGGATTTTCTCAAATAACCAGGATATATTGTTCAATTTTTTAAGAATAATATATTTCGAACTTTTGCTTGTTTTTATTGGCAATAGTTTCTGTTACCTGTCAGGATATAGTACCTATTTTTGTTGGTATTATTGTCCTCATTAATGGGTCAAAAGGAAATGGTACATATGTCAAGTTCATGTCATACTCAGGTTTGTTCTTAAACATTTATCAAAGGTTGATTGCTAAATATTGTTTAAATTAGTGGGGCACTCATGTTTTAATTAGATATTAAACGAAAATGAGTTGCCTTAGCAAAAAGTTCTCATCATCTGGGGTACTAAACCACTGTCCTTCAAAATTGACATGTGGTAAAAACCTTGAATGAAATATTCTCAAAACAGTTGCTGAAATACTTATCCTTCAAATCTGTATCATTTACCCTAATAACTGTTTTGTTCAAACATCTGCTCTCTAAATACTGTCCACTGCTGAAAGTTAGCCACTGATCCTTCAATTTCTTGACAAGCACTGATGTTCAAAATCAGTGTCTTATCCACTAACATACTATCCACTGACAGTAAAAATCATCCACTGTCCACATTATTACCGTTGTAACCACTGATGCTTGATTCATCAGTGGCGCTTAAAACAACTGTTCTCCATTTCATCAGTGTTTGACACGTGGTCAGTTTTTAGCCTTCAGATCAAAATAACCTCTTCCAAATCAGCGATCATTTTTTTCCCTAAATAAAACCCTGATCAAAACCCCAAACAGGGTTTTACACTGTCGAATTGAATTCCAAAGTTCTCTTCACAAAGCAGTTTCCAACTTTTCTTCCCAAATCACTCTCTGATTCTTCGTTCTTCTCCACAAAAAATGACAAAATCAAAATCAAAATCTAAACCAAAATCAACATCAGCTTCAAAAGAGGTCGCTCAAACGGTCGAAGAATCCATCGAGATACCATACAAATCTCCTCATAACTATCTGGGTTTGCTCACAAAACCTACCGATAATCATACCTTCGACTCCATCATTGATACACTATCTGCATCAAAGTACAAAACTTTGTTGACAGCAGATGCTCCCATTTATCTACAAACCCAGAGAGAGTTCTGGAAAAAGGCGACGCTTGAAAAAACAAGATGATAAAGTCATTGCCATCAACTCCTCGATACAGGGTAAAGTGGTTCAAATCACTCCGCAAACAATCTCGGAAGTCTTCAAACTCGATGATCAGAATGGTAAAACTTCCTTTGACAAAAACGAGTTAAAAGCTGATTTTCTGAAAAGGGGATATGCAGAACAATCAAAGGTTGATACCTTACAAAAAGGTTATTTTCCGTCTGCACCCAGATTTTTATTCCACACACTTTTAAGTTGTGTTTCAAATAAAACAACAGCGTTTAATGAAATACCATTGAAGATTCAATGCCTGGGCTACGCTATTTTAAACAATAAATATTACAACTACTCCCAGGAGATCTTCAATGACATGGTAAAAAATGTTGACAGCAAATCATTTCTTCTTTTTCCAAGATTTCTGAGCTATTACTTTAAACAAAAATTTGAAAAAGAGGATGAAAATTTGCCCAAACAAGGTGTCCATTTTCAAATAAAAGGCTTAACAAAAGAAACATTTTCAAGAATGATGGCACCAATAAAAACAAAAGCAGAGGTGTCTGAGCAGATTTCAGCAACTACCACTGCTCCTCAGATAACTACTGCTGAGCCCACTGCTCTAGGTGATCAGAGCAGTACAACCACTGCTCTGAAACCTACACCTGACATTACCAAAAAGACCAGAAGAAAATCTTCCAAAAAGCCCACCAAACCCAAGAAAAAGGCAACTCTGGAAGATGAGATCCCAGAGCAACTGCCTGTGACAACACAAAAGTCACCACAAACCACTGCTGCTACTTCCTCACAGCAGTTGGAAGAAAGATCTCAACCTATGCCTAAAACTCCTCCTGCATCCTCACAAAAGGATCAGGTTGTAATCACAGGGACACCAAATTATGAAGCTCTGGATCCACTTGGCTCTATCTTCCTCAGTCCTAATCCCAAGGACATGTCTCTTTCAACTCCCATACCCTCACCAATCATACTACCACAATCAATAATACCCCTGTTGCATGCGGTTGATATTGCACAGACACAAACCAGTTCCTCTCTATCACCTATCACTGAGAGTATACCCCCACAAGTGACTGGGTCTGATGCTTATACCTCTGCTATCCCAGCAACAGTTGAGGAGGTTACACTGCAGGAGTTACAAGTAACTCTTGTCAATAGTTCAAGTCGAGCAGCAACTACAACTGGTAGATCAACAGGTCTCCAGTTGGACAGTTGTTTCATTAGTAAGACTCCCTTGAAGGCAATTTCTTCTATAGCACCATCGATAACCACTAGTGAGCCTATTTTGACCACTAGTAACATCAAAGGATTATCAAGTGCTGAAGAAAGAAGTCCCCAGTACCAAGAACAAGGGGCATCAATGGGTGATTTTTGGGACTCAGTTCCTAAGACACACATTGATACAACCACTACTGGTGGGGATTCAGATGATCCTACTAATGTAGGTGATGATTCAAAATACCAGAAATTGACGGAAAGAGTTGAAAAACTTGAAGATTCAGTTGCTGAAATTAAAGATATGGTGCAAGAGATTTTAAAAGCTCAAAAAGCACAAGCCACTGCTGTTCCTGCTCAAGCACCTGCACAACATGCATTTGCTGCAACTGAGCTTTGGAATATTTTTCAACCCATGTTTGAAAAACAGCAACATATGGCTGATCAAAAGCATGCTATTCATGTACAAATGCTGACCAACATGGTGGAATCAAGGTTTAAAGACACTCAAGCAGATATCAAGGCTATAAAGGCTAGCATTCAAAGTGCCTCTGGCAAAGTTCCTTCTTCCCTATCATTTCTTGATAACCCCCCTTCAGATAATGCCAAAAAGGGGGAGAATATCAAGCTGTTGAGAAAAATGAATAAGATGGGAATAGAACATGGCCTTTACATTGAGCCTGAAAAAGAAAAAGAAAAAGAAAAGCAGGTCTCAAAACCTGTTAGTCAAACAGCTGATACAGCAGTAGTTACAAAAACTGCTGTCAGTAGCCAAACAGCTGCCATTACTTCATCACACACCACCAAAACCACTGCCCTCACATCATCATCATTACCTCCTGTTATAAAACAGAAGACAACACATGTTACAACATCTGCTGTAATGACAACAGTAGTTGGAACACCAGTTGTTTCAACCACTGTTGGTCAATCACAAACACAAACCATTGCCATTCAATCTCAAACCACTGAGCCAACCAAGACATCATCAGCCTCTCCTACAATAAAAAGGAGAAGGATTATCATATCTGATGATTCACCACCACCATCACCACCATCAAAAACTATCTCACCACCTCCATCCCCTGCTCAAAAGCAGAAGACATCTGCTGACATATCAGCAGTTGTAATGACAGCAGCGGTTGAAACACCAGTTATTTCAACCACTGTGAGTCAGCCATCCACCACTGCTCTCATCATTCCTACATCACAACCTCTAAAGCCTCACAAAAGAAAAAGAGAAACAACACAGGCTACTGATGAAAAGTATGATCCTGTTGCTGCTAAATATCCATTGGAATTAGAAGCTGTGAAAAATGAGATGAAACAATTTTACACTGAAGATGATCCTTCAAAAAGGAAATTTCCTTCTCTCATAGGTTTCATAATTCCAGAAAACATGGATGAATATCTCGAAATAAAAGCAAGACAAGCAAGGATAAGAGCTAAAGTTGAATGCAAGGATCAAGGTGATGAAGCCATTTTGGAAAGAAGGAAATTCCTGCTCAACAAAGTCAAACAAATAGAAGAATATGCAAGTGACCTGAACAAAGAAATGTCAAGCCTATCCTCTGAAGCAGATCAACGAAATGAATTGAGAAAAGAATATCTTGCATACATAATGAAAGAAAAGTTCTATCCTGCTGAAGAAACAGAATTCAAAGACTGGCCAATAGTTGCACTAAAGCATGAGGCTAACAGAATTGAAAAGATTAAACTTGATCCACGGAAGAAAAAGACAGCTCCAAATTGGAACAAATACAAGAAATTCATAGCTGGTCTTATTTCTGAGCATAAAAGAAAGAAGCAGGAGTTGGTGGATGGAAAGGTGGATACTGCAGATGCCATAGCAAAATGGTCAAAGCAGCAAACTGATGAAGCCTATGAAAGGCTTGAGAAACAGAGAATGAAAGTCTCCGACGTTCCTAAAAAGTCTGACTACAAAAGGCTATAGGAGCAAGTCAAGACCTTTGAAACACAAATCAGCACAGCAGAAGCCTTTGTCACAAAATTGAGAAAAGAAAGGAAGGAAATGTTGCCTGCCGGAGAAGAAAAGGATAAAGAAGCTGAGCAGATTGACGAAGCTATCAAGAAAATAGCTTCAGATAAAGAAAGATTAGCAAAACTACAAGACCTTGCCAAAAGGGTCAAAGTAGTAAGCCAAACATCATCAGCAGATGTCACAAACAGTGAGCTGACTGAAAAAGAAGTTGAATGTCACACCCCAACCGATGGCGGAAACATCGGGATGAGACGAAGTGTGTATAGATTGCTCGAGACTTTATAACACTATGTGACAATATTTATTTAAATTCAAATTTCATTGCGAGTGCTAAATTGTCATACAACATTTAAAATAGAAATAACAACATTGTTCAATTTTCAACATAACATCAAAAGATAAATAGATTAAAAGTGTGTATCTAGTCCATCCTAACTTGATTCCTTCATGATCTTGACTATCAACCTGCAACATGTATTAAAATAAAATCAACAAAAAGTTGGCGAGTATACGAGTTTGATACATAGTATAACATAGAATAAAAAGACTCATATCCAACATGAACATAATAAAAATAGTTTCAGTCATGCTAGTTCACACAGTCCAAGTGATAGCCCATGAATGCAATGCGTTACAGTACCTACCCCAAAGTTTCACAGGAGGTTAACGTTTAAAGTGCCTACCCCAAAGTTTCACGGGAGGTTAAAATGATACCCTAACAATACCCCTCGAGCACAAAGGGGGGTGGTGCATTACTCCTATAGCATATGCATAGTACTACTAATTGTTAGTGCGGAACTACACACAGGGATTAAACGTTCACATAGCACAAAATAGTCTCAAGTATCCCAAGTTTCATGTTTCATGTTTAAATGGATAGAGTATGTTTCAAATAAGTTTCAAGTGTCACGTGTTTGAATATAGAATACATGTTGCACCCAAAAGTGTTTAAAAGTAAAATGGGTTCGAGTATACTCACAATATTGCATATACTTTCCGATTATCCAATGTGAGGAAGTTGACGAGTTTAGAAGGTTGAATGTGTAGAGGCTAAAGTTCAAGTATGTTTAGGGTCGAGATTCGGGCTTAGATTCAAAGAATGACAAAGTATGTATTAGGAAAATATTCACTATGGTATTAGCACTTGTCTTGACACTATGGTAATCCTTAAGGATTATATGTGATTTCATAGGTTCAAGACCTATTAGAATCATGACAAGGAACTACACACATAGTGAGAAACTTATTAACTTGGTAGTAGATTTATATAATCACTATCAAGGGTTCGGTTTATAATATATACATGATTATAATATATACATGATAATAATATATACATAATAATAATATAGTTAGCCACGTAGGAGGCGGGAGGTCAAACATTCCACTTGTTTACCTCTTGGTGCCATATGAGTTATGTAGGAGGCGGGAGGTTAAACCTTCCACTTGGTTACCTCGTTTGTTATGTTAATATATAGGTTATGTAAGAGGCGGGAGGTGAACCTTCCACTTAGGAACCTCATAAGTATGTTTAAGAAATAAAGGTACCATTATACTAAACAAAACATCAAGGGATGTGTGGACTTGTATGTAAGTTAGCCTATGCTAACCAAGTAGTCACACCAACTTCAAGTTCAAGACTTCGCATCACTTGTGAGTTAAAAACTCTATTAAAACAAAAAGTTTAGAATGTTTAGACACTCTTATTAAGTGTAAAACAACCTTGGTTTGGCTTTACTAATCATACAATAGACTAGAAGCATAAGAACACAAGTTTGTTTGAAGTATGCAAGAGTTTAAGAAAGTTTCATGCAAAACAAAAAGTTTATGGACAATTTCGGGGCAATTCCAGGTCTGATTTCTCCCAGGAGAAGTTAAGGAATCAAACCCCATGATTATACAAGCAAGTAGGAAGAAGAATCAAGTGATTTGGTTGAGAAATGAGCAAGTTATGCTCACTTTTGCATGCAAGGGTGAATCCGCCCGAATCTAAGCTTCTTGAAGGATTTGAGAGTGATTTTGGAGATGTTTTAGGGTTGAGCAAGAGTCTAAGGCCTTAGGGAAGGTGTTTACTTATAGGGGATGAGTTGGGGGTTGGTGTAGAGGTCAAACGGCTGCTAAAATGGTGTCTAGAAGTCCAAACCGTGTGTTTTGCGTTCATAGAAGTTGCTGACGTGAATAGTACCCTGCAGGGTACTATTCACGTGCAGTTTTTATTTTTTATTTTAATACTATGGATTAAAACAAGCACTTTTTATAAAAGAAACCTATGTTAAAACAATTTCTAAAAATTAATAAAAAATTCTTTTGTATAAACATTTATTAGAAAAATAATTTTTCTAATAATTTTTCTTTGTATAGTTTTTCGGTTTCTTATAAAAATCTTGTGTTTAACCATTAACAATGTGATAAAAAAATGTATTACCATTATGATTAACGCCTCGAAAAGTAAAATACAAATATGAAAATACGAGGCGTTACAGTCTCCCCTACTTTAGGAAATTTCGTCCCGAAATTTATTCAGAAGGAAGGCTTGAAAGGGTTTTAGCAAACAGAAGAGGATTGTTTAAAATTGAGGCATTGGAGTTTGAGACAACAGAGTATAATTGAGGTATAAGGGTAAACGATTTATCTAATAACGATCATGAGTATAAGAATAGCATAAGTGTTGGATAGATGAACGTAGTGTATTTAGAATGAAGTCTCGTCGTAGACAATCGGATATAATGCGTTGTGAGTTGTCTAAAGTTGTATTCGGTGTCATGTTATGTTCTGTGTTTTATCATACTTAGTAGTACACTCTATGGTTCTCATGAGCCAATCACTATAATCCCGTGTGCACCCGTGATTATATTGATCGTCGCATGATCTGCACAGCTTGTACTAGTTATGTATGAATTAGGGTATACATAAAAAAAAATTATGAATGTGTATGTGTAAGAATGTAGTATGTAAGCAAGTCCATGCTTAAGTATCTATAGGACCCACGTAAGCGAATCACTCGGATTACGCTCGCGTATTGGTACAAATGTATGAATCCTGAGTATGAATGAAAGTATGATCATAAGTTTAAGTATGAGTATGCACTTAAGTATGATTATAAACATAAAACGTACGAGTAGTACGAGTATAAGTATAAGCATGAAACGTATGAATATAAGTATAAGTATGAAACGTATGAATATAAATATAAATACGAGCATAAGTATAAAATGTATTGTTATGAGTATGAGCATGAGCGTGAGTACGAATACTAATGAGTGCGTGTATAGTATAAATTGAAACCTGGCAAATTTTAACATGTAAAACAATCATGAAAATTTATGATGTGAACAAATTACACTTGAAACATGTCATGTAATGGATCAATCTCAGGCTCAAAAATATCAGGTATTGGAGGTAGTGGATCTAGTTGCATACGGGCATCTAGCATGCTTTCCAACCATTGATTCCGTTCTGTCAGCCTTTGTACTTGTCGTAACAAATCTTGGTTCTGATTGTTTAACCTAGCCATTTCAACTACCATTGGATCTGGAGGTAGATCCATTTAAGGCACCGTACTTGGGCCTGCTATATCAGTTGGCGGCAGTTGTTCTACTTCGTTTAATAGTGACATGAAAGACTGGGGCAAATATGATTCCGATGTTAACTGTTCTTTGAGCATCATGTTTTCATAAGTTTCTTGCATTGCTGGATCCTCCTCGAAAACTATGGGTGAGGAGCCTTGTGAGACGTTTGCTGTTAAAGGTTGGGATAGGTTAGCTGTAATGTGTTCTCGTACGTATGGCAGCGGTGGTAGCATATCATGACGATAAAAAGACTGTTGAGGAAGCTGTAATAATGATTGTTGTAGATTTGGTGTGGAGGTACTGTTTAAGACAAATGGAGCTTCCCCCGACTGGGATGGTTGAGTCGGGGTTAGACTAATGAGGTTACAATTTACAATCCCAGGTGCCTTTGGTGGAGATAGTTCCTGGATAATTTGGTCACTTAAGACGCCTAATGATTTAGCTATTCTAGTAATGTAAGAACCCCCCATGAGACTTTTCAGGGGATTCGATTGTTGACTAGAAAAATACCCAGCAAGCTCGTGGGCGATATTACAAGGAATTCGCTCGAAAATACTATGTAGATAGAAGACTTCGGAGGTACTAACTCTTCGTTGATTAATTTCGCGCCCCGTGATAGTGTTGGCTAGAACAAGGTGCATATACCGATAACGAGGGTCTTTGAAGTTTGCAGAATTATTGTTGCCGCACCATGCTTTTGAAGCATGGCGTTGCCAATACTCTTTCATTTTCGCGTAGGTATAGGTGGTTAATGCCCCTGTGAAAACGGGCTGTGTAACTTCTTCATTGGTATATATACCCAAACGAACTGCGAATTCTGCTAATGACATGTTATGATGTTGTCCACATAGCCGAAAATGAATGGATTTTTTGGTAAGACCTTTATTTGATTTGTAATAGAAGGTGGACAAGAATTCATATACCAGTTCATCATATGATGGCTCTAAGATGTCGAAGAAACGACGCCAGGGTGTATTGGGTGATAGTAGTATTGACAGTGAACCACTGGGGTCAACCATTTTTATTCGATGCCAATCAATACCGCTGATGGTAAAAACTTCAAGGTCCTCGAGTTTCTGATACTTCTCACTAGTGGGTAGGTCGGCAAACCGGAGGAAGGGATGAATTTCTGCTGCATTTGAGGATTCAGCAGGTGCTACTGGGAAGTATGCCATTTGAATATTGGATTTTAGTGGTGAGTTTCTCTGGCGAGTGTGTGAGTGATATGTAGTTTAAGAAGGTGTTGTGGTGATGTGAGAAGGTAGAACGGTTTGGTTTTTATAGCTCATGTAAATCCCGTAAAGTCCGGAATGATTGATGATGAGCCGCAATTGTGCTATCAAAAGTCTAGGTTCACACAGATCGACAAAAAGAAACGCGGACTTTAATCAATTACCGAGAAATCAGGAGCCGGAAAGAAAATCGGCGACGATAAGTTTGAAAAAGAACGCAGTGATTGTTTTAAAAAAATTATTTTAACAAATGATTTGTTGATGTTGAAAGGCGTCTTTGGTAACGATCACCTAGGTAAGGGAATCATCCCTAACTCGTTGGTGAGGTCGTTTTAAGAAAAAGGAGAGTGAAGTTAATCGTCAAGGTAAGGAAATCACTCCTATTTCGATGATAGGTCTCCACTTGTCGTTACTAGAAATATAAATTTAAATTATATGAGATCATGCAGATGTATTAATGTATGAAAAGGATTTAATATGTTGTGTGTGTGAGGAGAAAGTACCAAAAGTAAATTCGTATGTGAAAGATTACATCATACAAAATAAATAATGTAACATAAGTTTGATCAGGGTTTAGGATGGTTCCAAAACGGAACGTTGACTAACCAAAGTAGTCGAAAAGTCTTTCGAGTTTGAGGAGCATGCTTTGGCCTAATAGGTGAAATACTCTTGCCGACAAGTCGGTTAACGGTATTTACCCTTCCGGTTACTACATGTCCCCAAATCAATTGAAATTTCGAGACTTGGCGGGATTAATGAAAATCAAGGAGTGGAACTAGTCGGCAAGGTGCGGGTTTCACCCCTAACTTGACGATTTAGTATCCTAGGTGTGGTTGGTACTCGTCGGGTCAAAAATTAATTTTGACACGTCGACGAGGGTCCACTAGAATTTTGAAATTTGAAATTTACCATTAAGTTGTGGATTTCACTCCTAGCTAAATGGTGAAATTTCGTGTAAAAATAGTTTAAGGTAGAATTAGAGTCGTTTACCAAATTGTGGTTTTCATGCCTATTTTGGTAAATTCGTCTCGTTTGTATAATATGAGTGTTGTCGAATTTAGAATGATCGAGTAAAATGTGTGACGAAAAACGTATGTTGAATATTAATAAACAAGTATAAACATGTCAAGAATAGCACATAATTAATGGGATAATAAAACAATTATTAACAACATAAGGAGGATAAGTAGATGACTTATAGTAATAAGTAAGGAAGTTATTGTACATGTGCTTATATTTAACCAAAACGGAAGTTTCACAAACTAGCCACCTAGCTTAGTTGGTTGGCTAGGCGCGCGAAAGGGTGCGGCCCAGACCCGGGTTCGATTCCGTGGGCGGTCGATTTCACCATTTTTGGCCGATTTCACCATTTTTTTATTACCAAACAATTTAGAATTTTTTTTTTTTATACACTTGAGGTATGTAAGGTATAATTTATATATTGTTTAATATTAATTAATCATACGGATAATGAGTAAATGACTTATGTTTAAAATAATAATAACAAGTATAAGAACATAAAGCATCTCGAGAAAATAACACGTAAAGACATTTCATGAATAGCGTATAAGGTATAGAACAATAAAACAAGCATTTAACACATAATAAAACAAGTATTGATATATAAGAATAGCATGTGAAGCATTAATACATAAGAGGCGTTTCAAAAATAGCACATAAGGATGTTCCATAAGAGTAGCATGTGAAGCAGTTTCAAGCAATACACAAGAATAAAGCTCTAAAACTATAGACTAGGTTAAAGCATTCCTACTTTTCCTAATTCCCTATAGTTATGGCTCTGATACCAATCTGTCACACCCCAACCGATGGCGGAAACATCGGGATGAGACGAAGTGTGTATAGATTGCTCGAGACTTCATAACACTATGTGACAATATTTATTTAAATTCAAATTTCATTGCGAGTGCTAAATTGTCATACAACATTTAAAATAGAAATAACAACATTGTTCAATTTTCAACATAACATCAAAAGATAAATAGATTAAAAGTGTGTATCTAGTCCATCCTAACTTGATTCCTTCAAGATCTTGACTATCAACCTGCAACATGTATTAAAATAAAATCAATAAAAAGTTGGCGAGTATACAAGTTTGATACATAGTATAACATAGAATAAAAAGACTCATATCCAACATGAACATAATAAAAATAGTTTCAGTCATGCTAGTTCACACAGTCCAAGTGATAGCCCATGAATGCAATGCGTTACAGTACCTACCCCAAAGTTTCACGGGAGGTTAACGTTTAAAGTGCCTACCCCAAAGTTTCACGGGAGGTTAAAATGATACCCTAACAATACCCCTCGAGCACAAATGGGGGTGGTGCATTACTCCTATAGCATATGCATAGTACTACTAATTGTTAGGGCGGAACTACACACAGGGATTAAACGTTCACATAGCACAAAATAGTCTCAAGTATCCCAAGTTTCATGTTTCATGTTTAAATGGATAGAGTATGTTTCAAATAAGTTTCAAGTGTCACGTGTTTGAATATAGAATACATGTTGCACCCAAAAGTGTTTAAAAGTAAAATGGGTTCGAGTATACTCACAATATTGCATATACTTTCCGATTATCCAATGTGAGGAAGTTGACGAGTTTAGAAGGTTGAATGTGTAGAGGCTAAAGTTCAAGTATGTTTAGGGTCGAGATTCGGGCTTAGATTCAAAGAATGACAAAGTATGTATTAGGAAAATATTCACTATGGTATTAGCACTTGTCTTGACACTATGGTAATCCTTAAGGATTATATGTGATTTCATAGGTTCAAGACCTATTAGAATCGTGACAAGGAACTACACACATAGTGAGAAACTTATTAACTTGGTAGTAGATTTATATAATCACTATCAAGGGTTCGGTTTATAATATATACATGATTATAATATATACATGATAATAATATATACATAATAATAATATAGTTAGCCACGTAGGAGGCGGGAGGTCAAACATTCCACTTGTTTACCTCTTGGTGCCATATGAGTTATGTAGGAGGCGGGAGGTTAAACCTTCCACTTGGTTACCTCATTTGTTATGTTAATATATAGGTTATGTAAGAGGCGGGAGGTGAACCTTCCACTTAGGAACCTCATAAGTATGTTTAAGAAATAAA
This sequence comes from Helianthus tuberosus, assembly GCA_030545235.1. Lineage (NCBI taxonomy): Eukaryota > Viridiplantae > Streptophyta > Magnoliopsida > Asterales > Asteraceae > Helianthus > Helianthus tuberosus. The sequence goes on from CM060440.1 coordinate 11,556,157, forward strand.
GGTACCATTATACTAAACAAAACATCAAGGGATGTGTGGACTTGTATGTAAGTTAGCCTATGCTAACCAAGTAGTCACACCAACTTCAAGTTCAAGACTTCGCATCACTTGTGAGTTAAAAACTCTATTAAAACAGAAAGTTTAGAATGTTTAGACACTCTTATTAAGTGTAAAACAACCTTGGTTTGGCTTTACTAATCATACAATAGACTAGAAGCATAAGAACACAAGTTTGTTTGAAGTATGCAAGAGTTTAAGAAAGTTTCATGCAAAACAGAAAGTTTATGGACAATTTCGGGGCAATTCCAGGTCTGATTTCTCCCAGGAGAAGTTAAGGAATCAAACCCCATGATTATACAAGCAAGTAGGAAGAAGAATCAAGTGATTTGGTTGAGAAATGAGCAAGTTATGCTCACTTTTGCATGCAAGGGTGAATCTGCCCGAATCTAAGCTTCTTGAAGGATTTGAGACTGATTTTGGAGATGTTTGAGGGTTGAGCAAGAGTCTAAGGCCTTAGGGAAGGTGTTTACTTATAGGGGATGAGTTGGGGGTTGGTGTAGAGGTCAAACGGCTGCTAAAATGGTGTCTAGAAGTCCAAACCGTGTGTTTTGCGTTCATAGAAGTTGCTGACGTGAATAGTACCCTGCAGGGTACTATTCACGTGCAGTTTTTATTTTATTTTTTTTTTATTTTAATACTATGGATTAAAACAAGCACTTTTTTATAAAAGGAACCTATGTTAAAACAATTTCTAAAAATTAATAAAAATTCTTTTGTATAAACATTTATTAGAAAAATAATTTTTCTAATAATTTTTCTTTGTATAGTTTTTCGGTTTCTTATAAAAATCTTGTGTTTAACCATTAACAATGTGATAAAAAAAATGTATTACCATTATGATTAATGCCTCGAAAAGTAAAATACAAATATGAAAATACGAGGCGTTACATTGAAGCAGACATAGCTGCAGATAATGAGATTATTGAAAAAGCATTCACACGAGTGTCTGAAGCTCATGATACTGCTCTACACTTCTTCTCTAGGCCAAACACTTTAACTTCATCAGACAATAAACTTCTCCCAAGAAACCCATTTGGTTTAAGAATACTAAAGTGGCTCTCTGACCAAAAGACCCACGTATTGACTCTGGTCAGAACCAATGGAGAAGTGAGGCATATATCAAGGAATCAAGCACTAGGCCTGAGTGTTGAAGATCTACAATGTGACAACTGGCCCAAACCGGTAATGTCCGTACGCATTAATTAGTGCTTAATGACTGCAATTAGTGCTTAATTGTCAGCAATATCTGATTACATACCAAACAAGTGAATTCATGCACGTTGTATACTACAAAATATTGCTTTATGCACAAACGAGAGCGTTGCGTCAAAAATACTAAGTAAACTCACCGGTAAGACACTATGTGTCAACGGAACTGCAGAAAGCAGCCAGACAATAAAAATTGGAGCCTAGGTGTAGGTCCGACAGCAAGAATGCATTAAAACCCAAGAGTACATACAAGGGTTTAATATATATGCAATACGAAAGCAAAAATAAGCACTAAAAAGCACCCGAAACGCACTTTAAGTGCAGAATTTATAAAATTCAGCAATAAATCAGCATTTAGACATATAAATATTATGCAGAAATGTCGTTTTATTATCCAGAATATTTCCCTAAGTGTTGGAAATCGATAGTGTTATAAAAAGATACTTATTAAACACTAAAAGGTGCAATTTAGCACTTTAACGAATCGGTATGTAACCGAACAACCGGACTATACCCGGAACACGAAAATATTGTTAATAACATTATTTATCTTTTTCTGAGCCAGTTAGGGTCCCTGAATACCCTAACACCCGCTGTAAAGCACAACACACTAGTAACCGGGTTAATCACTTAACTAACCTAGATTAACCTAACTAGTGTCTAACTATTTAGTTGAAATCCAACCAAACTACCCCCCCCCCCCTTTTAACCAACCGTCCCCATGGGGGGGGGACACCCTTGTACTCTTGTTAATTATTTTATTCTCTCATGTCTAATATCAATTAGACATAGTGTCCAATGGTTAATCACCTTAGATTTTGTCTATAAGTTCTAAGCATTAACACATGACCATTTCATTTAACACACACCACAACACAAACACAAACACTCTCTCTCTCTCTCTCTCAAAGGCTTCGGCCGAACACACCCAACACCATCCATCCATCATCGAGTTTTGATCAACCAATTCCAAGCTCCTACAAGTGATAAGGATCGCGTATAAGGAACCTTGGTGCAAACGGAAGGCGAAGGACCTCACTACATTGCTTTTATCCACGCGATTTTCGCTTAGATCCTTCCCTAGCCTCGAGCTAGTGGTATGTTGCTTAAATCACCTTCTTGAACCATTTTAAAGTGGGTAATATGATTTGTAACGATTAAAACTCGTAAACATACAAGTTGAAGCTTAAAAGCCTACTAAAAGCACTAAAAATGGTGGTTAAAAGCACATATGTTGTGTAAATCATGTAGTATTTGATTTGTGTGATTATTTGGACCCGATCTATGTTGTGGTAGCTCGGATCATCATTTAACCCGTTTTAGTCATGATCTTGGATTATGACATAAAGCTTGTTTAAGTATAACAAGGGTTAGAAGAAGAAACTCTACCACACACGAATCATGAACTTGTGTAAAAACGATTTAACTTGTGAAATAGTGTTCAAAACTAGTAGATCTACGGATCTACAAGCGGTACTTTCAAAGGACCAAGTGTCCAAGAAATCATATTTTCTAAAGCCGAGTCTTACATGAAAAAGAATGATTTTAGCAAACACACGAGTATGTAAACACTTGTGTAACACAAAGTTTCGACAAAATAACTATTTTTGTACATGTTGACCGGAAGTTGTAAAGATGTAACTTCTTTAAAAGCGAGACTTTCAAGAAACAAAGTTGATCTATACAAAGATCCACTAAAAATAATGGAAAGATACTACCTATTTTGGAAAAACCACAAGTTCATGTATTTCTGCGATTATATCTATTTTAACTAGTTGCATATTGTTTATTGTTGAATGAGGAGATTGTTGACAATTTAAAAGAAAATAAACACATGTTTTGAAAACATGGGAAACCTCCATTTTTAGGGGAAACTCTGTCAAAATTTTTATAAAATTTGACACTTAGAAAAATATAAGTTTTTGAGAAAATTATTCCCTAAAAATGTGTTTAAAAGTATTACCAAGGTTTCCCTAATTTTTGGTGATAAGAAATGAGGATTTCTTCAAGAATAAAAATGGATATAAGTATGTATATTTTTGAGAGAAAAATATATATTATTTGATCACCAACTTATGTGCTAAGTGTATATAGTATGTGTTATACGTACTAGTGTATTAAGACTTAAAAATACACTAAATACTCGTGAGGAGTATAAACATAAAAATACACATACAAAATACAAGATACATAATTCGGGTGTGAAGTGCAAAACACAAAAGACTTATATGTATTTTAGAGGAAATAATATAAGTAAGATACGTAGTTAAAAATATGAAATATTTTTAACACAACAATACAAATACAAAAGAGAGTGACTGTACTTGTGCGATACAAGTCTAGTGACTAACATTAAGAAAACGCGTATAGGTTACGACGTTAATTAAGCAAATCCGGTGAAGTTTACGACGCACAGGAACGCAAAGTTGTGAGTTCATGCTCCCCCTTTTCTTTTAACTGTTTTCAGTTTTATAACTTCGGGGGTGAAATACATGTCACAAATATTACAATGTTTACAAATGGTATGATGGATACAAGAATGATACGAGAAATCGTGTCACGAATAGGGTACCATAAGCACCATTAATCGTGTACATACTTAGACCGCAGAACAAAAGGTTAGATCTAATGGGTTCCGGGCAGCCCCACTCTTGGCCACTCTTTTACCAGGTAGTGTTTTTGTGTCTCAGTCGTGAATCGACTACAGAAAAATGCCTATGGTTTGGTGACTTCCTATGTCGTGTCACATGTTAATGGCTTTGCAACCCATTAACACTTGATACATACAGAAATATTTGACTTATACATGAGTACGTGGTGTACACAAAAGACTTGATTTATACAAAAGACAAATTATGTTTTCATACAAAGTATACAAACGTGAAATACAAAAATTGCATGAATTCACACCAACTTTATGTTGACGTTTTTCCAAAACTCACATGTATTTCAGGTAACTAGGATGGATGTGCGCGTGGTCTTACTCATGCTCGTGGATGTCGCTTTGTCTATCTTTAAATAAAGTTGTGACTTTTAAGACAATATGTTATCTCGTGTTGTAAACACTTGACATATGTTTTCAGTAATGTAATATTTGAAGATATTTTTGAGCATGTAGTATGTTTACTCTTCGTATGCAATGAGAACCTTTCATGATCACACCTCGTGCTTCCGCCGCAGAAAGGGGTGTGACAGATTGGTATCAGAGTTGCGATTGTAGTGAACCAGGATTCCTTCTCGAGTCTAGTCTACAATCTCTAGGATCCTTTCACGAAAACAATTTTCAAAGAGTTTTCATTGCATAAAACGTCCCGCGACATCCACTGCCTGAAACTGTCTACATGAGTCTAGAAAAGACACTACGAGACTTAGAGTGCACTTGAGTAGCACTTGTCGTTGACTAGAAATTACTTGCAATTATGTGTGATAATTAGCATGTACTAGAAGTAGAATGTCACGAGTATACGTGATTTTACCTAAAAGCGATGGCCCATCTGAAGGAAGAAATACGAGGATGAAACGAACTGTGCGGACTGTGCAAGGAGTTACGTAATTATGGATGCATACATAATTATGGAATTCAGTGCACAAAAATCACAGCAAGTCTTGTCGAGTATAGATTCCCTCAGTGCAAGCCTACTAAGTACTCTGCCAGAGTAATGATTTAGGGCATAAAGACAAGAACCGTCAATAAGGTGTTTACCTAACTCTACATGCTTGCTGCAGTATGAATTGATTTAAACAATTGGCGGATTGTTTGATGTTACTATGTGGTATATGCTTGTGTATATATAAATACTACCACTGTCTCGTATGACGATATCAAACAAATGTCTAACCCTATTGGGTTGTGTTCTTCAGAACATGGCACCCAAAAGAGCTGTGAACGCTCGTGACCAACCTCCTCCTCCCCCACTGCCAAGAATTGCCGAAGAGCTGGAGGCTCTACTGGAAGAAAGGATCTCCGCTGCTATCGCCCAGTACGAGGCAAACCGTACTCAAGACAGTGGAGGACCAAGCAACGCTAGACATAATGGGAATGGAGATTCATCTGGAGACAGCGCAGTTCGAAGCTGCACATTTAAGCAGTTCCTCGACTGCAAGCCAATGAACTATGATGGCACAGGAGGTGCAGTAGCATTTGTGCGCTGGACGGAGAAGACTGAAGCTACTTTCCGCATGAGCAAGTGTACCGCGGATCAACAAGTCACCTTTGCTACCGGGTTGTTTGTCGATGAAGCTCTGACTTGTTGGAATTTGCAAGCCCAAACCTTGCTCAATAATGCCGCGTATGGTCTAACCTGGGAGGAACTGAAGGAAAGGATGAGAGAGAAGTATTGCTCTCGTGCTGAACTCCAAAGACTGGAAACGGAGTTCTGGCACTTGACTATGGAAGGTGCTGATATTGATAGTTATACTCGAAGATTCCACGATCTGTCCAGAGTGCTTCCCTACATGGTGACTCCCGAATTCAAGCGTGTCGAACGCTACATTTAGGGACTGGCCTCAGAGTTTCGTGGCATGGTGACGTCAGCCAAACCACAAACAATCACTGAGGCTGTAACTCTGGCTGTCAGCCTGACCAAAGATTGTGTTCGTAAGAAGAAGTTATCGTTGAACCCAACAGAGAAGACCGAGACACATGCTGAGTCGTCCGGTGACAAGAAGAGAAAGCGTTCGAATCTGAATCAAGCGACTCGCAACAACAAAGGTTTCAACAAAAAGCGTGACGCTAACCCGTCTCAGGAGGCGAAGACCCTTTCAACCAAGGCATACCAAGGCTCCATGCCTGAATGCCAAAAATGTAAGTTTCATCATAAAGGAGCTTGTCGCATTCCAAGGTGCGACAAATGTGGTAGATTGGGTCACCAAGCAGAAAACTTTTGGGGAAACGGAAGGAATGGGAATGGCAATGGTAACCGGAATAGCCGTGGAGCTGGGCAAAGCCAAGGATGCTTTGGTTGTGGAGGCATGGATCATTTCAAGAAAAATTGCCCAAGGGAAACAATGCTCAGATCCGAGCATTTGTAATTAGAGCAAGGGACGCACGCAAGGACCCTAATGTGGTCAACGGTACGTTCCTCATTAACAATCACTTTGCATCCATATTATTCGACACTGGCACCGATTATAGTTTCATGTCTGTGGAATTTAAACGCATACTTGGAATAGAATCTAGTAGATTAGAAATTCCTTATTCCATAGAACTAGCCAATGGTAAACTTGTTGAATCGGGCAAAACTGTTAGAGGCTGCACGCTAGAACTTGGTGAACGAAGATTTAGCATCGACCTCTTACCTATTCAATTAGGTAGCTTCGATGTAGTGGTTGGAATGGACTGGTTGTCCAAGAACAAGGCTGAAGTCATTTGTCATGAGAAAATCATTCGCATCCCTTTAGCGAATGGTGAAACTCTCATTGTACATGGAGGAAGACGAGACGCGCCTCTACAAATCATCAGTTGTATGAAGGCACTGAAGTGTTTAAGGAAAGGATGTGTTGCTTTCCTAGCACACGTTGTAAATAAGAAGGCTGTGGAGCCAAAACTCGAAGACATTCCTGTGGTGAAGGAATTTCCTGATGTGTTCCCTGAAGATCTGCCAGGACTACCTCCGCAACGACAAGTCGAATTCCATATAGACTTGGTACCGGGAGCTGCTCCTGTAGCCAAGGCACCCTATCGACTTGCGCCATCCGGAATGCAAGAATTATCTACACAGCTTCAGGAGTTGTTAGATAAAGGATTCATAAGGCCAAGCTTCTCGCCCTGGGGAGCTCCAGTATTATTCGTGAAGAAGAAGGATGGATCACTGCGGACATGTATCGATTACAGGGAACTGAACAAGCTCACAATCAAGAATCGGTATCCGCTACCGAGGATTGATGACTTGTTTGATCAACTGCAAGGATCAAGCTACTATTCCAAGATCGACCTTCGATCTGGATACCATCAGCTGAGAATCCAAGATGAAAGCGTGCCAAAGACTGCATTCAGAACGCGCTATGGGCACTACGAATTCCTTGTGATGCCGTTTGGATTGACGAACGCGCCAGCGGTCTTCATGGATCTAATGAACCGCGTATGCAAACCATATCTCGATAAATTCGTGATTGTATTTATCGATGATATCCTGATTTACTCGCGAACGAAAGAAGAACATGAGCAACATCTCAGAACCATCTTGGAGCTACTGAAGAAAGAGAAACCTTATGCAAAGTTCTCGAAATGCGAATTCTGGATTCGCGAAGTACAATTTCTTGGTCACGTGGTGAATGAGAAGGGCATTCATGTAGACCCGTCCAAGATAGAAGCAATAAAGAATTGGGAAGCTCCCAAGACCCCAACTGAAGTTCGACAATTTTTGGGCTTAGCGGGCTATTATCGACGATTCATCGAGAATTTCTCAAAGATAGCTCAACCGCTAACGACCCTTACACAGAAGGACAGGAAATACGACTGGGGTCACAAACAAGAAGAAGCCTTTCAGCGGCTTAAGAACAAGCTCTGCGATGCGCCGATACTATCGTTACCCGAAGGCACTGAAAACTTCGTGGTATACTGCGACGCCTCACGACAAGGCTTGGGTTGCGTGCTCATGCAACGCCAAAAAGTCATCGCTTATGCTTCAAGACAACTGAAGGTTCACGAGAGAAATTATACCACTCACGACCTGGAGCTGGGTGCAGTGGTATTCGCCTTGAAGATTTGGCGACATTATTCATATGGTACTCGCTGTACAATCTTCACAGATCACAAAATCTTACAACACATATTTGATCAGAAGGAATTGAATATGCGCCAGCGACGCTGGGTTGAGCTGCTGAACGATTATGACTGTGAGATTAAGTACCATCCTAGAAAGGCAAACGTTGTAGCGGACGCGTTGAGCCGAAAAGAAAGGGTTAAGACCCTAAGGGTTCGAGCATTGGAAATGACGATTCGAACGAACCTCACTACACGCATTCGGGATGCACAACAAGAAGCTCTTAAAGAAGAGAACCGTAAAGCTGAATACCTTCGGGGAATGCTGAAATACATGGCGCCAAATGAAGAGGGAGCCTTATACTTTAAAAAGCGCATTTGGGTTCCACTCTATGGTGGCCTACGAGAAGTCATCCTTGATGAAGCGCACAAGTCAAGATACTCGATCCACCCAGGGTCAGACAAGATGTATCAAGACTTGAAAGAATACTATTGGTGGCCGAGACTCAAGAGCGACGTTGCTGTCTATGTTGGAAAATGCCTAACCTGTGCTAAGGTTAAGGCAGAATATCAGAAACCGTCCGGCCTACTACAACAACCAGAGATTCCCGTGTGGAAGTGGGAACAAATCTCGATGGACTTCATAACGAAATTACCCAGGACCCCGAGAGGGCACGATATGATATGGGTAATAGTTGATCGATTAACGAAGTCTGCGCATTTCCTACCAATCCGAGAGAAGGATAGCACTGGTAAGCTTGCAGAGATATACCTAAGGGAAATTGTGGCACGTCATGGAGTGCTAATCTCAATCATTTCAGACAGAGATGGACGCTTTGTCTCGAGAATCTGACAATCATTTCAGGAAGCCTTTGGATCTCAGTTAGATCTGAGCACGGCATTCCATCCGCAAACAGACGGCCAGAGCGAACGGACTATACAAACGTTAGAAGATATGCCCCGCGCATGTGTCATGGGCCTAGGCGGCAGCTGGGATACTCATCTACCTTTAGTTGAGTTTTCCTACAATAACAGTTATCATACGAGCATAAAAGTCGTGCCGTTCAAAGTTCTGTATGGCCGCAAATGCCGATCGCCCTTATGTTGGGCAGATGCCGGAGATAAGCTCATGGTTGGTCCTGAACTTGTACAAGAGACAACCGACAAAATTGCGCAGATCCGAGAGCGCATTAAGGCGGCTCGAGAGCGACAAAAGAGCTACGCGGATCCGAATAGGAAATCGGTAGAATTCCAGGTGGGAGACAAAGTGTTGTTAAAGGTCTCACCATGGAAGGGCGTAGTCAGATTTGGAAAGCGTGGAAAGCTGAATCCACGATATATCGGACCATTCAGAATATTGAAGAGAATTGGTACCGTGGCATACAAGTTGGAGTTACCGGAAGAACTTAATGGAGTACATGATACGTTTCATGTATCCAACCTGAAGAAGAGTCCAACACAAGAAAGCGTGATCATCCCGATGGATGAAGTGCATATTGATGAAGCCCTCCGATGTACAGAAAAACCCGTTGAGGTTACTGACTGGAAAGTCAACAAGACCAGGAGGAGCAGCGTAAAACTTGTCAAAGTACGTTGGAGCTCTAAGCACGGACCCGAGTACACATGGGAACGTGAAGACCAGTTCAAGAAAAAGTATCCCCACCTATTCAAGAAGACTCCAACGAGAGTGAGTTCAGTCTGAATTTCGGGACGAAATTCTTTTAACGGGGGGAGACTGTGACAACTGGCCCAAACCGGTAATGTCCGTACGCATTAATTAGTGCTTAATGACTGCAATTAGTGCTTAATTGTCAGCAATATCTGATTACATACCAAACAAGTGAATTCATGCACGTTGTATACTACAAAATATTGCTTTATGCACAAACGAGAGCGTTGCGTCAAAAATACTAAGTAAACTCACCGGTAAGACACTATGTGTCAACGGAACTGCAGAAAGCAGTCAGACAATAAAAATTGGAGCCTAGGTGTAGGTCCGACAGCAAGAATGCATTAAAACCCAAGAGTACATACAAGGGTTTAATATATATGCAATACGAAAGCAAAAATAAGCACTAAAAAGCACCCGAAACGCACTTTAAGTGCAGAATTTATAAAATTCAGCAATAAATCAGCATTTAGACATATAAATATTATGCAGAAATGTCGTTTTATTATCCAGAATATTTCCCTAAGTGTTGGAAATCGATAGTGTTATAAAAAGATACTTATTAAACACTAAAAGGTGCAATTTAGCACTTTAACGAATCGGTATGTAACCGAACAACCGGACTATACCCGGAACACGAAAATATTGTTAATAACATTATTTATCTTTTTTCTGAGCCAGTTAGGGTCCCTGAATACCCTAACACCCGCTGTAAAGCACAACACACTAGTAACCGGGTTAATCACTTAACTAACCTAGATTAACCTAACTAGTGTCTAACTATTTAGTTGAAATCCAACCAAACTACCCCCCCCCCCCTTTTAACTAACTGTCCCCATGGGGGGGGACACCCTTGTACTCTTGTTAATTATTTTATTCTCTCATGTCTAATATCAATTAGACATAGTGTCCAATGGTTAATCACCTTAGATTTTGTCTATAAGTTCTAAGCATTAACACATGACCATTTCATTTAACACACACCACAACACAAACACTCTCTCTCTCTCTCAAAGGCTTCGGCCGAACACACCCAACACCATCCATCCATCATCGAGTTTTGATCAACCAATTCCAAGCTCCTACAAGTGATAAGGATCGCGTATAAGGAACCTTGGTGCAAACGGAAGGCGAAGGACCTCACTACATTGCTTTTATCCACGCGATTTTCGCTTAGATCCTTCCCTAGCCTCGAGCTAGTGGTATGTTGCTTAAATCACCTTCTTGAACCATTTTAAAGTGGGTAATATGATTTGTAACGATTAAAACTCGTAAACATACAAGTTGAAGCTTAAAAGCCTACTAAAAGCACTAAAAATGGTGGTTAAAAGCACATATGTTGTGTAAATCATGTAGTATTTGATTTGTGTGATTATTTGGACCCGATCTATGTTGTGGTAGCTCGGATTATCATTTAACCCGTTTTAGTCATGATCTTGGATTATGACATAAAGCTTGTTTAAGTATAACAAGGGTTAGAAGATGAAACTCTACCATACACGAATCATGAACTTGTGTAAAAACGATTTAACTTGTGAAATAGTGTTCAAAACTAGTAGATCTACGGATCTACAAGCGGTACTTTCAAAGGACCAAGTGTCCAAGAAATCATATTTTCTAAAGCCGAGTCTTACATGAAAAAGAATGATTTTAGCAAACACACGAGTATGTAAACACTTGTGTAACACAAAGTTTCGACAAAATAACTATTTTTGTAAATGTTGACCGGAAGTTGTAAAGATGTAACTTCTTTAAAAGCGAGACTTTCAAGAAACAAAGTTGATCTATACAAAGATCCACTAAAAATAATGGAAAGATACTACCTATTTTGGAAAAACCACAAGTTCATGTATTTCTGCGATTATATCTATTTTAACTAGTTGCATATTGTTTATTGTTGAATGAGGAGATTGTTGACAATTTAAAAGAAAATAAACACATGTTTTGAAAACATGGGAAACCTCCATTTTTAGGGGAAACTCTGTCAAAATTTTTATAAAATTTGACACTTAGAAAAATATAAGTTTTTGAGAAACTTATTCCCTAAAAATGTGTTTAAAAGTATTACCAAGGTTTCCCTAATTTTTGGTGATAAGAAATGAGGATTTCTTCAAGAATAAAAATGGATATAAGTATGTATATTTTTGAGAGAAAAATATATATATTATTTGATCACCAACTTATGTGCTAAGTGTATATAGTATGTGTTATACGTACTAGTGTATTAAGACTTAAAAATACACTAAATACTCGTGAGGAGTATAAACATAAAAATACACATACAAAATACAAGATACATAATTCGGGTGCGAAGTGCAAAACACAAAAGACTTATATGTATTTTAGAGGAAATAATATAAGTAAGATACGTAGTTAAAAATATGAAATATTTTTAACACAACAATACAAATACAAAAGAGAGTGACTGTACTTGTGCGATACAAGTCTAGTGACTAACATTAAGAAAACGCGTATAGGTTACGACGTTAATTAAGCAAATCCGGTGAAGTTTACGACGCACAGGAACGCAAAGTTGTGAGTTCATGCTCCCCCTTTTCTTTTAACTGTTTTCAGTTTTATAACTTCGGGGGTGAAATACATGTCACAAATATTACAATGTTTACAAATGGTATGATGGATACAAGAATGATACGAGAAATCGTGTCACGAATAGGGTACCATAAGCACCATTAATCGTGTACATACTTAGACCGCAGAACAAAAGTTAGATCTAATGGGTTCCGGGCAGCCCCACTCTTGGCCACTCTTTTACCAGGTAGTGTTTTTGTGTCTCAGTCGTGAATCGACTACAGAAAAATGCCTATGGTTTGGTGACTTCCTATGTCGTGTCACATGTTAATGGCTTTGCAACCCATTAACACTTGATACATACAGAAATATTTGACTTATACATGAGTACGTGGTGTACACAAAAGACAAATTATGTTTTCATACAAAGTATACAAACGTGAAATACAAAAATTGCATGAATTCACACCAACTTTATGTTGACGTTTTTCCAAAACTCACATGTATTTCAGGTAACTAGGATGGATGTGCGCGTGGTCTTACTCATGCTCGTGGATGTCGCTTTGTCTATCTTTAAATAAAGTTGTGACTTTTAAGACAATATGTTATCTCGTGTTGTAAACACTTGACATATGTTTTCAGTAATGTAATATTTGAAGATATTTTTGAGCATGTAGTATGTTTACTCTTCGTATGCAATGAGAACCTTTCATGATCACACCTCGTGCTTCCGCCGCAGAAAGGGGTGTGACATACAAGATCTCCTTGAGCTTTCACTGTGCAGGGATGAGGCTGATTCAAGTTCCAAAGATTTTGAGGAGGAATTTAAAAGAAAAGCAAAGGAACTTCTGATGAAGAATAAAAATCCAGAATAATGAAGGGTTTTGGCATTATCTGTTCCAGGGGGAGATTGTTGGGATTGAACCCTACCAGAGGAACAGATAATGAAAGCCAAAACCGGTTCACAACAGTGGATTCACAATAAGCAGACGTTTACACTAAGCTCTCCCCTTGACAGTGGTTACCTATCTGCTGATACACTCTAAGTACTGCTCAGAAGAACAACTGATGAACCAAACACTGATGAAACAACTAAAGACTGCTGAAAGGCAAACACTGAGCTCTATTTACTACTGTCTCTTAAGTACTGCTGAAGACCCAAGCACTGCTCATTCAAAGACTGATCACCTTTTGAAGAAAGCACTGATGTTCAAACAATCAGTGCTTAGGCTACAACAGTGGAACGTGAACAGTGTTAGACTTGTTTTGTATTTTATTATCAATTAGTTGTTAGACATCAGTAGTTTTGTATAGACCAGTGTTCATAGGTTGTTAGGCTGTTAGATGTCACTATCATGGTGACGTCAGCTGAGGTACATCTGTGGTTTGGTTTGCCTATAAATATGACAGTACTCTGTACTGTTACATTTGATCGTTTTGAGTGCGTTCTTCTCCTCAATTCAATCCTTTCATCTTGTGCAACCAACCACTGTAGTATCAGGCTGAGGGGAATTTAGTTTGTAAGCTTGCATTGTAATCTTTTGCTTTGATTGTAATCTTTCGACTCTATGAAAAGCAAATGTTTATCGAACTATTTTCTCCTTTGATTGTGTTCACAAAGTTTGTTATTCATTTCCGCTGCACTTTACATTGTTCCATATTCATTTAATGTTCAAATCATACAAACAAACACAATCATGAGAGCCTCAGATCTAACAAGATGATAAAACCTACTGGCAAAAAGACAAAAACAGTAAAAAATGAAAATGAGTTTTGTTGTATAAAAGAGGAAATGATAGTACATCAGTGGACTATCACAACATGCTAAAGAATTGGAAAGTTAAATGTGATAAACGATCTCACTGTGGATGTGTGAGTAGGTTTTTGCACATTTAGTAGATTGTGACGAGATATAAACCTAAATTTAACTTGCTTAATTCGTGGGTAACATCTCTCGGATATATGGGTAACCCCCGAAATCTCGTTTGAAAGATTCCTTTTTCTGATATACTAGGTCTTTATACTCAGTGATATCTGGGGTATTATTCCTGGACTTCTGCTGAATGGAAGTTCTGACCTAGTCCTCGAATAATACTTTTCGCAATGCTTGAAACATAGCATCACCCTCAGCATATATGATAAGACAATAAAATTGCTTAGCAATGCTGTTGAAAAAAAAGATCCTCTAAAGGGGACACACCCAACAGTCGATTCGTGATCTCTCTGCTGAACGGTAGTTCTGACCTGAGCTCTCACGATTTTGATCATAATTTATTCCCCTACAGATATCATTCGTGTCATATTTACCTGTAAGACTGAATATTGGGATCTGGATACGGGAGTATATTCTGAGGTGGGACACGCGATTGAGTTTAAGTGCTTAAGACATTAATTTCGTATCTCGAAGCAATTGAACTTTGTGTAAGAATTTAAATGGATCAGTATACTGACAATCTAAGTGAATCGTTTGAAACTTAAAATGTTTAAAGCTTAACGGTGTTGGTGATTTGTCTCAAAATCTGATATGATCCTCTTGTACAAACTCACAAAAATATTGTCTATATATATTTCTTTATTGCATTTCATTACATTCAAAAATCCAAAAGTTTTTAGTGTGTTTTAGCATAAATTTTGAAAAATCCAAAAAGATTTTTGACAATTGTTTTTGGAGAGCTGATTTTCAAAATTCCGAGTGCTAAACTTGATGAACAAATGGTTTGGGTGAAAGTGTTTGAAGATTGTTGAAATGAAATGAGAAAAGGTTTTGCAATAAAAACGTTATTCCTGCAAGTGGTAAATTAAATTTGAAAATCTTATCCACAAATGGTTATCAGAAAACTTATTTTTGGGTAGAGTTGTGCAGGTTAGCCAGGTTCCGAAACCTGAGCTAGATGAGCGCCAGGTTACGATCTAAGAACCTGTGGAAAGTGAATTCCAGACTGCGATCCCAGCTTAGCGAAATGGGGAGTCTGAGGACATCGAGAGGAAGTCTGAAGATTGTAGAGACAGATTCAGATCCTGAAGATTACGAGAAAGAGTAAGAGATCGATTGAGGATGCTTACAATGGAGAATTTTGAAGAAAGTGGACAGACTGATAAAGACTGAAGATGCAAAGACTCGACACTTAAGACTCGTCAACATCTGAGGGGGAGTCTGTTGGTGCACACATCTGTCGTCTTCGTCTTATATCGAGTCTCGGGTTCGTTGCGGATTTGAACAAGTGTGACATCATCATATGACATCATAATGATTACATCACAATATAGAACACATGAAACAAGAATTAAATGTAACCGTTTGAAGATGTATTAGTTTGAACTTGTAACCGTTTGAAGAGACATGACCGTTTGAGGAGTGGTGACCGTTTGAAGAGTGCCATGACACCTTCAAACAGACAGGTCTTGTCCTATAAATACCCTTCAAACTTTCATCATTTGTAACTTTCCGGCAAGAGCAACGAAGTGCTGCCGAAGTGTTGTCAGGTTGTAAAACGTTACGAAATCAATCAAACAACAGTTTAAAGAGTAAATCTAGCTGAATTGAACTCTACACGTCTGTTTCCGCCTTTCGTTTAGAGATAAACTCTTCTGATCGACTCATTCGGGTCCGAAAACGATCCTACAAAACCAGATTTCTCATCATAAGTAACAAATATTTCTATTAACCATTGACATCTATCAACATGTGTATCATAAACATCACTGTTGGTTTACACATAAGTAGTAACCCTACTAACTTTCTTCGACGAAGAATCCCATGTGACGAAGGATTAACGTTCGTCGTGGATACGTGTGACGAAGAGTCCCTCGGTGAAGATTCAATCTTCGTCGAGGATGAATCATGGCGAAGTATGGTTGATGGTTCGTCAAGGGTGAGCCGACGAAGGTCTTATCCTTCGTCGAAGAGATGTTCGACACCCTTCACCAAACAGTTTCAACCCTAATCACTCACACGATCCCAATCATTACTCAATAACTTGATCACATAAATTCTAATCGTGTCACAGCAATGTTCATCATTCTTAACAGCAAACCCTTTTACTCAAATGCATCAATTACAGTTCATTATTATTGATTCTCATACTCATGATGTCCAAGCCAAAACCTTAAGATTCATGCGACTCTACCAAATCACACTGCTATTCATCATCGGTTTAATTCAACAATTCCAAATCATCACCAAACATCGAATACACTATAAATCAAATCATACAGTTTGTTGCAATCATCACCGAGCTTTCTATTAGCATGCATCCCTAATTTCTCATACAAACTTATCGCAACACATGATCACGCATCGAACATAAATCCAATGAACGAAACAAAACACTAACCTTGATACAAGATAAAACAACAGTGCTTAGGGTAATTAAACCGAGAAAATGATGCTTTGAAGGGGTTTGCTGCCGTCGTTAGGTTTAGAGGTGGTCTAGGGTTTGCAATGTGTCAGTTACGTGATGTATTAGAACCCTCTATGCAATATACGCTCAAGTCAGTGAATTGGGCCTTTCCTGGGCTTCGAGGATAACTGGGCCGGCGAAGGTCCCACTGGCGACGAACTTCATTCTTCCTCAACGAAGTTCATTCTTCTTCGGGCAAGTCAATGACGAAGTTCATTCTTCGTCGAGCAATGTTGGGATGAAAAGGGTTTTTGTCATTAAAGGATTTTATTAAATGTTCAATCATTAAACCACCAAATAACTTATACTAAAATCATACTAAAATGATATACATGATACAATGTACAACGAAATATAAAACAGGATTGTAAAACAGGTGACGCGTAAAGGAAAGGTCTTGAAATCTCGGGTTGTCATTGTACACCTGGTGCTAGTTCTGCTAGAGTTGATGAAGAAAATTCTGATTCTGACAATAATGAGCCAGAACCAGGATATGAGTTCTATCTTGACGAGCGTGGGGTTAGGAAGACACGTCGGATTAGAAAGGAGGAGGATGCTGATTATGTTCCGTCTAATACTGAGGCTAAACGTTTAAAGAAAAAGGAAGCTACTACTCAAAGGAAGAGAAATAGTAGGAAGTTTATTGGTGCTTCATCTGTACAGCCGACCGCGTCACAACAAGAAACTGTTCACGGAGCAGAAATGGATCCAAATCTTGGTCTCACAGCCAAAGAAGCTTCCACTATGATATCTTCTCCTCCGCGATCAACTGAACCACCTCCTGGGTTTCTTCAACAGTTGAAACTCCAACGGTATGCCACAAGCTGCACCTGCGCACTCAATAGCATCCACTATTCGAGCAACTACATCTCAGCATAGCTCAGAACGCCGACAAAGAAAATTTTCTGAAATGCAGCCAGAAGAAAAGGTATATTTCTTATTCTCTCAATTACAAGCTGCTGCAGGTCAGATCGATAGGCAATCGACGTTCATGAACATTACAAAGAGTGACGTCATCAAGCAACAGTTGGAGATGATGTAGGATCGATATTTGACCTGAATGAGTCGGTCTGAGTCAAATCAAAGTCACTAGAGAGGCGGAAACAATCTAGTAACTGAGAATCGGTGTTAGAATGTGAGTAGAAACAGAGATATTCACTTTAAACTAGTTTTCCATTGCTATTAGATGTTAATACACGGAGAAAATTTGACAGCACTTCGTTACAGCTTTCTCCAATTCGTACTAAATGAAAAACCCAACTCTCCTATTTATAGGAGATCCATTCCGCACGAAATGACCTGATCCATTTCGTACGAAATTGCAAAACTCCATTTCGTGCGAAATGGACATTACAAGTCCATTTCGGGCGAAATGGTTACATACACACATAAACTTAACATTTACACTTTACACCCCTATTACAAGCTATTGACACGACCTAGACTGTTGACGTAGGCGATAGACATTGTGTACCAACAAACTCCCCCTTGGATATTGCCGGAGTCTTCAGTCAGGTTTTCTTCAAAAACTTCTTTCACAGAGACGTGAACTTCTCCTCTCTCTGCTTCGGCTTTCTCTTCAACAAAGCTCTTACATGTTTTTATTCTTCTGTAGCTCCTTTACAGGAAGAATTCTTATTGAAATGCTTTATTTCGTAGGTAGAGCCAAAGACATACAAAGAAGCATTTTCGGTATACAACTGTAAACCCAACATAAGAACCCTTTGTGAAAATCATGTTCCATTTTCGGTAATGGAATATTCTTTATAACTTTGGGCTTCTTTATCTGCAAGATTGTCTCTTCAATACCAGTGACTGGATCCACTCTTACTTTCTTTGGTTGATGTGGCTTCCAGTGTTTGAAATCTTTGAACGCTTCGAACTTCATTAATCCCCAAGTAGGCATATCACGCTCTCTGACAGGATAAGACAAAGTTCTGACTTTAGGAAGTTCTTCTACATCCCACCATGGCAAAGACATGGTATCCTGAATGTACTCGAAGTATTGTACGCCAAACTCTCTTCGGATAGCATACGCATTCACCTGCGGTAAATATCCCCAACTGATTATATCACCAAGAGAAACTTCTCTGTCTCTTTTGTAAAACTTCAACGGTCTTTTGAATTTTCTCTCAGTATCTTTTCTGAACCATTTCTTTCTTTCTTTGTGATGTTCATCCTTTGACATTTCATCAAAACTTTTATTCTTTAAACATTCTTCAACTCTCCTCCGTAACTCATCTATATGTACTTGACTGAAGAATTCAGCAAGTGTCGGAAAGTTAGTAGAATCAACATGAGCACTTTCAGATTGATCTTCATCGCTCCAATCTTCCACTTCAACTCTGTCGTAGTTATCAGCATCTTCAACATATTTATACTGATACTCAGGCTGCTGATTAATATCAAACTGATTTAGCTCTTCTTCAAAATCAAACTTGAAATCAATATCTTCAACATGCGTCATCTTTATGATTTCATCCAGAGTATAAGTATGCATGATTTCTCCTTCCTCTACGTTGTGCTCAAGACGGAGAATCAATCTTGACACATGATCATCAATTTCATCAACATTCTCAGAATCATGCTCCCCCTCACCACTTGCATTCTCAGGATCTTCATTTGCGTCATCATGAAGATATTCATCAATCTTTTCTTCATTGGACGCTTCAGTGATTTTAATGCCTGTAGAACCTTGATCATCATCATTCCATCACTGTCATCACTACTGTTAACAAAATAAACATCATCAGCATCATCTTTCAAAGCATCATCATCATCTTCTTCATCTTCAACATCTTCATCATTATCATCAAATACTGAAGATATTGGTAGAACAGACGATACTGGAGCTTCTATTGGCTCCGACACAACCATTGCCCTTTCTGACACTTTAACAACTTTTTCACCTTCAACACCTTTGCCTTTATCTTTCATTTGAGCTTCCATATCAGCTTTTCATTTCGCTCTAACCTCTTCAAGCTCAATCTCCTCAAATCTTTGTTCAATTGGCTTGCCAATCAAATCTTCAATCACTTTTCTCAACATATAATCTTCATGTTCTCTTCTCGCATTATTTGCTTCCAACTCTTTGTTTTTCAGCTTAAAGTATTCATTCTGTTCATCTTTACGAGCTTTATCTTCTTCCAATTCAACTACTTTAGCTTTCAGAATATCAATATCAATTTGATCAGCTTCAACTTTCTTCAACAAAGATGAATTTTCAGCTTCAACTATCTTAACACGTTTTTCCAATTTCTTTTTCTCTTTTGACCCCTCATCAACCTTGTAACAACCCTCGGTAAAACCGACACTCTCGTAATATTCCGACACCCTAGTATATTTCAAAATATCCTTATATGTCTTTAAATATACCCCGTATATGAAAACCGAGCCCGAAATATGTTATAGTATTTAAAATAAATTAAAAAAAACACAATAAAAATTAAGCTGAGGCGGGCCGCGTAGGACCTCACCTCAAGCTTACGCGGGCGCTATCAAGGCTGGAACCTGACTCCGCTGATTTCTTTAGTTCAAGCGGGCCGCGTAAGCTTAAGCTTACATTGACGCGGGCCGCGAGAGATCATCAAACGCGGATACATCCTGAGCTGACACGTGTCGACATCGTGGCGGGTCTACTTAGTGACCGGGACAAGCTACACTTTGACCACATGTTGACGCGGGCCACGTAGCCTTATGGCTACTTTTACGCGGGCCGCGTGAGACTCAGATTTCAGCACTATATAAGAAGGCCATCGGGTTTCACTTTCCGTCTCTCACATCTTTCTTTCTAAACGAATTTCTGAAGTTATAAGCATTATAGTCGGGTATTATACCCCTAATTAGCAAGGTTCTGCTCCGTTGTAAGTATTATAACCCCAGTTTTGTAATAGTTACGCTGCCCGATTGATTTAGGGTTCCGTAACAACTGTCGTGGTTCTGTCCGACGTAGTTGTTGGAATGCCGTCTCGGGGAGGGTATCATTAATATTTTCAAAGGGTTATGATACTAACCAATGTACATTTGTATAAATTATAGATTATATCCAGGAAACCCTTACAAGAAGATTAAGATAGCAAAGTGAGTTTATCCTCTTTTTGTTAACCTTTTTGGAATACTTTACAAAACCTTAATTGTTTTACAATGTGATTAAGCGGTGATTGAGTCTTTGTAGTTCTTCAATTACTGCCGGTATATTGGGGTATTGTATACAAAATTTATTACTTGCGAGTAGTAAGTCGGGATGACAGTACGTTACCATTGGACAACGAGTTAGCCAATGTGTAATATGACCCACAAGTTAAGGATTGACAGTACTGAATGAGTAATTGTGTAGAAATAAACAATGTGATCGCTCTCAATACTGTGTTAATTGATAAAATGTTTCTTGATTAAAATGGGATTCACTCACCAGTATTTCCTGCTGACAAAATATTTTTAAAACATGTTTCAGGTAACACAATGTGAAAGCCAACTGGGAAAAAGCCAGCTCGAGAGCACTGACGGCTTGGAAAATAAGTGGCTATAAAAGTTATCTAATAAACGATGTTTTAAATTCAATAAAATAGGGTTTGTCCCTATAAATGTACATTAATAAGAAACTTGGGTTTTGCCCATGTGTTTATTAATATCAATTATGGTGGTTTTACTCTGATAAACATTTCCTAACTACGGTCCTGATGTAAATTCCGCTGCCACATTAACGAAACCTGATACCACCACCACTGAGCTCGCGTCCGCCCGTTCCCGGGACAGATAAGGGATCGGGGGTTGCGACAGAAGGTGGTATCAGAGCCTAGCCACTGGTCTGAGCCAAAGAAGTGTTCTGCTGACACTTAAATTCTAAATTTTGTGTTAGGAAATAACGGAAATACATGCATAACTGTATTTATTTGTTATGTGTTATTTGACTATCTGTTAGTTTACAGTATGAGTGATCAAGGACCCTCAGACATGAGTCGTCAATTGTCTGATTCACCTAGGAGTGAAGGTACCTCATCACAGCCTGCCCTTTCTGGGTATACTGCTGATCAGGAAGGAGTGTTTGCTTTTAAAGCACAGTCAGAAGAGCCATTCCCTCATAGGAAACGAGGATGGTTCAGTAAGGAAGCTTTTGCTCGTAGGAAGAGAATGTGAAAGTTGCAACAGCAAAGAGTTTTAGCAGCTGCTAAGCGAGAGACAGATGCCCATACACAGGATATGCTTAATAGAAGCCTAGCTAATTTCCATATCCTAGCTACAACTGCTGCTGACCCGAGTCTGGAACAACGAGTATCCCCACAACCACAAAACCCAGAACAACCTATGGAGATAGAAAACCCAGAAAACCAAGTGGAGATGCATGACTTTAACCCAGAAGAAATCCCTAGGGTACCTGTACCAAACCCCCTCGACCCAAATTACGACCCCTGGTGGGACGATAATAGGGATTTTGTGCAACGTTACCCTATTCATGAAGACACACCCATAGGAGCCTATACATGTATGGACCCTTTAGATCCCTATTACCATGATAACTACATTAGGGAGATCTTAGAGGATCCTTACCAATTTCAGGAACTTTCACCCCATATCAGGAAACCGCACCCCAGATTCCAAACCCAGTCCGAGAACCTGCACCCCCCATGAGTGCAGAAAACGTTCAAAAACTTAGGACTTTCGGGGAGGAAATTTGAGAAAGCAGTGAGAGAATGCGTCAGGTGGGAGAGCATCTCGTATGGAAATACGATGAGCGCAATACGGATTTTTGGATAAATCCATATCCATGATGAGATGGCAGGAGATGTTAGTAGTAATAATATAATATAATAAAATAAAAATAAAATAAAATATGTGTGTACGGATGCATAGTATTATTAGTGTAATTCTATTTTGTTGGTATTGTAATTTTTTTTCAGTACTAGAATGTAATAGATGCATAATAGAATATGAATAGAGTAAAAGTAGCAATGATCTACGTTTTTGGCTAGATTGAGTGTCATGTGATTTACCATATTAAGATATTATTTGTGATATTAATATGGGAAAATGTTTAAAATTCAGATGGCCGACGAAGGAAATCAAAGAAATCTAAATAATGATAACCAGAGTAACGTTAACGTGGTTAATGAGAATCCAAGCATCAATAACAATGGAAACCAGATGGATAATAGTGCTATCCAACACATAGTGGCACAGGGAATTATAGATGCAATGCCATTTATTCTTCAAAATGTTAAGGATGCTGATAATAAAAGTAAACATAGTAGTAAGCGACCAATTGAACCGGAACACAGTGTAAACAATGGACCTTTACTTCAAATGCCTATTCCAAAAAGGAGAAGAACCATGCCTTATGGTTGTTCTAATAAAGAATTATGGTCTTGTAAACCAATGGAATTCTCAGGCAACGAAGGGGCCATTGCAACTCTACGCTGGATAGAAAAGACTGAGGCAGTCTTAAGGATAAGTAAATGTGCTGAAGAAGATAGGATATTGTTTGCTTCTAATCTGTTTAAGAATTCAGCGTTAGAATGGTGGAACACTATCCTCCAATCAAGAGGAAGTGATAGAACCTATAATATGGAATGGGAAGAATTTAAGAACAAGGTAGAAAGGAAATTCTGCCCACCCAATGAAAAAGAACAGATAGCAAACAAATTCCTAAACCTTAGGATGACTGGTGTGGATAGTAAAGGGTACACTAAAATATTCTTTGAATATGCCAGAATAGTGCCAACTCTTGCTTCACCAGAACCAGTGTTAATCTCCCATTATATCTGGGGATTAATCGGAGAGATTAGACATGTAGTCAAGGCAGCTAGACCTCAAACCATAGAAGAAGCTGTAGAACTAGTCAATACCTTGACTGATGAGTTAGTCCGTACCCGAGAAGAGGATCAAAGGAGGAACCTAACCCAGAAGTTGACTCAAGAATTTCGTTCTGGAAATTCTAACAGTGGGAGAAATATAGGTTCTACCTCTACACCTTACTGTAGGAATTGCAAAAGAAAGCATTCAGGAAGATGCTCTATATACTGTAACTTTTGCAAAATATCGGGACACAAGGAAGAAGACTGCAGGAAGAAAAACAGCAGGATATGCTACAACTGCGGAGAACAAGGTCACATCAAGCCAAACTGTCCAAAATTAGCTCCAGCTACGAACAACAAGAACACTAAAAATGCTAGAGCATTTGTTCTGACTGCAGATGAAGCCAAGATGATTCCAGATGTCATAGCTGGTACGTTTTTAGTTAATGATATCTTTGCTAAAGTATTATTTGACTCTGGTGCAAACCAAAGTTTTATTAATACATCATTTTGCAAATTTCTAAATCAGTCATTAACTAAACTACCACAAGAATGTTTAGTAGAAACAGCTAATGGAGAAACCGTTAGAATTTCTGAAATCTTGCAGGGAGCAAGCATAGAAATTTTAAATCAAAAGTTTATTGCAAATCTTTATCCAATGAATCTGGCAGGATTCGATGTTGTTTTAGGAATGGATTGGTTAATAGCCAATAAAGCCAGTATTTTATGTGATCAAAGGTCAATTCAAATAAATTCACCAAAAGGTAAAATGATCACAATTAAAGGAAATAAACCCTCTAGGTCCACTAAGTTCATCTCTGTGACAAAAATTGCAAGTTATATAAGAAATGGTTCTATAGTGTATATGATTTCCATAATCACTAACACTAAACGAAAAGAACTAAAAGACATTCCAGTAGTTTCTCAGTTTTCAGATGTCTTTCCAGAAGAATTGCCGGGACAACCTCCAGATAGAGAAGTTGAATTTAGAATTCACCTGATACCAGGAACAGCACCAATTGCCAAAGCACCTTATCTTTTAGCACCTGCAGAAATGCAAGAATTGAAGAAACAATTGGATGAATTGTTGGAGAAAGGATTTATACAACCCAGTTCGTCGCCATGGGGAGCGCCGATACTGTTTGTTAAAAAGAAGGACGGATCAATGTGTATGTGCATTGACTACCGTGAATTAAACAAAGTCACGATTAAGAATCGGTACCCATTACCGAGAATCGGTGATCTGTTTGATCAACTGCAAGGAGCTCGATTTTTCTCTAAAATCGATTTAAGGTCAGGATATCATCAGTTAAAGGTACAGGAAGAGGACATTCCTAAGACCGCATTCAGAACGAGGTATGGCCATTATGAGTTTACTGTCATGCCATTTGGTTTAACCAATGCCCCAGCTGCATTTATGGACATGATGAACCGAATATGTAAGCCATATTTGGATAAATTCATAATTGTCTTTATAGATGATATTCTAATTTACTCTAAGAATAAAGAAGATCATGCAAAGCATTTGCACGCACTTTTAAGTCTATTAAGAAAGGAAAAGCTTTATGCTAAATTTTCTAAGTGCGAATTTTGGTTAGAACAGGTATAGTTTCTTGGACATTTAGTTAACCATGAAGGAATTCATGTAGATCCCACAAAGATTGAAGCAATTACTAAATGGAAAACCCCTGAGTCACCAACCGAGGTTAGAAGTTTCTTAGGATTGGCCGGTTATTATAGAAGATTTATTAAAGATTTCTCTAGAATAGCCATTCCTTTAACTAAGTTAACCTGTAAATCTGTTAAGTTTGAATGGGGATTAAAACAAGAAGAAGCCTTTAGAATCCTTACCCATACACCCATATTAGCATTACCAGAAGGAGCTGAAGATTTTGTAGTCTACTGTGACGCTTCTAAATTAGGTTATGGATGTGTGTTGATGCAACGACAAAAGGTTATAGCTTACGCATCTAGACAACTTAAGAATCATGAGGAGAATTATTCAATCCATGATCTAGAGTTAGGAGCTATAATTTTTGCTCTTAAGATTTGGAGACATTACCTTTATGGTAGTAAGTTTACCATATTCACTGATCATAAGAGTTTAAGGTATATTTTCAAACAAAAGGAATTGAATATGAGACAAAGACGCTGGATGGAGATGCTTAGTGATTATGATTGTGATATCCAGTATCATGAAGGAAAAGCAAATGTTGTGGCAGATGCTTTAAGCCGAAAATATCACGAAAAGCCAAAAAGGGTACGTTCTCTCAAATTAAATCTGCAAGTAGATTTAAATGACCAAATAAGAGAAGCACAAGAATTAGTAATCAAGGATGATACTGAAAAATTAAAAGGTATGCTAAAAGAATTGGAACAAGGAATAGATGGAATTTGGATATTCCATAAAAAGAGAATGTGGATACCTAAATTAGGAAACTTGCGTAATCGTATATTAGAAGAAGCCCATAAATCTAAATACACGATGCATCCAGGGAGTGATAAAATGTACCAGGATTTAAGGAAAAATTTCTGGTGGATAGGAATGAAAAAGGATATAGCAGCCTATGTTTCTAAATGTTTAACTTGCTCACAAGTTAAAGCTGAACATCAGAAACCCTCAGGTTTGTTACAGCAATTAGAAATGCCAGTATGGAAATGGGAATTAATAACAATGGATTTTGTTACTAAATTACCCAAAACAAAGAAAGGAAATGATACAATCTGGGTGATTGTAGATAGACTAACCAAGTCAGCACATTTTCTACCAATGAGAGAAACTTTCAGTATGGAACAATTAGCTAAATTATATGTAAATGAAATTGTTTCTTTACATGGTATTCCTTTATCAATTGTTTCTGATAGGGATAGCCGATTTACCTCTCATTTTTGGTCAAGTTTCCAAAAGGCAATGGGAACCAAGTTAAAACTAAGTACAGCTTATCATCCTCAAACGGACGGACAAAGCGAAAGGACAATTCAGACAATGGAGGACATGCTTAGAGCTTGTGTAATTGATTTTGGAGGTAATTGGGATGATCACTTACCTTTAATAGAATTTTCTTATAATAATAGTTATCACACAAGTATCAATGCTGCACCATTCGAAGCACTTTATGGACGAAAGTGTCGAACCCCAGTCTGTTGGGCAGAAATTGGGGAAAAGCAACTATCTGGACCTGAGATAGTGCAGGAAACAACCGACAAGATTTTCAAGTCAAAGAACGACTGAAAGCAGCACGTGATCGACAGAAGAGCTATGCTGATAACCGACGCAAGCCATTAGAATTTCGAGTAGGAGATAAAGTATTGTTAAAAGTCTCTCCTTGGAAAGGAATAGTAAGATTCATCAAACGGGGAAAGCTAAGTCCCAGGTATGTTGGACCTTTTAAGATTATTAGAAGAATAGGACCCGTAGCCTATCAGCTACAACTGCCAGAGGAAATGGCAGGAATACATGATGTGTTTCATGTATCTAATCTCAAAAAGTGTTTAGCTGATGAATCACTAATAGTACCTCTTAAGGATATAGAGGTAAATGAACAACTCAAATTTGTAGAAAGGCCTCTACAAATTGAAGACAGGAAAGTCAAGAATCTCAAGCATAAGAGATTAGTTCTGGTCAAAGTGAAGTGGGACTCCAAAAGAGGACCTGAATACACATGGGAGCTTGAATCAGAAATGCAAAAGAAATATCCGCATTTGTTCCAGTAGATCTCGAGGACGAGCTCTAAAACAAGGTGGGGAGAATGTAACAACCCTCGGTAAAACCGACACTCTCGTAATATTCCGACACCCTAGTATATTTCAAAATATCCTTATATGTCTTTAAATATACCCCGTATATGAAAACCGAGCCCGAAATATGTTATAGTATTTAAAATAAATTAAAAAAAACAATAAAAATTAAGCTGAGGCGGGCCGCGTAGGACCTCACCTCAAGCTTACGCGGGTAGTATCAAGGCTGGAACCTGACTCCGCTGATTTCTTTAGTTCAAGCGGGCCACGTAAGCTTAAGCTTACATTGACGCGGGCCGCGAGAGATCATCAAATGCGGATACATCCTGAGCTGACACGTGTTGACATCGTGGCAGGTCTACTTAGTGACCGGGACAAGCTACACTTTGACCACATGTTGACGCGGGCCGCGTAGCCTTATGGCTACTCTTACGCGGGCCGCGTGAGACTCATATTTCAGCACTATATAAGAAGGCCATCGGGTTTCACTTTCCATCGCTCACATCTTTCTTTCTAAACGAATTTCTAAAGTTATAAGCATTATAGTCGGGTATTATACCCCTAATTAGCAAGGTTCTGCTCCGTTTTAAGTATTATAACCCCAGTTTCGTAATAGTTACGCTGCCCGATTGATTTAGGGTTCCGTAACAACTGTCGTGGTTCTGCCCGACGTAGTTGTTGGAATGTCGTCTCGGGGAGGGTATCATTAATATTTTCAAAGGGTTATGATACTAACCAATGTACATTTGTATAAATTATAGATTATATCCAGGAAACCCTTACAAGAAGATTAAGATAGCAAAGTGAGTTTATCCTCTTTTTGTTAACCTTTTTGGAATACTTTACAAAACCTTAATTGTTTTACAATGTGATTAAGCGGTGATTGAGTCTTTGTAGTTCTTCAATTACTGCCGGTATATTGGGGTTTTGTATACAAAATTTATTACTTGCGAGTAGTAAGTCGGGATGACAGTACGTTACCATTGGACAACGAGTTAGCCAATGTGTAATATGACCCACAAGTCAAGGATTGACAGTACTGAATGAGTAATTGTGTAGAAATAAACAATGTGATCGCTCTCAATACTGTGTTAATTGATCAAATGTTTCTTGATTAAAATGGGATTCACTCACCAGTATTTCCTGCTGACAAAATATTTTTAAAACATGTTTCAGGTAACACAATGTGAAAGCCAACTGGGAAAAAGCCAGCTCGAGAGCACTGACGGCTTGGAAAATAAGTGGCTATAAAAGTTATCTAATAAACGATGTTTTAAATTCAATAAAATAGGGTTGTCCCTATAAATGTACTGTAATAAGAAACTTGGGTTTTGCCCATGTGTTTATTAATATCAATTATGGTGGTTTTACTCTGATAAACATTTCCTAACTACGGTCCTGATGTAAATTCCGCTGCCACATTAACGAAACCTGATACCACCACCACTGAGCTCGCGTCCACCCGTTCCCAGGACAGATAAGGGATTGGGGGTTGCGACAAACCTTCTTCTGTAACTTCTTTACAAGATCATCATTCACAAAACTTAAATCTTGAAGTGATTCAAGACCTATATTCTCTGGAATCGATGGAAAGTTTGCAAACCCAGATGATCCAGGCGTAGTTTGAACTTGTGGTTATGTGGTTGGTGGTGTTTGTAAAACGTGTGGTGAAGGTATTGGTGTTTGTTGTGGTGGTGATTGTGGTGGTTGTTGTGGTGGTGGTGATGGTGGTTGTTGTGGTGATGGTGGTTGTTGTGGAGATGTTGGTCGTTGTTGTTGTGGTTTCAATGGAATCTTGAATTTCAACTTTCTAGCTGCAGTGGGATCAACACGCTTTCTTGTAGTTGATTTCTTTCGACCTCCTGACGATGGTGTTACAATTTGAACATTCTCTGGAGATGGAATATACGTCTCATCCGCATCATCTGAACTTCTTTTTCTTTTCTTCTATTTCTCTTTATCTTTTGATCAGAAATTACTTTTCTCCAACGTTCAGTTTCATCAACCTCTGAATCAGATGAACTTTCCTCTACATCATCACCAACTGTCTCATCAGCTGCTTTTTTAGTTTCTATAGTATCATTAAGAGTTTTTAACAACTGCTCTGTTTCAAATGATAAACATTCTTCATCTATGTTAACATCAACTTCTGTTTCATCTTCCTCTGGTTCATCGACCAGCATTGTCTCGACAACTTTCTTTTGACGTTTCTTTTTCGGTTGTGAAGACGAACCTTCTTCAGTTTGAACTTTAGGAGTTGTTTTTCTACTCCTTTTCTTCTTTCATGAACCACTCGTTTCGAGTCTCCTTGAATTCTGCTAACTTTTCCAGTTCATTAGTTGCACTTTTCTCTTTCATCTCTTCATCATTTCTCTACTTCAGATGATTAACTGGATCTGGATCTTTGTAATTAGCACTCTTGATGAATCCAAAGAATTCTTCCTTTGTTGTTGATTCCTTTCCAGTTGCTTTTGTTTTAGTTACAAAACATCTTGGTTTTTTGTCTGTTGTTGTTGCGACGCTCATGTCTAGGACATACAAATCGTTTTCACGAGGAGCGCGCATCAACACCATATCTTCTGGAATTTTAAAACCTGGTTTAATGATCAAACACTCATTTTTTGTAAAATGAACTGTGAAAGTCTTGTCACAAATCTGCGATATGCTCAACAGATTGTTTTCAAGTTCAACGATGTAGTTCACTTTATCAAACGTTACAACTCCATTGGTAAGAATTCCTTCACCGATGATTCTTCCTCCCTGCGTTCCCGTAAATCCAACATATCCTCCATTAATAGATTTGACATCATAGAGTAGTGCTAACATCCCAGTCATATGCCTCGAGGCTTCGCTATCCATGATCCACTTGGAGATAATCGACCTCGGAAGCCCCTGCACACAACAAAGACATTCACTCAAACAATGATGCCCAATATTTCTTCACATTTGGAACACTACCAAATACAAGATCACAAGCTATATCAACTTTTGGAATGTTGAAGACAACGTTTGGAACAACAGGTTTTGTCTTTGTTTTTAGATCTCCCTCTTTGATTGGTGGGAATTCCTCAATCAATTTATCCAATTCAAACTCAAGTTTTTCATTGTTAGTTACAACGACCTTTGGTTCAGATTTTAAAAACTTTTCCATTTTCTTTTCTTTAAACGATTTTTTAGGTTTCTCCACCCATGATTGATTTGGAAAAATCTTCGTTTTAGGATAAACCTTTGAAGTCTTTGGAGATTTTGAAGATTCACCAATCTCAAAGGTTGATTTTGGCTAATCCTCGGACTTCAAAGATTCACCGCATTTCAAAATACGCACAGGGGAAACCATCGGTGTTTTTCCTTTAACATCATTTGAAGTTTTAGGTTTGGGTTTCTGAAAAACTGGTTTTTCAATCCTTTTAACACACTGTTTGGCCATGTGACCAATTTCATTGCAGCGATAACATACTCTTTTGTCGTACTCAACAAAAGTAGATATGTTGGTATCATCTTTCAACTTTTGAGCTGCATTGAAATCGTCAATTGCTTTCTGACTAAAGATATACTCTTTTTCATCTACTGTATTCTTACCCACCACAAACACATCACACAAATTTTCTTTTGGCTTAACCTCTTTCTTAGCCATTTTCTTCTCAAAACCGACACCTTTCCTTTTGAAATTGTTACCATGTCTTTTGTTCTGACCATTGTTACCCACCCATTCTTTCTTTCTTTCCCGGGTTGTTTGGTTGTTGTTTCACAAAAAAAAAAAATCGGTTTTGATAGAAACGCATTGTTGTTAACCTCTGAAATGTCAATTTCCACAAGCTTATAAACCTTTTCAACATTTTCCAGTTTTGCATTCTGAATCGGAAATTCAAAATCAGTATATAGTTTGTCAGTTCCGGTCATCGTGTAAACCACAATGATCGAATCGTCATCCACAACTTTATCTGATCTTGGTATGAACTTATCCAGAAAATTTCCATCATCTTCAGAATCAGAACTTAAATTTTCAAAATGAGTTTTGACAGTTTTGAAATCACTGTTATCACTTTCTTCATCCAACACTTGGTCTATAACCGTTTTCACAAGTTGTGACTCATTGTCGGTGTCAGATGGAGAAAATGTAACATCAATGCTTTCCGGTAACTCATTCTCAACAGTTCTCAACTTGAGATTCAAAGCTGCTTCCACCCCATCTGGATATTTCTATGTATAATGATTCCACATTGGGGGTGGAACATTGTTGAAAGCAGGTTTAGCATCAGGTAGTTTAGGAACAATTTGATCAATCACATAAGATAAAGCAATATAACTGATCAATTTCTTATCAACTCTTTCCTTTTCAATACGCATCAATTCAAGTTCCTTTTTCAAAGATGCGATTGTGTCTAGATGAATGTTAATCTCCATCTGCTTTTCCATGACAGTTTCTTTGAACAAATTGGTAGCTTTATCATTTTCTATACTTTCCTTTTGAATCATTTGGATTGAACGTGATAAAGTGTCATAAGCTTCTTTCACATCATTAAGATCAAATTTTACGTTGTCAGTATATTTCTTCAATTCTTGAAACTGTTTGTCTTTTTCAATACAATCCATGCAGGGTTTTAAAAGATTTTCGCATGGTGTTTCAGAAATTTGATCAACTTTTTCAAAAACCTTTTCTTCTTTATCAGTTTTAATTTCTGGTTTACCAAACCCGTCAGACTCAGACTCTGATTTTTCTCCTGATTTGACATCCAGATTTTCTGATTTGAACTCGGACTCCTTTTCGACTGACTCCTTTTTGATTGACTCTGTTTCGACAGACTCCGTTTCGACAAACTCCGTTTTGACAGACACTTACTCTTGAGTTTTGTCTACCTCTTTCAGCTTAACCATCAGTGCCTTGTCAGCTATCTCCTTCAGAGTTTCTTCATTCATCTCTTTAGAAACATCTATGATTTCTTCAACCGGAACTTTTTCGACGTCATATTGTGGACAAAAACCTGTAGTTGGCTCGCTGAAGAATCCTGCAAAAGAATCAAACATGTTAGGAGGCATTATAGATTTAAAAGAATTAGCAATAATCTCCTGTTCTGATTGATAATAATAAACTTCTGCTGCTGCCTCTTCAAGCTCTGCCAAACTCTCTTCACTCGTCACTTCACCGACTTCCACAATTTCAACAACACATTCTGGTTCTTCAACAATCTCTGCCATCATAGCAAGACCCTCACCAGGAATATATTTATCCCAACTAAACCCTTCAGGAAGCTTCTCATAATCCTGATTAACCAAAAGAGCCTTTTCTGGTTTGTTTTCAATTTGAGGTCTTGAATTGAATGGTTGCTGACTATTTTTGTGATAGATTGCTTGTCGGTAGTAGTCATTTGTGAACGGATTCTGATGATTGTTTACTTCCCTGTTTGGACACTCACGTTTGAAATGCCCTTTTTTCTTTGCATTTAAAGCAGGTTACTTTCTCTTTGTCAAATCCAAGCTTACAATCAGGTCCTGAAAGACTGTTTCGTCCAGTTATTTCCATGAACCTTTGTGCTCTCCTCACTAAGCTCGCCATTCCCCATTTGATATTAATAAGCTCTAATTCTTCAGGATCAATTTGATCGTAATCCTCCTTTGTCATGTCTGGATTACCGATCCTTCCAGCAACTAGACTCTCATATGATTCAAGAACGGAAGCTAATAGTGCGATATGTTGCTTTGCAGCTGCTTCTGTAAAATCTTGACCATTTTTTATGTTTACAGCAATATTGCACTGTATCCCAGAAACGTAACTCTGATTATTTGAACTTGATGAACTTTGAGGAGACACTTGTTCTTGAACCTTAGGATTTGGTTCATAACTGGTGAATAGTTATTGTTCGGTGTGCTTTGAGAAACTCCAGATGTAGGCTCATCACTAAATGATGTCTGAATTTTTGGACTTGGGGTAGATGTTGCTGATGAGCTTCCTTTGTAGTATAATTGAACATCTTGTTGTACATTAGAAGATTTCATTTTTCTAATCTTTTTAAGTTCAAGCTCATGTGATTCAATTTTCTCGATGAACGTGCTTAGATTGAAACCAACATATTCCAAGTTATTTTTTTAAAACCAACAAATATGTGCCCCACTCATCATACGGTAAAGCATCTGCCAACTTGTCAACCCATTCTTCATCTGTTTTGCTAATACTCAAACGCTTCATTTCTACAACCAAATGACAATATCTCTCGATTAACTCTTTTGTTGACTCACCCTTGATACCCGTAAAAATATCAAATTCCTTCTTCAACAATGCCGTTTTGCTCTTTATCATCGAAACACTTCCAAGAAACTTCACTTTTAGTGCATTCCAGACAGACTGCGAGTTATCCTGATGTTGTAGAAGAACTAAAATATCCTCTTTAATTGCTTGCTGCAAGATACTCATCATTTTCTTTTCAGCTTTAAAGCTATCTTGTTCAAGTGGAGGTAACTGATTAAGTGTTTTCTCAATACCCGCTCCATTTGTCGGAGGTACATACTTTGACTCAATTTTCATCCAACACTCAAAATGATTTGCTTGCACCCAGGTTTTAAACCTCTCTGACCACCCTGAATATTCATCAATGTTCATTAACTTTGGTGGCTTTTGCATTGTACCAAGCTCGTTTTCCATGTTTACGTTCTGCACAATACTCGCTGGAGTTTGAGATGCTGTCATTCCCCCTCCGGAAAACATGTTATAAAATTCTTGATTATCCATTTTAAACTATGAAAACAATTTCGAAAAATTTTCTAAGTTTTTTGAAATATTCACTTTTCAAGCGAAATAACTTCCACACAGAATGAACTTTCAAACGGAATGGGCACACAAACGAAATGGATTGTTTTCAAACGGAATGAGTTTAAACGATATGAACTTTCAAGCGAAATAGAATGTCATTTCGTGCGAAATGAGTAAACAAGATTCCTTTTCGTGCGAAATGATCAAACAATATGGATTTTCAAGCGAAATGGTAAAACTTCCCACGAAATGGTTCATTTCATACGAAATAAACACAATTTTCATACGAAATGATGACATGTTCACACGAAATGATATTTTTGTCACTTTTTGATCAATTTTAGTCCGAATTAAGGTCTGAAACTTTCAAGGATTGATTAAAATGGTGTTTTACACGTTATATCCAAAACTCAGTCCATTTTGTCCGTGGAATCGTTCAAAAATCCAAGAATGAGTAGAAGTAGAGAGTTCTAAACCATTCAAAGCACTGATTCAGCCGATTTGACTCATCCTGAGCTCTGATACCACTTGTAGGATCGATATTCGACCTGAATGAGTCGGTCTGAGTCAAATCAAAGTCACTAGAGAGACGGAAACAATCTAGTAACTGAGAATCGGTGTTAGAATGTGAGTAGAAACAGAGATATTCACTTTAAACTGGTTTTCCATTGCTATTAGATGTTAATACACGGAGAAAATTTGACAGCACTTCGTTACAGCTTTCTCCAATTCGTACCAAATGAAAAACCCAACTCTCCTATTTATAGGAGATCCATTCCGCACGAAATGACCTGATCCATTTCATACGAAATTGCAAAACTCCATTTCATGCGAAATGGACATTACAGGTCCATTTCTTGCGAAATGGTTACATACACACATAAACTTAACATTTACACTTTACACCCCTATTACAAGCTATTGACATGACCTAGACTGTTGACGTAGGCGATAGACATTGTGTACCAACAGATGAATACGTTGAAATCCACTGTTGAACGTCAACAAGCTGAGATTACACGCCAACAAGCTGAGATTGAATAGCTTAAGGCTGAGAATGCACGTTTAAAGGCTGCTGATGAAGAAAGAGAACACCAAATACAACAAATGCGAGCTGCTAATAATGTTCGTGGTATTGATATGAATCGTTTGAAAGAAATAAGCACTGTTGTTCAAAGGTTGGCCGAAACTCTTAAAGCAAAGCATGATGATATGAAAGAGTGGTACAACTCTCGCAATACCAAGATAACAGATGGGGTCAAGAAAATCAATGATGGTTTCGAGATCGTCAGAAAGCGTGTTAACATTATGTGGGCTGACCGATGCAAACAACTGGAAGCCTTGAAGAAACGTGATCATGATTCTGAATATCCGGGTAACCCAGACCCCTCCGCTACATCTGAACAACCACCACCTACTACTGAATCTACTCAGATTGCTGCTTTGCCTCCACAGATTGAATCTACATAAGGAACCTGCGGTGGAGCTTTAGAAGAAATACAACAGCTAGAGAGCAGTTCTTACATTGAAAGCTCCTTGGCTGGTACATCCACTGTTCTTAGCTCTGCTGACATTGCTTTACAGGTTGTACATCCTGTATCTGGAGAAGTTCTAGAAGAAGGGGAATTAGTTGCCGATCTCACGGATGAACAGATTTTAGCGCTCAATGAAATGAAAGTAGTAGAAGATGCTACTATTAATCAGATCCCCAGTGAACCTGAAACAGCAGACGCAGAAAATCTTGAAGAGATTGTCTTTGAAGGTGATAATAACAATGTCGCAACCCCCGCCCCATATCTGTCCCGGGAACGGGAGGCCGCGAGAATCAGTTTTGGTGGTATCGGTGTTTATCAATTTGGCAGCGGAAATTACATCAGGACCGTAGTTAGGAAATATTTTATCAGAGTAAAACACCATATTTTATATAAATAAGTATATTGGGATAAAACCCAAGTTTTCATTACAAACTGATTTATAGGGATAAATCCCATTTTATTGAAATAAAACATCTTCTTTATTTAGGTAACTTTTATAGCCACTTTTCCAAGCCTTCAGTGCTGTCCAGCTGGCTTCTAGTTGGCTTTCACATTTTGTTACCTGAAACGCGTTTAAAAACATTTTGTCAGTGGGAAATACTGGTGAGTGAATCCCATTTTAATCAAGAAGAGTTTTATCAATTTTCACAGTATTGAGAGCGATTACAATGTTTATATCTACACAATTACTCATTCAGTATTGTCAATCCTGACTGGTGGGTCATATTACCCATTGGCTAACTCTTTGTCCAATGGTAACGTGTTCCACATTTTGTATACAAAACCCCAACATACCGGCAGTAATTGAAGAATTACAAAGACTCAATCACTGCTTAATCACATTGTAAAATAATTAAGGTTTTGTAAAAACAGTTTACAAAAAGGAGATTACTCACAAAAAGGTTTACACAAAAAGAGGATTACTCACATTGTTGTCTTAGGGTTTCTTTAAGGGTTTCCTGGTGATTATCTATAAATTACACAAATGCACATGCGTTAGAATAATAACCCTTAATATTTACATTAGTAATACCCTCCCCGAGACGGCATTCCAGCGACTACGTCGGGCAGAACCTCGACAGCCATTACGGAACCCTGGATCAATCGGGCAGCGTATCTAATACGTAACTAGGGTTATGATACTTACAATGAGGCATAACTTCGTTATTTAGGGGGGTATAATACCCGAAAATCACTTCAACTATGTGAGAATTCGAGAGAGGAAAGAAAGTGTGAGCGACTGGGACTGAAGGACTGAGCTCCCAATTTATAGGAGCTGATTTCGACTTCGTCGCACCTCGCGTAAGCTTCGACCAAGGGCTACGCGGCCCACGTAGTAGGCTGGGTAGGCCCTAGCCTGGCCCAGTCACCGGTGTAGGCTCGACGTGTGGCTGCGACGTGGCAGCTCAGGGCTGCGCCTCGTTGATGAGCGCTCGCGCCCCGCGTAGACCAATGGGGGGTCTTACGCGGCCTGCCACAGCAATAAAAATTTTGATTTTAATTAATTTTAATA
Organism: Helianthus tuberosus; assembly: GCA_030545235.1. Taxonomy (NCBI): domain Eukaryota; kingdom Viridiplantae; phylum Streptophyta; class Magnoliopsida; order Asterales; family Asteraceae; genus Helianthus; species Helianthus tuberosus. The sequence goes on from CM060440.1 coordinate 11,593,049, forward strand.
AAAATAAAGATATTCGGGCCCTGTTTTTATATACGGGGTGTATTTTAGGTCATATTGGGACATTCTAATTATTTTTAGGGTATCGAAAGATTTAGGAGGGTTGTTATATCCTCCCCACCTTGTTTTAGAGCTCGTCCTCGAGGTCTACCGGAATAAGTGTGGATATTTCCTTTGCATCTCTGATTCAAGCTCCCATGTGTATTCTGGTCCTCTTTTGGAGTCCCATTTTACTTTGACCAGAACTAATCTCTTGTGTTTGAGGTTCTTGACTTTCCTGTCTTCAATCTGTAGAGGCTTTTCTACAAATTTTAACTGCTCATTTACCTCTATATCCTTAAGAGGTACTACAAGTGATTTATCAGCTAAGCATTTCTTGAGATTGGATACATGAAATATATCATGTATTCCTGCCATTTCCTCTGGCAGTTGTAGCTGATAGGCTACAGGTCCTATTCTTCTAATAATCTCAAAAGGTCCAACATACTTGGGGCTTAGCTTTCCCCTTTTGATGAATCTTACTACTCCTTTCAAAGGAGAGACTTTCAATAACACCTTGTCTCCTACCTGAAATTCCAAGGGTTTTCGTCTGTTATCAGCATAACTCTTTTGTCGATCACGTGCTGCTTTCAGTCATTCCTTGACTTGAATAATCTTGTCGGTTGTTTCTTGCACTATTTCAGGTCCAGATAGTTACTTTTCCCCAATTTCTGCCCAACAAACTGGGGTTCGGCACTTTCGTCCATAGAGTGCTTCGAATGGTGCAACATTGATACTGGTGTGATAACTGTTATTATAATAAAATTCTATTAATGGTAAGTGATCGTCCCAACTACCTCCGAAATCAATTACACAAGTTCTAAGCATGTCTTCCATTGTCCTTTCGCTTTGTCCGTCCGTTTGAGGGTGATAAGCTGTGCTTAGATTCAACTTAGTTCACATTGCTTTTTGGAAACTTGTCCAAAAATGAGAGGTAAAACGGTTATCTCTGTCATAACCAATTGATAAAGGAATTCCATGTAATGAAACTATTTCATTTACATACAATTTAGCTAGCTGTTCCATACTGAAAGTTTCCTTCATTGGTAGAAAATGAGCTGACTTAGTTAACCTGTCTACAATCACCCAGATTGTGTCATTACCTTTCCTTGTTTTGGGTAATTTAGTAACAAAATCCATTGTTATCAATTCCCATTTCCAAACTGGCATTTCTAACTGCTGCAATAAACCTGAGGGTTTCTGATGTTCAGCTTTAACTTGGGAACATGTTAAACACTTAGAAACATAAGCTGCTATATCCTTTTTCATTCCTATCCACCAAAAATTCTTTCTTAAATCCTGGTACATCTTATCACTTCCAGGATGCATCGTATACTTAGACTTATGGGCTTCTTCTAATATACGGTGGCGTAGGTTCCCTAATTTGGGTATCCACATTCTTTTCTTATGGAATCTCCAAATTCCATCTGTTCCTTGTTCTAATTCCTTAATCATTCCTTTTAATTTTTCAGTATCATCCTTGATTACTGATTCTTGTGTTTTTATAATCTGTTCATTTAAATCTACCTGCAGATTTAATTTAAGAGAACGTATCCTTTTTAGTTTTTCATGATACTTTTGACTTAAAGCATCAGCTACTACATTTGCCTTTCCTGCATGATACTGGATATTACAATCATAATCACTTAGTATCTACATCCAGCGTCTTTGCCTCATATTCAACTCCTTTTGCCCAAAAACATACCTTAAACTCTTATGATTAGTGAAAATGGTAAACTTACTACCGTAAAGGTAATGTCACCAAATCTTAAGGGCAAAAATTATGGCTCCTAGTTCCAAATCATGGGTTGAATAATTCTCTTCATGATTCTTAAGTTGTCTTGATGCATAGGCTATAACCTTTTGTCGTTGCATCAACACACATCCATAACCTAACTTAGAAGCGTCACAATAGGCTACAAAGTCTTCAGTTCCTTCTGGTAACGCTAGTATGGGTGCGTTGGTTAATCTTTGCTTAAGAATTCTAAAGGCTTCTTCCTGTTTTGGTCCCCGTTCAAACTTAATAGATTTACATGTTAACTTAGTCAAAGGAATGACTATTCTAGAAAAATCTCGAATAAATCTTCAATAATAACCGGCCAATCGTAAGAAACTTCTAATCTCGGTTGGTGACTCAGGGGTTTTCCATTTGGTAATCGCCTCTATCTTGGTGGGATCCACATGAATTCCTTCATGATTAACTAGATGCCCAAGAAACTGTACCTGTTCTAACCAAAACTCGCACTTCGAAAACTTTGCATAAAGCTTTTCTTTCCTTAATAAACTTAAAAGTGCGTGCAGATGCTCTGCATGTTCCTTTTACTCTTTGAGTAAATAAGAATATCATCTATAAAGACAATTATGAATTTATCCAAATATGGCTTACATATTCGGTTCATCATGTCCATAAATGCAGCTGGGGCATTGGTTAGACCAAATGGCATGACAGTAAATTCATAATGGCCATACCTTGTTCTAAAAGCGGTCTTAGGAATGTCCTCTTCCTGTACCTTTAATTGATGATATCCTGAGCGTAAATCGATTTTAGAGAAAAATCGAGCTCCTTGCAACTGATCGAACAGATCATCGATTCTTGGTAATGGATACCGATTCTTAATCGTGACCTTGTTCAATTCACGGTAGTCAATGCACATACGCATCGATCCGTCTTTCTTTTTAACGAATAAAATCGGTGCTCCCCACGGCGATGAACTTGGCTGTATGAATCATTTCTCCAACAATTCGTCTAATTGTTTCTTCAATTCTTGCATTTCTGTAGGTGCCAAACGGTAGGATGCTTTGACAATTGGTGCTGTTCCTAGTAGCAGGTTTATTCTGAATTCAACTTCTCTATCTGGTGGTAGTCCTGGTAATTCTTCTGGAAACACATCTGGAAACTGAGATACTACTAGAATATCTTTCAGTTCTTTTCCTTTAGTGTTAGTGATTATGGAAATCAAATACACTAAAGATCCTTTTCTTATACAACTTGCCGTTTTCATCACAGAGATGAATTTTGTGGATTTAGATGGCTTATCTCCTTTAATTGTGATCTTTTCACCCTTTGGTGAATTTACTTGGATTGACTTTTGATCACATAAAATACTGGCTTTATTGGCTATTAACCAATCCATTCCTAATACAACAACAAATCCTGCCAGATTCATTGGGTAAAGGTTTGCAATAAACTTTTGGTTTAAAAATTCTATTCTTGCTCCCTCCAAGATTTCAGAAATTCTAACGGTTTCCCCATTTGCTGTTTCTACTAGACATTCTTGTGGGAGTTTAGTTAATTGTTGATTGAGAAGTTTGCAAAATGAAGTATTAATAAAACTTTGGTTCGCACCAGAGTCAAATAATACTTTAGCAAAAACATCATTAACTAAAAACGTACCGGCTATCACGTCCGGAATCATCTTGGCTTCATCTGCAGTCAGAACAAATGCGCTAGCATTTTTAGTGTTCTTGTTGCCCATGGCTGGAACTAGTTTCGGACAGTTTGGTTTGATGTGGCCTTGTTCTCCGCAGTTGTAGCATATCCTGTTGTTAGGTTTCTTCCTGCAGTCTTCTTCCTTGTGTCCAGATATTTTGCAGAAGTTACAATATATGGAGCATCTTCTAGAATGCTTCCTTTTGCAATACTTGCAATAAGGTATAGAAGTAGAACCTACATTTTTCCCACGGTTGGAATTTCCAGAACGGAATTCCTGGGTAAGCCTTTGAGCTAGGTTCCTCCTTTGGTCCTCTTCTCGTGTACGTACTAATTCATCAGTCAAGGTATTTGCTAGTTCTACAGCTTCTTCTATAGTTTGAGGTCTCGCTGCCTTGACTACATGCCTAATCTCACTGATTAATCCCCAGATGTAACGGGAGATTAATACTGGTTCTGGTGATGCAAGGGTTGGTACTATTCTAGCATATTCAAAGAATAACATAGTGTAACCCTTACTATCCACTCCAGTCATCCTAAGGTTTAGGAACTTATTTTCTATCTGTTCTTTTTCATTGGGAGGGCAGAATTTCCTTTCTACCATGTTCTTAAATTCCTCCCATTCCATATTGTAAACCCTGTCACTTCCCCTAGACTGGAGGATAGTGTTCCACCATTCTAAGGCTGAGTTCTTAAACAGATTGGAAGCAAACATTATCTTATCCTCTTCCGCGCACTTGCTTATTTTTAAGACAGCCTCAGTCTTTTCTATCCAGCGTAGAGCTGCAACGGCCCCTTCATTGCCTGAGAATTCCATTGGTTTACAAGACCAGAATTCTTTATAAGAACAACCATAAGACATGGTTATTCTTCTTTTGGGGATGGGCACTTGAAGTACGGGTCCATTGTTTACGCTGTGTTCAGGTTCAGTTGGTTGTTTGCTGCTATGGTTACTTTTATTATCAGCTTCCTTAACAGTTTGAATAATAAATGGAATTGCATCTATAATTCCTTGTGCCACTATGTGTTGAATGGCACTATTATCAACTTGGTTTCCATTGTTATTGTTGTTCGGGTTATCGTTATTCTGGTTATTGTCATTCTGGTTTTCATTATTCTGGTTTTCCTGGTTCACTTCGTTGTCCATCTGAATTATAAACATTTACCACGTATTAATATCACAAGATAATCTTTGATACAACCAATCACATAACGCACATATTGATAAACAACGTCGAACATTGCGACTTACTCTTTCTTATATTATGCATCTAATACAAACTGGAACTGAAATTTAAAATTACAATACGACTGAAATTGAAATTACACTACTAGTAGGCATCCGTAGCTAAGATTTAGGTTTTTTTTTCAAACATACACACATATTATATATTATTATATTATTATATTATTATTATTATTATTATTATTATTATTATTATTATTCCTACCATCACTTTCACTGATATGGGTTCATCCAGAACTCCATATTGCGCTCGTCATACTTCCAGACGAGTCGCTCTCCAACCTGCCTCATCCTCTCGCTACTTTCTAAAATCTCCTCTCCGAAGGTTCGGAGCTCTTGCACGTTTTCTGCACTCATTGGGGGTGCAGGTGCTGGGAATGGGTTTGGGAACTGGGGCATGGGTTCCTGGTACGGGTAAGGATTCTCTAAAACTTCCCTAATGTATTGATCGCTATCATAGAAGGGATCTAGAGGGTCCAAACCTAGGTAGGCTGCTAGATTCGGCACGGGTTCATCTTCTGGTATGGGGTAACGTTGTTGGTAATCCCTATTGTCGTCTAACCATGGGTCGTAGTTTGGGTCTAAGGGATTGGGTGCTGGTACCCTAGGTATCTCTTCTGGGTTAAAATCATGCATTTGGATTTGATTTTCTGGGTTGTTCTCGATTTCCATTGGTTGAGCGGGGAATAGTGGTAATGGTTGGGGTTCTATGAGTTGCTCTAGGTTAGGGTCGGCAGCTGTGGTTGCTAAGATATGAAAGTTTGCTAAACTCCTATTAAGCATATCCTGGGTGTGGGCATCTGTATCTCTTTTAGCGGCTGCTAGGGCTCGCTGTTGTTGTAACTTTTTCATTCTTTTCCTACGTTCATGCGCTCCTCTACTGAACAATCCTCTCTTTTTAGGAGGGAATGGCTCTTCAGACTGAGCCTTAAACACGAATATCCCATCTTCATTGTCAGTTGAATACCCTGAGAGGGCAGGCTGTGAAGAGGTACCTTCGCTCCTAGGTGAGCTGGACAACTGACGGTAGGCGTCGGAAGGTCCTTGGTCGTTCATATTGTAAACTAACAAATAGTCAAATAACACACAATAATAATATACAAATATGCACGTAGTTCCTTAATTTATTTCCTAACAGATAATATTTTGGTGTCAGCAGAACACTTCTGTGGCTGAATCAGTGGCTTAGCTCTGACACCACCTTCTGTCGCAACCCCCGCCCCCTATCTTTCCCGAGAACGGGCGACCGCGAGAATCAGTTTTGGTGGTATCGGTGTTTATCAATTTGGCAGCGGAAATTACATCAGGACCGTAGTTAGGAAATATTTTATCAGAGTAAAACACCATATTTTATATAAATAAGTATATTGGGATAAAACCCAAGTTTTCATTACAAACTAATTTATAGGGATAAACCCCATTTTATTGAAATAAAACACCTTCGTTATTTAGGTAACTTTTATAGCCACTTTTCCAAGCCTTCAGTGCTGTCCAACTGGCTTCTAGTTGGCTTTCACATTTTGTTACCTGAAACGCGTTTAAAAACATTTTGTTAGTGGGAAATACTAGTGAGTGAATCCCAGTTTAATCAAGAAGAGTTTTATCAATTTTCATAGTATTGGGAGCGATTACAATGTTTTTATCTACACAATTACTCATTCAGTATTGTCAATCCTGACTGGTGGGTCATATTACCTATTGGCTAACTCTTTGTCCAATGGTACCATGTTCCACATTTTGTATACAAAACCCCAACATACCGGCAGTAATTGAAGAATTACAAAGACTCAATCACTGATTACATTGTAAAATAATTAAGGTTTTGTAAAAACAGTTTACAAAAAGGAGATTACTCACAAAAAGGTTTACACAAAAAGAGGATTACTCACAAAAAGGTTTACACAAAAAGAGGATTACTTACATTGCTGTCTTAGGTTTTCTTTAAGGGTTTCCTGGTGATTATCTATAAATTACACAAATGCACACGCGTTAGTATAATAACCCTTAATATTTACATTAGTAATACCCTCCTTGAGACGGCATTCCAACGACTACGTCGGGCAGAACCTCGAGAGCCGTTACGGAACCCTGGATCAATCGGGCAGCGTATCTAATACGTAACCGGGGTTATGATACTTACAACGAGGCAGAACTTTGTTATTTAGGGGGGTATAATACCCGAAAATCACTTCAACTATGTGAGAATTCGAGAGAGGAAAGAAAGTGTGAGCGACTGGGACTGAAGGCCTGAGCTCCCAATTTATAGGAGATGATTTCGACTTCGTCGCGCCTCGCGTAAGCTTCGGCCAAGGGCTACGCAGCCCGCATAGTAGGCTGGGTAGGCCCTAGCCTGGCCCATTCACCGGTGTAGGCTCGACGTGTGGCTGCCACGTGGCAGCTCAGGGCTGCGCCTCGTTGATGAGCGCTCGCACCCCGCGTAGACCAATGGGGGGTCTTAGGCGGCCCGCCACAGCAATAAAAATTTTGATTTTAATTAATTTTAATAAAAATAAAGATATTCGGGCCCTGTTTTCATATACGGGGTGTATTTTAGGTCATATTGGGACATTCTAATTATTTTTAGGGTATCGAAAGATTTAGGAGGGTTGTTATAAACAAATCTACTTACGTGCAAGAAGGCGGAACAGAGTTCACTCCTTTCAATGAAGATTGGTTGAAAGAAAATGTGGACGACATCGACGAACATTTGAAAAATCGTGATACTACAGATAATTCACCTGATGCGTTCACAAAATGGAGAAAACAGTTCCTGTCCAAGGTTACAAAGCCTACGCCAGCTGAAGCTCAAGTCGATTACTTGAAATACGAGAAAGAAAACTTGCACGGGAAGATACTTTGTTGGATGTTTGTCAAAGAAATACATTGCATGGCCGTTAAAGGTGAACACGGCATTCAGTATTTCAGATCGTTGCTGAACATTCTGTCTTTGCCATTCTATGATGTTGCAGCATTAACAAAGCTGGAGCTGATTAATCGTTCAAAGTTTGAAGGAGCAACGTTGTTTGCTCGCAAGTTGAAGATAAATCGGAGGATAGGCTGGAAAGATGAGTTATACAAGCCACAGTTTCCGATGTATCAGCAGATAAAGTACACTTTGGATCCGTCCACCAACACGGCAAGATACAAGCTCGTTTATCAGCCGGCGAAGGTTATGGACAAGATCCCACTGATACCGATGAAGCAGAACTTCTTGGAAAACATGGCGTTATGGTGTTATGACTCCGATACGCACGAGGCCGTTATTGTATTCACATACGATCAAGAGAATTTTCGCATGCTCGATCCGATGTGGATAGTGAATATGTCTGCGGCCGACATCAACAAGTTATTCTGACATGATATCTTTTATGAAGACAAGGACGCACATTAAGCGTTACGATTTCAACGCGTCGCTTGTTTTTGTTATTACCGTGGTATTCATGCTGGAAGCACCTAGTCCGCAAAGCACTGAAGACTCAAAGAGCGAAGACCAAGCAACAGACAAGGGGGAGTTTGTTGGTACATTTATGTGTCTGTAACTTTGTCTTGTTTACGTTATATGTTATACGGTCTTTTGTAATCGAGTCTGTAAGTTCCGTCAAGTCTACCTAGTTGGATATCCTCTTATCTTACTTGGTATGACATTTTGTCTCTATATTTGTCATGTATGTTAAACATATGCTAGTGTGCATAGTGTTTACATATAGTTAGTCTTGTCTTATGTCTTTTGTTTAAACACTTAGTATATTCTGTCTTTGTTTGGTTCTTAACGAAGATCTCAATCTTCGTCATCAATTATGCTTGGCGAACCTTCATCCTTCGTCGTATTGAGTGTGTGACGAAGATTCAATCTTCGTCACACATAATCTTCGTCGTATAGATGGTTCATCGAGGGACAATATATATAGCTGGTTATGTTTAACAGTTAAGGCATGAGAGCATAGAGAGAAACTGAGAGTTTATCGTTCAAGCATTGTGTGTATATGTTTGATGTTGTTCTCATCCTTTTAATCTAAAGTGAATCTTTGGTTATCTGTTGTGTTATTTGCTATACTCTGTTTGGTTTGCATCGTCACGGGGATTCCGCACTTGTGATTGTGTTTGTGATAAACAGGGATTAGGTTTCGTAATCGATCCTCCGAGATAAACGGACCTACATTAATTTAAAAAAAAAAACAAGAGTTGGTTAAATAGCTGCAACAAAGTAATCCAAGTTATAAGGGATAGCTACTTATTGTTACATTTACCTTTCTGAATCAATATATTAATCTTGGTTTGAAAAGACATGGACTTTGAGTAATCAAACTTTAATAACACTTCCCCCTTTTTAGTTAGATTATTATCGAATCCTAGGCATGAGAAAGACTCTGTGTAGTTTCCCTTCTCTCTTCTTTTCAAGCGTGGATAGAAGTGGATGATTTATAATAATGAAATGATGAAAAAAAAAACCCAATGATTTTTATTTCGCTTTAGGCCTTAGGAACGGTTAAGCCGCTGAATATTTGTTAATTCAGATTTTAATAGTTCTTATTAATATAATTGATGATGCACTTAAATCTAATGTTTTAGATTGCGCAGATTATTAATTCTTTTTTTCTAACGGAAACTAATGCTCTTCTCAGGGGCGAACCAAATGTAATACCAGCCGTAGCACGGGGTACGGCTCAACTTTGTACCGGCAGTGTAAAAATTTTTTTCAATTTTTATACAAAGGACACCCCTAAACAACTACGAGGACACCCCTAAAAAATTTTAAGCTCAAATTGCAGTTGTAAATAATAAGCCCGAATCAATTTATTGAGCCCAACTAATCTATATCTATAATACTATATAAAGAATTTCCCATGTCTAGAATTGTAATTTCCCACACAATTTGTAAGACGGCATATCAAAAGTCAGGGCTTATTCCCCAATTTTCATCTCTGCTCCCATATTTGCCCCCTGCTTCAATGATTCTTCGATGTTTCCTTCCGTTTCTTGGAATAATACAGCCCTTCTATAAATGTGATCAACAATCTATGCAATTCAATCGTTTCCGCTTCAATGGCCCATCTGTTCTAGCAATCCACCGTCATTGAAATCAGGTACTAAGGGGTTTGGCATTTTGTTTGCTTATATTTTTTAATCTTTATATTTTTGGATTCTGATGATTTTAGTTCTATGGATTTATGTGATCAATTTGGGTGTTTCATAATGGGGTTGGTCATTTGAAGCAGCAAGAGCAAACCCTAATTTCACCCCCAATTTTGCTTTTATATGTAAGGCTTTTATATATAGACTTAAAGCTTATGAAGTTGATTCTGATAATATCAGCCATCAGGTAAATGGGTTTTTTTTTTAATCTTTGAGTTATGTTGTTACTGGTGTTTGATTGTTATGGTTGGTTCTTTATGAATAGCATAAAAGTTTCATTACATTGCTGGATAACCTGGATCATGCATACGATTGTCACTGAAGCTAGGATTGAATGGGTGTGCTTTTCGCCTTCTTTTTGCAGGTTCAGCTTCTTTTATCTCTAGAAAACAGAAAATATATTAGTACCAAATTGTAGAACCTAGGAATTATTTGCAATAAGTTTGGTTTAATGTTTAGAAACTGGTAATACACATACACACTCACACCCATTCGTGGGCATTATATGGTGCAAATTTGATTTTTAAAAACAGTTATTGAAGACATTTGTGGTCATCAGTCATTGACATATTTGGTTCAGACTTAGGGAGATTGCTCATTGTTTCATTGCTCGGTAGGTTGGTCGATGGTTAGGTAGTTTTGTGCAATGGATGAATTTATCAGCCGTGGCAATACGCATCATTGACTTTGGTAGTGCAATGGATGAATTCACCATAAAACATTTATATGGGGCTGTTGGACCATCTTCGTAGGTAATTTTTATTTTTGTTTCGTTTCTTTTGTGAATATTATACTTGCATTTTTTTAACAACAGGCATACATGTATAAAACGAGATAGATTTTATGGTAGATTGTTCATTGATGGCTTAATAATAGGTGTCGTAGTAGGACCGAGGAGCAACTTGCATGGACAAAAAGAATTGTGGCATTCGGGTTGGTGGTCTGCGAAGATCAGCTTGATGATCATGTTAATCATGCTACCATTCTTTCTTCCTAGAGAAATTATTCTTATTTATGGTTAGTTTTTTTTTTTTTTTTTTTGATACATAGTTCATCAAGGTTGTTAGTCCATTAGAAACTTGATTACCTGATCAATGTAGGAATAATACCATAAGGTAGTGTTCGAGATCAATTGCTTTTTGAAATAATATGTTTGCAACAAGCAACTCCATACTGCTTATTCGAAACTAAGCCTAGCTAAATGGGCAGCCGGGTAGCGGGTCAAAACAGGACGTTTAAAAAAAGATCAATTTGATTTAGGTCAAACGGGTTCTGACCAAAATTGCTGATGAACAATTCTAATAAGAAATCCCAAAACCTCACAAAAGAATTGATCACGTCACGTGTGTGTCCTGATACTCTTTATTTCTTCTTTTGGGAGGATCCATTGCTCATTTTGGTGTAGGGTATCTAACTCTTATTTTTTCCCCTTCCCATACTCCGGTGTACCACGGTTTGAAGAAATCTAAACCATCTTTATTATGATCTTTTGCAGGGTATTTTTGCTAATTCAACTAATCGGCATAATCAGCTTCATTACATGGCTAAATGATTGTTGCTTATCGAAAAAATTCGCAGAAAGATGGTAGCTGCATTTAAGTAAACTTATAACATCAAAATAAATGATACACGACTACACGCCTTCATTGTTTGAAGTATTCATGGTTATAATAATGCTTTTTTTGCAGTCATATCCATTTCATGTTGCTTGCAACTACTGCGTACGTTGTGTGCATACTCGGGATCATTTTAATGTACATTTGGTACACACCACAACCGACTTGTTTGTCGAACATTTTCTTTATTACGTGGACACTTGTACTACTCCAACTTATGACCAGTGTTTCTCTTCACCCGAAAGTAAGTTCCCCCGTGGTTTGTTGAAAATAACCATTAGAGTCCATTAGTTTAAAATTTGCTAAAACAATACCAATACTTTCACTTTTGTAACAATTACTGTCCACCTCCGTTAACCCCATCCAATTTACCGTTAAGCTTTTGGTGAAAAGACTAAAATACCCCTCATTTAAAAAACAATGTATAAACAAATGAGTTGATTATGTTTTTCGTCCCTGTGGTTTGTTGAAAATAACTATTACAGTCCATTAGTTTAATAATAAATATAATAACCTCTTTAATCATATCTGACACACTAATCGTTTATGGGAAATATGTAAGGGTCAACGGTCAACACGACCCATTTGAACACGTATTAAAAACCTTTTGACCCGTTACCAAACCTGCCCATTTTAATTTCTTTTCTTATATTATCATGATTCTCTTTCTCATATTAATTTGATATATTTTTTCTGGTAGATGTGTAGGTTTATAAGCCACCTACTAGACGAATATATGCTATGATGAGAATGCTGATAATGAAGCTAGAGATATATTGCTCTAATATTTGCCACCTGCACGTGTCTTGCCTTTTGGTTGTAAAGTAAGTTCATCATTAGCTCTTTTGATGATTTGGCTTATGTTTTCCATTCTACTTGGCATTGATATCTTTCTCATAATCATATATGTCCTAAATATTAATCATATGAAGAGCGATTGTTGTACACCCCCTTAACTTTGGTATAACATCATATTTACCCTAAAAATCATAATATCAGAAACAGTATCATGTATGCAAACGTCAAAAACTAATTATTGCGGATTCAATTCACAATAATTAGATAACCAGTTTGAAAACACAAATCCAAACACCACCATATTATAATGTGAGTAGCATTAGCACTAAGCGTATTACATATAATAACCAAGTAGAGGATTTTTAGAGAAAGTGAGCTGTATAATTTAGGTGAAATATCAATTAGTAAGGTACAGTTCTAATTTTTTTTGGAGTAGTTGCATAATAATTGATAAGTTTTTTGGATGTGCAGGGATGGATGGAACTGGAGCCGGTCTTGTTGTACATGAGAAAGCACTCGGAAAGTGAGTTTCGCTTACTTTATGGCTATATACAAACACACATATGTGTCGAATATGCTTTTTAAAGGTTGTGCTAAACGTACCCCACCCCCTCTCTTTATACTTATTGCATCCCCTCAACTTATCACAATGGTTGAGCACACGTTGTCCGGAAATAAGCCACATTTTATATGCTCGGAGAGTCTTTTGGAGGAGCCTTAGCGCTTGCAGTCGCTGCTCGTAATCCTACAATTGACTTAGTACTTATCCTAGCAAATCCAGGTCCCCTCTTTGATAACTTCTTGTATTTGATAATTTTAGGGTTTTTTTTTATTTAGTATGCGTTTTTTGTATTCGACTTGAATACGGATTTCAACAACATCCTATGAGAGGTCACCGTTGCACCCTTTAGTAGCATTCATGAGGACTCTTCCTGTGACAACTGGCACAAACCGGTAATTTCCGTACACTTTAATTATTATTTAATGACTGCAATTATGTGCTTTAATGTCAACATTATCTGATTACATACTACACAAGTGAAGTCATGCACGTTTCATACTACAAAATATTGCTTTATGCATTAACGAGAGCGTTGCGTCAGAAATACTAGTAAACTCACCGGTAAGACACAATATGCCAACAACTCTGCAGAAGCAGTCAGACAATAAAATCGGAGCCTAGGTGTAGGTCCAATGACAAGAATGCATTAAAACCCAAGAGAACATACAAGGGTTCACATATAGGCTTTCCGAAGACTAAAATAAGCACTAAAAAGCACCCGAAACGCACTTTAAGTGCGTAATTTTATTAAATTCAGCTATATCCAGCTTTTAAACATATAATTATCATGCAGAATTTACGTTTTATCGTCCCGAATATTTTCCTAAGTGTTGGAATTAAAAGGGTTACAAAATGACACTTTGCGGGATAATTAAACACTTTAACGGAACGGTATCCAACCGAACAACCGGACATTACCCGGAACACTAAATTTTTGCCAGTTACATAGTTTTATTATTTTTGACTAGTCTTGATCCCCGTTTATCATAACACCCATTAAAAACCAACAAACTAATATATATGAGTCATACTTGAGATGTAACTACCATTTACATATTAGTTGCCAATGTTACACTAAACCCCCCCCCCCCCCTAAAACCGAAAATCGGTTCCCATGGACCCCACCATATATCTACACCATGCTTCATATCTCCTAACTAGATTTAACTCTAATATTTTAATTGATCTTGCTTGTTGAACTTGCTAAAATATGTAGTAGACATCTTATAAGAGTATGGCACTTAGATCTTTCATCATTCCTCAAAATTCACTCTCTCACTTCACTCATCTCTCTCTCTTTCGGCTCTCCCCAAACCGCCACCCTCACCACCACTTAACCACCATCATCTTCCATTTTCAAGACTCTTTCAAGCTTAAAGGTTGATACAAGAAGGTTTGCAAGTTGAGGAGCATTCAAAGGAGCTTTGTTCTAGCTTTTTCATCATCTTTTCTCAACATTTTCTCACTAGATTCTACCCTTGCCTTGTGCTAGTAGTAAGTTACGTGTACACCCTTGTTCATCTTGTTGTTGTGATCACAAGTTGTAGTATGATGATTATGTTTAAATCACAAGAACAAGAACACTAAGATGATGAATACGAAACTTTACATGAAATTTGAACATAAAAGATTACATGAAGATGAAATCTTGTGGGATGAGGGTTGGTTAAATCATGCATGATACTTGATCGTTGGTTTCTTGATAAACCCGTTGTTCGGACATTTGTTGATACGATTTAGTAACGTTTAAACTATAAAGAAACATGCTGAATTACATTTTCAGCCAACTTCAAAGGGCTGTAAACCGACCATAATAAATCGAAAAACAGAATTTCTGAAGCCTAAATTATGTATTTTCGAAAAACGGATCAAATGGCACTGGAATCGTAATTTTTCGAAGTCGTTTACTATTTTTAAAGGGCTATTTTTGGACAGCAGCTCAAGCTGCATTTTTACTGCCAAAAACATGTGTTATATTGTTCATCATAACTTGAAACCTGAGTAGAACCAGCCCCTGAAATTTATACCGTAGATGATCACTGATGTCAGTGTGACCCTCCAACTGAAATTTCGTAAATCGGACTTACGATGAATTTTAAATGAATTATTCCGTAGGCTGCGGTCAGAAAGTAACAAATCTGATCGCAGTTCGGTAAATGATTTTCTATAAAATATTGGTAATGAACTGGACCCCGAATGTTTTACACAATAATATTTGATTCGTATAAGACGTTCAGTAAAAATTTGGGAATTATTGGAATAAGTTAACCATTTTATTAAAATGTCCGAAAACAGTCCAGTTTTATATATATGAAAACTGAAACGACAAAAGTAGCATCTTGCATGTCAGAATGTCGGGTTGATTATTTGAGAACGATCTAACGTGTTATATGTTAAAGAAAATGATATGCTACTTAGCATGGACACCTCCGTTTACAAAGGAGGCTATGGCGAAATTTTCTGAAAATCCTAACACTTGGTAAATATTTTCTAGACAAATGTTTGCTAGTGTGTTCTAAACTATGCTTTTCGAATATAAATCTCGCCATGATTTTTGTAACAAAAATACACATACAAGATACATAATTCGGGTGCAAAATACAAGAAACTTATATTTATTTTTGAGAAAATAATATAAGTAAGACACTTAGTTAAAAATATAAATTATTTTTAAAACAAGAATACGTACACAAAAGACAGTAACTTGTACTTGTACGATACAAGTCTAGTGACTAACGTTAAGAAAACACGTATAGGTCATGGCGTTAATTAAGCAAACCCGGTGAAGTTTACGACGCAAGGAATGCAAAGTTGTGAGTTCATGCTCCCCCTTTTCTCTTAACTGTTTTCAGTTTTATAACTTTGGGGGTGAAATACATGTTACAAATGTTACAATGTTTACAAACGGTAAGATGGAGTACAAAAACATTCAAGTGAAACATTCTAGATCATGTCTCGAATACGGTACCATAAGCACCATTAATCAACGTATACATTCAGACCGCGGAACAAAAGGTTAGATCTAATGGGTTTCAGGCAACCCCACTCTTGGCCTACTTCTACCAATGAGTGCTTCTGTGTCTCAGTCAAAGTCGACAAAAATGCCTAGGTTTGGTGGCTTCCTATGTCGACACATGTTAGTGGCCTTGCAAACCACTAGCGATCTCACACATTCAAATACTCAGTTACAGATACATGTTATAAATACATTCAAACAGTCATAGTACTCAGTTACAGATACATGTTATAAATACATTCAAACAGTCATAGTACTCAGTTACAGATACGTTTTACAAGTTACATTCAAACATTCATACATTCTACAAGTTACATACTATGTTTTCATTCAAGTATTTAAACATTCAAAACAATCACTGCATGAATTCACACCAACATTATGTTGACGTTTTTCCAAAAACTCACATGTATTTCAGGTAACTAGGATGGATGTGCGCGTGGTCCTACTCATGCTCGTGGATGTCGTTTATGTTTATCATTCAATAAAGTTGTAACTTTTCAGACAAAATGCTGTCTTGTGATGTAAACACTTAAACAATGTTTTCGGTTATGTAATGTTGGCATTTTGAAGCTATTTTATGAGCATGTAGTATGTTTACCTTTCGTATGCAATGAGAACCTTTCATGATCACACCTCGTGCTTCCGCCGCAGAAAGGGGTGTGACACTTCCTGATTAATGTTATGGGACATTTCCGTATATCACAAGCTTCCTTCTGGGTAGGTTACTATTTGAATAATTAGCAAGTATGCAAACACTCCTGATCTTTCATTTACTCCAACATTTCTTTTCTTTTCAGGTGATTTTATACAGAGGACAATGGCTAATAATAAAATGGATGGTACAAACCAGTCTCTGCCCCTCGTTCAACTCATGCGCCGTATAATTCGACATCTACCACTCTATTTTGTAAGAACATCCTTCAACTCTTACTATTCCCCAAGATTTTTAGCTATTTATTTATTTTTAATACCTTTTTTTGTTTTTTTTTCTATTTATGTCTTTCCTGATAGTCGCTGACCAAAATAATACCAAAGGATACTCTTAAATGGAGAATCGATCTACTTGAATCAACGGCTGCGTATGCTAATTCACGACTTCACGCTGTTAGAGCTCAAGTACTTGTGCTTGCCAGGTATTTGACTAATTTTAAGTATGTTAAAGTCATATGATCTTTATGGAATCTAATATTTCAAGGATATTTGTATTTTAGTGGCAAGGACGACCTCATACCGAGTAAAAATGAGGCCCAGAGGCTTTTAGGAGTGTACTAGAGCACTGCCAAATGCGCCTGTATGAGAAAACGGTCACACAATCCTAATGGTGTTAACATTTTCTATATTATATATATATATATATATATATATATATATTGTTTTAGTGAATGCTAAACAGTTTACAGCTTATGAATGAAGTAGTTGTGTTTTTTACTCTGTAAGTCTATGAGGTGTGGGGGCCATGGATTGGAACACTATTTCCACATAGGACCATTACTTAAATGGTACACCACCCCCTCCTTGATTGATGGTGGTTCACATGGATTAAACCACGATTACCAGGACCCTCCCATTTGATAATTTTAAGACAACTAAATTAAAAAAATAAAGGGGATAGTGGTTTGGGTTTATGCTTATGTTAATAAAGATCGACCAAAATACATTTAAATAGTAAAAAATCATATTTCGTTCTATACGAAATGATTTTTTACATGTTGGATATAATTGAAACTCCTGATGAGTTTCTAAACTAATTGGGTGCTTAAAAGGTTAATTGAAACATCTTAACGATGTAATACTTGTGCACCAAGAAACATACATAGAAAACTTATACCCGGTGATTGTGACATCTCAATGAATACAAATTTCATATTCTATATTTCTCTCTACAATACATATAATCATTGTTCTTATCAGTATGTTAGTTGCTAGTAGGTCGTTGTTTCATAACACGTTATCAGCACGAATTGTTTTTGGAGTTGATAATATTGTCATAAAAAAGCTGGTGTGGAAATTCAACTGTGCGCTGCAACCAGGTGCGACATAGCCCAAATTTTGGAAAGATATAGTTTTCCCGATCTACGGCTGTTGTTCCATAGAATTCAAGCGACTGGTTTCTTGATATCTTAATTCGTCAATCAGGTATTAACTAAATCATCTCTTCAAATATATCTTATGTTCAAATTTCGTGAAAACGACTTTGGAGAGTATTGTAAAGCTCCAATGAGTGGGTTTGCTAATTGGGAAACTGAAGAAAGAAGATGGTGGTGAGGGCTTTCGTTTGGTTTCAAAAGCATAACAGAAAAGAAACAGACACATATTTTATTACTCCACCGTTTCATGTCTATCACTAATTTGTCTCAATTATTATTTTTCTATAAAACCCTATTTTAAAGTTTAAAGTTCTATGAAAATGAGCGTTGGTACATGAAAGCAAATTTTATATTTTATAAAGAGTTTGATTATTTATAATCCATACTCATGTCCATTTATTTAGCTTGTAGTCTTTTCAAAAGGAAAATGAAATGCATATAGTAAGCTTTTATTAATATATAAATGTTTCATTAGTATGAAGATAAATATGAATGAATGTGAATTAGATAAACTGATATATATTTAAGACACAATATATATCTAGTAAAAAGAGTGACATTTAACAGTTTATTTTATGGCAAGATTATCATTAGTGTAATTTTGTTAATGACTTAACAACTAAATGCATATAAGTCATTTTATATGATGCTATATATGTTATATTAATATTTGCAACTCTATAGTCATCAATCCAATGTTGTATATTATCACTATTCTAATAGTATATATTTCTTGCTTGCTATCAGAATGGATAACTATATATAGAATTTAAATAGATGAAATGTTTGTATGATAGTGGATGTTGACATCATCAAAATGGTATGAATATAATTTGATCCTTATATGTTTTGAATTACTAGAATAAGTTTATCGTATCAAACTGGCATATGTGGTCTATTATTATTGATTTCCCAAATCACAAGAAATTGTAGCTTCATGATGATGCCAACGAGATTTGAAACTACCATTTTTCATTAATAACTCAAATAAGTAAATATATAGATAAGAGATAAGGCCTACAATTTTGTCTAAATTGAATATGTGGAAAGATTAATAATGCAACATATAACATATTATTACTTATCTTATAATACAAACTGATTTGTATATTATTAAGTCACTGGAATACATAATTAATTGTTTTGTACAGCTAGAAGAATTATTCTTGAATATGTAATGTTAAATATTATGTGTGAAATTCTATTTGCTTGCAAACACCCATCATATATTATTAAAATATCATGAGAACTTGATAGTATGTTTGTTTAAGTCTAAATGTATAGTAATTACTTATCAATACATCGTGGAAAGCTTGTAATGTTAAAGATATGTGTGTGATTGCTGATTGGTTATATATCCTAATAAGCTAATACAATTTTTTTTATAAAGTGATGAAACATCTTATTTCATAAGTTTGTATCATAACTCGTCTTATTTGATAACAAGTTGTAAAGTCATGCATTATATGATGTAACTTTATGTATACAATGTGTTCTTAATGCTATCAGTTTTGAAGGGAACGTCAAAATGACCAAGGTTATGGTTTATGATCACAAGTTGTGGTCAAGATTCATTTATTTATAACATCACACTCGAAGTGTCAAACTTCCTAAAGCTTATTATAAATTTATGGAAGCTTGTAAGATTTTGGACCTATACATCTTAATGATTTGGTCATATAACTTTTTAATTGATGTAATGTGATGAGAAGATTATTGATATAGGTTAAAAAACAAAAATTCATTGTCAAACCTCAATTATGCTTTTTAAGTGGTAAGAATATCAAAGAACATAAAAGGTTTGAAACGACCACCATGTATGAAAGTGGTTCTAATCCATCCCGTGTAGCGAATGTAATGATATAATGATCAGTGAAAGAGTCGTGATCATGTACAAAAGAAAGGCTATTGTAATGATGTC
This sequence comes from Helianthus tuberosus, assembly GCA_030545235.1. Classification (NCBI taxonomy): domain Eukaryota; kingdom Viridiplantae; phylum Streptophyta; class Magnoliopsida; order Asterales; family Asteraceae; genus Helianthus; species Helianthus tuberosus. The sequence goes on from CM060440.1 coordinate 11,612,897, forward strand.
ACCATGAAAGTTGTGTGGTTATAATCAATTCCCTGGTGTGAATGTGATGATATAATAATCAATGTAAAGTTCATGATCATGGTAACTGGGGAAATTTTTATGACGCTCATATTAACAATAAGATCAACCATGTTAATAATGTGATGATTATACAGTGATCATTGTAATGGTCGTGATCATGATAAATGAGGAAAATTGTTATGTGGTCATATTAATAATGAGATTGACCATTAGAAGTGCAACGATGATCATGTTAATAAAAGATCAAACTATCAGAAATTATAAAATAGCCAAGCTAGTACTGAGATCGAATATCAGTATTATAATGATAGTCAAGATGAGATCAACCACCAAAAGTGTCACACCCTGACTATCCACATGTCACCGGTGGGCCCCGTAGGGAGTATCGTGACGTGGTTGGCAACATAATAGTCAAACAACACAATATTTAAATGCACAGCGGAAGCAAATGAAATATATATTTCAACCGAATAAAATATTGTAATATCGTGTATCACAAGCAGTTGAAAGTTTATCCACAGAAGGATCAAAAATAATTAGGAAACAGTAGTTCAACAGACGTAGGCATCTTAAGCTTGCGAGACTCTTTATTGATGCTAAGGAGATAATCCAGCCTATTACGAGTAGTACCTGCATTTAATCTTTTTGGGAAAATACGTCAGTTTACACTGGTAAATACAATTAACTGGCTCATTTTAAAAATGATTAAAAATTGATTTGGATGCACGTGGCATAAACATTTTATAACTTGGGATAATCATTTAAATATATAATCTTGTAAAAGAATTACATGTTCCTTATGCGTTCAGTAGCCCGGAGCGTGCCGGGTTAAAGATCAATAGACACACCACATAATCTATTTATGCACTGACGAATGTACGCCTACACTCCGCGCATAGGTCGTGGCCATTTCGTAAAATGATGCCAAGGATATCCGGGACAAGGTCATTAACCCCCAAAGGCTTTAAGTAGACAAAACAATTTAAACGGGCCGATCAAATTATTCAATTAACCACCAAACGATGGAAGATTTGATGCTCGACCAAGCGGTATTTTATATACCGTAACCCAAGCCCGTATAGGGAAAATAAGTTAAAAGTATTTACCTTTGCAAGTATAATTCACAATTAGCAAATGCGGGTAGCTTTTACCGGTTCTCCTATTCTGGAACAAAGGTTTATATAACCTATTAGAATCCTAACGGTCTTTAGTTAAGCTTAAGCTTAGACCGGTTAATTTTACGGTTCGAACGCACGATTAGGCGAAGACCGGAATAGAATGTGATTTAGACCCGACAAGATTGAAGACTTGCCTTATATGGGTAATCTAGGCACATTCTGAATTTTGGGGTAAAACCGATAAGGTTTGACCCGTTTCGGCTAATTCTTGTAAACTAGTTACATAAGCCGAACCGTACGCGGAAGAGGCGTAACGGGTAATCATAAGGGTCCTAACCAGGTTTCCTAAGTTAATATGCCTCCAATATGTTCTGTTATCAGTAGGATACCTTCCATTATGCCCAAAATGAATTTAAACACAAATTATGCCCCGTAGGGGTAATTTGGTCATTTATAAGGTTATAAAAGAGTTTAAGTGTTTACCTGAGTTACAGGTCTGATGTAATCAGCAAACATACTCAATTTAATAAGTTATAACAGTAGGTTAATGTATATATGTGAAATTTATCAACTATAACCAAACTATGCACCGTAGGGGCATTTTGGTAATTTCACATAAGCCGATAAGCTCAAAACTGAAGTCTGAGTTTAACAACCTTTGCTTACTGTTAAAATATTATAATTTACCTAAAATATCAGTATGTATCGACCCTTGTATGTTTAAAATCGTTCTAGTACATACTATGCGTTAAAAACGCTTAAAAAGGCGATTAAAAGCCATTTCCGGGTTCTATACATAAAGCTGATATTTTTATTATTCCAGAAGGCTTAAAAAAAATTTATTTATCATATGTAATCAGTAGAAAAAGGTTTGGAGTCAATTAGATATGTAAAACTCATTTTATAGCCCGTAAAGGGCAAAACCGACAATTACCGGATTAAGCATACGACTCTAAGTTATGCTTAGCTTAAAATTAATTAAAAATCTTCAAAAATCTCAAAATAATATATTACATCAGTGGGTAAGAAGTTTGATACCAAAAAGTGAGTTTAAATAGGCTATACGCTAATTATGTCGTTTAATTAACATAAAGCTTTCAATTTACGCTAATGAGCATAACTCTCAAACTACACCTCAAACTGATATCAAACTTTGGGTACAAGTTTATATATCAGTAACTAAGGTTTCTACTCTTTTACATTTTCAAAAATCACGTTTTAAGGTGAAAAGGGCATAATGGTCAACATATAGGCAATTAACGGGATCATGCATATTAATTGGTTAACTAATGAACCATGGTGTATAATCACAGAGGTTTATATTAGCATGTAACCTAGTCCTAAGGAAGCTCTAAGGCATTCCTAAATCATACTAAAACGGGTCAGAACTGAAGTCAAAGCAAAAGTCAAAGTTTTGCGACTTTCGGTTCCGAACCGGGTCTCTACTGAAAATTGTCGGGTTGAACATGTTTAGACATATTCTTACATTCATTATTAAGTTATATTAATGATCAAACAGGTTGTATGTGTTCTACATTGCTAATTATGCATAAATTAGAAATTAAGCATTCTGTTGACTTTTTAATAACAAGTTTGACCCGACATTTGACCTAGTTAGAGTGGGAATCAGATGGTGCCCTTTTAAGGGTTTAATGCCCACATAATTACCAACTTATAACTACTTTCAATTCGACTAATCACTGGACCATTAGTGATTAATCGTGAAGTCAACCGTTAATTACGACGGTTTGACTTTTACGCTTAAACTAAGTAAAAACTTAACTAAGAGAGGTTAAGCATACTTACTGAAGTCCTATGCTTGATTAGGAAGGACCTGGGTCTGCTCTTTAGATCCAGAAAGCTCCTCAATTGCAGAATGAAGGTGTGAAGAAATGGTTGCAACCTTGTGGCCTTTTATAGTGATCAAACTCACTTAGATCATTGACAACAAACTCTAGCAATGTTCCCTGATCACTAACACATGTCCCTAGTGTCTAGGAGCCACTTTAGGGGTCGCCCATGTATGAAAATATCTGGTTAAAGTTGGTTTATGCGCGAATACAGGCTGCTGTCTTCACTTTCTGTTATTGGGCATCTGACGCGGCCCGCATAAGATGTTAACATCTCTTACGCGGCCCGCTTGGGCCTTGAAATCAGAATTAAACATTTTCAAGTTTTTGCATATTGTCCCTTGGCCTTTCGAAAGGTCAACCAACTTATATTTTGCACTTTGAGCCCTCTAAATTTACCTATAAGGGCTTTAAGACTTATACCCCTTTTGTTTAGTCCTCGGTTAACTTTATTGTTACCCGAAAGGTCATAAACTTCAACGTTGACGCTTTAACCCTTGTATACGAATTTGATCATAACTTTCTCATACGATAACGAAACTTTATGAAATTTATATCGTGCATTCTAGAGAGCATAATTAACCATTACAAAGCTTCGGGTTTATCAAAAGGTCACTCAGAGGTATAACTTAAACATGTTGACACATTTAACCCCTGTAGTTTGTAATCTCTCACTTTCATTCACAATTAGCTTCGTATGATCCATGATTTATTCGTTTGAAGGTATGAGCATCATGTAGGGTTAATGTACAATATATTTATTCACTGTTGACATTTAGAACTCGTATATTCACATACTTTCTATGATTGTCAACTTTAATCCTTCTATTACATTCTTTCACACGTTCAAACATATGACACGTGTCAACACATTATAGGACGTGAATTTTCGAGGTGTTACGAAAAGTGGTAAACTAAGGAGTGATTACAGAACATGATGGTTTGGACTTTGAAGTTATAATACATTCTTTCATATCTTATGTTTTGTATTACATACGTGCAAGTAATACATTTACAATCATAAACCAGAAGTTTATGGATCATAATTATTTAATTAGTTGGTATGACCGGTTAGACCACACCGGGTCAATGATGATGTGAAACATAATGAAGAACTAGAAGATTCTTCAAGCTGATAATTAGCATGTAATGTTTGCTCTCAAGCAAAATTTTATATTTGCCAAATAAAGGAGGGTGTGTATCCCTGAATATTCTGGAAGCGATTAAAGGATATGCATATCCGAACATGATACCATTTAGTGTTTTAAATCGATGCATCGTCTAAATGGTTATCAAATCCACAACCTAAAGCTTGTGTGATTGTGGCTTAGCTAATGTGATAACAAGCATATTAATCCAAATTAGTATATTTATTTGATAATAGTGAATTTGATTCCCAAGTTATTAACGATCATTGGAATAAGTGTTATTGTTGAGATGATCACTATACGTCTACTATTGGTTACAAAGCCAATGATCATGAGAGGAGCAAAAGTTCATTTAAGTACATGTAATTTTATATATGGTACCATCAATTCACATCAAGCCAATAAGTTATAGTTCTCCCCATATAGTTGGTTTTTGGTCAGGAACCAAAGATGTCTCATCAAAGATTTTGGTTGTGCGACATATATTGAAACTCATCCACCACACCACACAAAGATAGGTGTCACACCCCGACTTTCCACGTGTCACCGGTGGGCCCAGTGGGGAGTATCGTGACGTGGTTGGCAACACAATAGTCAAACAACACAATTATATAAATGCACAGCGGAAGCAAAAGATAAATATTATTACATTCCGAATATAAAGTAATATCCAGTATTACAATGGAAAGTAAAGGATCCATAGGCGGATCTTTAAACATATCATTTGTTCAACAGACTTTAGACGCCTAGAACTTGCAAGATCCCTTATTAGCGCCCTGAGCTTCCAGCCAATTACGTTCAGTACCTGTCACTTAACCCTTTTGGAAAATACGTCAGTTTTCACTGGTAAATACACTCAACCGACTCATTTGAAAAGAGTTTGAGAAAATTGATTTGAATGCACGTGGCACAAAATATCTTTTATAATTTGATTAAAATGCACAGAGGCAAAATTAACCTTTTTAACTTGGGACAATTATAGTTATAACCTTGTATACAGATTTACATGTTCGTTATACGTTCATGGCCCGATGTAGAAACCGAGTCAAGATTAACAGACACACCACAAGTATAAGCCCACAAGAGAGTGAGATACCGTTTCCCTTTAAGCAACTTTAAGTGTATGCCTACACCCCGTGCTTAAGGCGTGGCCATTTTATAATACAATGATGTCAAGGATATCCGGGACATGGTCATTAACCCCTAAAGGCTTTTATTTCAAACAATACAGATTAAACCGGGTTACCTCAATAATTTAATCACCATTCGATTAAATATTCAATACCCGACCAAGCGGTATTATTATACCGTATCCCAAGCCCGTATAGGGAAAATAAGTTAAGAGTATTTACCTGAGCTAGCTCCTGTCTTAAATAGCAAGAATTAATAACTCAGCCGTATTCACTTAAGTAAGCGTAGGTACAATTTACCGGAAGGCTCTAGTCTGGAATGATGGTATAAATAATCAATTAGAATGCTAACGGGTCTTTAATTAAGCCTAAGCTTAGACCGGTTAGTCTTAAGGAAATATATACGGTTCGTACGCACGATTAAGCGAAGACCGGATAGAATGTGATTTAGACCTGACAAGTTCAGAGACTTTTTTAATATGGGTATTTCAATCACACTCTGGATTTTGAGATAAAACCGATAAGGTTTGACCTATTCCGGCTAATTTATGTAAACTAGTTATAGGCCGAACCGTACGCGTAAGAGGCGTAACGGTTAATTATAAGAGTCCTAACCAGGTTTCCTAAGTTAATATGCCTCATATATGTTGTGACATCAGTAAGTTGTCTTTCATTATGCCCGTAACGAGTTTAAACACAAACTATGCCCCGCAGGGGTAGTTTGGTCATTTAAAAGTTTCTAAAAGAGTTTAAGTGTTTAACTGAGTTACGGGTCTGATGTAATCAGTAAATATACTCAATTTAATGAGTTATAACAGTAGGGTAAAGTATATATGAGAAATTTATCTATTATAACCAAACTATGCACCGTAGGGGCATTTTGGTAATTTCACATAAGCCGAAAAGCTCACAACTGAAGTCTGAGTTTATCAACCTTTGCTTACTGTTAAAATATTATAATTTGCCTAAAATATCAGTAGGTATCAATCCGTGTATGTTTAAAATAGTTTTAGTACATACTATGCGTTAAAAACGCTTAAAAAGGCGATTAGAGCCGTTTACGGGTTCGATACTTAAAGCTGATATTTTTACTATTCCAGAAGGCTTAAAATAATTTATTTATCATTTAAGATCATTAGCAAAAGGTTTGGAGTCGTTTGGATATGTAAAACTCATTTTATGGCCCGTAAGGGCAAAACCGACAATTACCGGATTAAGCCTACGACTATGAGTTATGCTCAGCCTAAAATTTATTAAAAATCTTTAAAAATCCCAAAATAATATATTACATCAGTGGGTAAAATATTTGGTATCAAAAAGTGGGCTTAACTAGGCTATACGCTAATTACGCCGTTTTATTAACATAAGGCTTTAATTTTACGCTAACGAGCATAACTCTTATTCTACACCTCAAATTGATGTCAAACTTTGCAGACACGTTTATATATCAGTAATTAAAGTTTCTACTCTTTTACATTTCCAAAAATCACGTTTTAAGGCAATAAGGGCATAATGGTCAACATATGAGCAATTAACGGAAACGCGTAAACGAATGGGTCAATCAATGAACCAACCACAGAGGGTTGTGCTAACATGTAGCCTGGTCCTAAAGAAGCTCTAAGACATTTTCAAATCATACTAAAGCGGGTCAGAACTGAAAGTCAAAGTGAAAGTCAAACTATGTGACTTTCGGTTCCGAACCGGGTCTAAACAGGAAATTGTCAGGTTGAACATGTTTAGACATGTTCTTACACTTATTACTAAGTTATAACAATGATCCAACAGGTTTTATATGATCTACAATGTTAATTATGCACAAATAGCATTTTAGTCTTCCTGTTGACTTTTTAAATATAAGTTTGACCCGACTTTTGACCTGGTTAGAGTGATGATCAGGGGAAACCCTTTTGAGGTTTTATTACCCACATAATTACCAACTTATAACTACTTTCACTTCGACTAATCACTGGACCATTAGTGATTAATCTTAAAGTCAACCGTTAATTATGACGGTTTGACTTTTAAGCTAAAACTTAATTAAGAAGGGATTAGAACACTTACTGAAGTCCTAAGCTTGATTAGGAAGGACTTGGGTCTGCTTTGAAGCTCCAGAAGGCTCCTCAATTGCAGAATGAATGGTATGATCAATTGTTGCAACTCATGGCCTTATATAGTGCATTCAATCACCATAAATCTTTGACACACAAGTCTACCAACTGACCACAACCTTCCAACATGTGTCCCTAGTGTTTAGGGGTCGTTTAGGGACCTCTTGGAAGGGTTTAGGTGCATCACAAGTCGTTTAGAAGGCTGAACAGGCAACCAGCACGTTTTTCTGCATCTGGGCGTCCCAGGCGGCCCGCCTCAGATCTTGTTAAATGCCACGCGGGCCGCGTGGGCCTTGAATCCAGGTTTTTCATTTTCTATTTGTTGCATATTCGACTCTTGGCCCTTCCGAAAGGTCAACTAACCTTTATTTTGCAATTTGAACCCTCTAATTTGATACATAAGGGCTTCAAGATATATACCCACTTTTTTTAGTCCTCGGTTAACTTTATTGTCACCCGAAAAGTCCAAACTTTCAACGTTGACGCTTTAACCCCTTGTACACAAATTTGATCATAACTTTCTCATACGATTACGAAACTTTATGAAATTTATATCATGCATTCTAGTGAGCATAATTTACCGTTACAAAGCTTCGGGTTTGTCAAAAGGTCACTCAGAGGTATAAATTAAACATGTTGACACATTTAACCCCTGTAGTTTGTAATCTCTCACTTTTAGCTTTGTATGATCCATGATTTATTCGTTGGAAGGTATGAGCATCATGTAGGGTTAATATACTGTATATTTATTCACTGTTGATATTTAGAACTCGTATTTTCATATACTTTTCAAGTTTGTCAACTTTAGTCCTTTTATAACATTCTTTCACACGTTCAAACATATGACACGTGTCAACACATTATAGGACGTGAATTTTCGAGGTGTTACAATAGGACTTATAAAAATTTTGAGAATATGTTGGGTATAAATAATCGTCTATGATTAAATACTTAAAGTCATTAGTGAGAAATTCGTTTATGGCTCATTGGTTTTCACTTTAGTGAATGAATGTTCCCAACATTAGGGGGAGATAACAAGTAGTTGGAAAGTGAAAAGTGAAATGAATTATCATGTCATCTTGATCCTCAGACTATAAACTATGAACTAGAAGTTGAAAGTATAATTCATTTACCAATATTAAAGAACAAATTACCAGACAAGTTCACTGATCTAAATAGAGTGACTAAGTAAGTCACATAATCAACTGCTTATGCTCCAGTTATATTTGTGTCCCAAGAGGACAACCACATATTTTTATAATGAATCTATTGCACGCCTAAAGCGTGGTAGACTAGTTGATTCCAATAATAAAATTCCTCGAAAATTGGAGCAAGTAATTAAGATGGTCAAGTCGAGGTTATAGTAATAAGATCTCCTGAAGAGACAATAGACATGATGGTTCATGAAGAACCTCAGGTACCTGAAAATAAAGAGATCTCGATAAGTTGTATCATGTCTAAGATATATATGGAATCTAAATAAAAATCGACATCGTTATACTTTTGTATATAATGTAGCGCTTAAAATGATTAAATGATTAGGATCAAGATTTAAGATCTGCCTATGAATGAATATTAAGAAATGATTGGCCAAAATGGAAAGACGCAAATAAGGCAAAACTGAATTCTCTAACGACATGGAAAGTATATGGACCAACAGTACATACAACTGAAGTTGTAAAATATGTTTGAAAGAAACGGGTTTTTTATGCGAATTATGTGAAAATCAAATTGAGTGATATAAAGAAAAATTGGTGGCACAATAATTTTCGCAAAGACCTATGATTGATTATGAGGAGACGTTTTCTCCAGTGGTGGATGCATTGACTTTCCATTATTTTATTAGTCTGGTAATATAAAGAGAGAATTGATATTCGTCTTATGAATGTTATGTATCACTTGATACTGAAAGTTTACATGAAAGTAACGAAGGATTAAATTATATAGGTCATGTAAAGTAAGTTCTCGAGAACAATGTGATCATTGTATACATATTTGGATTCTGAATAGGTTATGATTTTTTACATGTTGGATATAATTGAAACTCCTGATGAGTTTCTAAACCAATTGGGTGCTTAAAACGTTAATTGAAACATCTTAACGATCTAATACTTGTGCACCAAGAAACATACATAGAAAACTTGTACCCGGTGATTGTGACATCTCAATGAATACAAATTTCATATTCTATATTTCTCTCTACAATACATATAATCATTGTTCTTATCAGTATGTTAGTTGCTAGTAGGTCGTTGTTTCATAACAGAAAGTAAATACTACTAAATAATTTTATTTTTATGAATATGTATATGTGTAACAACTCTCATCAAAAGTCATATTTATTAAATTAATTTGTCCAATAGGAAACCCTAATTGAGACACCCAAGTGATTCTACGCAAACCCTAAAATTTTCAGAATTTTCAGAATCAGGATCAGGGCCCCTAAAACTCAGGGGGGATAAACCCTAGTTACGATTATCCATATAAAACTCTGTCAAATTCGAATTTTACGATTTTATCAACTCAGCAAGGCTAGTCCAGTACGTGGCTAACCTAGGGTGAATTCGTGTCCCTTGCGCACTGTAAGGGATATGGTGTTACGGTGCGCAAGCCATGTCAAAATTTTACTATAAATAGCAGACATTGGCAATCGAAGTTTGGCACTTGAACGACGTAAATTCTCGTTACGTAGACTGAGATATCACAGAAACACTTCTAAAAACACACACGGATCACTAATCGCCGCCGCAATACAGGGTAATAACTCGATCGCTAATACGATTCAATGTCCGATCGATTAAACTATCCAATGGATGTTTAAGTGCTGCCCACATTAGGGTTTATGCTTTGTCATTCGTTGTTAATTCAATGGATGTTTAAGTATCGCACTTTGTCATTCTATGTGAAGGTTTAATCTCGTGAGTTATCGTAAATGCTGTATTAAGTTACTAACCAAATTGTGTGCCTGTTATTAATTTAGGTTAAAAAGGCTAATCAGTAGGCTAGGCTCTGCTCAAATTAAATCTGCAATGTGAGTCATTCTCTTTTTATCAAATTTATTTACAAAAGCATGTTTATTTTCAAAGGTTATAATTACAGTGATTAAGTATATGTAATCACCAAGTTACAGCCGGTATGTGGGGTTTTGTATACATTACTTGATAATCTTCACCATTGGGGCAGCCAAGAGGTGATATGACCATAGTCACAAACACCATTGGACTATGGGAGGGCCAATGGGTCGAGTGACAAAATACCGTGGGTAGTTGGTTTGATATCTGGAAACATTGTAATCTCTCTTAATACAGTGAATTATAACAACCGAGTCGTTTTAGTAAAATGAATGATTCACTCAGTATTTCCCGCTGACAAAACCTTTTTCAAACATGTTTCAGGTGATCTGTTGTGATCCAGGAAAAGTGCCGTGAAGCACTACAAGCTTAAGGAAGTGGCTCAGTATAAAATAAAGAAACATGTTTTGTAAAATAAAAGATTTCTCCGTGAAATCTCCAGATTGTAAATTACCGGGTTTTATCCCGAGTTGTGAAATAAAATAATCGGGAAATAATTTGCATTTTAAAAAGATCCTGAAGAAACTTCCGCTGTTAAATAAATACCACGGGATTTCTGTCCCGGCGGCTCCTGAAACGGGTCAAACCGGGTCGGGGGTCGTGACAATATGCACTTCAAATTGTATCTTATAAACAATGGAGTCATCAATGTGTATATGCACTTCGAATTGTATCTTATAAATCTTTATGTATACAAGCAATATTTATAACACTAGCTCCATTTTTATCGGTGTAAATTGTCGATTCCGCCGCAACGCGCGGGTTCCCCACTAGTTGTTATTAAAGCCCAGTTATGAAGTGCTTACATTCAATAATGAAGATTGTAAATAATAAGCCCAACCAATTGTTATTAAAGCCCACTTATAATGTTATATGTTAGCCCAAACCAGTTATAATGTTATATGTTAAAAAACTCGAGTTTGTTTTTTATATGCATTTGATGGGAGATATATTAAGCTACACAAATGCTCTTTCAAAACACCTTCAACAAAAAGACAAAGACAAAGAATTAATAGAAGCGGCCAACTTGATAAATGATACAAAACGAGCATTAAATGCTTTAAGGCAAAATGGGTTTGAGCCGATGTTGGAAAAAGTGACGTCCTTTTGTAAAAAAATACAACATTACAATGTTGGATATGGCTGAAAGCTATGGTAATCCAAAAACCGAAAGAATGTCATTACAAATCGACATCATTTTGAAGTTGACAGTTTTAATGAGGTTTTGGACATGCAAATTCAAGAATTCGGAAATCTAGTTAGTGAGGTAACAACTAGTTTGATAAAAAATATGTCGGGTTTAAATCTTTGTAACGGTTTTTCTAAGTTTGACCCATCGAAGATATTGGCGTTTGCTAAGATGTATCCGGATGATTTTACTACACAAGAAATATGGACTCTTTTGGGTGACATTGTGTCATTTCGTCACACTATAAGCGATGATGATAATTTTGCAAACTTGAATGTAATAAGTGATCTTGTGTGTGTTATGGTTGAAACGGGAATGCATAGTTCTTGTCCTTCAATTTATCGGGTAGTGAAGCTAGCTTTGCTTTTACCGGTTGCAACCGCAGCCGTTGAAAGATGTTTTTCGAAATTGAAGCTTGTCAACACGGATTTACGCAATCGAATGGGCCCGAAATTTTTTTCTTTTTGGGATACCCCTGAGTTAATGTTCTAGTTCCGCCACTGGCTCTTCTAATCTATTTCTATTAACCACCATGCACCTTACATATAATTTACTGATCGGTAATTAGTTAAGGTCTTCTAGTTACATTGTTGTATCACTTTCCCACTCACCTCTCCTTTTCACAAACTTGAGTCTAATGTTTATCGTCTTGGGGTGTTATACTTTTTTTTTTTTTTTTAAATCCGGGTGTTTCTTTCACTTCTTGTATTTTAATAAAGTTTGCCTATTTTAACCTTTTGTAATTTATATTTAATTTAAACTTGTATTACGCCCTCGTTTTGTGGCGGGGGCCTAAACACCGTGCCAAGTAACAACAATGGCACACTAGGCCAACGACCACCAACACTCCAAAAACTTGTATAAAAAAGAAATAAATAACGAAAGAATAAAACCAAACAAAAAGAAAACGTTGAGCCGCACACGTGAAACGTAAAACATAAAAAACAATAACTAAGTCGATGTAGGACTCGTACGTTGCGGCGGAGCCGTTAAACGGAAAAATTTAGGTGTAAAAACATTGAACTATACATACATGTTGCGACGTATTAAATCACACAACCAAGACTAAATGTAAAACAAAAAAAATTGTAAAAGGTGAAAGTATAGAGACCAAGACTAAATGTAAAAAAGTTTTAGGGTTAAATTATAAATGTTGTAAAGGTATTAGTGTTAAAAGTAAAATAAAATTAAATATAAAAAAATACGAAAAAAGAAAATCAAGTGGGTACAATTAGGAATGAGCACGATACCCGTTCGGTATCAGTACTGGTACCGAATATACCGGTTTGATATCAGTATTTACTGGTGTTTTACCCGTAAATACCAGTACTGTACCGGTACCGGTACCGAAAAACGGGAAAAGTGGGTACCGGTACGGTACCGGTTCAATACCGATACTCGGTACCGGTTCAATAGCGGTACCCAGTACCAAATGCTTATCCTAGGTACAATCATAAATGCCAAAATTACAAATAGCAATGGAACAAAAAATTAAAAATTAATATATACTGTGTAGTTAATGTGATTGTGTCCCTATTTGGGACCGGTATGTTCACCAGATCACAACGATTGAACCATCATACTTGAAGGTAGGGTAGTTCCATGCCTAGTGTAGTATTCAAAACCAAAAAATATATGTTACACAATTAAAATTCAATATTCAAAACGATAAATCCCTTTCCACTATTCAATAAAAGCTTTACTTACATAGTTATAGAGGTGTCAAACAAACCGGTTTCAAAATTGTAAGTCTGTAACTGATAAAAAGAACCTTGAACAAGGTATTGTTAGGAACCGGGTATTGAATCGACCCCTACGTGCTGAGTATGTGTCGAGATGTAATCTTATGCTTTGAAACCGGTTCCGACCTGGTAATACCCAACTCAAACCAGTCAAAACCCACAAAAACTTGGATTCAGAACCGAACCGAACCAGAACAATCACTTCCCTCTTCATAAACCGGTTCCACTAAGAACTTGTTGTGACTTTCGTTAACCCAGTCTAGTTCATTATTCGGTTTTGGAAAAAAAAACCAGAAACGTGCACCTTTAACTATACTTTGCAAAACAAAAACAAATAGCAAGTTTTGAGTCATAACGGGTCTATATAGTGATATGTTGATTTATCTTGGTCCGTAACTAAAATTTCATTTGGGGTACTTATTATTTTGTTTAAAGCCGAACCAAACCATAATCGAAAAAATCGAAACGAATAATCCATTTTGGTATTTGGTTTTACAAAAATGTTGAATTCGGGTCAACCGAATAACCGATTTAAACCATTTACCCTTCTAGGTCCAAATCTATTTTCATATATTTATATTAGCCCTGAGCCCAGCCCAGCCCAGCCCATATTCAATACAGCAGAAATTAGCCCAGCCCCAGTTCAATTCAAATCTCACTTTCATCAAAGCAAATCGAGTTCAACGACCCAAAGTAGTACGAAACCCTGGAGTGTTCTCAGTGAACAGCAGAAAAGTATCAAAGTTTCAGAGTGTTCAAATCGATCGGCGATTTTCTATTTCGACTCAAACTCTCCGGAGGTTAGTCACTTTGTTATTGTAATTACATTTATATGTAGTGTGTACTTGTTTTATATACAAAAGGAGAAAAACGCATAAGCTAATTGAATTTACCTAACCTCATTTGGTAAGTAGATGCTGCAATTAGAAGTATATAATCTATTCTTCTGAGTCCTGATTTCGTTGTTATGGGTTTTTTTTTTTTTTAATTTTGCTTCTCAGTAGGCCTTAATTTTGTGTTTAAGTTTAGGAAAAAGGTTAAAAAGCACACAATTTGAAAGAGGTAAAATCCGGGTCAAATTTTTTACAGCCCAAGAAACAGAATATTTTAATATGTCATCTTCGTGGTTCTGTTTTGGTTTGGTTTTAAAGTTATGTATTCTGAACCCTTAGTTTGGATTATTTATGGGATCAACTTTTGGGTGAGTCCGAATTTGTACTGATCTGTATATCTTTGTTGATGATTGGTAGGATGAATGGAGGATATTGTATGATACATGGCACACGATGTCACATGTTTTTTTTTTTTTTTTTTTTTATAAATTTATCCTTTTTTTAGAACAACCCGTTTTGACTTGCACTCGTTTTTGTCAAAACCCACGAACCAAATTAACCATTTTTAAAACGAACTCGTCCTGACCCACTACCTTGCTGGCCCTGCCCATTTTGCCGGGTATAGGCTTGACTAGTGTCCTAAATATAATGTTAGGCCCACAGAGAAATAGTGTATTTAAATAAAGGGATATTGGCCTCTAATAATCCCTACTAGATGTCACTGGCCATTGGCAGTCCCACCTTTTTTTATTCCCCGTGACAGTCCCACCTTTCAACTATTTTTCCTCCACCGGTTCTCAGTTAAAAAAACTTAACGGAGTTAAGTTTTTTTTCCGAATTACAAAGTGACGTTTTAGGGCTTTTGATCAGAACGAGGATACGAGTCGAATGATGTAAAACTTACCTTGAAACCGTGCTCCAAACGACGAAAATGGTGCTTCAATTCGGGTGTTTAAACTTCCAATTAACAAAACTCAAGTCGTTTGGAGCACCATGTCGAGGTAAGTTTTACATCAATAGACTCGTATCCTTGTTCTGATTAAAAGCCCTAAAACGTCAGTTTGTAATTCAGAAAAAAACTTAACTCTGTTAAGTTTTCTTAACTAAGGACCGGTGGAGGAAAAATAGTTGAAAGGTGGGACTGTCAGGGGGAATAAAAAAGGTGGGACTGCCAAT
This sequence comes from Helianthus tuberosus, assembly GCA_030545235.1. Classification (NCBI taxonomy): domain Eukaryota; kingdom Viridiplantae; phylum Streptophyta; class Magnoliopsida; order Asterales; family Asteraceae; genus Helianthus; species Helianthus tuberosus. The sequence goes on from CM060440.1 coordinate 11,628,283, forward strand.
GGCAAACGACGTCTAGTAGGGATTATTAGAGGCCAATATCCCCTTAAACAATAATATACCTAGTAAAAAATCGGTTTCTTTTTTCTTCTTCTTAATATTATTTGTTTAGGTTTTAAACTGCAGGCTTACATGATGTCCAATGATCTATGTGAAGAGCTGATTCTTGACATTTTTTCAAGATTGCCAACCAAATCCTTGCTCCGATTCAGATCAGTTTCCAAATCATTATATGCTTGTATTGGCAGCCCAGATTTCATCCGATTGCATGCTCTTTAATCTCCCGAAAAAATCATGCCCATACACATCATCCGGGAAGGAGAAGAAAGTTGGCGGAACACCTATACATTACATTTGGAAGACCAATTTCCATATAATATCAATAATGGCATTACAACACCAGTGGCGTATCATTTCGGACTTTTCAGCATCCCTGGATCTTGTAATGGAATTGTGTGTCTTTATGAACGTGGGAAGAGTATTAATCTATGGAACCCTTCAATTAGACGCAAGGTAAATGTGCATTATCCTCCTTGGAGTGATAACTGTGCTGTATTGGAGTTTGGTTTCGGCTTCGACCCAGTCATAGATGATTACAAGATTTTGAGGATAACCTCACCAACTTCATTTGTTTACACCCTGAAGACACACACTTGGAGTGAGATTGCTTCCCCTACTACTCCGTTTTCTCATGTGAATTCATACCAGTGTCTCTTTAGTGAATCATTGCATTGCACTGTAAAAGGGAGTTTAACGTTTTCATGTGGTGTATGCGATTATTATTATATATTGAAATTCAATTTGAGCTCTGAAGTTTTTTCTACAATTGATTTGCCGGTACCAAGTTGGGAAGCTACTGCAGTCACAATCATCAAAGGTTCTCTAGCTGTGTTTTCTTCCGAACCAAACCATAAAAATAGTTGGATTTGGGTGATGAGAGACTACAGTAACCCTGCTTCATGGTCCGTTGCATTCAAACTTGAACTGACTATGTCTTACTTCGAACACGCAGATAGAGTTTTTCAACTTACAGCCAATGATGACTTACTGTTATACCTCCTCTCTGATAGGATTTCAGTTTATAATCCTGAGACACGAGTAAAATCTAGACTTGTGGACTTGGGTGATTCTTCTCAAATAGTCCATTTTATTAAGTGCACTGAAAGTCTTGGATTGTTAGGCATGGGGACTTCATGCTAGATATTAAAGACATGGGTAATCGGGCCGGATTTCAGCTGATACCAGTCATCGAAGCTTTCTTCGACTTCATTATCTCCATCACTCTCGCTTTTCGTCAGATGTGAAAGAAATCAATGGCATCCGCACCTCATAAATGCTGAGCTCGATCAGAACACCATTTTCTTCCAAATTTCGATTCCGTTGTAAAAGTGTAAAACATATTTATCTGTGGTGAGCGTTGCAGTTGCAGTTTAGACTCATGCAGAGACATAAGAACATGGCGATGCCCATTAGCATACGGATGTGGCACATAATATATTAATAATCCATATTATGGACGAGTTTTGGCATCGTTATCTACGGTTTAATGGTTCACTTTGCTTCACGGCTGGCTTCACCTTCAGTAGATTATTGTTGTAAAACTAAAACATAAATACCAAATGGGTAAGTGAAATTTTTAGTGTTCTCGCTTACATTAATTGCTCTGTGGTCTTATTTTTTTTAAGAAACTTATATCAAAGGTAATATACTCGGATTATACTCGTTGGATTAAAAATTCAAAAGTAAAATTTATTGAAACTATATTCAACTCTTATAGTCAGTCATATGTGATAGAACAAACAATAAAAGAAACACAGCAATCAAACTAGGACACATTCTTACAAATATATACATGTTATTGCACAGGGTACCCTTATTCCAGGTCTGGTCTCCGACCCATCGATCTGTAAGGTGCCTATTAGGGTTGACCAGTCTTCCTCTATATATGGGAACTATGGATCCTCCCTCCTCCGGGCTCTCGGCTCTTTTTCGTCACATACCTGCCTCTAAGAGCAGATTTATCTCTAAAGTTATGATGTTTACAACCCTATTCCTGGCTTGGGACACGACACACCGTCTGGACCACTTCGAACGGAAAGAGTCGTTATTCATACTGCTGGGGAGTTCTCATACTCGTTACAGCATGGATTCTTGTAGCAAAAGTTATCAAAACAGAAAAAATAATAATGACAGTTACATATATACTTTAATTGCAAGTAAGCATCATATCTCCTTCCAAACTAGTAACTCAAATATATTAAAACAAACAACCGCAATGATCAATGATATCACAAACAATGCTGATAATTAAAATACATTTACCAATAAAAACAACAGAATCTTGCTCAAGTTTTTCCACTCACTGAATTGAAACAATGTTACACGCAAAATGAGAAATCACTAGTAAAGCATATGCTTTTTTGGCTTAAAAAGGTTTTTGTAACCATACGTTGAGCGGTAAACATCGGCTAGAAGACCATACTGATGTCTAGCATATAAGATAACGGGGTTGGAAGCAAAAAAGGTGATAAGAATTGGTACCCAAATCAACTCATTCTCATAGAGAACAAAAAAGCTGACACTAAAAGCAACCATCATGGCAATGATAGAGAGAAAAAGTGTTGCTAGACCTTTCAGAAGGTTTTTGGGTAGTGTTTCCAAGAAATCTTGCTCAGCATAACGAGATGTAAGGATGTATAAGAACATGAGGATTGAAACTGTAGCAAATGTCAAAGAAATGGCATCTGATATTACGAAGATTATGAAAGCTTTATTTTGACGGAAAATAGGGATACCCTTGTCCTGATTGTATCCACCTGGTACTGTGAAAGCGGCTGCAAATACTATGGTAGCAATTAGCGCAGCAACTACCATACAGTGGCTAGCTGTGTCTTTCATCCACTTCTCACTTGCAGACATGAGATCTTTGTGCTCCTTGGTGAACAATTCGTGTGGCAGTAGACCAGCCTTGTTCTTCTTTTCTTGATAAGAAGGAGGGATCATACCTTCCACTTCCTACACGAAAGAGGGTGTCAAAAGCAAAAGCACAACCAATCAATTTCTATGGAATAATATTTATTTGATTAGTTTTGATTTTTCTATTTGTTTGTATTTACGATCAAGTATAGATTCATATAAATAATGTTTTTCCTTGCAATAATCACAATTGTAATTTATAGGTTAATATGTATCCCTTTCGAACATTATAATTAACTTAAAAGATATCATCAAAATTAAACAATATTTGACAATATGATATAATAATGTTCAAATGTCATAAGAAATAATGTTTAAGATACCAAAAACTCTAAACCAAAACATATCTACCAAAAAAAGACATTAAATGTTCGGGTTTTTTTTCGGGTTTCGGAATTCGGGTTATTCGGGATTTTGGTTGGAACCCGATAACCGATCCATTTAAGGTCTAGGTTGGTCGGGTTCGGGTTTTTCGGGTATTCTCTAATTCGAGTTCGGGTGGCTTCAACTTTGGGTCGGGTTTCGGATAAAAATGAACAACCCTAGCTCGGTTTGAAGACGAATAAACCGAAACCAAATTGAACCATAACCGAAGCTAAATAACCAGTTCAGTTATCGGTTTTACAAAATGTTGAACTCAGGTTAACCCGAATAACAATTTAAACCGTTTAACAACCCATTAAGAGCTTCTAGGCCCAAATTCAGTTTTACATATTTATATTAGCCCTAAGCCCACCCTCAATTCAAATCCCACTTTCGCCAAAAAAAAGTGAGTTCGTAGTATTAAATGTCCTAAGGAATAATGTTTGATGATGGAACCGATCGGCCATTACAATGCACTAGTGTATTTGATGATGAAAATACACTAGTGTATTTTACGATTTGATGATGTAATACACACTTCTATTACAATGCACTCATAAAAGAGAGAGAACGAAAGATCATTATATACACAAAAATTAACTAACTTCTTGGAATCTAAAATATATACCTTGTACCATAACAATTCCCGTTGCATTTGTAGAGCAACTCCTGAGATTTCTTGAAGTCGCTTGTTCTTTGGATTCATGGCAGCTAAATGCAGCATGTTATTGCCGTCCACATCCATGAGAGGGGCAATGAGATCCGACATCCCTATCTCGTACAAAAGGTTATAGAAACCCTCTTGACGGTGTGAGATGGCGACATGAAATATACTTTGGTTATTATCATTTACCTTCCAAATTAGATCTGGATATGACCGAATGAGCTCCACTATAAATTTAGTGTTTCCCATTTCAGCAGCAATAAATAGCACCCGAGAAGAGTATTTTCTTGGTCTGATATCTGATGTTGTTGCCTGTTGACCATCTTGTGGTTCCTCGTCATGTGGCCCTCTGATTATGCTATCAACTTCAGCTTTGATCATTGTCACTGTATTGTCCCAGATGGTTTTTAATAACCTCGTAGTCGTAGCAAGAGCAAGACTTTCTTGTTCAGCGTCCCAGATGGTTTTTAATAACCTCTTAGCAAGACTTTCAACATGAATAACTGCAAAAATTTGACAGAAACAACAATATAAGAAACCAAGTACATGACACGTGGAATAAAACCATCGCACAGGGTGTTATTTATGAGCAGTTTCTGGGTACACGACCATTTCGGCATTTAGGAGCGTATGACACCCATGCGTAGGTGGTTAGCATGGTCATGTGAAAGTTCGAATACTGCCAGTGCAGGTTATGCAGGGCAATTCAATGACCCGATAAAAAATGATATTTTCATGAAATTAAGCTTCCATGTTTCGACAAATATAAAAACATTGAACCCTCCAGGGCTCGTCTATCGGGCAAACTAATGGACCTATCTGACACACCAGATATTAATAAAGCATATTTAGAGTTAGGAGAGAGTACAAAACAGTGTAAGAGATGGTAAATCCGTTAGAAAGGGACGTGCTACATTTTTAATGAAGCCGTTACTACAACCTAATGTGATTATTTCCCCACTGAGCAAAAACTCATAGATCTGCCTCTCACTGGTATATACTTACATTGACTGATAGCTCTGATAACTCTGATAACTCTCAGAATAAATTTGTCTTCTATTTCTCTAAATGCATTAGTCTTTGAAGCCAAAGCTTGAAGTACACCTGGAGTTACAGCGAGTTCTGGCCGATGGGTCACTATTTCAAGTGCAACATCTACGGAATATTGAAAGATTAATCACTTAGTGAGGGAAAGTGTTAAAAGAATGCAGCAAAGGTCAGCCAAAAAACAATAGCTGAATTGTTAATTGTACATGTCATATCTAGAACTTGTTGCCCAGAATCTTTTGATTAACACATTGATAAACTATAAACAATCCACACTTGATTTCTAAATGAACATTGTATTTAATGTGATTGTGATGATTAAAATTGACATACATAAACCCTATATATATACTAAACGAAGGGACACCTTCAAACTAGGGATGAGCATATGGACTTGGTACCCGTACCGAATTTCTGGTACCGATTTTTTTCTTCGGTACCAAATTGGTACTCCCTTTTTGGGGTTTTCAGTGCCGATATTTTCAGTTCGGCACCTGTTTGCTTACCAAGTTTTACCTTCAAATAAACATTTCGGTAAAGTACCGGTACCAAGCTCATCCTACTTCAAAAACTCAACCCAAAATACTAGTCTAGTGGGTGAAAGAGCCCATTTATATACTATATTAATTCATAACATCTTGAGGAACAGTGAATTAACGGACGTTATAACGGCGTTTGTACTCATTTCCAAAAACGCGCACAACCCTAGCCAGATCCAGACAGACAGAAACAACTGGATCGAGAGAAACGCAAGAGCGAGTAGACCGATGGCGGCGGAGCCGGCTATGCCGCACATCGCCGGTGATGATGATGATGGTGGTGTCGCCTGTGGGTTTAACGTCAGCGGCATAGATCGGAAGACGGGGGGGCGGCGTAACAAAGATGGTTACTAGGTGATGATGTTTTGCTCTCATCTCTCGCATATATCTTTACATGTTGGATTTGATGTTCTTTGTGTGTTTCCCTCTGTCGGCTCTCGCAAATCTCTCTGTCTCTCTTGAATTTCTGATGTTTTTTTAGTTGTTTGCTCGGTGATGGTGAGCCAAGGCTCATCTGAGAGTTAAACCCCATGTATTTTAGGGTAAATCTGATGCTCACGAATGTGAACCCTAATTTTCAGTTGGGTTTTGCAGGCTGTGGTGGTGAAAACAGACAGCCATGTCCAGATTATGTCTCCCGCGCAGAAAGAAACCAGAGGTGATTTCAGTTGCTCTAACACAAAATGTTGTTTCAATTTGAGAATTTCAATTACTTTACCGGGGTGAAATGTTCTATCTCGGGTAATCATTTTCCGTTAATTTGCTTAATCGGCTATGCCTTAACCGACCGAGTAATTAGTTAATTGTTTGGTTTGGTTTGGTCAACTTAGTTATTTGTTATGAATAAATACAGACTTTCTAATAACCCATATACTAATTTTTTATTTATACAACAAAGAAATTAGATGGTTTAAATGACAACCATTGGACCCGATAGATGTACCGTCAAGAATGGCTGGTGTTGGTCGGATATACGCGAAAGACAGGTTTTCGGCTTGCTTAATTGAGTTTGAGTGTCTGGGTTTTGAGTTTATTGTTTAGTTAAGCAGTTTTTTTATTCATGTTTGTCTTACAGGAGAGTAACATAACCTGTTGTAGTTGCCCACCAGGTTTTTGTGTAGATGACCGTACTTGTGAAGGTAAAGTATTTTGTTTGCATCATTGACTCGATTTCTATTTGAAGTGTTTGGTATGTCGGTTCTTGAAATGTGCAGATATCAACGAGTGCAAGGAAGTATAGCTTGTCAATGTGACAGGTGTACGTGTAAAGACACTTATAATGGACATGAATGCAAATGCAAGGAGGACAAATTGTATACAGTCGATCGTCATTTTTGGGTAAATTTAGTGGATCTGAACATCAGTTGATGCGTTTATGATAAGATTATTCTGAATTGTGTATACTGATCTGTATTGGTACGTTTTTTGATTCGGTTTTTATATGTTTTTGTTGCAGCTTATTAAGTATCAAAGTGTTCTGCATGAAGTCGATCCATATTTCAATTACTAGCGGTCGTCATGCCGGATTGATTCGTGCTTTAACTCGCAGTAACTTTAGTTCCTAACCCTCATTGTATACTTTTATGCTTGATTCAAGTTACTGATGATCTTCTTTGTTATTTGTATTTACTCAGATGCTGATAAAGTCTATGTATTTTGTGGTCCAGGTAGGGCTGCAAACGAACCGAACGTTCAGCGAACAGTTCGTGAACCGTTCGGCGGGAAGTTCGTTTATGTTCGTTCGTTTGGTAAATGAACGAACACGAACAAGAAATTTCGTTCGTTAAGTTAAACGAACGAACATGAACAGAGGTTGCGTTCGTTCGTTTATGTTCGTGAACGTTCGGTAATGTGTTTGTTTATATTTATGAGCGTTCGGTAATGAGTTCATTTATGTTTGCTTGTTAATATTTATTTGTGTTAGTTCGTTAAAGGTTTTTATATGTTGTATTTTGTTTTATTATTTCTAGTTTTTAAAAATTTGAAACCCTAGTTATCTTATATACCTCTCACCACATCCCTCATTTCACTATTTCAATTTTAGATTGTGTTAAGGCTTAACAAACTCGTATTTTTGTGTTTATCATGTTTTTGATAATCACGCTAACCCTGTTCGGATAATTATGTTAAGTGTTTATTTATTTTTTGTGGATTCTTTGTAATGTTTGTGATGAAAATGCAGATTTTATTCTAAAATGAATATTGTGTTCATAAACGTCATTCGTGTTCATTTACGTTCATGAACATTTGTTAGATTTCATTAGCAGATGGTAAGTGTTCGTGAACAGTTCACGAACATGTTCGTTTCCTTGATGAACGAACACGAACAAGAAATCTCGTTCGGTAAGCGTTCGTGAACAGTTCATGAACAAGCTTGTTCCTTAACGAACGAACACGAACATGGCTTCGTTCGTGTTCGTTCGGTTCGTTTACAGCCCTAGGTCCAGGTACATTGTTATGTGAATTTAGTTATTTGTTTGTTTATGATCAAATGTGCATTAGAAGTTATTTTAGAAAGAACATATGTTTATGCACACAGGTGGGTCAGTTATGTTGATATTTTAATCCAGAATTTTTGAATTCGGTTTACTGAAATTGTTAATTGCAAAAGAAAAACCCGAGGTAACCCGGCGCAACACGCCGATTTTGATAGCACTAGTATGGTATATAAATCTCACATTGGTTGTTCATACAACCTTACAATGGTATTAGTCCATAACACAATCGATGTGTCTTCTTGATTTAAAAACTCTAGAAGTGCTCTATGGAAAGGCTAAAGCATACCTATTGAGATGTTTATAAGACCATGGGGTATGGGGGTCGTCTCCTCCCGTCTCGGTTCGTCCCCCACGTCGCACACCGCCCCCCTGGGCTCGTCGCGACACTCCAGGCTTCTCTAAGCCGTTGGAGACGAGGCAAAAATGTGGGCCCCCTTAATTAATGCCGTTTTTAACGGCTAGTAAAAAAAATTAATTTTTCTGATTATTTTAAAACCTATAAATACCCATTCATTTAACCTTTTTTATACAAAAAATCACCCACACTCTCCAAACAAACCCCTTTACAAAATAATCTTCTCTAAAAAATAGACAATGTCATCTTCCTCTTCGTCAGGTTCGACGGATACCAGAGAAGCCGTAAAATATTTTATAAACACGATGGTAGCCGCGACACAACTAATTCTGGAAGAAGAGGAGGAGGAGGTTTCGTCACAACCACGAAACAGGAACCCGGTCATCAACCGAGACTGAGAAGGTTATTTTTATTTTTATTTTTATATTTTATAGCGTTGCATTATTTTTATAAGTTATATATGTGTTACTATATATCACTTGCCACATCGTGTAGGTGCTCATGAAAGATTAGTCGTCAATTACTTTGCCGACGAACCGTTTCCGAATGAGTTGTCGACTGTTCTTACGTATAGCCGACGATTTAGCCTCTTATGATCCTTTTTTTACACTGTGATACGATGCTAGAGGCAAAAGGGGCTTCACCACCTTAAAGAAATGCATTGCGGTGATTCGTCAACTGGCTTATGGGACAATAGCCGATGCTTTGGACGAATACTTAAAGATGTCCGAAAGAACTACTAGAGAATTTCTATACAAGTTTTGCAAATTTGTGGTGTGGCTCTACAGCAACCGAGTTACAGTGAGGTACAACAATTGTATCAACACCACAAAGCAACGCACGGTTTTCCAGGAATGCTCGGGAGCATTGATTGCATGCATTGGCCATGGCGGAATTGTCCTACTGCATGGCGAGGAATGTATACGCGAGGCGATCAAGGACATCCAACAATAATTCTAGAAGCTGTTGCGTCTCAAGACCTATGGATTTGGCATGCTTTCTTTGGGATTCCTGGTTCGAATAACGACGTCAACGTTCTACAAAATTCTGAGATTTTTGACAATGTTATAAAAGGGACCGTACCTGATATGAGGTTTACGGTTTCGGGAGTGGAGTACAGACGCGGGTGTTATCTGGCCGATGGAATATACCCACAGTACTCTACAGTTGTTAAAACTGTTAGGCATCCGCCAGATGAAAAAAGAAAGAAATTGCCAAGTTTCAAGAAGCGGCGAGAAAAGATATTGAACGGTGTTTTGGTGTTCTCCAACAAAGATGACATATTATTGAAAACTCGGCACACGCTTTTACACCTAAAAAGTTGCGATATTGTATGTATGCTTGTATTTTGTTGCATAACATGATCATCGAAGACGAAGGCCACGCAATTTGTGAGTATGACGAGAATGCGGTGGAGCAGAATAATGTTCCGGTTAGCGAAGAACAACAAGATTTAAACAGGTTCTCATTACATAACGATTTCACACATGCCAATCTTCAATCAGACTTGATCGAACACATTTGGAATCTCGAAGAAAACGAGTAGTTTTTTATTTATGTGTTGTATTTTTTTAAATGTTAAGTTTTTTTTAAATGTAACTTTAGGTTTTTTTTTTAAATGTAACTTTAGTTTTTTTTAATGTAACTTTAGGATTTTATTTAAATGTAACTTTTTTATTTTTATTTACTTTGTTTTAATTATTTAACTTAATCAAAAAATAAAAAAAGGAGGGAGGACTATCCTCCACACCCTCGGGTAGTTCCCAAGGGGATGGTCCTCCACCTTTGGGGAGGTGACGCCTACGTGGCGGGTAGTCTCTTTGGGACTAACCAAACCACGACCATTGGTCTAAGGACTTGACTTGAGGTCACCATATAAAACAAGAATGAAAATGTAACTTCACACTGCTTACCATGGAAGCCAGCTTCTACACAGTTCAGGAGAACCCAACCGCGATTCATATATGTCCAATTGCCACCATTCATATGGTTTGATATTCCATAGAGATACCTCACCATATCTTGCTTTCCATATAAAGAAGCTATATGGAGCGGCATGCTTCCATTACTACCAGGAATATCCAGCAGGTCACTGTTACGTTGTACTAAAATCTCAGCGATCTCTATATTACCTGATGCTGCTGCTAAACTCAAGGCGGTGTTGCCATTTCTATTCTGAAATAGCAAGTCCTCTAGGCTCATCCTACTCACTAGCCTTCTAACAAAACCCACCATCAACTTAGTGCCTTTAGAGGATGCTGCTATATGAAGTGCAGTTTCATAATTGTCAGTAATGCTACACCTCGTCACATCAGCATGCTGTTCTATGATTACTCTAGCAGCTTTCCAGTTGCCTTTGACTGATGCTTCGTAGAGAGGAACGCAAACAGAGAGGTACAAAGCTCTATCTCCTTTAAATTTCAAAAGCAAACTTGATTATGTAAAAAGTTAATCACATCACAATTCACAAGGTAAGTTTTTTAAGATTATATATGTTAAAAATATATAATTTTCATATTATACAACGTACTTCCTATTAACATTTTGCTATGTGTATAGAGAAAGTTCATGCCATTAATTACCCCAAATCCTTGGCGATTGCCTAAAATGTCACTTCTATTTCTATGACCAGCAGTCTTTAAGTAGTGCAAACGGCCATCGACAACACCACGCAAACGTTACGTTTAGTGGCCAAAGTTTGAGTTATGTTCACTTTATATTTAATTATGAGATATTACAAAATAAAATAACATGTGCATGATGATATTGAAAACGAATGATAAATGAATTGTTTGAGAAAAATGTCTCGGTAAAAAATAAAGATGTTGGTAAATGTTATTTTTTTTAATGGTAAATGTTGGTAAAAAAAATAAATTGTTTCCTAGGTTTTCTCAATTAAAAGCGATTTCTCCCAATACTATGAGAACCCAGTTTCTCACGCGCGTGTGTGTATATATATAGGATTCGGTTCTATTAATAACCCCCACGAGTTGTGAGAACTATGATAGTTGGGCTGCCAAATTTTAAACGTAATTGTAAAAAAAAATTAACAAGTGAGTCGGTGGTTATGCCTGATGTAAGGTGGTTATGCCTGATGTAAATTTGTTTACGAAACGATATCATCAATAAAATTTTTTACATCGAAATTGATAAACTAGTTGACTTTATACAACTCTAATTACTTTATAAAGAACATTATTATTATTATTATTTTTATTATTATTATTATTATTATTATTAATCTTATTTTACAATGTACTACATGTTGGGTTTTTTTTAAGGCTTTCACTATTCTCGCACCTCTAAATTTTATTTTCACATCCTTTTTCACTATATATATATATATATATATATATATATATATATATATATATATATATATATGGGTTAGGATCATGTGAGAATCACTTGGCTAATTGAGAAACTTGAGAAACATTCTGGACCACACATTTTCTCTAAGCTTTTCGTAATATACACATATGTATAGTTTAAAATTAACTTTATACATATGTGTATAATTCAAGATTTGATAATATACATATATGTATATAGTCAATTTTATAATATACATATGTGTATATTACGAAAAACTTAAAGAAAATGTGTGATCTAGAATGTTTCTCAAGTTTCTCAAATAGGATTGACTTCTCTTAGGATCCCTACCTATATATATATAGAGAGAGAGAGAGAAAGAGAGAGAGAGAGATAGAGGGAAGGTATAAAGAGAGATAGAGGAGAGGAGTGTTAAAATACTAACTCCCTTTTTTTTTTTGTAGAATCTGCGCTCCACATATTTTTTTTAAGATGCAATGGGTATCCCATTAATTAGGACCCACCGATGCTCTAGAGGGCGTTATCGTTGCTTACCAAGTAGTCTTGCATCAGGTAGGTATGGTGGTAGGGGTGGTGGGGGTGGGGTTGGGGGTGGGGGTAGGTATGGTGGGGGTGGGGGTGGGCGTGTAGGTCGGGATGGGGGTGGGCGTGTAGGTCGGGGTGGGGATTGGGGTGGGGGTGGGCGTGTAGGTCGGGGTGGGGATGGGGGTATGGGTATAGGTCGGGGTGGGGATTGGGGTAGGGGTTTAGGTCGGGGATTGGGGGTCTTGCGTATAGGTCGGGGTGGGGATGGGGGTAGGCGTGTAGGTCGGGGTGGGGATGGGGGTAGGCGTGTTTCAAACAAAGGCGCATATGGTGGCATCTCAGTCTTTATTTCCACCAACCCCATCTCCTGGCTGGTGGGAGTAAATGAAGGCATCTCCGTCTTCATTTCCACGGTACCGGATGTGTTTGAGGTGGCCATTTCTTGGAGTTACTAAACAAACCTGCACACCTATATTCAGCTCACACCATCAAACTTTAGTTAACATGCTTAAGTGTTGTATTTATCTTATAATTATGCAAAGAAGGAATGAGTAGTTGAAAGTGTACAACACATATTAGGTGATAGTATATTGGAATGGATCTATCTACCATTTTATATGCAGACCAATTTTGACGTCAACGCTTATAGAAAACTAGTATTATTACCCGCGCTTCGCATCGGGGGCTTAAGTTAGTGTATTTATAGTAATTGTTTCTATTGTTCACAAATCATAATGAAAAATTATAAGCTCTTTCAAAAATAGTTTTTGTATAATAGTTGTGTATATATAAAATCTATATGGCAAACCTATTTATTTGTCTTTATTAAATTATAGCTACGTGTGTTACACAAATGCACTTAACAAAAAATAGAGAATAATGTGTGATTTATGTTGTTAATTATATATACTGAATTATGTAAATAATATCAAATTTAAAAACGTATTTTAATTTAAAGATTAAGTTTGAAAGTTTTCTGTCAAAATGATTTAATTGTAAATTGAAAAAAAATTAAATAACCTACAAAGTTTGGTTACATAAATATATAACTTTGAAAGTTTTCTGTAAAAATAATTTAATTGTAAATTGAAAAAAACAAAAAAAATAACCATAAATATATAAAAATGACATGTATGACACATGAATTCAAGATCACATTCATCAATGTGGCTCAAACCCTTTTACCCATCTATCATCAAGCATTAAGGTTAGAGGGTATGGAATGGAGTCTTTTAAGGGGTTCATTGCGTCACTTCGTCGACACGTAGGATAAGTGGCTCCATTGTCTTTTTTTCAAATAAAGTTCACTGTATATAATCGAGCCCCTCAATTATTACACAATTATTTATTTAATTTAGTTTCAATTAAAATATAATCCATTCTTTTATTTAAAAATAGAAGTTAATCAACAACAAAATTTAGAAACATCAAAAATATAAAATAAAATTACATAATATAAATAATTTAACCAAGTAAAAAAATGAGTAAAGTGCCAAAATGGTCCCTGAGTTTTGGTCATATTTGCCACTTTAGTCCAAAACTCAAATCTTTTGAATCTAGGTCCTTTTGGTTTCAATTTTGTTGTCATTTTCATCCAAAATCAAAATCTGGTTAGATTTTTTGTGTAAAAAAAAAAACACTTTTCCCCGCCCACTTTCGTACAAAAAGCTCAAGTACGGCTAAAATCAATGACAGTGGTGGGGTTGGAGATTATCTACCTGTTGTGACGGATCTATGGTTACTGGACTGCTATGCTGACCAACAGCAACCGCCTCCGTGAGATAGTGGTTAATCGTTTAGATCGGCAAAAACCGCCTCGGGACGATACGACTTGAAAAGATTTTGTAGGACACAATACGAGTGAATTATAAATGATTCGGTAATAATGGCAAGGCTGCAAGAGGTTGTAGTTGTAGTAGCAGATTTTGGTGTTGTTGGAATCGCATCTGGGGTAGTTTAGGTTGCTCGTGTTCTGGGAATTGGAGGGAGGTTTGTGTTGTGTATAAATTGAAGTTGGACTCTTGGACTTTGGAGGTGCAGCCTATTTATTATGTTTATTCGACCTTGAGCCTCATTTAAGCACCTTTTTTTTTAAGCACCCAAAAAAAAAAAAGAGTAAATTACGAAAATCGTCCTAATGTTAACAGTAGATTGCAAAGTGTGTCATTTGTCTTTAAAAAGTACAAAAAACGTAGTCGTTGTTTGCAAACCACTGCATGTTATGTCCTTTAACCCTAACTCAATTAGTTTTTATGGTTAAATCATGGTAGATTGATAATTTTACTTATTTATTTAAAATTTATTTAATAAATAAAACAAAAATTAAATTTTGAAATATTAAAACTATTAGAGTTAATTACTGTTTTCGTCCCTGGGGTTTGTCAAAAATAACGGTTTCAGTCTATTAGTTTAAAAATTGCGATTTCAGTCCATTAGTTTCATTTTCGTAACCATTTCAGTCCACCAACTTAACTCCAATCCATTTATTTTGTTAACTTTGGGTGAAATTACAAAATTGCCCCTATGGTTTAATTAAAAAAAACGCTGGTCACAGGTTTCGAACCTGTGACCTTTGCTTTGAAATGCGATTGTTAAACCAATAGGCCATGTATCAAGATTGTGAATGAATTCAAATTGTTTACCTTATAACATTGCATATTCATCATCATCTTCCCCAAACCTTTCATCTTTATCAAATGAGGAGCCACCATTAACCCTAAACCACTTCTGCCACACCACAACTACCTCCGCCACACCACAACCACCTCCGCCACACACAGCCACCACACCACAACTTAACTCCCATCCATTGCCTGCCAACTCTCTCCATTTAAAAAGAAAAAAACTGGGTAAGTTGGTGGACTGCCACCTCCGCAACTTAACTCCCATCCGAATGGTGAAGTCGCTTTCACCAAAGGTGGTTACATTGGTCGAACAAGAATCGAACACAAACACAACTGCTTTCCTTCCAAGATTCATAGAAGCTTTGGATTATTACACCGCAATGTTTGAGTCAATCGATACAATGCTAGCGCGCGATAAAAAAAGAAAGGATAAACGTGGAACAACATTGTCTGGCTCGGGATATAGTCAGCATCATAGCCTGCGAGGGAACTGAACGAGTAGAAAGACATGAGCTTTTCAGAAAATGGAAGTCTAGGTTAACAATGGCAGGGTTCACACAGAACCCATTGAGTTCTTATGTGAATTCGGTTATCCGGGATTTGCTAAAGGGTTATTCGGAGCATTATAGTTTGGTGGAGAAAGATGGAGCTATGTTGTTGGGATGGAAAGATAGGAATCTGATATCGGCATCTGCTTGGCATTGATCTCTTTCAGTTAGACAAATGACCCTAAAATAAGATGTGTAATGAATATAGCGGTTGGGGTGGGGTGGGGGTTGATTTTATTTCGTAATCTTAGTGACATATACATCTGTTTATGTGTTGGTAGAGTTATATGGATGTAGAGTTGAATTGATGTTTTTGGAGGTTTTCTTTTGGAATTGAGGTTTGGCGGATTAACTGGCCGACATGGAAAACAGGCTCGGGTCTGGTTTGTGTTTTATCATGGTTCGGTTTGAATTGGGTAAGGTAGAGATGAACAACAAACCGGTTAACCGAACCGGTTTTGCCACCCGACCCGAAACCAGTACCGTACCCAGTTTGTATTCCAAACCGGCGGTTAAGTTGTGGTGTGGTGGCCGTGTGTGGCGAAGGTGGTTGTGGTGTGGCGGAGGTAGTTGTGGTGTGGCAGAAGTGGTTTAGGGTTAATGGTGGCTCCTCCATTGATAAAGATGAAAGGTTGGGGGAAGATGATGCTGAATATGCAATGTTATAAGGTAAACAATTTGAATTCATTCACAGTCTTGATACATGGCCTATTGGTTTAACAATCGCATTTCAAAGCAAAGGTCACAGGTTCGAAACCTGTGACCAGCGTTTTTTTTTTAATTAAACCATAGGGGCAATTTTGTAATTTCACCCAAAGTTAACAGAATAAATGGATGGGAGTTAAGTTGGTGGACTGAAATGGTTACGAAAATGAAACTAATGGACTGAAATCGCAATTTTTAAACTAATTGACTGAAACCGTTATTTTTGACAAACCTCGGGGACGAAAACAGTAATTAACTCAAACTATTAATATAAAGATAATTTAGTATGTTTCCTCTTTATTCACACCACCATAAACCACCCACCTACCCCCACCGGCCATCACCACCTTCCCCCACAACCACCCAAATCTTTTCATTTCTACGGTTTACAATCTAAATTTGTTCAAGATGGAGGGTTTCGATGCAAAGAACAGATATCAATCTGTTATGTTCGAGTTGTTGTTAAATCAACAGCAAAATCCGACTAATCTGAGCCGCCGGAGATGGTGCGTAACAGCGATTGAGATCAGTACTGGAGTGTGTATTTCTCGGCATAAACACCTCTGGACAGATGAGACGGCGGACGTGGTTAAGGGGAGGCGGTGGCGGTGGCGGAGGTGTTACAGATTTGAGGTTGGAGAAGTTCAGTGGGGGTGGTTGGGTGGTGGTTGTTGAGAATTCATAATAGATTGAAAATGGTGAGAAAAAGTATGGTTGTTTATGGTGGTAGTGGTGCTAGAGTGGTGGTGTTGGTGGTGCTAAAATGGTGGTGGGTACAAAGGTTAGTGAGTGAAAGAGAATGAAAGTTATGAGAGAGAGTACATAATTTATTCTTGTTTTATATTTTCATTTTTTAAAAAAAGAGTTAGTTGCCCGGATGGTCCCTGTGGTTTAACGTTTTTTCAAGTTTAGTCCCTATCTTTTGAAAATAGCAGGTATGCTCCATATGGTTTGTTATTTTGTTACCCGGATAGTCCCTGAGTATATGTCAGTTAGTTTGGAAATAGCAGGTATGCTCCCTATGGTTTGTCATTTTATTACTCGGATAGTCCCCTGATATTTACTCAGGGGACTATCCGAGTAACAAAATGACAAACCATAGGGAGCATACCTGCTATTTCCAAAAAGTGGGGACTAAACGTGAAAAAACATGAAACCACATGGACCATCCGGGCAATTAACTCTTTAAAAAATTCTTTCTTTGTTTTCTTTATTTAAGATTTTTTGAATAAATTAATAAAATTACTAATATACCTTGATTTAACATTAGAATTTAACAGAGTTTGGGATAAAGGACACAACGTGTTAGGTTTTGCATACATAAAATATGAATCCCGTCAACTTTAAAGATAAAGGACACACTTTGCAATCTGATACAAACATAAAGGACGATTTTTGTAATTTACTCTTATTTGAATGATTAAGAATTTATTCATCATATGATTTATGTATTATACTAATTATCTACCTCAAAAGTCTTCTTTTTTGAAATTAAAAATTTATACTACTTTGTTGCCGACGGCGGATCAATATATAAGGGTCGTATTATTGGCACACCTTGGGAAATTAAATCTACACCCTCAATACGCATCGTATAGGCCTACACGATGCGTATTGAGTTGGTTCAAACTTCTAGGTCAGTCAAAGGCTGACAATGTCCCCTTATCAAAAAATTAATATGCATCGTATAGGCCTATACGATGCGTATTGAAGGTGTTGATTTTTTTTAATTTTGCAAGGTAGCTTTCTGTCACACGGTAGCTTTCCGTCACGCGAACGAAGAAGCAGCACTTTGGACATTTGTTGGTCTTCAAACATCTAGGAAACATTATTTGAGAATACCCCTGAATTTATCGATGTTGTAGAATGAGATCCTCCACTGTTGGGTTATCATCTTTCAACCCCATTTTCCCTAAATTTATCGATTCTGTTTTGTAGGATCGTTTTGGGACCCAAACGAGTCGTTCAGAAGAGATCTTCACCAATACAAAAGGCGGAAACAGATGTATCGGTGTTATTTCAGCTAATATGCACGAGAAATCACTTTAAACTGTCTTTTGATTGATATCAGATCGATTACAATGCTGTAGACACTTCGGCAGAGCTTCGCTACCGGAAGTAATTTTTGTTACAAATGACAAGGCACATTAGGTATTTATAGGTGAGCTAATTTCGCATGGACTGATCAAGCGAAATCTAATTTCGCACGAAATTACTCCAACGAAATCATCATTCACACGAAATTAAAATTCCGTGCGAAATAACCATGATTTCGTATGAAATGACCAATGTGTCATTTCATGCGAAATTACCTATAAACATACAATTCCTCGTTTTCCGTGCCCTGATCTATCTATTACAATACAAGACTCGATACAAGACGAAGTCGACATACGTATGCACCAACAGACTCCCCTCGGATGTTGACGAAGTCTTCGGTGTCGAGTCTTCGGTTATCAATCCTTCAGCCTTTATCAGTCTTCTTGCTCTCTGCAAAGATTCTCCATTGTAAGCATCCTCAGTCAATCTTTTTCTCTTTCTTTTAGAATCTCAACCTGGCTCTATACTCCTCTTGATCAGGTCTCTTGATTCATTAAGATCATCAGCATCAGCAACTTACATCTTCAGACTCCCTCTTGATGTCATCAGACTCCCCATTTCAATAAGCTGGGATCGCAGTCTGGAATTCACAGGCTCAAGATCGTGACCTGGCTCACATCCTGCTCAGGATCAAAAACCTGGCTAACCTGCACAATCTCTACCTCACAATAAATTTCTCAAATTTAAAATTTGTCAAATTTAGAAATCTCATTCAGGTACTAATCAATCAATAAATGATTTTACAATGTTGATCTCTGATAAACCACTTGTAGAAATATCATTTTTCTTTTCAAAAATCTTTTTCATCTTAAACACCTCAAACAAACTCTCCCAAACCTTTTGTTCATCATGTTTAGCACTTGGAATTTTGAAAATTAGCTCTTCAACATCAGTTGTCTAAAATCTTTTTGGATTTTTGAATTTAACGAAATGCAGTAAAGAAATATTTACAGACAATATTTTTGTGAGTTTGCGTAAGAGGATCATATCAGTTTCTGAGACAAATCACCAACACCGTTAAGCTTTAAACATTTTCAGTTTTAAACGATTCACTTAGATTGTCAGTATACTGATCCACTTAAATTTTCACACAAATTTCAACTGTTTCGAGATACGAGATTAATATTTTAAGCACTTAAACTTATTCGCGTGTCCCACCTCAGAATATACTCCCGTATCCAGATCCCAATATTCAGTCTTACAGGTGAGTATACTAGATGATATCTGTAAAGGGTTAAATGCGAGGGCCATGAGAGCTCAGGCTATTGCTTCCGCAAAATCAGAGAGATGATGGCTTCGACTTTTGGTGTGTTCCCTTTAGAGAATCTTTTCTTCAACAGCACATAATTAGCATTTTTCAATGTTTCATCATTTTTTGTACTGAGGGTGATGCTATATTTCAAGCAAGCAGAAAGTATTATACGGGGACTATGCCATTGCTTCCGCAAAATCAGAAGTCCCGGGATAATACCCCATATATCACTGAGTATAAAGACCTAGTATCTCAGAAAGAGAAACCTTTCAAACAAGATTTCGGTGGTTACCCATATATCCGAGAGATGTTCCCCACGATATAAGTAAGTTTGAAATTTAGGTTTATATCTCGTCACAATCTACTAAATGTGCAAAAACCTACTGGCACATCATCAGTGAGACCGTTTATCACATTTTGACTTTCCAATTTTTTAGCATGCTGTGAATGTCCACTGATGTACTATCATTTCCTCTTTTCTTCAACAATACTCATTTTTGATTTTATCATGTTTTTTACTTTTTCAAATTTTCTAATGTTTTTGGATTTTCTGAAATTCTTACTCCCCCTAAAATTCAAAATCATTTAAAAGAAATTTGAAAACAAACTGTACAAGTAAAGTGACAACTGATATCGAATCACTTCAATCCGCCATCCACTTGGCAAAAACAATCAGAACTCCCCCTCACAACAAACTATTTTCCCATTAAGATTTCAAAACACTTAAGTTTGTTTTAATCAAAAAATGGTTTTTCCGGAAAATAAGTTTTGTTGATTTCATAAAACCACTTGTAGGTTAGGGGAATAATTCATCATCTTGTTTTCCAATTTTAACGAAAGTTAAATCAAGTCCAACTTAATGACCTTGATTACCCATTTGAAGATAAAACCTCTTTTTTTCAACCACTGGTCGGTTTGCTTACCAACAATTACCACTTATAGATTGAAATCTCAAAATGCCGATTCCTACCCCACACTTACCAACCTGTGAGTTCCGGCAAGTCATACAAGTGAAAAATTTTCAATTCTCAAAAACAATTTTTCAAGAATGATGCCGATTCATGCTCCACGATTACCAACTTGGGAGCTCCGGCAAGTCAAGTTTTTTCGGTTAGAGAGATTCTCCCAAGTCTGACGGTCCTTGGGAGATTCCGAGTTACCAACACTCGGTTGCTTACCTGCCATCTTTTGCTCATAGAATTCCTTTACCCCTTTGACCCTTCGATCAATCATTTTTCCAAAAATATATTTTACTTTGGGGTTAAAGGCCTTTTCAATGTCAAATTCTTTTTTTTTTTTCAGAAAAAAATTGATTTGATATTTCAACTTTTCAAACTTTTGTTTTAAAATTTTCAGCCCGCAATGGTGGAAAATTAACATCATCCATTGGTGGCACTGATGTTTCCAATTTTAATTCAACACGTGGTCCTCTGACTTTGTGGAATCAGATTCATCACCAGAACTTTCACTTGAATTCTTAACAACCCATTTTTGGTTGTTAAGTTTCTCCTTTCTTTTGTAAACATCTTTCGAACATTCACCAACCTCAAAAGTTGAACTTTCAAAAACTTTAAATCTGTTTGTTGGTGGTTCGGTTTTCTCAACAATGTTTTCTTTCAGTTTACCAGAGACTCCCTGTTTTGTTTGTATTGCCTTTGGACAATTCCTGGCAATATGACCAACTGTTTTACATTGAAAACAGGTTCTCGTCTCTTTCTTCTTCTGAGCAACACTTTTCTTCATTTCTTCTTGCTTCTTGGCAAGGAATTCTTTGTTGGATTGCTTTCTAAACACTTGCTCTTTTTCTTCTTCAGATGATTTTCGTGTAACAAAAACAGTTTTTGGTTTATAATCTTTTTCATTTTTATGATTTTTTGATGAAATAAAACCAAGACCTTTCTTTTTGAAATTACCATTATGATTTGGTTTCTTTTGAAAACCAGAACCAGAATTGTAACATCTTTTCTTGTTTAATCTTTGTTGAACTCTTGAGGTGTAAGTTTTAGGTTTTACAGAAAAATTTACATCTTTTATTTCAGAAATATTAATTTCTGTTAGTTTAAAAACCTTTTTGATCATTTCAGTTTTAACACCTCTTATTGGAAATGACTCATCAGAATATAATTTGTCAGAATCTTTCAAAGTATATGCTACTTTGATCGGTTCGTCATTCAAATTAGATTTTGATAACAAAAATTCTTTATTATAAACCCGTTTGTCCTTTTTGACTATTGACTTTGACGTGTTGGACTCAAACTTTGACTCTGATTTGGACTCCTCCGTTTCATCCTTATCTAACACCTGATCGACCACTTTCTTTATTAACTTGGACTCATGATCAGTGTCAGACGATGTGAACGTGACATCAATATTTTCTGGCAAATTATCTGAAGACCCAGACTCCCACTGTAAGTTTGTTGCCTTTTTTACTCTTTCTGAATTTGGATTTCGAGGAGAATATCCATTTTCGACCGGGGGTGGACATTTTTTATAGACAACACTTGATTTCTTACCAGAAATCTTCATTTCATCATCTTCTTTTATTTCAGACTTCTTCTCTTCAGATTTTTCTTCTTCAAAAGTCTTCATTTCTTCTACTATGGGGTAAATCCTGTCAACCACAAAAGTAGAACATGAGTAACTTTTTAATAATCTATTAACTCTCTCGGTTTCTATTCTCTGAGTTTCCAGTTTCAACTCAAGCTCATCACACTTTTCAGTATAATAATTGACATTGTCAAGCTGTCTCATGTATGCTCCTTTAAGTGTATTCATTGCTATGGCTTGTTCACTGCTTGTCTCGTTGTATTGATTCATGGCTTTGTTCAAGACAACATATGATTCTTTCAGCCTTTTTATGTTGTGTAGCAATTCATTGTTTTGCTTTATCAGAGATTCACAGTTCATACACTTCTCAGAAATCTTGACTGTATCAGCATCTGTTTTAATTTCGAATGCTGGAATTTCTTTGATTTTTCTCACTTGAATTTCTTCTTCAACCTTTTTCTTTTTCTCAGCTTCAACTTTTCTCATTTGTTCTTCTTCTTCTTCATATTTCTTCTTTTTCTCAGCTTCAGAATTTAAATGTTGTCTGATTTTTTCTGCCCAATAGTCATCAGTATAATCATTAATAACCTGAGCAACAAAATCTTTAGCTAAGAATTCTTTGTCTGGACAATAATTGTCCCAGCTGAAACTGTAACACCTCGTAAAATCATACCCAATAAGATGAAGACACGTGTCATGTGATGCAAACGTGTTATGAAAATGGATCCAGACAAAGATGTACGGTAGGATTTAAAAGCGTCAACATGTTAATTTATACCTCTGAGCGACCTATTAATAAATCCCTAACCATGATATATGTAATCAACATCTCAAATTATGCAAATAAATCTGGTTATCCTAACTAGCAAATTGATTATAACCTAAGTCATGAATTCAATATGAATTCTTGGTATTTCCGACATTAAAAAAAAACCTCCCACAAAGATCCAAAATTGTGTAAGTACATGCAAGGCATGCCAGAACTGAAAATTGGTCCCCTCTACTGAAAAGAAGCACAAGATTCGGACTTGTAAGAAATGTAGGAGCAAGGCCTAGAAGTTGCAAAATATTTTGTCTCTGGGCATCGGTTACGGACCGTAAGAGCTAAGGATTACGGTCCGTAAAGGGTTGCTTACGGACCGTAAGCTTGAACCTTTACGGTCCGTAAGGACGTCGCTGGCAGCAGTTTTGGACAGGTGCCTGTTCAGCAGATTGCACCGCCTTAGATAAGTGGTTTTCGAAATCAGGGGCCCTATAACTGGTTTTTAGCATCATAGGAATACCTGGGATGATCTTGCAACACATGTAGACTACTTTGGCATGATCTAGTGCATTTGGGTTCACTATATATGAAGAAAAAGTTGCAACATTCTCACTTCCTCACTTGGAAAAATTTTCAAGACTTCTCTGGAGCTCCTCTGATCAGCAACAAGTTTCCTTAGGCTACCTAATCATACTTAGGACCTTTGTAAGTGTCTTTAATCCTTTTTAATTCAGTTTAGCTTAGTTATTTAGCTAAAAGTCAAACCGTCGTAATTAAGGTTTGACTTCGAGATTAATTAAAATTTGTTCAGTCAAATCTCGAATTAAAAGTACCTATAAGTAGGTATTTATGTGGGTAATAAACCCTTAAAAGGGTACTCTCTGATTCACACTCTAACTAGGTCAATTGTCGGGTCAAAGCTAACTTTAAAAAGTCAACAAAATACTTATTTTCAAATTATTACATAATTAGCAATGTAGGACCCATGTAACCTGTTTTATCATTAATATAACTTGGTAATTAATGTAAGAACATGTCTAAACATGTTCAACCCGACAATTTTCAGTAGAGACCCGGTTCGGAACCGAAAGTCGCATAATTTGACTTTTGCTTTGACTTTTAATTCTGACCTGTTTAAGCCTAGTTTAGGATTGCCTTAGAGCTTCTTCTGAACCTAGTTACATGTTAGTATAACCCTCTGTGATTATACGGCTTGGTTCACTAGTTGTCTAATTATTATGCAAGTTTCGGTTAATTGCCTAAATGTTGACTAGTATGCCCTTTTCACCATGAAATATGATTTTTGAAAATATAAAAGAGTAGACACCTTGGTTACTGATTTATAAACTTGCACCCAAAAATTTGACGTCAGTTTGAGGTCTAGATTAAGAGTTATGCTCAATAGCGTAATTAGAAAGCTTTTTGTTAATTGAACGGCATAATTAGCATATAGCCTAGTTTAATCCACTTTTTGATATCAAACTTTTTACCCACTGATGTAATATAATATTTTGGGATTTTTGAAGATTTTTAATTAATTTTAGGCTGAGCATAACGTAGGGTTATAGCTTTAATTCGGTTAATGCCGGTTTTGCCCTTTTAAGGCTATAAAATGAGTTTTATAAATCTTTTTAACCCCAAACCTTTTGCCACTGATTTTATATGATAAATAAATTATTTTAAACCTTCTGGAATAATAAAAAATATCAGCTTTCTATATAGAACCCGGAAATGGCTCCAAATCGCCTTTTTAAGCGTTTTTAACGCATAGTATGTATTAAAACTATTTTAAACATATAAGGTTTAATACCTACTGATATTTTAAGTATATTTTTATACTTTGACAGTAAGCTAAAGTTTTAAACTCAGAATTTCAGTTTTGACCTTTTTAGCCTATGTGAAATTACCAAAATACCCCTAAGGTAGTTTGGTGTTAAATGATAAATTTCACATATATCTAGTACCCTACTGTTATAACTTATTAAATTAAGTATATTTACTAAATAAATCAGACCTGTAACTCAGATTACTAATTAAACTCTTTTATAACCTTTTAAATGACCAAAATGCCCTTAAGGGGCATAATTCGAGTTTAAATCCCTTTTGGGCATAATGGAAGACATCTTACTGATGTCACAACATATTTAAGGCATATTAACTTAGGAAACTTGCATATGACTCTTTTGGTTACTCGTTACGCACTTTTCGCGTTCGGATCGGCTTATGTAACTAGTTTGCATATATTAGCCGAAACGAGTCAAACCTTATCATTTTTGTCTCAAAACCCGGAATGTGTTTAGTTTACCCATATTATACAAGTATTCAAACTTGTCGGGTCTAAATCACATTCTATTCCGGTCTTCGCTTATTCATGCGTTTGAACCGTATCTTCCTTTAAAACTAACCGGTCTAAGCTTAAGCTTAATTAAAGACCCGTTAGAAATCTAATAGGTTATTAAAAACCTTTGTTCCAGAATAGGAGACTCGGTAAAAGCTACACACACTTGCTATTTGTGATTGATACTTGCAAAGGTAAATACTTTTAACTTATTTCCCTATACGGGCTTGGGGTATGGTATATAAAATACCGCTTGGTCGGGCATTGAATCTTTAATCGAATAGAGGTTAAATCATTGAAATGCTCCGTTGGAAATGTTTTGTTTGCTTAAAGCCTTTGGGGGGTTAATGACCATGTCCCGGATATCCTTGGCATCATTTTACGAAATGGCCACGACCTGAGCACGGGGTGTAGGCGTACACCCATCAGTGCCTAAACAAATAAGGTGGTGTGTCTATTGATCTTTAACCTGGCACAAACCGGGCTACTGAACGCATAAGAAACATGTAATTCTTTTACAAGATTATATTCAAATAATTATCCCAAGTTATAAAAAGTTTTGTGCCACGTGCATTCAAATCAATTTTATTAAACTTTTCAAAATGAGTCAGTTAAATTGTATTTACCAGTGTAAACTGACGTATTTTCCCAAAAAGGTTAAGTGCATGTACTACTCGAACTAGGCTGGCTTTCTCCTAGCGTCCACAATAAGTCTCGCAAGCTTGGATGTCATAAAACTGTTGAACAATGTCTCCTTTTTATTTTGATCCGCCTATGGATCTGTTTCAACTATTTCGTGATACTTAATATTACAATTCATTAAAGTTGAAATGAATCTATCTTTGCTTCCGCTGTGCATTTATATATTGTGTTGTTTGACTATGATGATATCAACTACGTCACGATACTCCCCACCGGGCCCACCGGTAATACGTGGAAATATCGGGGTGTGACAGAAACCTTCGGGTAATTTTTCATCTTCTTGATCTACCATGCATGCTTTACTATCTTTTGAAATGTATTTATCCCAACTGAATCATTTTGATGAATTTCCATCATCTTGATTACCAACACAAGCTTTCTTTGAAATTTCAATTTCTTTTCTAGCATGAGCAGTTTGTGGCTATTGTTGTTGATATGGCTGTTGAGCAACTTGATGATAAATCGCCTTTCGATAGTAGTCGTTGTTTCTGAAAGGATTTTGAGGTCCGTTTGCTTCGCGATTTGTGCACTCTCTCTTGAAATGCCATTTTTTCCCTGCAACGAAAACAAGTAACTTTAGATTTATCAAATCCTAAAGTTGAAACATTTGCATCACGAAAATCATCTCTGCCTGTGATTTGTTTAAACTTTTTAGCTCGTCTCAACACACTCGCCAAGCACCACTTTATATCCATCAACTCCATCTCCTCAGCATCGACTTGATCGTAATCCTCTTTTGTAAGCATTGGATTCCCGATTCTCCCTGCAACTAAACTACCATACGATTCAAGTACAGTCACCAACAAAGACATATGACTTTTAGCTACTTCCTCTGAATAGTTCTGATCATTTTCCAGATTTAAAGCAATATTGCATTGAAGTACTTTGCCACTCTTTGTTGGTATAAAATGTGGATCAAATGATAGAAATGAAGTAAATCCTGTTTTGCTGCTTGATCCCTGAGATGAACTTTCAGAAGGACTTTTTGCATTGAAGGCCGTTTCAATCTTTGGTGAAATGTTGGTCTTCTCACTAACTCCACCTTTGTAATACAACCCAATGTCTTGTTCTCCATCATAGTTCTTCATTCTAGCAATTTTCCTTTGTTCCATCTCTTGAGCTTCAAGATGTTTAATAAACTCGCTTAGCGTGATATTGTTAAAATCTGGTTTATTTTTCAACATCATCAAATACGTTCCCCAAACATCGTGTGGCAACGCATCAGCTAACTTCTCAATCAACTCATCTTTATCTTTGTTGATGCCCAATCTGTTCATGTTTTTCACCAAGTTGCAATATCTTTCAATAATCTGCTTGGTGTTCTCCGTTCTCAAACCACGAAATAAATCAAACTCTTTTTTCAAAAGTGACTTTTTGTTCTTAAGCATATCGGTACTTCCCATGAACTTTGATTCTAACTCTTTCCAAATCGAAAATGCACTTCCATTATGTTGAAGCAAGATCAAGATGTCTTCTTTAATCGCTTGCTGCAACAAACTAACCATTAATTTCTCATCTTTGTATTTCTTTTTCTCTTCAGCTCTCAATTCTCTAATTGGTATTTTCACATTATTGTTTCCGATTGGTCTAGCATATTGAACTTCAGTATGTTCCCATGCATCTAAGTGATATGCTTCAACCTAGTTAGCAAAACGTTCGGCCCATCCACTAAACTCATCAATATCCATAAGCTTAGGTGGTTTTTGTGTTGTTCCAGTCTCATTTTCAAGTAATGTACTTTGAGCAATAGTCATCGGACTAGCAAACGCATTCTAAAACTCGTTCTCCATGATTAATTTTTAAAAGTTCACAAACAGTCAGTTTCAAACGAAATATCTTTCTCACACGAAATCACTTTTCACACGGAATTAGGTTTCAAACGAAATCAATCCTCTTTCAAACGAAATCAACTTTCCAAGCGAAATACCCTTTGGTGCGAAATCAACTTCAAACGAAATAGCTAATTTCGTGTGAAATCACCTACTATTTCATACGGAATAACACTCTGAAGCTCACTTTCAAGCAAAATAACCTCTGAAGCGAAATACGATCTAATTTCGTGCGAAATTAAGTGTAACTTTCAAGCGAAATAGCAATTTCAAGCGAAATCAATTGCCTATTTCGTACGAAATACTGCTGACATCATCATGACCGATCTGTTTTTCAAGCGAAATTACAAATTTTACCAAATATAAATTGGATTAAGGTCCAATTCTTTCAAGGATTCGTTAAAACACAGTTTCGCATATAATGTGAGAAAATAAAGTCATTTTGACTGTGAAAAGTTGTTAAATTTTGAAAAGAAGGTGTAGAAATCAGATTTTGCAGCTGAAATGATAAGAACTCTTCATCCTGAGCTCTGATACCACTTGTAGGATCGTTTTGGGACCCAAACGAGTCGTTCATAAGAGATCTTCACCAATACAAAAGGCGGAAACAGATGTATCGGTGTTATTTCAGCTAATATGCACGAGAAATCACTTTAAACTGTCTTTTGATTGATATCAGATCGATTACAATGTTGTAGACACTTCGGCAGAGCTTCGCTACCGGAAGTAATTTTCGTTACAAATGACAAGGCACATTAGTTATTTATAGGTGACCTAATTTGGCATGGACTGATCAAGCGAAATCTAATTTCGCACGAAATTACTCAAACGAAATCATCATTCACACAAAATTATAATTCCGTGCGAAATACCCATGATTTCGTATGAAATGACCAATGTGTCATTTCATGCGAAATTACCTATAAACATACAATTCCTCGTTTTCCGTGCCCTGATCTATCTATTACAATACAAGACTCGATACAAGACGAAGTCGACAGACGTATGCACCAACATGTTTTTTCAACGGGGATATAATGCAATGATTCCTCTCAACTGAATAGACAATCACTTAATTCATAGGACTCACTTGAATCGTCTCGGATGTAATAACAACACGTTTAGCATCCGTGCCAGCTTGAATTGCAGAAAGCAAAGGATAACGAAGATGAACATTATATTTATCATGAAAGTACCGAACAACCGAGATAACAACTCCGGTTTCATCAGCTGCATTTGGAACAAGAAGTCTAACAATTCGTTCATTATCTGTTGTTGTCTCAACAATATGAATGCACGCAACGAATATCTACAATCCAATCATCGCACATTATGTGTTTCAAATCAAGGGTCCCATCATTACAACCACTTGTTTGAAAATGGCCAGGAGAGTTGAAAAAACTGCAATTGGAATTGATCTTGGAAGAGCATACTCTTGTTACCATATGACACATGATAAAAGCGCTTCTCTATACAATCTGGGATTATGTTCTGCAAATTGGGAACCACATATTTGCTTCAAGATTTACGTTTGATGTCCAAGTTTGATCACATTTGACTTCATCTACGACAGCCCCAATGACTTTCTTCCCACGTGTCTGCACCGTGATCTTCATATTCTTGGTTCAATACCAACTTATCTTTAGTAGTGTTAGTTTGAGAACCTGATTCAGATTTAAACAATGCACGCCTCATTTCATCTTTTTTACTCTTTTCTTTGATTTCAACAAATCTTTTCAATAATCAGTAAACAAATACACAACGGTTCTCCAATTCCAGATCAGTAATGTAAGGAGAAGCGTTGAGATAACGGACATCCATCAAGCTGAAAAAGAAAACTTGTGTTTCCCATAGTCACAAACGATTGCGGGCCACCGTTCCCATAGTAAAAAACGGTTGCGGTTTGCTCATTCAATCTTCATTGCTTCATTAAAATTAACAAGGCGGTCTCTTTGCTTCGTCCACTAGAACTAGTTGTGTATGCATTATTTTGGTAGTTAAAGCGCTAATGAGGCGTCATTAGAAGAAGTACCTAAACATTCTCTCTCTCTCTCTCTCCTCTGTCTCGGGTGGGCATCCGTGAGCCCTATTGTTGAATCTGTGACTCCATGGAAGATGCAATTAAGGTAAGCGTGCCGTAAAGTTGCATCTTTTAAGAAGTCTAACAATCCATTCATTATATGTTGTTGTCTCAACAATATGAATGCAAGCAACTAATTTGAAAATTGTGACAACTTATTAAAAGTTCCTCAGGCTCATGGCAACCGCACTGGTTTTTTCAATCAATTAAACTATGTTGGTTCGGTTTAGTTTTTTTCCTACTGTTTCAGTTATGTTTCAATAAATAATATCTGATTGAGAAGTACTAAAATAACAATGGTTCTCCAATTCCAAATCAGTAATGTAAGGAGAAGCGTTGAGATAAAGGACATCCATCAAGCTCAAAAAGAAACTTGTGTTTCCCATAGTCACAAACGATTGTGGTTTGTATTTCCCATAGCCACCATTCCCATAGTAAAAAAACGGTTGGGGTTTGCACATTAAATCTTCATTGCTTCATTAAAATTAACAAGGCGGTCTCGGTTGCATATTTTAGAGAGACCTTGAAGTACGGATCCTATAGCAGCATTTGGAACAAGAAGTCCAACAATATGTTCATTATCTGTTGTTGTCTCAACAATATGAATGCACGCAACGAATTTGAAAACTGTGATAGCTTATTAAAAGTAGAAATCACCTCTAATCCTTTCCTGGTCAAATCACACAATATAAAGTTTAAACTTATCGGGAGTTGTAGTTTGGAAAGATGACCGAATAAAGATCTGAATAACAAACTATGGAGAACTTGTTTGCGTTATCCTTCAACATACGCTAAAATACTCTAAAATACTCTAAAATAAGCAAAAATACGCTAAAATACCCTAAAATACGCAAAATACGCTAAAATACATGAAAATATGCTAAAATAGGCTGCAATATGTTAATATACGTCATACGATGATAAAATACGTAGAAATACGTAAAAATAACCTAAAATAGGTTAAAATAAGCTAAAATACGTTAGAATACGCCTAAATACGACAACAATACTATAAATACGCAACAATATGTTAGAATACATCAAAATAGGCAAAAATACGTCAAAATACGCGACTAATGATATTTCCACACGCGTATACATATACCACGACACTATACAATACAAGTGGATTTCAAAGAAACTGTACATAATCATAGAATACGATAATCACACGCAACCGAACGTCACCGAATAGGCGTATGTTGAAGGTATACGTCATAAAATAACAAAATATGCGAAAGTTCGTCAAAAAACGACACGTATACGCGTCGAACCGAGGAAAACACGATAAAACTAAATTTCAAATTATGCCATGCTTGTTTAAAATTAACAAGTTTTCTATACTGTTCGTTTGCAAATTCAATCTCCATTGCTTCATTAAAATTAACAAACGATTGCGTCTTTTAAACTCAACGGAGATAACATCGTTTTCATTCTCCATCTTACAAACTCAACGGAGATGGAGAAGCATATAAAGAACCTTCAAAAGAAGCATATAAAGAACCTTCAAAAGTTAGAGAATATACAGACTTCAAAAGTTAAACATATTTTATTAGCTATTATACTGATGTGTTTGAAGTAGTTCAAATAAATAAACTAAAATAAACCTAAATTTAGACTCAAGTATTAATAATCTAGACTCTCTAACTTGACTCAACTACCCACCGGCAAGTGAACCGGTCGACTCTAGCAAGGAAAATAAGTCCGGATGTCAAACCCACAAGGACTCTAATTAATTACGTTAACGACTTTATTTAGATAGACACTGACACAACTTAACTATTTTTTTGTGTTTTGAACGGGGGTTTTACTAAAATCCTAGAATTGGAATTAAAATAAAACTAGACTATGACACGAACAAGAACTAGGGTTTAATTCTATAGAGATTAACGACTACCTAGGCTTGAATCCAGTTTAACTAGGAATGGATTTCTAACGGTACTATTGTGGTATGGAACCGGGATCGTAAAATACTAAACCCTAAGGTATTTCAAGCTCAGACTTCTCGACCCTTTTCAGGAAGAAACCTAGGAAACCCTACAAGGCTGTTATGAACACCCATTGTTAGACTTCCTCTCAGTCCTCTAACGTCTCTAAAAGTGCCCTAATACGACAATCTACCTCTCAGCGCGAAAGTCTAAGGCAATCCTAGATTCTAACTTGGTTTAATAGACTCAGGTACGATTAGGGAACTAAGACCGACTTCTCTCAAAACCTATCTTAGCTATATATCGTATCGAGACCTACTAACTAACTCGAGCCTCTCAGCGACAAGTTAAGGAGAATACTTAGTTCTAATTGAATTTTAATTACTGTTTCTATGGCTATCGGCCGATTTACCCAAAGATCACCCGAACCTGCAAAGATACGAATAATCAACACAAATTCATTATGTGAAAGACATCCACCAAAATTTATGTGAAACAGCAAATAATCAACAATCAAAATTAAATACGCACACGCACCAAATTAAAGGTTATGGAATAATTTACTTTCAAAGATCAATCCATACAAAACAATAGAAAACCATTAAAAATCCAAACTTTATTAAACTATCATCTAACCTAGGTAGTAACGAAGGTTTTAGCCTAAAAACATAGTATTTAAAATAAAAAAACAAGTTTCAAAACAAAAATTAATAATCGAAGTATCGAAACAAGAAAATAATGAAAACCGGGAGATAAGACCCGAACAATCTTCTTTCCTATGCTCCGAGCTTCAATCGGATGATTCCCGCAAGCCAAAATACTCCGAAAACCGTAAAATTAGCTCTGAAAATCACCTAGGGTTTCTTGAGTTCGTAACTTAGGTTTCATGAATGATTATCTTGAGTTTAAATACTTAACCCTAATACGTAACGAATTATGGCCGTCAGACATCCCCGTCGCGTCGTGCGACGGGTGAGAACATTTGTGGTGGCGCGACGCCACCATGTAAAATCCCATAAATTCTTTGTTTATTTGGTGGCGGGGCGCGACGAGACTTCAGTTTAGCCGTGGCGCGACGCCATGACACTTTTTCCACAGAAAGATGCTTAAAATTCCCAGCTCTAACTTCTCAAAAACTTCAAAAATAATTCTAACTCTTTTAAGCTTGTTCCGGTACTTGGTGTTTTAGCATTAAGGCTCGTTTTCACTCCATTTTCAGCAACATTATATACCAAGACCTGGAAAACTAAATATATCAATAGCACACATATTCTAACGAAAACGAAACTAAAAATAACGGGAAATTGTACAAACTATACACGAATAAATGATGCATTTTGCAATACATCAAATATCCCCACACTTACTCTTTATTCGTCCTCGAAAAAGAACTATGCAACAGAATCATAGATAAATAGTTACTTGGGTCAAAAATTATTTATATCTTATTAAAACCAAGACTTGCGTTAGCCGCAATTGCGAATATACTTATCCCTTTAAACCCGAATCCAATCTCAAGCCCTTATCATGTGAATTTAATTTAAGTTCGTTCAGTCTACCTAGGGTCTCACACTAGAATCTACACTCTACCTACTCCCACCTCAAGCTTATAGGACTAAAGGAACGATCACTGGACCAATTCCCAACTGTCTTATATCAAAACCAAGAGAGTTTACCATCATTTTTTTTCTTTTTCCATTTTTTTCCGCTTTTCTTTCTTTTTCTTTTCTTTTCTTTTCAATGAGCATAGACGTTGCTTTCCCTAACCAAGAGGCAATCTGGCTGTAGAGTCGCTATCCCCAACTCGGATTACTTAGGTTTCGGTACTTTTTTTTTCTTTTCTTTGCAAGGTCGATTTCACACATCCTAGCGGTAATTCGGTTGTAAAGTCACTATCCCCAACCCAGAATACATAGAAATGCGCTACTTTCATTCAGTTTCTAGCTCATTATTTTATTTTTTCCTATTTTTGCATGATCACAAACTCTAACGGTTCTAACTTATAACGGTGCCCCTTATACTATTATCGGCAGTTTCAATATCCCATATCTCCCAGGCGAAAACCCACTAATAGACCGACAATTAAGGTATATTAACTCAAAGGGACTTAAAACCAAACCTTGGCCTATCCACATATCCCTAACTAGACGTAAGCACGATTTATTTTAATCTCATATTATTATTATTATTATTATTATTATTATTATTATTATTCGAACCCAAGCAAAAATTCACCTTTTCTATCATTTTCCATTTTATTATTGCAAACTTCTCATTTCAAAGGACATTTTTCTTATTTTTCGATTTTTTTAATTTTTTTTAATTTTAAGACTCGATTATATACATGTATCCCATCCCCACACTTAAAGATTGCATTGTCCCTAATACAAGAACGGAAATACGGCTCAACAAACTACCTAAAAATAAAGACTGCAAACGAAATAAATAAATAAATACAACAACAAAAAGGGGAACGACTTAGCTGATATGTGAGACTGTCAAAGTGCCAGTCATTTCCACATAAGCCCTTGAAGAAACACTAGATAAATGGTCGGAACCGAGATATCTAGGGGGTTTGAATCCGCATAAAAAGGGTTAGTTTCCTCTCGATTGATTCAGGTACAATTGATCTACTTCTCCGATAACTCTGGAAAAAAGAGCACCGTTAGCCTCGCCAAGGGGAGAAGTGGGTTCTCTCCTTGACCCGACTCCGGTGTGAGAATAAGTATTGGTTATGAAGAAGAAGAAGTATTTGAGAAGTGTGTGTAACTTGAATTCATACCTGGGTTCTTTCTCATATTTATAGCCGGGAGTCGTTTAGGTGGGAAAACCTGTTAATGAAAAGTTGACGGAAGATGCTAACCCCGTAAGCGGTTACATTTTCTTTCCGTCAAGCTCCTTGATCCGACGTGAGAGAACACGAATCGTGGTTTAGATCGAAGGCTGGGGATTTGCCACGTGTAAAGTGATCAAGTGGAGATTACTCTCCAATTGCATGCCTTCGTTGTGATTTCAGGGACGTCTGAGATGATGACACGTGTCCAGACGGTTATAACCGTTTTGGTGGTGCACGATTGTATTTCTTCTAGAAGATTACTGCTGTAATCTGGTGTGGCACTTTTATTGTGTGGAAACAACTGAAAGAATAAATCCCAAGTCTGGGTAAATAATATCCAAGTCTGGATCTTTAAGCGGAAGTATTTGCAGGATTTTCATCCTTTGCTAACGAGAGAAGGCGCAAGGATTTATGATTTCCTTTGGGCGCGCGATTATAGACTGCTGACTGTTTCTTCCTTTTGAAAGACCAGTGCGCGGCCGCGCAAGGTAAAAAGGTTAAAAGGCAAGGTTGTGGTATGGTCCCAAGTACTTATTATAAGGTTTTTGGGACCTTACCCCTTCAAGTCCCCCCAGTCTAGTGTTGTACTTATGCAAATAAGTGGAGCACTGGACTTATGAAAGGGAAATGCTTTTGGGCGCGAAAAATAAGAAAACTTTTGGACGAAGACTCATTTTGATTTTTGTAAAGATTTTTGAAAATCTTTAACTTTTAACGAGGCTAGTACAGTAAACTGAGTGACAGCCTGTCATTGTTAGTTGTTTTTACTGTCCGTGTCTTACACGCGCGCGTGTAAACGCGTGTGTGTTTGATATTCACTCTTTCTGCCGCTTGGAGAACTGTGATATCCGGAAAAGTTGCTGTGACGGTTACCGATGCTATTTATTGCGATGAGTATATATAACGTTTGGGTAACCTCTTTTGTGTAATCATTGTTTTGTTGAAAACTTTCCCCGTTCCTTTATTCTAAGAACAAATTTCATCATTCTTCCTCTTATGTCAACCGGAGAACACCAAGAGGATCTTTCTGAAGAGATGTCGACTGAACTTCCACCATTGAAGTGGCCTAGGGCGACCTTTGATGGATTGGTTAGGAATTTCAAATTTCCGGAGAACTGGGGTGCTCTGTATCTTGAAGAGGGGCAAACTGCTGCAGACGCTCCGGCTGGGTATATTACCCTTTTTTGGGATTTTTTCAGTGAAGGTAACTTTCGTTTGCATGTCACAAAATTTTTTCTTGAAATCCTTGGGTTTTACAACCTGCATATCTCCCAACTTCATCCAATTGGCATGGTTAGGGTTCGACATTTCGAATTCGTGTGTCGGACAATGCATATTGAGCCGACTGTTCCCCGATTTAGGGTTTTCTATCACATGCATTGTACCCAAGGATTTTATTCGTTTGCTCAGAGGGCGTCTGCAAAGAAGATTTTACAGCAACCCCCAAAATCCTTTCACGATTGGAAGCAAAAATTCTTTTTTATCAAGGCCGGAGGGATTCCGGTGAGGATGGTTTTAAGGGGGAAAGAAGATGTTCTGATTGAAACGCTTCAGACCCCTGTTGATGAGAACTGGTATCAAGATTTGAAGGATGTGCCCAACATTGCTTTGCCGGAGAAAGCTCTTGTCGGAGCAGGCATGAGTTTGAATTGGAAGATGGGGCGTGATGACAAACCGGTGTACACCGAGGATGGTCATGGTAAGATTGGGGTTTTTTCCATTTCCAAATTTTTTTTTTAACTTGCTATCCTGTGCTTGTAGTTGTTTCACTATATGTTGTTGCCTTCAAGAGGGAAGGCGGAAGAATGGGTACCATCAAGAAAAAACCTGAAGAGGAACTCTGGTACCACCGTATTGTAAGAAACTTTGTTCTTCCTCGGGATGCAGATCTTTCTGTCCAACCAGTTGCGGGTGCTGGTAAGCTATATCTGTTTCTGTTTTTCCTTTTTGCGCTTGTGAGTAAATTGTTGTATTGCGCTGTTGTAGGTGAGTTGTTGAATTTGGGCATAGGCCCTGAAAGGAAGAAACGCACAACAACTTCTACCTCTGCGCCGAAGAAGGGTGAAGCTGTTAGAATTCAATCTTTGAGGGTAAAGAATGTGGGAGAGAAGAAAGGTATGCGTCGTTCCTCTGACTCCAGGTGTGATTATGTGGTGGTTTCTGATTCTTTGGAGGGTCTTACCCCTGCAGTAACTGTACGTGAACCAAAACCTGAACCGAGGGATTCTGCTGATATTCCCCCATCCAACCCAAGTGAACCTATCGACTTGGATTCCAGTCCTGAACGTTTGGTGCACAGGAAGACTGGTAAAAGAAAACAAGCTGATACTGATGTGGAGGGTCAGCCTTCTAAGAAAATTCAGCGGAAGAAAATTACCAGGAGAGGGAATCTTGATTCCTTTATTTCAGAATCTGTTCATGGTGAGTGTTGCCTTTTCTTGTTTTCTTTATGCGCGTTAAATCTTTACAGATTTTTGTTGTTTTTCCAGAGGTTCCTGTTTCCCCTGTTCCCACAGAACTGCGATCTGTGGTAAATGAAGAACTTCCATCCACCCCTCCGCGTGCTTCTGTCGGTGATCAGTTAGAGCCTACAGAGATTGCTGATGGTGGTGTGGAGAATGTTGCTGAGGCTGAGAAGCCTATTGATGTTGCTGAAAAAGTTGTTGATCCAGAGGTGGTGGATGGTGCTGGTAAACCACAAACCCCTGAAACTGTTGCTCAAGCTTTGGGAAAAAAACAAGCAGCTGAAAAAACTTCAACTTCTTCCCCTAAACCTTCTGATGCTATGCCTGAGCATGTTAAGAAGGTGGTAACTGAGGAGCAAAACTCATCTGCTGGTGTTGGTAAACATTCTCCCATCTGCCCAGAAGAAACCTTGGGGGATTATTACTACCAGACTTATACGGAGAAAGATGCCTCTGAGCCTCACGCCCCTGTTTGGAACTTAAAGAAAGGTGACACTTTCTCAGATTGGCGTGTGTGCCAAGAATGGTTGCAGGGGATACTTCCGCCTGGAGAGATTAAGTTTCAAGAAGGTCGGTCTTATGAACAAACCTATCAATCTTATCTTGAAGAAACTGCTTCTCATGTCTTTACCACTCACCGCATAGTGCGTGAGTGGTATAGTATGCAAAAGGACCTGGAAACCTTTATGGTGTCTCAAAAGAGATTAGCAAAAGATGAGAAACGCATGGCTCAGCTGAAGGCTAAATTGGAATCTGATCAGGCCAAGTTTGAAGCTGAGCGCAAAACTGAGGAATGGTCTGTTGCTGGTTGGAAAAGGAAAGCGGAAGCTGAAGCTGCTCTCCTTTCCGAGGAACGCAAAAGCTGGAGAAGAATTTGCGAAAAAGATAATGCGGAGAAGGCAAACCTTCGTAATATCATTAATAACCTCAAGGCGGAAGTTGAAAAACTTAAGAATCAGGATGCAGAGGTAGAAAGGTTGAAGAAGGAGAAAGCTAATGTAGAAGCTGCTTTGGAAGAAGCGTACACGAAACGATCCAACGGACTGGCAGTGTTATGTCCAACTATGGTGGATCCTCCCATCAAGCGCATTGAGCTGTACCTCAAAGGCTTAGTACCAGAGACTCAAAGTCATGTGACTTCTGCTAACCTTGCTACTATCCAGGATGTTACTCGTCTTGCTCATCGTCTCACAGACCAAGCAGTGGAACAGAACAAGCTGCCTAAACATATCGGTGCTACTACTACTACTACTACTACTACTACTACTACTTCCTATGACAACAAACGAAAGTGGGATGGAACCTCCAGTAAGGGTTCGACTACGGTTCAGTCCCAGGCACAACAGCGAAAGATCGATGACTACCAGAGTCCTGGTCAGCAATCTTTTGGTAGTCAAGGGCAGGGTGGAATCGATGTAATTTGCACCACAGCGGGCCGTGCAACAAATATCGTTGTCAAAGATGCAACAAGCTTGGTCATGAAGCCATAGATTGTAGAAGCTCATGTCTTGCAAACAAGAACCGACAACAGCAGCCACAAGCTCCACAGAATCAGCAGCAACAGCAGGGAAACAAGGGATGTTATTAGTGTGGTGCTGAAGGTCACTTCATGAGACACTGCCCACAGTTGAACCAGAACCAGAATCAGAACCACAACCAAGGAAACAGGAACAATATTGGAGGCAACAACGGGGGTAATAACGACGGCAATGGTGCCAGGGGTCGAGTGTTTGTGATTGGTCAGGGGATGAACCTCTCATGATTCGTGGCGACAAGAGTGGTGCTGTTGTAAGCATCATCTCTTTCCTTAAGGCTCAGAAGTGCGTGAGAAAGGGGCACACTGCTATTTTGGCTCTCGTCACCGACACCTCGAAGAAAGAGAAGAAGATAGAGGATTTTCTGATCGTACGCGACTATCCTGAGGTATTCCCTGAGGAATTGCCTGGCCTTCCGCCTCATCGCCAGGTCGAGTTCCAAATCGAGCTAGCTCCTGGAGCAGCGCCCATAGCTCGTGCACCGTATCGCTTAGCTCCATCAGAGTTGAAAGAACTCTCTACACAACTACAAGAACTCTTGGATAAGGGTTTTATTCGTCCTAGCTCTTCGCCCTGGGGAGCTCCAGTCCTGTTTGTGAAGAAGAAAGACGGTGCTTTTATAATGTGCATCGACTACCGTGAACTCAACAAGGTGACTGTGAAGAATCGCTATCCTCTTCCACGCATCGACGACCTATTCGACCAGCTGCAAGGGTCGAGCTACTATTCAAAGATTGATTTGAGATCAGGATATCACCAGCTGAGAGTCCGAGAAGAGGACGTCTCCAAAACAGCCTTTAGAACTCGTTATGGACACTACGAGTTTTTGGTCATGCCTTTCGAGCTGACCAACGCACCTGCGGTTTTCGTGGACCTTATGAACAGAGTGTGCAAGCCCTACTTGGATAAGTTCGTAATAGTTTTCATCGACGACATCCTGATTTATTCGAAGAGTCAGGAGGAACACGAGCAACATCTACGACTCATTTTGGAACTCCTTCGAACAGAACAGTTGTACGCCAAGTTTTCAAAATGCGACTTCTGGCTTCGTGAAGTCCATTTCTTAGGCTATGTGGTGAACAAGGATGGGATTCATGTGGATCCATCTAAGGTAGACTCGATTAAGAATTGGCCTGCACCTCGTACACCAACGGAAATTCGCCAATTCTTGCGCTTGGCAGGTTACTACAGAAGGTTTATCAAGGACTTCTCCAAGATTGCACAACCTCTCACCTCACTGACACAGAAAGGTGTTGTTTATCGATGGGGAAATGCACAGAAACTAGCATTTCAGCATTTAGAGGTTAGACTTTGCAGTGCACCTATCCTTTCATTGCCAGAGGGCACAGATGACTTCGTGGTTTACTACGACGCATCAATTCAGGGTCCTGGTTGTGTATTGATGCAACGGGATAAAGTTATAGCCTACGCCTCACGCCAACTCAAAGTTCACGAAAAGAACTACACTACACACGATCTAGAGCTGGGAGCTGTTGTCTTTGCACTTAAGATATGGAGACACTATCTGTACGGTACCAAATGCGCCATCTATACCGATCACAGGAGTCTCGAGCACATCTTCAAACAGAAGGAAGTGAATATGCGACAACGACGATGGGTCGAGCTACTGAATGACTACGAATGCTCAATCAGATACCACCCAGGCAAAGCCAATGATGTGGCTGACGCCCTCAGTCGAAAGGACACTGTGCCTAAGCGCGTACGAGATACGAGATGCTCACTTTACAACTCACTTTACAGTCTAGTCTTCCTTCTCAGATACGAGATGCTCAGGTAGAAGCATTGAAACCAGAAAACATCAGGGCTGAAGCCCTACACGGCCCAAGGCAACGCTTAGAACAGAAGGAAGACGGTGCTTACTACGTCGCAGGACGCATTTGGGTCCCACTTTATGGCAACCTACGAGAGATTGTGATGGATGAGGCACACAAGTCTCGCTACTCGGTACATCCTGGTTCGGATAAGATGTACCACGATATCAAAACTACGTATTGGTGGCCTAGCATGAAAGCTCACATAGCAACGTACGTTAGCAAGTGCTTGACTTGTGCGAGAGTCAAGACGGAATATCAGAAACCTTCAGGCCTACTCCAACAACCAGAAATACCACAATGGAAATGGGAGCAAATTTCCAAGGATTTTGTTACTGGCCTGCCTAGATCTCAACGTGGTAACGATACTATCTGGGTGATCATGGATCGACTCACAAAGTCTGCTCACTTCTTGACTATCAAGGAAACGGATAAGTTCTCCACTCTAGCAGACGTATACCTTAAGGAAGTTGTCTCGAGGCATGGGGTACCCACCTCTATTATCTCGGATCGTGATGCACGTTTTACTTCAGAACTGTGGCAAGCAATGCACAAGTCCTTTGGCTCACGTTTAGATATGAGCACAGCTTATCACCCGCAAAAGGATGGGCAGTCTGAACGCACCATCCAGACCCTTGAAGACATGCTTAGGGCATGTGTAATTGACTTTGGCAACGGCTGGGGAAAGCATCTGCCACTTGTGGAATTTTCCTACAATAACAGCTACCACACCAGCATTAAAGCTGCTCCGTTTGAGGCATTGTACGGGCGTAAATGTCGGTCACCTCTTTGTTGGGCAGAGGTGGGAGAGAGTCAGATCACTGGTCCAGAACTTGTGGTAGACACAACAGAGCGAATTGCTCAAATACGACAACGAATGGCGGTGGCTCGTGACCGTCAGAAAAGCTACGCCGATAAGGACAGGAAACCACTCGAGCTCCAGGTTGGGTAGCGAGTGCTACTCAAAGTTTCACCCTGGAAGGTTGTGGTTCATTTTGGTAAACGAGGCAAACTTAACCCACGATACGTCGGACCTTTCGAAGTCATAGAGAAAATAGGCAAGGTGGCCTACAAACTGAACTTACCAGCAGAACTCAGTGCAGTTCACAACGTTTTCCACGTGTCGAATCTGAAGAAGTGTCTGTCAGATGAGACCCTCATAGTTCCTTTGAAGGAGCTCACTATCGACGAGCAGTTGCGATTCGTCGAAGAACCAGTTGAAATCACGGACCGGGATGTTAAGGTCCTCCAGCGCACTAGAATACCTCTCGTTCGAGTTCGTTGGAACTAACGTCGTGGCCCAGAGTTCACCTGGGAACGCGGAGATCAAATGAAACAAAAGTATCCCCAACTATTCGCAAACAGTACACCCACTACTAAGGCTGAAGCTACAGAATTTCGGGAAGAAATTCCAGATTAACGGGGGGAGGATGTGACACCCCAGGAAGAATTTGCGAAAAAGATAATGCGGAGAAGGCAAACCTTCGTAATATCATTAATAACCTCAAGGCGGAAGTTGAAAAACTTAAGAATCAGGATGCAGAGGTAGAAAGGTTGAAGAAGGAGAAAGCTGATGCAGAAGCTGCTTTGGAAGAAACGCGTTCTCATAGGGAGCGTAGTGAGCAGGGAGAGGTACAAGCTTGTGCCACTCTTGCTCTTAGAGATAGAGAATTGGAAGAACTTACTACTTTGCTTTCTGATCAGGAAAAACTTAAGAAGGATTTGGAGCTTGCGCATTCCGAGAATACTGAAACTTCCCGCCGTTTGACTGAAATCGAAGAGAAGTTGGAAAGTTCAGAAACGGCGCGGGTTACAGCGGAAAGCGAGCTTGAACCTTTGAAGAATGATATGGCCTGGTTGAAAGATCGCGGTATTGCCTGTGTAAGTTTCTTTCTTCCTTTTTGTTGTGGAACAGTTTAATGCGCTTTCTTGATATTTATTTTTACTTGATTTCACAGGTTGCTGAGTCTGTGTTGAACTCTGATGTGACAACTCGTATTTCCGAACCTTTCATGCATTTTGAAGTAACCGGTGTGAGTGCTATGTGATTAACTATTGTGATTGTTTGCAATAAAATGTTATGTTTTAATTATGTGATAAGTGTTATGAAATTGTAGTGTGTTATGTATATACTCGTAACATATGTGAATCGCACAATGTATACCCGATTTGCACAATACACCCCGAGTCGCACAACTCTTTAAATTATCTTGGGCTAGCCCTCGGCCCAAACGAAACCCGAGTTTTTGGGCTCGGCTCACATCCAGCTAATATACATTTGGTGTTGTGAAAACCCTCTCATTAAGATAGTATTTGACATAATCACAAAACCCTAAACAACCCTCATCTCCCTCTCTAAACCGTGATGGCAGTGGACTTCATCGAGGCTTCTCTTTCCATCATTCCAAGAACCACCGGTTAGTAATATCATTGTGCCATTAATTACTTTGTTGACCAATATTCTATATCATTGCATTGCATGTGATATGCTTAGTTAGTGCAGCCAAATGGAAAAGTACGTCCTCATGATTGTCGGCCACTGTTTCTTTTAATTACATGTGCATTGTCAGGGAATAAGTGATGGTATATATATGTGTGCAATGTGTTAATGTTTTGCATGTATAAGTAGATTGTACATAGCCTGCTTAATATTCTCGTAAATCGATGATTCAATGACTACGTCGAATGATTCAGTTCATGATTGTTCTGTATTATTATGTGATGATAGGGTTTGATAATGGGGCATTGGTCTTTAAAGATCCGTGATGATATGAACTAGATAATAACCAAAAACGTTGACTGCTACATTGGCATAACGTCACTCGTGTAAT
Source organism: Helianthus tuberosus (assembly GCA_030545235.1). Lineage (NCBI taxonomy): Eukaryota > Viridiplantae > Streptophyta > Magnoliopsida > Asterales > Asteraceae > Helianthus > Helianthus tuberosus. The sequence goes on from CM060440.1 coordinate 11,671,495, forward strand.
GATGGAACGGTGGTCATAATGAAACAACTAGGACGATTAGGGTTTGCAGGATATTCACGACGAAACTCTGAGTTTCGCCACACATGGTGTTGGTCTGCATGATGCTTGAATTTGTAAATAGCGATGGTGACATGATAAGTAATGGTTGATTTAATTTTTATGTTAAAATGTTGTTTATATGTGAGTTGATAAATGATTAGGGTTCTTATGAATTAGATGATAATTATTTGGTTTGATCGAGTATTTGTTAAGATTGAAATTGTTAGAATTGATTGTGACAAATAAAGAATGTAACTGATTTCCTTAAATTTAGTGATTTCTATAACTGATCACATAATACCGATCGCACAAGGGTTCTGGTCGCACAAGAACTCAGTCGCACAAGATATCAATAGTCGCACTAGACTATTGAATCGCACAAGTCATGCCTTGTTAAATTGTTTGGGCCGGACTAGTTCCAGTCGCACAAGGAGATCCCGGATCGCATAAGAGATCCATGTTTAATTATGTGGGCCGTCTACTTACTGAACTGTTATGATTATTGGGCCGGACTTTCTGAATTGCACAACCCATTGTGGATCGCACAAGTATGCTGATCGCACAATAGGTTGGGCCGTTTACTTTTGAGGCCAATCTTTTAAATCGCACAAGTTGAATACGTTAATGACTGTTAATGTGTTAACATGAATTAGGTGTTTGCCATAATCAATACGTGTTCACAACCTGTTAGACTATGTGTAATCATATGTGCTTTACTTGAACCTAGACCTGACTTGTATGGTAACCATGTTAGGACGTGGTTAGCCTCAACTAGCTCGATTGACTTTTCTGTGTATCTGCCGAGCAAACCAAGGTGAGTTCACACTAGCCAAGGCATGGGATTCCCAGGGGTTGGGAATGGGATTGAATAACTACTCGTACAACTATTACTATTAAACAAATTATTACTGTCCTCGGTTGAAGGGCACGTACGTAAAACCTACGTACAGTTATACTTACTACTGTCCTCGGGTTGAAGGGCACGTACGTAAAGCCTACGTACACGATCTTAAGACCATCACCTCTATCAAAGGAAGTCCCTCAATTATCGACTTAATCGCCGAGGCCTAGGGCGAGCGGGTCATTAGTTAATAGCGCTATTAGGTTTAACAAACCTCACACCGTGCCAGTCGGACGGGCGTGTACTAATGGACTATGGGCAAAGGGTCAATGCTGATAGACATTGACTTAGGGCACCTCTTACATTTTCGTAGCAGTCGATACGCGTGGTCTTGTAACACATGGGAGGCCCCCACTAATCATCGCACATATGCCTGGACTGGCCGCGATAAGGATCAGTACGATACATGGTTTACAAAACGAACATACGATTTACGAAATGAATACTTTAACCAAACAACCAACTGTGAACTCGCTCAACTTTGTTGTTGATTCGTTGCTACATGCCTTGCAGGTCATTAGGTACCCATGGAGCTTGCACAGGGAGGAACGGTCGTTGTGGGACATGGCGATGTGTGCCATGCTTTAAACATTACTTTATTTCATATTTAATGCTTGCTATGGGTTTTACAAATTATGCTTCCACTAAACATATAACTATGCTTTGGGTTTTTGAACACCTTTCATATTGCCTGGTTGAATTATATTTACTTATATGTTGTTCAATATGATTGGTGGCTTGATCCTGGTCAGTCATGCCTCCAAGCGGTGATACTCCGCGTGTGGATTTTTGGGGGTGTGACATCTGAAGAGTTAGATAAAACCGTTGCTCGTTTAGTGGTTGCTGCGCGAAGAGATGGGTATGCGCAAGGATATGCTGAGTGTTCCCATCATGTGAATAGTGCTTTAAAGGTTGACTGGGATAACAGTAAGTCTGCAACTTTCGGCGCGGATACTGGTGCCGCGCTTGCTGCCTTGAAGACAGAGTTTAACAACTTGCAACTTCTGGTTATGGATCTGATAAATGTTGCGCTGCAATCGGATGATCACGTGGCGCAACTAAGAGAAATCTTTCCGGATGAGGGTGAAGATTTATCGTAGACTAAAAATGTATTGAACAATTTTCTTTGTAATATTTGGGATGTAAATCCCTATTTTTGTTGGTGCGCTGTTGCGCAAGTAACTTAAACACTGCCGTGTTTGAAAGTTTTTAGGGCGTATCTGTACGCTAAGAATAGTATGATGTTTCTATTTGTTTGTTTACAATATTTTGCATGAGTACGATTACTTTTGTGTTGAGTAAGGCGAATTAAGTTGGTATGAACCTTGTGTTTGAACTTATGGTCGTTTGTGACGTGATCACTGACCGTTCATGAAGCTTGTTCTAGAACTACCATAATGTTTTTGCGCTTACTAAAAGAAATTGCATGCACTTTGTAAACATAGAAATAATAGAAACTTTGTACTTTTATTTAAGGATAGAGTACAGAGGCTTTTTACAAAGTTTTGCTAATATAATTATGTGAAACTTAACTTACTCTGTATCATTTCCGCTTTGCTTGATGGATCATGTTTTTCCTCGGGAAATTCATAGAGTTTGTCCTTTAAGTTTTCGCCCGCTTGCTTGGGCCCTCCTCACCCCGTGTTATCTGCTTAATCTCTTTGCGCACATTTTGGAGTAAATGCGTGAGTTCGCCGCTCTTGAGGGCTTTCTCTATTTCTATGCGTAGAGAGATGCAGTTGTTAGTGGTATGCCCGTTGTCTTTGTGGTATTCACAGTATTGTGCCGGGTCTTGTCCACGTTTATTTTTCATTGGGATCGGAGGTTTGAATTGATAGTCTTCAGTACTCAGAACCTCCGCCGGGGTCTTTGTTAGGGGAGTCCACTGCCTCTCCCTATTCTCTTGTTTGTTCTCCCTCTGCGCGGAGAGTTTGTTGATTGTTGTGCGAGCATCTTCAGATGATCGACTTCCTGATCTAGACTCACGCCATGACTTCTTAAACCTTCTTTAGCCGGTTGAGCTTAAGTCCGCGGGCCTATTGTGTGGTGGCGGTGGCCTGTTTGTAGTAAGGTTTTTCTCAGTTTGCGCGTAAACCTTGGCCGCCGCCATTATCTTCTCCCAACTTTTTGGAAGGCCCTCTGTTCCAGATAAGACTTTAACCATGTCATCACATCTAACCGCGTATTTGAATTGAGCACGGATTAGTTGTTCGTGAAAACCGCCAATCTCCAACACTTCTTTATTGTATCTGGTGATAAAATCCTCCAGATTTTCGTCATCGCGGCGCCAGATGTTCATGACGTCGGACGTGTCCCGAATGGAACGCCGTTGCTGGCTGAAGTGTGTCAAAAACTTATCACGCAGATCTTTCCATGATTCGATCTGTCCGGTTGGTAGGTTATCAAACCAGATTCTCACTGGGCCAGTTAATGTTTGTACAAACAGATGACACCATAGCGGGAGGGTCCAACCTCCAACCAAACCCGCGCTGGTAAATACTCTCAGGTGATCATCGGGGTCTGTTAACCCATTAAACTTCCCTATGTTGGATGGTAATTTAGCCTTCTCCAATGGAGCTAGAGCTATTTCCAGTATGAACTTTGAGTTTTCCGCTGCTTCTGCAGGGCGGTAAACCAAGTCATAGTTGTGTTCAGCCTCAGGGTTATAAACCGCTCAAGGCCTGCATTTGTTATAGTTTGGCTGCAATCGATTGAACACACTGGTGTTTGCACTTAAACGATACGTTGGATCAGATTCATCGGTGTGGGCATCCCGCTGGGAACCCAACCTATCGTGAACCGATTGTCTTCGGTGTGGGTGTGGTCTACCTGGTTCTCTCTCTGGTGACTTCCTGTCTGAGTGTATTCACGCTGTGATGTGGACCTGGCATAAACTTCTGTATTCTCGTAAGTTGAGTCCTCCCGTTGGGAAGCATTTGCCCTAGATCCTGGTCTCCGTGACTGAGTTAAGGGAGCAGTCTGAGCACACAGCTGTGTGTATACTGCGTTCAGTGCCCCTTGAGACCTAACGTACCAGGATATCGGAGTTTCTCCTGGTGGCAAAATTGACTGAGCAGGGTTTGCTGGTAACATTCCTGGAGTGACAGGATCACTTGCTCGATTGGATTGAACCTCGTTGTCATCCGAGGCATCCTCCGGGATTCCTTCCACTTGAACGTTGTTTCCGACATTCGGTCAAAGACTGGTTTGTCGATGAGATGACGAATTTTCTGCCATGTGCAAAACAGAAAATGAAAAGAACTGAATCGAAACGAGATGAAAACTGAAAAAACAGAGGAATCGATGGGCGCCAATGAAGAAACACTAGATAAATGGTCGGAACCGAGATATCTAGGGGGTTTGAATCCGCATAAAAAGGGTTAGTTTCCTCTCGATTGATTCAGGTACAATTGATCGACTTCTCCGATAACTCTGCAAAAAAGAGCACCGTTAGCCTCGCCAAGGGGAGAAGAGGGTTCTCTCCTTGACCCGACTCCGGTGTGAGAATAAGTATTGGTTATGAAGAAGAAGAAGTATTTGAGAAGTGTGTGTAACTTGAATTCATACCTGGGTTCTTTCTCATATTTATAGCCGGGAGTCGTTTAGGCGGGAAAACCTGTTAATGAAAAGTTGACGGAATATGCTAACCCCGTAAGCGTTACATTTTCTTTCCGTCAAGCTCCTTGATCCGATGTGAGAGCACACTGATCGTGGTTTAGATCGAAGGCTGGGGATTTGCCACGTGTAAAGTGATCAAATGGAGATTACTCTCCAATTGCATGCCTTCATTGTGATTTCAGGGACATCTGAGATGGTGACACGTGTCCAGACGGTTATAACCGTTTTGGTGGTGCACGATTGTATTTCTTCTAGAAGATTACTGCTGTAATCTGGTGTGGCACTTTTATTGTGTGGAAACAACTGAAAGAATAAATCCCAAGTCTGCGTAAATAATATCCAAGTCTGGATCTTTAAGCGGAAGTATTTGCAGGATTTTCATCCTTTGCTAACGAGAGAAGGCGCAAGGATTTATGATTTCCTTTGGGCGCGCGATTATAGACTGCTGACTGTTTCTTCCTTTTGTAAGACCAGGGTAAAAAGGTTAAAAGGCAAGGTTGTGGTATGGTCCCAAGTACTTATTATAAGGTTTTTGGGACCTTACCCCTTCAGTCCTCCAATTCAATACGCGCTCAGCAAACAACTCTAACCTCGGACACGCGAACGAAAGCGGCTACTACAATCAACCTATCAATCATCAACACAAACTACCAAAACATAATAATATATATATCATCATCAGATCATCAGTTTCAACATCAACCAACCCATCCTCCCAACCAACCTGTTCACAGTATATCAGTATACGTACAGACCAACAAGTGAGGAACAAAAACATCATAAAATAAAAAATCAACAAAAGATATAATCAGCTGCTGCTCCTGCATCCTCATGCTATCCCCACACTAGTCCTCATCACTATCCTCCTCTTGACCACCTGCACCACTGCTCTCTCCAAATACACGGAATGGAGGCTCCGGATCAACTCTCGCACCAGCCAGGCCACCCTGCCGCCTCGGCTGGAAGAAGTCCGGGATCCTCATACTGTCAGTGCTCATCATATAATGGAGAGCATCATCCTGCCTCTCCTGACCCAACTGCATCAACCCAATCAGATGCTCTAACCTGTCAAATCTCTGCTCCACATAGCTAGAGAGTGACTGCAACGTGAGAGGTTCAGGTGGAGGCTGCCTCCTAGGATACTGCTGTGCTGGTAGCTCGTGTCTCTGTGGTGGCCGCTGTCGGTGTGTGGGGTCAATCTGAATCATGACATCCTCAGTCGGATGTCCCTCCGGCGGCTGCACCTGTGGGCCCTGCCTGATCGGCTCCCAGCCGTAGGGCTCCATCCATGATACTATACTCGCCTGCTGCAACTCCTTTACCCCAAACGTCACCGTCTTAGGCCCCTCGTGTAAAAATTCGGGGACGTATTTGGTAAACACCCCAAGATTTCGTGCAATCCTAGTAATATAGGGCCCATATCCAAACCAGCACGAGGACCTCCTCGACAACCTCTACTAAACGAATCTGCTAAGACCGTAGCCAGATTCATTTCCCTATTCTCCACACGGCACATCAAAATAAACAACTCTATCCAATTCGCTTTGTTTTCCCCTGACTTCCAACCCACCAGTGTAGTAGACAAAATTTTCAGCACATACCTGTAAACCGGGTTACGAACCGAAGTGATCAGGTTCGTAGTAGTGAACGGGTGGTCATAAATCGTGCTCCAAAAATTCCTCAGCTCAGTCGCACCAACACCATAATCCCTAGGCTGAGAATAAGCACCCCTCAAACTAGTAACAAACTCCGGCCTCTTCACTTCCTATTCAGTATAAAATCCCGACACTATGGCAAACCTCGCCATATTCATCTCATAAACCCGCCTGCCTAAGCTGAACGACATAGTTGTGTCGTTATCAAACTTCCCCTCCTTATGAATCCAAGTGCTATGAAACTCTAGCACCAGCTCCTCATATTGCGGCTGCATACACTCCAACACATCTACCAACTTCAGACCCAAAAGGTCCGCAACTTCCTGATTCGAGCCTATTTCACTCAACCACAAACCAATCTATAACCCTGTGCTGAAGTAGATCAGTATTTTTCAGTTTATCGTACTTGTTCCATTCCGGTGTACTCGGTTCAAACTTCAATATCGGGTGATTGGCTCTACGAACTTTCATATCTGGGATAAAGTTATAACCCGATTGATACTCGATTTTTCTCAACTTAGGATCATCGACAGCTATTTGAATGATCGGTGTCTCTTGCGGAACTGGGTCTTGCTGGGGCGGATCCTGTTGCGGTGATGACTGACCCGCACCTGTTTTTCTCGCCCTACCTCGACAGGAACTACTAGCCATGCCTGCAAAACAGATACAATCAAGACAAAACAGGCAGACAATCAGTCAAAACAAACTATTTTTGTTATTTTTAATTTTTTTCATTTTTTTTTGAATTTTTTGAAATTTTTATATTTTTTTTGGATTTTTATAAATTTTTTCGAAAAAGAAAGAATAGCCGTATATCATTTCATTCGCGGCTAATTCTGAAACAAACGGGTTACCTTTTACAGTTGCTAAGTGATAGTTAAACTCGCCCGAATGAAGATTGAGTACGGGCGAGCTTAAACCACTTGTACGTGCAAGTAAACCCAAACACAACTAACTATGACTCAAACTAGACTAAAACTAACTAAAAATGACCCTAAAAACTCTAACTTGGACTAAATGTACACTACCCCCCTCGGCACTTTAATTGTCCGCAATTAAAACGTGTGCCTACCAAACCGACATTGAAGTCCAATCCTCGCTTAAAAATCGGCCATTTAGTAAATTTTAAAAGAAATTTAGCGTCGAAAAATTCCGCCTAGTTAAAGGAGGTTTTTTACCGTTGCAAAATTTTAGTTTTAAACCGCAAGATCGGAACTTTAAGTGTCAATGTACCATACCAATTTATCCTCAAGCAAAGCATTTAAAATCCCAAACCGAGCCAGCCGCACCCAACAATAATAAGATGTACCGAAACCTTAACGCAATAGTAAGGTGAACAATTCATAGCATTCTGTGCACAAACCCAACCCAAACCAAACCAGCCGCAACCCGTATACGACATAAAAACAAACTAACTTAGCTCATGGCAAGCAACTCTCCTACATTTAAGCGACTCGGAATTTACTAGGTTGACCCAGTTAATCATCGCACACAGCTGACTTGAACAAAAGCTGGACGCGACCGAGCAGCCGAGACTCGAAACCCCAACATGGACCGACTCGAAGCTGACCCGACAAGACTCACCAAGAACCGACTCGAACAACTCAACACAACGGACTCGACACCTATAACTCAAGAAAAATCCTACGGACACATACAATGATTCTAATCAACACATGTAAGAGAATAATGCACAAAAACATACCTGAATCGATGAAATTGGAAGAAAAAAATTGAATTTTTTATATATGGTGTGTCCCGAATCGAGTAGATGTGGCGGATGGATGGTGGAAATTGTATGTGGGTTTTGGTCGGGGTGGAGTTCCGGTTACGTGGGTGGGAAGAGGGGTGAAAATGGTGGACAAATGGTTAAGATATGGTGGCTAGAGGTGGAGTCGGCGATAAGGGTTTTGGGGGTGGGTTTTTTGTTGTCGTTTGGGGTAACAGGTGCAAATGAGCCTGTTAATCGTTCTTTGTTACCGTCGCGCGGCGCCAAGGGAGAAGGCATTAGCCGTGGCGTAGCACCACGGCCTGGGTCAAGTCAAAGGTTCAGTTTATTGGGGTTCAAATTTGTTTTTGTTGACCCTGGGGGTGGCGCTGCGCCACGGCATGAGGACTTTTATGGTGGCGCGACGCCACGGCACATTTTGGACAGAAGGTTTTGAAAATTTTCCAGTTTTATGACTTAGAAAAATTTCTAAGTGTTACCAAACCTTCCCCAAACCATCCCAAATTTTTTTCTAAGTGTTGGGACTTACCTGGAACGTCGTTTTCTTCGCAAATTCAGCTCTTCAATGTATGATTCCTGCAAAATTACTCAAACACACAAAACACAAACACGAAAAACTCCGAGAAATACGAAAATTAACGAAATTTACAAACGGTACATACTCTACAAGCGAAGCTTTTCTCAACTCAGTGTTCGGTGAAGGTGGGTGGGTCCTCTAGAGGAATTTCATCATCCTCGGTAGTATCGATGGGACCTCCCAAGTAATGCTTCAACCGATGACCATTTACTTTCCACACACCTTTATTAACTTCGTCATATAACTCTACGATACCGTATGGAAACACCTCCTTTACCACATACGGTCCGGTCCATCTCGATTTCAACTTCCCCGCTATCAATTTCAATCTTGAATTGAATAAAAGCACTTTATCACCTACCTTAAACTCCTTCAACCTTCGCAACCTCCTATCATGCAACGCCTTAGTCTTTTCCTTTATATTCCAAGAAAGTTCATAGGCGGCATCCCTTAAAGCCTCTAATTCATGTATTTGGAAGAACCTCCTTCTTACGGCTTCGGTAAGGTCAAGGTTAATAGTTTTTAATGCCCACTGAGCTCTATGTTCTAACTCCACCGGAAGATGGCATGCTTTGCCATACACAATCATGAAGGGCGTGGTTCCTAATGGTGTTTTGTAGGCGGTGCGGAATGCCCATAATGCGTCATCGAGCTTTTTCGACCAATCCTTTCTACTTTTTCCTACCGTTTTTTTCTAGGATTCTCTTCACCCCTCGGTTTGCATTCTCTACTTGGCCACTAGTTTGCGGGTGGTATGCGGTAGAAAGACGGTGAGTGACACCGTAGCGCAAGTTCCTTTTCCATGGTGGAATTGCAAAAGTGCGTAGCACGGTCACTTATGATAGCTTTAGGAACTCCGAAACATGTGAATAACTTCTTAAGAAATCTCACCACCACTCGGGCATCATTAGTGGGCAAAGCTTGAGCTTCCACCCACTTTGAGACATAGTCAATGGCCACGAGGATGTACCTATTCCCACTCGATGAGGGGAAAGGTTCCACGAAATCAATACCCCAAACTTCAAAGACTTCAAGAACTTGGATGGGATTTTGGGGCATTTCATCCTTGGATGAGATGTTGCCGGTACGTTGGCAATGGTCACATGTCCTAACAAACTCTATGGCATCTCTAACTACCGTTGGCTAATAGAAGCCACTATCAAAAAACTTTTGTGCGGTCACATTTGGCCCGTGATGGCCTCCCGTTAAACCCTCGTGCACATGTCTAAGGATGTCCATCCCATCCTCTTTTGAAACACACCTCCTAAGCATTCGATCACCACCTATCCTAAAAAGGTACGGGTCATCCCAAATGTACCTCCTAGCATCCCTAAGAAGCTTCTTCTTTTGTTGGTAGGACATACCCTTCACAATATCGCCGGTTGCTAAATAATTTTCCAAATCTGAAAACCATGGCAAACCCTCTACCTCGGCACTAACAAAGTCTATGGTTTCATGAGGAAAAGCGTCTCCTATTGAATCCGCACAAACCTCCTCTCTCTTAGGATCCTCTAAGCGTGACAAATGGTTGGCGGCTACGTTTTCCGCCCCTTCTTATCCTTAATTTTGAAATCGAACTCGAAGAGCAAAAGAATCCATCTAATGAGGCGTGGCTTTGCGTCTTTCTTTTGGAAAAGAAAGCGCAAAGCGGTGTGGTCGGTGAAAACGGTGGTTTTGGAAAGCACAAGATATGAGCGAAACTTATCAAACGCAAACACTACGGCTAAGAGCTCTTTTTCTGTGGTGGTATAGTTCTCTTGAGCATCATTTAAAGTTTTGCTCGCGTAGTAAATTGGATGAAAATGTTTATCGACTCTTTGGCCTAAAACCGCACCTACGACATAATCACTTGCATCGCACATGAGCTCGAAAGGCAAGCTCCAATTGGGCGAAACAAGGATAGGGGCACTAATGAGTCTCTCCTTCAAAAAATCAAAAGCCTTGATGCATTCTTCATCAAAGACAAAAGGTACATCTTTCTCTAGAAGTCGGGTCATGGGGCGCGTAATCTTAGAAAAATCCTTAATGAAACGCCTATAAAAACCCGCATGACCTAGGAAGCTACGAACGAACTTAACACTGGTAGGTGGAGGCAATCTACTTATGGTATCTATCTAGGCCCTATCCACCTCTATCCCCTCTATAGACACCTTGTGACCTAAGACTATCCCCTCCGTTACCATAAAGTGACATTTCTCCCAATTCAACATAAGGTTTGTCTCTATACACCTCTTAAGCATCCTATCAAGATTGAGAAGACATTGATCGAAAGTGGTACCATAAACCGAGAAGTCATCCATGAAAACCTCCATCGAAATCTCAAGCATGTCTTGGAATATAGCAACCATGCATCTTTGGAAAGTAGCCGGAGCGTTGCATAACCCGAAAGGCATGCGGCGATACGCATAAGTGTCGTATGGGCATGTGAACGTCGTTTTATCTTGATCCTCTGGGGCGATTGGGATCTGAAAATAACCCGAAAATCCATCGAGAAAACAATAGAATTGTTGACCCGCTAGACACTCCAACATTTGGTCAATGAATGGCAAGGGAAAATGGTCTTTCTGGGTGGCGTCATTCAACTTTCGGTAGTCGATGCACACACGCCAACCGGTAACGGTACGGGAAGGGATTAATTCGTTCTTTTCATTCATGATCACCGGCATCCCGCCTTTCTTTGGGACGACTTGGGTCGGGCTAACCCATGGTGAATCGGAAATGGGGTATATCACCCCGGCATCTAACAACTTGAGCACTTCCTTCTTAATAACCTCTTGCATGTTCGGATTTAGGCGACGCTGAGTATCCGATGGGTACAATAGGCGGGGCTTATGCCCTTGATATCCGAAAGTCGCCATGCAATGGCTTCCCTATTCTCTCTCAACACCTCTAACAACCTACCCTTCTCCCCCTCCTCTAACTTAGACGAAATAATGAGGGGAAAATCGGACCCTTTACCTAAAAAAGCGTACTCTAAGTGGGATGGGAGAACCTTAAGCTCTAGTGGGGCGGGTTTCTCTAAGGGTGTACTCTCAAACTCACTTTTTACCTCACTCAACTCTAGCACTTTGGGGACCCACTCGGTTTCTTCTACTTCCTCACTCTCACTCACAACCTCCTCTACCTTCTCAACTACCTAATCTAACTTACCCTTAACTAAATCGGCTCCACTAATATAGTCAAAGCAGTGGTCGACACATGATAGGAAAGACTCTATGAAATAGACCGAATGACAAGGACTACTAAGATCATCGGAACCACTAGGATGTTCCATGGAGCGTGCTATCTCGAAAGTGACTCTCTCCCTACCGACTTGGAGTGTGATTTTTCCGTCAAAGACATCGATGATAGCCTTGGCGGTACACAAGAATGGGCGTCCTAGAATGATAGGAACCTTCTCGTCGGCTTCCATATAAAGAACGACAAAGTCAACGGGAAAAAACAAATTTATCCACTTTAACTAGAAGGTTTTCGATTATGCCACGTGGATACTTCACTGATCTATCGGGTAGGGACAAAGACATACGTGTAGGGGATAACTCTCATAGACCTAACCTCTCATACATGGAATATGGCATGGGGTTTATACTCGCTCCTAAATCAGCTAGGGCTCCACACTCGGTATCACTCCTAAACAAGCATGGAATGGTAAAAGGCCCGATCCATCAATTTTTATGGGACCTTGTTTAAGAATACGGCGGAACACCGTCCACTAAGGGGAATGTTAGAAACCTCTCCTAACCAATCCTTACGTTTTAGAAGGTCCTTTAAAATTTTTGCATATTTAGGCATCGATTGAAGGGCTTCTATGAAGGGAAGGTTAATTCTAAGTTGCTTGAAGATTTCTAAAAATTTCCCGTACTCTTTGGAATAAGTTTGGTTTTTAAGACGGGAAGAAAATGGAGCACGGGAAAGATCAACAGTGGGTGATGGAACAACTTGTATGGGCCATTTCTCTATACTCTTCTCACTTGAAGGTCCCCCGGTGTGTGCGGTACTTGCTGGGATTAACCTAGGTTGCACTTTACCGGGAGTCTCCATTTCAATCTCTTCGTCTACGGGGTCCTCATCTTCTATCTCAACACTCTCGGGTCTCACTACCTCTCATAAGGTCCTACCACTACGGGTCGAAATTGCCTTCAAAGTGCCAGATGGGTTGGGCTTTGTTTTTCCCGAAAATTGACCGGGAGGTCGTTCTTGCAACTGCCGTGCAATATCCCCAACTTGCCTTTGAAGGTCTAAGAAATTTGAATGGTTATTCTTTAGGAATGTAGCGTGTTCTTCTAAGGTACGTTGGGTGGCCTGATCCTTAACCACTAGCTAGGTAAGAAGGTCCTCTATCCTAGACAAACTACCATTTGACTCATCATTCCTAGGTTGAACCTCTTGGTGTAACATCCGTCAAAAAACGGATATCCAAAAATCCGACCTGTCTTGAAATCCGGATCCTAACTTTGAATCTCAGAAATGTTCGTGAAATAATTAACCGTTGAGAGATCCTTACCTCCTAATTTAGTTATTGGCGTAGTTATTTATTTAGTTGATTAATTAACTAGTCTTTTGCAATATATATATAGGGAAAAGATCAAATAGGAAGATTAATTTCGCTAGGAAGGATATGAAGCAATAAGAGGATGACATGTGGCAAAGATGAAAAACATAAGGAGGGGCATTTTGGTCAAAACTCACCATCTTAAAAAAAAACCAGCATCTGCAATTCATTTCTCTTACCCGTATACTCAAATCCACCATTTTCAAAACCATAAACTACCACATCACAACCACCACCTCCACCACCACCACCACCACCACCACTACGACCTACGATCGCCACCATCTTGCCGGAAACTAGATCTGAAACCACCACCTTCAACCACCTGTTGGGTTTTTCAGATCTGACACCATCATTCCACCATCCACCGCCACCGCTCCACCGCCACCAGTTTCCCCACGGTGTATCAGAGTTCTTTTTCCGTCCACCGTTGTTAATCAGAGTTCTTTTGTAAGTTATGTTATATTTTATTTTCATTGCGTTTTAGTTATCAAACCTCAATTGCGTTTTTCACATCATTATGTTTTAGTTAGAGTTCTTTTCATTTTGTTCTTCTGGATGTTAAAATAGAGACATGACCATGCTAAAATAGAAGCATGATCATGTTGGAACAAAGGTATGACCACGCTAAAACTCATTGCGTTTTACAACCTGCAGTGCAAAGAACATGATGATGCTTGGACAGAGGCATGATCATGTTGGAACTAAGGCATACCCATGTTAAAACTACATTGTTTTTTAGAACCTATGTTAAAACTCCATTGCTTTTTAGAACCTGTAGTACAAAATATTAATTTTGGTTTCATTGCGTCTTACAACTTGGAGTGTAAAGAACATGTAGAAACATGGTCATGTTGGAACAAAAGCATGGCCATGTTAAAACATAAACATGGCCATGTTAAAACTTCATTGATATTGATTTTTAGTTTTATTGCGTTTTACAAGCAAATAACATGATCATGCTAAAATAGAAGCATGGTCATGTTGGAACAAAAGCATGGCCATGTTAAAGCATAAACATGGCCATGTTAAAACTCCATTGCTTTTTAGAACCTACAGTGCAAAATATTGATTTTTGTTTTCATTGCGTTTTACAACCTGAGGTGCAAAGAACATGATCATGCCAAAACAGAAGCATGGTCATGTTGGAACAAAAGCATGACCATGTTAAAACATAAACATGACCATGTTAAAACTTCATTGCTTTTTAGAACTACAGTGCAAAATATTGATTTTTGGTTTCATTGCGTTTTACAAGCAAAGAACATGATCATGCTAAAATAGAAGCATGGTCATGTTGGAACAAAAGCATGACCATGTTAAAACTTAAACATGGTCATGTTAAAAGTTCATTGTGCAAAATATTGATTTTTGGTTTCATTGCGTTTTACAATCTGGGGTGCAAAGAACATGATCATGCCAAAATAAAAGCATGGTCATGTTGGAACAAAAAAGCATGACCATGTTAAAACATGAACATGACCATGTTAAAACTTCATTGCTTTTTAGAATATGTAGTGCAAAATATTGATTTTGGGTTTCATTGCGTTTTAGAACTGGAGTGTAAAATAACATCAAAGAACATGATCATGTTAAAAGGGAAGCATGATCATGTTAAAAGGGAAGCATGATCATGTTGAAACAAAGACATGACCATGTTAAAATATAAACATGACCATGTTAAAACCTATTGCGTTTTAGAACCTGGGTTATAGTGTGTTGTTCTATCCATTGCGTTTTACGCATCTGGGTTTTCGAATTTCTTTTTCAAAAGTATAGCAATATTCTGCTCGTTTTAAAGATAAAAAAGCGCTCGTTTTTATGGTGTAATTTTTATAAAAAAATATTGTCGTATGAAAAAGTTATTAACGATTTAAAAACGATGGGGAATTGGAGGAGAGAGAAACTATTGACTTGAATGGACTAGAATACCCTCAAACTAACTCACGCGCCTCTTTTTTCTTGTTCAATTTCACCCATTTAATCTCAGCCATTGATTAATCAAATTGATGGTCAAGATTACTTCCTAGTCTTTCTAGCAAAATAAACTTCCTATTGTATCTCCACCCTATATATATATATATATATATATATATAGGGCAAGGATAAATCGAAAACCCACTCCAGTTGACTAAACCCTGAAAACCCATTAATCACCATTGATCAAAACAAATGAATGGCTGAGATTAACTTTGAGCCATGAGTTTCTTTAGTTCCTAATTTTCTGTATTTTTTAATATACACATTGTACCTTAAGGGTAATATGGGAAACATTTTTTCATCTCTTCCTTACAAGAAAGACAAAAGTCTGCACACTCTTCTTCATTTCAAAACTTCAAAACATCAAAACACATTCTCTCTCTTCCCAAAATCTTCATCAAACCTTCTCATCTATAACCAAATCACCGGAGATATTCAACTATACCCTCAATCACTGGCCAAAAATCGCTTAAAGATCTTCAAAATCGCCGTAGAATATCAACGATCGCCGGAGATATTCAACAATCACCGGAGAATTTCAACGGTCACCGCCGGAAAAAAAATCAGGCTAAAAACGAGAGGGTTTCAGGTGCTTGTTGGTGAATAATCTTCGTTATTCACCGCAATCTACTTTTTTTAGGGTTTTATTCGCATCATCCCCATCATCTTTCTTATCATTTGGGTCCAATTTCAACAACCCCATGATGAATCTTGCATCTGTTTCTTGCAAACAAAATGATCAAAAAAGATCACTTGCTGTTGCAGCCTCTGTTGCTACAACCCAGAAGACCTCCACTGCACCTGAGGAGATTGTGTTGAAACCCATTAAAGAGATTTCTGGAACTGTTAATTTACCCGGATCCAAGTCTCTTTCTAATCGGATCCTTCTTCTTGCTGCTCTTGCTGAGGTATTGTTTTTGTTCCTGAAAAGGGTCATGTTAAAGATTCAATTTTGATGAGTTTTTGACTGAATTTTGGCTGATTAGAATGATTGTTTTTTATTTGGGTTATAATATTATGTAACAAGTGTGATTATATGTATTAATTGGCTACATAAAAATTGGACCTTTTTTATGTTATAGAAACATAAAAGATGCATTTGGTGTCTTGGTTTTAGTTTTTAGATGTGTTTCTATCATGGGTATTTGGTAGTTGAGTATAAAGTTTTGAGCTTTTTGGATCATTTGTTATTTGGTATTGATCTAGTTGGTGATATGATCAAGAAGCTTTGTGTTTATATTGTGTTCAAATAAAGGGGTTGTTGAGTTTTTGACCATTGACTTTTTCAGTCAGACAAACCATAGATCTTGTAAAAATATGTAAACCAATAGTATATTCAGTAAGGATTAAGAATTTTTGATTGCGGATTCTGGATATTATCATCGCTGGTTAGTTTCTTTTATTCAATTCTTGTTTTATTTTTTTATTTTTATTTTTGTTTTAGATCTTTAAGCGAATTGAGTTTTTTTTAGGAATATGATTATAGATGGTGATTTGGGTATTAATTATTGTTGTTCGATCTATTGGTTTTATACGGTTTTATTCAGTTGATTGGAATTTTTTCCTTTAATCAGTTAAGTTAGGGTTTTTACTTTCTTTTGAATAATCTCAAATTGGCATGTAACATTAAATTGTATGATGGTTTGTTACATTTATGTTTGACAATTTATTTTGTAAAAGTGTTAGAAGGCAGTGAATCGGACACACCGGCAAAGGATTTGAAAGAAAAGAAAAAAGTATTTTTGTAACTTAAGTATTTTGTTTTTTAGGGAACAAGTGTGTTGTATGCGTTGTTAGGTTATATAATAATGTTGCACCTTAACATTTGTGAGGGCAAAATTTTGTAACTTAAGTATTTTATTCATAAAGTTGTTTTACGGTGCTTTTTTTTTAATTTATCGGTGTTTGGGCCACCGGTGTTGTATATAACAAATAAATGTAAAAGCATTAGGTGAAAACTGGATATACACGTTGAATATGGTTACATTATATGTAACATTTTACAAAAAAAAAATGTAACCAATGAGGAAAAATGTTACTTTATATGTACCCTCTTATTAAGGTTGCATTCTATAAAATGAGCAATAAGTATTACATTATATGTAACATTTTACAAAAAAAAAAGTACAAAAAAAAAGTACAAAAAATAACGTTACATTTTCTGTATAATTTCAAAAAATGTAAACACCCGGTATGCAAGAAAAAATTGTAATAAAAATAATGCAACTAAACAAGAAACATGATATAATGATATAATGTAACACTTCTACGTAAGTAACGTGATATAGAATTCTTAAGTATTTCTTTTTTAGAAGCCAATGTGTGTTATTAACTTGACTTGGGCACCATTGTATTTTTTATTAATACTTGAAGGGTAAAATGGGAAAAGTCTACTTCTATATGTCAGATTTTTTATTTCTTTTGATGTAATTATGTTTTTTTTCATTTTTATATAAATCAGATTTTTTGTTTCTTTTTTATATACATATGTATTTTATGGTATTTTATTACATAAAAATGTAACATACATTTTTTAGTTATCAATTTATGCCACATTTCTATAACATAAAATATTACACAGAAACGTAACATATAATTTTTACATGATCAAATGCACTTTATTTTCTGTAACGGACATTATTTCTGTAACACAAAAAAAATGTAACATGCATTTTTGCTTTGATTGATTGTTACATTTCTAACACAAAAAAAAAATGTAACAGACATTTTTTCTTTGATTGTTACATTTCGTAACTATGTTCAACATCAAACATCTTTTAAAATCATCTTCATCATCTTCAACATCTGAAACATCATCTTCAAAGTGTAGATTTCCAAACAAAGCTGAAAAAAACATACTTATTCACCTTCTTGAACAAGATCTAAACAAATTTTACACAAAAATTATGCAATCAATAATAAAAACAACAGTCTAAAAAAGTGTACAACACACTTTATTTTCAGTAACGTGCATTATTTATGTAACACGAAAAAATGTAACATGCATTTTTTAATTATCAATTTATGCCAGAAACACAACAAACTTTATTTTCAGTAACGTGCATTATTTATGTAACACGAAAAAATGTAACATGCATTTTTTAATTATCAATTTATGCCAGAAACACAACACACTTTATTTTCAGTAACGTGCATTATTTATGTAACACGAAAAAATGTAACATGCATTTTTTTAATAATAAAAAATTGCAGATCCACAAACCACAACAAAAAACAAATTAAAAACATTCATCTTCTTGAACAAAAAACAAAGTTGCATGTCTACAAAATAAAAAAATGATAAATCAAGATATTAAAAAATTGATAAATCAAGAAATTAAAAACATTCATCTTCTTGAACAAAAAAAAAAACATATCCAGAAAAACGTTGCAGATCTACAAAATACAAAAAAATGAAGAACTACAAAACGCAAAACAATTGCAAATCTGAAAAAAAAAACTGAAAACAAACATACTTATGGACCTCGAGATCTGGATGAAGATCTTCAATTGTGTAAGATGAAAAACCCACTCCACTTGCCACCATCCTTCATCAAACTTCAACGATCACCACCCACCTGCAACCATCCTTCATCAACAACCGCCAACATCAACCCACCTGCCACCTTCCTTCAACAACAACGACCGCCATCAATAGCCGCCATCAACCCCACCTGCCACCATCCTTCATCAACCTTCAACCGTCAATTTGAGCTATCCTCTTTTGTACATGAAAACCCCAAATTTTTATTTCGAACAAACTCTAACCTTCCACCAAATCTGCAACCACCATTGCAGATCTGGTTCCCGAAGAGAGAGAGAGAGATGGGAGATGGTGGAAAGAAAGAGGAAGAGTGATGTTTAATTCTGATTATTTCCGATCTTGATCCGGATCCGGCTCCGGCTGTGGGGATGAGAGTTTACAGCGGTGGTGGTGGTGGTGGAAGTAGGTTACGGCGGTGATGGTGGTGGTGGAAGGAGGAGGCGATGTTGATGGTAGATAGATGGAGCAGAGAGTTGGAACTTGGAAATGGGAGTTTTGATTCAGATCTTAGATCTGGAATGAAGTTGAGAAGTTTTTTTAAAAGTGTAGCCCATTATAAATTCTAGAGAGAGAATGTGTAAAAAAGTTGACAGAATTCTCATAAAGGTACCTGTTACATTTTTAGACTATGGTAAATTGACGTAAATACCCCTCTCTTCAACTTTATTCATATGTGATGTGGCTGAATTGTAGCCACACATGTGGGTTTTCAGGGTTTAGTCAACTGGAGTGGGTTTTCTCCTTATAATTAGCCTATATATATATATATATATATATATATATATATATATATATATAAAATGCTGGAATGGCATGCAAATTTATCTAATTAGCACCAAATCACATGACATGCCATAATTTCCTTTTACAGTTTCGCTAATTTGTCGGGATCAGTTACGCGTTTCCATTTCGTGCTCAATCAAGAACACATCTAGGATCATGTCTCCATTCATCCTTTTCTTTTCGGAAACTTCAATCATGCTAAAATCACGGAACGCGTTTTCGGAGAAACTTATATATATACGTCACATTGGGTCGATCTGAGAAACACACACAATCATATCTCGACTCCTTCTGTCCATTACCACGCCTCTTCGCTAACCCACCGGAGTCCAAAGATTTTATCGGAGAACCGAAGTCGCCGGAGACATTTGAAGTTCCCGACGGGAATCATCTCACCCGTTTCGAAAGGAACGCCGCCCGGATCACGTGGAAACTCACCGGAGCCGACGGAGATCATGACCGGGATTGTTTTGGCATAGTGATTCTTGTTCGGTATACCTTCGTATTCTATCTTGTTTCTCCTTTAAATGCCGATAGACTGTTATGTCGTTCAAAACCAACTGAGAAGAAAATATAAATACATATATAAATATAAACAACATACTAAATGCAGTTGAATTCAATCCATCTTAGGATAATTGATTTGTCTTCTTTTTATTTTAAAAAATGGACACATAACAGTTATGTTCGATGGTTGTGTCATGTAGAAGTTGATCAAGTTGTAATGTGTTTAAAGGAATCACAAACTGCTATTGGTCTGGTTATTAAGATCTTAATGAAATAAAAAAAAAGAAAAAAAATTGATTTTGCTAAGCAAATGAGAAACCATTATATGTTTTAAGAAATAGTAGATCTAAAATTATTCTTTACTTATAAATTAAAACCCTTAACAATTAATTAAGTTTTATTTTAAACTTCCTTTTTACAATAAGTTTATATAAATTAACAACAGAATCGGAACACAAATGAAGCCACAGTAGACTGAGTATATGCGTGTAGATTCAATCAAGGTCGCGGGTTCGACTCCGAAGAACTCGCCGGAGAAATGGAGAATACGAGTTCGACGGAAGTCGACACGACTCGATGTGCATTCTTTTCCTAATAACCAACTCGTTTTATTAATCAAACACTAGGAAGTATGACAATGGGTCACTGTTCTTTTTAAACAAAGAAGATGACGATAATCTTTAAGTTAATAATAAAATCCTAGTACAGTAGTCAGTATGAAACATGGTAAACCACCATTTCTTTTGTATTTACTTTCCTTTTAAAAACCTGTTTTCTTTAATTCTTTTTTTTATAATTTACTATAATCTTTAAGTTAATCAAATAACTAATGACTTAATTATAATAAAAACATTAAATTAAAATTCCTTACAAAACTCAACTTATTAACGACGTGTTATTATAATTTAAGAGTTAGACGTATTTAACCTAAATAATTAATTAATTAAAGTCTACTCAATAAACGGTAACATTTCCATTATCCTTCATGTAATTAGATCATTCATATATGTTAATTTTTCATATCTAGGCTAATTGCTCTCGTTCGTTCTCTTGGATTGTTCCAATATTGACTCGTGCGTCATTACAAGAAAACGCAATGCAACCAATGTGAGCATACTCAATCCCTTTTTACGCTTTATTATCTTTGGGATGCAATACATGTTCTTTGAATCAAATACACAAACATGCTAGAACTTTTAAACAAATAATCTCTATATATGTTCATACATGTTATACTTGTAATCATACGTGTTATACTTGAAACCTACGTGTTTAAGTTCATATGTTATAATTAGTTATTGTCATGGAAAATTTGTTTAAATACATTTTTATACATATACTCAAACTTGTATGTTCGCAATACTTTTGTATTGATCTATGCTTTACTATGTATTGCAGGTTGTGATGATACAAGGAATCTAGTAGGATTGCCTAGAAACGCATTTAAATTTTAATACTTGCATACCTGTTGTAATTTGTTTCCAATCTTGTAATAAACCATTATTATGAAATGAAATTTATTTACTTGAATACTTGTCACATTTTATTTTTTTCAAACTTGTGGTATTTCTTGTTTTAACAATGTAAAATGAAATCATTAAATACTTGACACAAATAGCGTTATGATGTCTCTTGCAATCTATTTCGTCTCATCCCGATGTTTCCGCCATCGGTTGGGGTGTGACACTTGGTTTGACCCCTCATTTCTGAACTGCCCCCTGAACCTGAACTAGCAAATTGACCTGTTTGACCTGAACCCCCACTAGAATAGAAACCTGCCCCCTGCTTTGATATTGACCTGATGGAAAATCAGGGGGTTACCTGAAGAGCGATAATTATTAGCATGCCAATTAGAGTTACTATTGATAAACGGGTTAGTTGGACCCTATTTTGACCTGCTATGTACTCAACCTGTTCTAGGGTAAGTGTTGGGCAATCTACGGTGTCATGACCATCTCTACAAACTTCGCACCTATCGACCTTCTTCTTAATTTCTAGCAACTCTTTGGTGATATATTCAAGTTGAGATGCTACCTTTGAGTCCGAGATGACTTGGTTTACTCCTCGGGAAGATGAGGAAGTAGTCACAGGAATGGAATTACTGCTGGTAGCACTATAATCTATATCAGCATGAGCGAAGCTCTCAAAGAGATCACTGCAGTCGGCCACAGTTTTCTTTCCCATAAGATGGCCTCATGCAGATGTGTCGAATCGGGCCTTACACTCAGGGGTGAGACCATTGTAAAATTTTTCTACTAAAGCCCAATTCGACAGCCCATGTTGGGAACAACGCGAGAGTAAAGTTTGAAACCTTTCCCAAGCCAAGTGATATGGTTCGTCAGGTTCCATTCTGAATGAATGGATCTGATCTTGAAGGCGAGATGCCTTCGCAGGTGGGAAATACTTAGCAAGGAAAGCATCTGTAAGTCCAGCCCAAGTGGTATAAGTGCCTGCTGGCTGCGAATCAAGCCATGTGGCTGCGCGGCCAGTAAGTGAAAATGGGAAGACTTGGAGATAGCGGGCATCAAGATTGACACCTTCGATGCCGAAGGTGCTACACAGACGGGTGAGACGGTTGATATGTGCAGGCGCATCCTCATCATCACGACCGTGAAACTGATAAGAGTTGTTAATGGCGGTCATGATGTATGAAGGAATTTGCCAGGACTTGTCATTGGTGATTTCAGGGATGTTGATGGGTGAATTTGCGGTAAAACCCGCGGTGGAGCGTTGGTGGACAGTCTGGTTTTCGGCTATTTGGTGAACTGGTGGTGGACTAGGTGGACGTGACGGTGGTGGGGTGTTGTGGGGTGACGACTTCGGGGTGAAGTCAAAGTTCGGTGGTTTAGATTGTCGTGTAGAGTCAGAAGGGGCTGAAGATGAAGTTGAAGATTTTCTAACCTGTAAACTAGGTGTGGAGAAGGAATACATGTCGATCGGCGGCTTCACTGGTCCCTGAGAACGCGTGTGGGGCATGAACTGAAAAACCGAGAACAAACAGTAAGACGAATCCAACAAAAGACACTAAAATTACTTGGACTCCTAAGACTCAAAAGCACACAAAAAGCACGTATAGATATCAGTTGAAATCCAAACAAAGTAATTAACGCAATTGCCAAGAATCCACAACAACGACGCCAAAAACTTGATGTGTTTGAAGTAGTTAAAATAAATAAACTAAAATAAACTTAAATTTAGACTCAAGTAATAATAATCTAGACTCTCTAACTTGACTCAACTACTCACCGGCAAGTGAACCGGTCGACTCTAGCAAGGAAAAGCAAGTCCGGATGTCGAACTCACAAGGACTCTAATTAATTAAGTTAACGACTTTATTTAGACAGACAGTGACACAACTTAACTATTTTTTTGTGTTTTGAAGGGGGGGTTTTACTAAAATCCTAGAATTGGAATTAAAATAAAACTAGACTATGACACGGATAAGAACTAGGGTTTAATTCAATAGAGATTAACGACTACCTAGGCTTGAATCCAGGTTAACTAGGAATGGATTTCTAATGGTACTATTGTGGTATGGAACCGGGATCGTAAAATACTAAACCCTAAGGTATTTCAAGCTAAGACTTCCCGACCCTTCTCAGGAAGAAACCTAGGAAACCCTACAAGGCTGTTCTGAACACCGATTGTTAGACTTCCTCTCAGTCCTCTAACCTCTCTAAAAGTGCCCTGATATGACAATCTACCTCTCAGCGTGAAAGTCTAAGGCAATCCTAGATTCTAACTTGGTTTAATAGACTCAGGTACGATTAGGGAACTAAGACCGACTTCTCTCAAAACCTATCTTAGCTATATATCGTATCGAGACCTACTAACTAACTCGAGCCTCTCAGCGACAAGTTAAGCAGAATACTTAGTTCTAATTGAATTTTAACTACTGTTTCTAAGTCTATCGGTCGATTTTCCCAAAGATCACCCGAACCCGCAAAGATACGAATAATCAACACAAATTCATTATGTGAAAGACATCCACCAAAATTTATGTGAAACAGCCAATAATCAACAATCGAAATTAAATACGCACACGCACCAAATTAAAGGATCTGGAATAATTTACTTTCAAAGATCAATCCATACAAAACAATAGAAAACCATTAAAATCCAAACTTTATTAAACTATCATCTAACCTAGGTAGTAACGAAGGTTTTAGCCTGAAAACATAGTATTTAAAATCAAAACACAAGTTTCAAAACAAGAATTCATAATCGAAGTATCAAAACAATAAAATAATGAAAACCAGGAGATAAGACCCGAACAATCTTCTTTCCTATGCTCCGAGCTTCAACCAGATGATTCCCGCAAGCCAAAATACTTCGAAAACTGTAAAATCAGCTCTGAAAATCGCCTTGGGTTTCTTGAGTTCGTAAATTAGGGTTCATGAATGATTATCTTGAGTTTAAATACTTAACCCTAATACGTAACCAATTATGGCCGTCAGACATCCCCGTCGCGTCGCGCGACGGGTGAGAACATTTGTGGTGGCGCGACGCCACCATGTAAAATCCCATAAATTCTTTGTTTATTTGGTGGCGGGCGCGACGAGACTTCAGTTTAGCCATGGCGCGACGCCATGACACTTTTTCCACAGAAAGATGCTTAAAATTCCCAGCTCTAACTTCTCAAAAACTTCAAAAATAATTCTAACTCTTTTAAGCTTGTTCCGGTACTTGGTGTTTCAGCATTAAGGCTCGTTTTCACTTAATTTTCAGCAACATTATATACCAAGACCTGGAAAACTCAAATATATCAATAGCACGCATATTCTAACGAAAACGAAACTAAAAATAACGGGAAATTGTACAAACTATACACGAATAAATGATGCATTTTGCAATACATCATATGCCTCGTTTAATAGCAAGATTAGAAGGATGAGATATCGGCAGTTAGCTCGAAGAAGTTTCTCTCGATCATTCAACACATGTGATCCAGAGGTCGGTCTTGGGTGGGCATAAGATCCGTGGGCCCTATTGTCAGATCTGTGACTCCATAGAAAATGCGATTAAGGTAAGCGCATCATAAAGCTGCCTCTGATTTTTAAAACATTCCCACTGACATAATATTTTACAAATTGAGAACCACATATTTGTGTGTAAAAGCTCGAAAAGATGACCGGATAGAGATCTGAATATCCCCTTGGTAGTTGTTTCCATATGAGACATGATAAAAGCGCTTATTTAGACAATCTGGGATTATGTTCCGCAAATTGGGGAATCTCGTATTCATGTGTAAAAGCTCGGAAAGATGACCGGATAGAGATCTGAATATCCCCTTGGTAGTTGTTACCACATGACACATGATAAAAGCGCTTTTTAAACAATCTGGGATTATGTTCCATTTTAGGGTTTCTTCATCACCTATAACAATGTCGATAAACGTTGATCGGAACACGCTGCTTAAATCTCAGTTATGTCTCATTGCATTATGACAATACTGACAGTGGTGCTGGTCTTTTCTCCCACTGTGCAAACTTGAAAAATCTCACCATAACACATTGTAGACTGGTGGGCTTGAATGGTTTTAACATATTTCATCTTGGACTATCTAGTCTAATACTTAAAAATGGATATGATCGTGTCAAGATATTTATCTATCATGTCATCGACCAACTGCTCGAAATCCCTTTCGTTTCTCGGGTTCGCATTCGACACAACAAACCAAAAAATAAACTTCAAAAAATCAGTGTCTTAATATGCATCGTACAGGCCTATACGGTGCGTATCAAGCCCGCTGCCACACATAACCTGCACCTGTCAGTCTGCCATGTCTTTTACCTTATTTCAATACTCATTGTATAGGCCTATACGATGCGTATTGAATTGGAAAAGTGTGCGGCTAGACGAGGGGTGTGCCATTAGAAAACCCCATATATAATAGACAATGAGATATTGTATAAAATGATCTTTACGTGTGAACCATATGAATTATACAACAACAACAACCATACCCAGTAAATCCCACAAATAGCAAAGCTACTCATAGGGTCTGGGGAAGGTGGAATGTAGACAGACCTTGCCTCTATCCCTAGGGATAGAGAGGCTGCTTCCAGAAGAGACCCTCGGCTCCAAAACGAACAGCAAACCAAACACATCAAGTCCAAGAATATAGAAAAATAGAAAAATAGACTATAGAAAAAAGAAGTCACCCATACGAAGCAAGTGATCAAAGTGGCACAGTATAATGTAAATCATGTATAATAGCATATAACATCATTTAGGCATATACACAAGAAGTTAATCGTCGGTAAAGTCACTTAAAAGAATAAGAAAACCTACTTCCCTAAAATACACCTAAGACCTTACTGCAGTATCCTCTAGAAGTCCTTAACCCTAATCCTACGCCTCCACGAAGTCCTATCTTGGACCATGTCCTCAGAAAGATGCAACTCTAGTAAATCATGCCTAATCTGCTCTTCCCATGTCAGTTTGGGTCTGCCTCTTCCTCTCTTCCCCTCCACAGTAAGAGTTTCCACTACTCTAACTGGTGCTGTCGTTTATCTCCGCTTCACATGCCCAAACCATCTCAATCTCCCCTCCTTAATCTTATCTGATATACTAGCCACTCCTTATCTCTCCCTAAAAACCTCATTTCTTATCCGATCCAACCTCGTGTGTCCACACATCCACCTCAGCATCCGAACCATATGAATTATAAGGTGAGTATATATGCGTCTGTAAAATTAAACAGTTAGTTACTTTTAAACGCATTATTAAAATATTGATTTGTAAGTACTATTATAATTACTAGTTTATTCATGTGTCATACATTATAACTAATTTAGATGCATCGTTTAAATCAACCATGCATCAAGAATTTAAGAAACATCGTTCTTTAAATATAGTAATATGTACAGGGGTGAGGATCAAATAAGAAGTTTATTTTGGCTAGGAAGGATAGGAAGCAATAGGATAATGACATGTGGCAAATTTAAAATAAAGAGTAAGTGTATTTTAGTCAGTCGTATCCTTTTTTCTTCCTTCTTCTCCCCAGTAACTTCAAAACCCACAATTTTCAAATCCACCATCTTCAACCATTTCTTCACTTTCTATCTCAATAATCACTACATTATAGTGCGATTTTCTTCACCAATCATTTTATCAAACACCCCGATCAACGTGTTCTTCAGCTTTTTTTCAAGAAAACCCAGTTTAATTTCACACAAAATCTCGTTTTTTCCTGTGATTTTGAAGATAATCACTCGATCCGTTCGATTCGATCACTGATAAGTGTTTCCAACATTCAAATTTCGTCAATCGTTGAAGAAACCGACTTCGATCCATGTAAGAAATTCTTTAATTTCATTTTTATGATCTGGGTTTTTAATTTCATTTTCTGTAAATTGCCTCTAGAAAACTGCATTCATAGACAGTTTTTGATCTCCTACTTACTGGTTCAGACAATTCACAAACAAAACTCTTGTCATGGTTCAATGCGTTTTAGAGAGAACACTTTCTTTGGTGTTTTAAGGCCATTGCGTTTTAGAACTAAGACATTTTTATGTGTTTTCTGGCCATTGCGTTTTAGAAAAACACATTTTTGAAGTGTTTTTAGTCATTGCGTTTTAGGTAAAACACATTTTTAGGTGTTTTCAGTCCATTGCATTTTAGAGAGAACACTTTCTTTTGTTTTTTTAGGCCATTGCGTTTTAGAAAGGAGACATTTTTAAGTGTTTTCTGGCCAATGTGTTTTATAAATAAGACATTTCTTTGTGTTTTTGGTGCATTGCGTTTTAGGTAAAACACATTTTTATGTGTTTTCAGTCCATTGCGTTTTAGAAAACAGACATTTTAAGTGTTTTCTAGCCATTGCGTTTTAGAAATAAGACATTTGTTTGTGTTTTTGGTGCATTGCGTTTTAGGTAAAACACATTTTTATGTGTTTTAAGTCCATTGCGTTTTAGAAAGTACACTTTCTTTTGTTTTTTTAGGCTATTGCGTTTTAGAAATAAGACATTTCTTTGTGTTTTCTGGCCATTGCGTTTTACAAATAAGACATTTCCTTGTGTTTTTGGTGCATTGTTTTTTGAAAAATGTCATTTTTAGTTTTTTTTTCATTGCGTTTTACGCAACTGGGTTTTTTCCATTGCGTTTTACGCAACTGGGATTTCAAATTTTTTTTCGAAAATATAGCAATAGTATACTCGTTTTAAAGATAAAAAACGCTTGTTTTTTGGTGCAACTTTTATAAAAAAATAATGTCATATGAAAGAGTTATTAACGTTTAAAAAATGGGGGGAATTGGAGGAGAGAGAAACTATTGCCTTGGATTGACTAGAATGCCCCTAAACAAACTCACGCGCCTCTTTTTTTCCCTTCAATTTCCATCATTTAATCTTAGCCTTGAATAAATAAATGGATGGTTAAGATTACTTCCTAGCCTTGTTAGCCAAATAAACTACCTATTATATCCTAACCCTTAAAAGGAAAAAGAAAAAAGAAAGAAAATTGTATTTGATTGTTAAATCTATATCACACCTATACAAAGGGCATTTTACGTTTTGTGAAAGAGACTGTGCAGGAAGTGAAAATTCAAAATGATAAATGGACCCCACATAATCTGTACAGGAATTTGCTTAGCTGGCAGGTGAGTAGGATTTTTTTTGGGGGGGGGGGGGGGCGTGCGCACGTGCGGTACGAGTAGGTTAAAGCTGGACCTTAACCATCACTAGTGCTCTAGTGGTGGCCACGGGTATTTAAGTTCTACTTATGGTGGGCCCGGGTGAGTTTTCCCCTTCAGGTCTCAAGTTCGAGTCTGTGTGATAGGGGTTTCTCATTGAGGGGTTTAAATTGGGGATATATTGTGTGAGGGGACTCTCTAGCGCGGGCCCGATTAAGACAACATATGCTAGACCTCCCAACATTCTCGAATAATTCACACATTTAAAAAAAAGCTACTAGACCAGTGCACCATAAGGTTTGTAGCTCAAGACTTTTTGAACCACTGACCTTAACGGTAGGCACCGACTAGGATTTCAACTCTTGGCGGTCTGAACAATCTGACTGCAAAACAGCACACTGTTAGGACTCGTTACAGGAATGGGGTTATTCCTGTAACCACCCCCCGGCGTGAGAATAAGTCTCGGTATTTGGGAGTAAGAAAGTATCTAAAGAGAGAGTAGGTGAGAACAACATGAATCGTACCTTTGATTTTACCTCTATTTATAGTTTACCACTAGGGTTTCCCTTAAACTAGGAGGTACTCCGATAGTTTAGGGATTTGCATGATCTTCTCAAAATATTGGGGAATTCGGTTACGTGATTTATCCATGCAGAATTGAACATTCTAGAATAAACATATGTAATTGAATATTTATAATAAAATAATAGGTAATAACCCGGTCAGATTAGCCGCTCCAGGTCATACCTCGTCAAGCCAACTCATGGTCTCACAATTCATTTGTATTTGTTACGTGTGGGGACCCCTCCCCACCGAGATAATTGGACCCCTACATATGTGATCTGGTCCCTTTTGATTTTTGTAGAATGCCATATTAAATTCACCACAATTTATTTCATCCAATACAATTCTGTTGTGAAACAACGACCTACTAGCAACTAACATACAGACAAGAACAAGGATTATATGTATTGTAGAGAAAAAATATAGAATATGGAATTCGTATTCATTGAGATGTGTATTACCAATTACATGAAACCTCTATTTATAGAGGCTTAACATTAATACAAAGGTAATAAATATATGGAGGTTACATATGTGGAGAGTCACCACATTATGATGCATTCATTCACCACATTATGATGCATTCATAACACTCCCCCTTGACTATCCACATGTTGAAATATAATAGTCTACTGTTCTTTTAATACGCTAGGTGATGCTGCCTCGTTAAAAACCTTGCTAGGAAAACCCAGTGGGATAAAACCATAGCTAAGGGAAAAAAAGTGCAGCGCGTATTTCCCCCTGATACTTTTGGATCAGGTGTGTTGCCTCATTAAAAACCTTACTAATAAAACCCATTGGGATAAAACTTAGTTAAGGGAAAAAGAGTGCAACTTGAATAAATCTCCCCCTCATTATAATATATATCCTTTAAGTAAAGTGTGTCCATCATCCTTGAAAGTTGCTCAAAACTTTTGTAGAATGATTTGTCGTGGGGAACTGAAATGGAAGTCCCCTGCTCGTGACGACATTCGGGCACCGGTTCTCCTACGCCTTGGCGGTTGAGGAGGTGCCGGCTGTACTGGTGGCGGTGGAGGTGGTGGCGTAACTGCCACAAATCGGTGATCCTCAGAGGAATCTTGATGATGCTGCTGCTGCTGCTCATGAGGCGACGAATGGTGAGGAGGTGTATAATACCACTCGTGCCGGGTGAACATCGCCTGAAAGCTGTCCGGACCAACATAAGGTGATCCGTGGAATGAAGATCCGTCGGAGATTTCGATTGGATGGTTTGGTGTGCCACTTGCGGGTTCGATGGGGTCCGTATCCTCGTCCATGTCGTCCGCGTTATCACCAGAGAAGTGATCGTCTGGCCCTAGTGGGTTAAAACCCACGGGTTCTGGTAGGTAATTGGCCGGATTAAATTGGCCTCGGAAGATGGGTGTGGGGTCACCATACGAATGATGAGACAGGGATCGTTGCAATGGTATATATGAAGGCTGGGGGTTGTTCGGCTCGTAGTCCGGTTGTGGCCCATACGGGTTTTGGATCGGAGGTGTCGAGCTATGTGAGACCGACCGTCTAGCCGGCTCAAATAGATTTCTTCTGTTTTGGCGTGGATCGTCAATCTCCGTGGTAGACGGAGCTCGGACATTTGAGGGTCCTGCCTCGTTATCATTGGGGGCGGTGATCGGCCCTTTTCCTCGTCCTCTTCTACGGAAAAATCTTGGAGGCATCTTTGTTAAGCCTGTCAAAATAGTATAAGATAACAATAACAAAATATAAAATTTAAAGGACAAACAAAAACCGAAAAGGTGGAATTTGTCCTATGTTATATGTCTAGACTCGAAGGTTTAGATACGTGCAATTGTGTAACTGAGATTAAACACAAAAGGGCTAGTGTTTAATTCACTCAGTGTTGGCTCTGATACCAACCTGTCACACCCCGATTTCCACGTGTCACCGGTGGGCCCGGTGGGGGAGTATCGTGACGTGGTTGGCAATGTAATAGTCAAACAACACAATTTTTAATATGCACAGCGGAAGCAAATTTAAAGATATAATACAACCGAATAAATTATTGTAATATCAAGTATCACAATGTTCGGATGTTTATCCACAGAACGGATCGAAATAAAATAGAAACAATAGTTCAATCAACTGACTCATTTTGGAAAATGATTGAAAATTGGTTTGGATGCACGTGGCATAAACATTTTTATTTAACTTGGGAGAATTATTTTAATATTATAATCTTGTGAACGAATTACATGTTACTTGTGCGTTCAGTAGCCCGGATCTTGTCCGGGTTAAAGATCAATAGACACACCACATCATAGAGTTATACACTGACAGGTGTACGCCTACACCCCGTGCTCAGGTCGTGGCCATCTCGTAAGATGATGCCGAGGATATCCGGGACATGGTCATTAACCCCCCAAAGGCTTTAAGTAATCAAGACTGTTTAAACGAGCCGATCAAATTAGTCAACTACCCACTCAACTGTGGAGATTTGATGCTCGATCAAGCGGTATGCTATATACCGTAACCCAAGCCCGTATAGGGAAAATAAGTTAAAAGTATTTACCTGAGCAAGTATAATTCCCAATTAGCAAAATGCACGTAGCTTTTACTGGTCCTCCTAATCTGGAACGAAGGTTTTATAATAACCTATTAGAATCCTAACGGGTCTTTAATTAAGCTGAAGCTTAGACCGGCTAGTTTCAAGGATACGGTACGTACGCACGATTAAGCGAAGACCGGATAGAATGTGATTTAGACCCGACAAGTTTGAAGACTTGTTTAATATGGGTTTATTATTCACACTCTGGATTTTGAGATAAAACCGTTAAGGTTTGACCCGTTTCGGCTAATTTATGTAAACTTGTTACATAAATCGAACCGTACGCGTAATAGGTGTGACGGGTATTCATGAGAGCTATATACAGGTTTCCTAAGTTAATTATGCCTCAAATATGTTGTGACATCAGTAAGATGTTTTACATTATGCCCGAAACGTGTTTAAACACAAACTAGGCCCCGTAGGGGTAGTTTGGTCATTTAATAGTTTATAAAAGAGTTTAAGTGTTTAACTGAGTTACAGGTCTGATGTAATCAGTAAATATACTCAAATTAATGAGTTATAACAGTAAGATAAAGCATATATGTGAAATTTATCATTTTTAACCAAACTATGCCCCGTAGGGGTATTTTGGTAATTTCACATAAGCCGAAAAGCTCAAAACTGAAGTCTGAGTTTATCAACCTTTGCTTACTGTTAAAATATTATAATTTGCCTCTTATATCAGTAGGTATCAACCCGGGTATGTCCAATATAATTTTAATACATACTATGCGTTAAAAACGCTAAATAAGGCGATTAAAGGCCATTTCCTGGTTCGATACTTAAATCTGATATTTTTATATTTCTAGAAAGCTTAAAATAATTTATTTATCATATGTGATCAGTAGCAAAAGGTTTGGAGTCGTTTAGATATGTAAAACTCATTTTATGGCCCGTAAGGGCAAAACCGACAATTACCGGATTAAGCCTACGACTACTAGTTATGCTCAGCCTAAAATTAATTAAAAATATTTAAAAATCCCAAAATAATATATTACATCAGTGGGTATTAATTTTGATACCAAAAAGTAGGCTTAACTAGGCTATACGCTAATTACGCCCTTTTATTATCATAAAGCTTTAAATTTGCGATAATGAGCATAACTCTTAATCTACAAGTCAAACTGATGTCAAACTTTGCATACAAGTTTATATATCAGTAACTAAGGTTTCTACACTTTTACATTTTCATAAATCACATTTTAAGGTAATAAGGGCATAACGGTCAACATATGAGCAATTAACGAAAACATGTATATTAATTGGATAACTAATGAACCAAGGTGTATAATCACAGAGGGTTGTTCTAACATGTAACCTAATCCAATTAAAGCTCTGAGGCATTTCTAAAACATGCCTAAACGGGTCAGAACTGAAAGTCAAAGTGAAAGTCAAACTATGTGACTTTCGGTTCCGAACCGGGTCTAAACAGGAAATTGTCGGGTTGAACATGTTTAGACATGTTCTTACACTTATTACTAAGTTATAACAATGGTCCAACAGGTTTTATATGATCTACAATGTTAATCATGCATAAATGGCATTTTAGACTTCCTGTTGACTTTTTAAATATAAGTTTGACCCGACTTTTGACCTGGTTAGAGTGGTGATCAGGGGAAACCCTTTTGAGGTTTTATTACCCACATAAATACCAACATATAACTACTTTTAATTCGAGATATGACTGAGCCATTATTGACTAATCTCGAAGTCAAACCGTAATTACGACGGTTTGACTTTTAGCTAAAATACTAAGCTAAACTCAATTAAAGAAGGACTAGCAGACTTACAAGAGTCCTATGCACGAGATATGATCAGTTGGACCTACTTGAGAGCTCCAGAATCGATCAGATAAGGCAGAGAATGGTGTGAAGAACAACATTGCACATAATGGCCTTTTATAGTGAAATTATCACCACAATATGTTGACACCAAGGTCTAGCACACACCACAACTGATAAACACTTGTCCCTAGTGTTTAGGAGGTGCTTTAGGGGTCAAGAGATGTGGAAAAACGGTTAGAGGTCGCGCACAATGGGCTATGGCAGACATCAGCCATGTTTCTCGGTACTGGGAGGCTGACGTGGCCAGCCTCACGATTAGCCGAACCCAAAGCGGGCCGCCTGGGCCTGATGAACAGATTTTCATTTTTCTAATGTTGTGCAACTTGACCTTTGGCTTCACGAAAGGGCAACCAAGGTTATTTCTTGCATTTTGACCCTCTTATAATTACCCACAAGGGCTTTAGGACTTACACCCACTTTGCCAAGTCCCTGGACTCTTCCGGTTAACCCGAAAAGTCTTAACTTTCAACGTTTGCACTTTAACCCCTCGCACACGAATTTGATCATAACTTTCTCATACGATAACGAAACTTTATGAAATTTATATCGTGCATTCTAGTGAGCATAATTAACATTTACAAGGCTTCGGGTTTGTCAAAAGGTCACTCAGAGGTATATCTTTAAACATGTTGACACATTTAACCCCTGTAGTTTGTAATCTCTCACTTTTTGCTTCGTATGATCCATGATTTATTCGTTTGATGTCATAAACATCATGTAGGGTTATTATGAAGTATATTTATTCACTGTTGACATTCAGAACCCGTAAAATCACATACTTTCCATGTTTGTCAACTTTAGTCCTTTTATAACATTCTTTCACACGTTCCAACTTTATGACACGTGTCAACACATTATAGGACGTGAATTTTCGAGGTGTTACAAGTCGACTGTACCACATACGAGTAGTTTCCTTTAAGATTCATATATATAACACCTATGGGGTTATTATTTCATAATGATTTGAGCATTTTTAATCCTTCAGGGGGTTTTCATACAGATGTCATTTGCAATTATCTCATACATGTATGTATACGGTGATGACATCCATAAGTTGTTTTATCTGAAGTCATTCTGAGATTGCGAGGCCGGTTAAACATCTAAAGATTATCGCATCCACTACAGGGGTATACGTTTCCTCGTAATCAACTGCTGGGATTTGGGAAAAATCTTTATGTTAAAACGCGTGCCTTACATCGCAAAAACTCATTATTTACGTTTCCTTTTATTTAAAGACACCCACTTATAACCTACTGGTTTGACTTCTATGGGTGTTCGAAATGCTGGTTCGAAAACGTTTAGTTTGTCGAGCAAATTTAGTTCAACCTTAAGTCATGTAGCCATTTTGGCTATTTGTGTGCGTACACTCTTGCACACTTTCTATATACGTAATCTTTTTTTTTCATCGATTACATCTATTGCTATAGCATAATCAAATATATCATTTTACACGTGTTTCATTACGGTTCCATATTGTACTTATTTTGTACATAATTCATCCTGGTCTCATATTTGTTTGGTACTAGAGTTTCTTTTAGGACTCCATTAGCCTCTTTTGGGGTTTTGACAACAACCTTCTTTAAGGTTTAGTATGCAACCACTTCTGGGGTTTTGTATGCAACCACTTATGGTGTTTTATGTGCCACCTCTTTTGGGGTTACACCAACTGCGTTACTCTGCTCTTTTTGTGGTTGTGGGTTTTATCTTTTTGGAACCGATTTATCTCTCACAATTTATTAATATGATAATCATTTTGTGAGTACTTCCATTCGAGCAGATAAGTTTAAGCTGGTATATGTGACTTTGTCACCTTATTTGTGTTAGTGAATGCATCTTGTATTTCATTTGCTATTATTTGCAAATACACGCTCTTTCTTTTGGACTTCAGATTTGCATTGACCACTTCAGGGGTCGATATATAATATGATGCATTTTTTTATGTTACCAGTCTTTCATTTTCTTGTCTCCCCCTAAGACTGGGAATACGATGTACATATCCCATTTTATATGTTATGGTGGTGCTATTGGTACATAGACTGTACAACAAAATATATAAAAAAAACTTGGTTCTCTTCAGGAGACCAGTTGTAATGGGGAGTATTTGTGATAAGCAGTTGGTTTTGAATTGATATAATCAAGCGAAGAATTTCGTCTCAACTACGTATGCCTCTCACTATATTTCACATTGTGCCCAACAATGGTCCCTACAATTGGGTTGTCAAAGAACAGTGTTAAACCATGTAAAAAAAACAACGTTCCATAGTGTTGGGCATATGCTACATACGGGTAGCTAAAACTCACATGTAACCATGTATGAATGCCACAATCCACACAACTGTACATTTCAATGGTCCCATAAAAGAGGTATTGTTTGTAGGAGTTTATTGTTTGGAAGAGCATAAAAATTTATTTGCCACAAAAAAAAGAAACTAACTAGACATATGATAAGGCATTTTGGGAGCAATGTTTTTAGATTACTTAGAGGTGCTAAGGTGCCAGTTAACATGTTTGATTGTTTAGCATATCATGATGCTATCTTGATGACCTATTTGGTCATGCCATGTGGTGAACGTATAAATATTCTAGTAACTTCTGGTTACTCACCATATTTGATTTAATGGAATGTTGTGGAAAATTAGTATCATTTCTAGTAACTTCTAATATAGTCTTCTGACCATATTTGCTATACTCCCATACAACATTCATGGTGGCATCATTACAATTTTCTTATCATAACCTTTGAATTGATCATCATCACATTCATATTAGGGAATGGAGAAGAACCAAAACAAGCTTCATAGCTTTTCATTATTTACTCACTCACATGAGTATAAAATCATTTCATATAGGAGCATATGTCTCAAGTGTGACAAATGAAAAGAATTTAATCGATTTTTCTTGTAGATAATGTTCTCTTTGCTTACCATCAATTGAGAAGTAGTTGAGTCGTATAAAATTTATCAATCTTATATCTTACGACCTTTATATTGATCATTGTATAGTCATCACATTATTAAAAAAGGTTGATCTCACTATTAACATGAGTATCATAACAATTTCCTCATTACCATGATCGTTAACTTTACAATGATCACTATATCATTACATTCACTTCAAGGAATGGATTATAATCGGACAACTTTCATGGTGTCATAATTACAATTCCTTAACTATGTATATAATCGTGACCTTTTCACAAATCATTATATCATCACATTCACTTCTACGAATGCATTAGAACCACTCAACTTTCGTGGTGGTCGTTTCAAACCTTATATATATATATATATATATATATATATATATATATTTGAGGTTTGACGAATGTGAATTTTTTTATTCAACATTTTCATATAAATAATATTCTCAGCATATAAAATCAATTAAGAAGTAATTACATGTCCGAGTTATATAATATGTCTTGATTTAACACCTTACGACCTTCTATAAACTGATCATGAAATTTAGGAAATATGATAATTCAGGCGTGATATCAACCAAATTTGGTCTTTTATTGGCTTTATCCAATTATCTCTATATAAATATTTAATTAAATTTCACAAACAATGTATATGATAAAGACAAGTTATACGATACAAACCTATAAAAACTAATTATAACATCTAGAAGACAATGTTGTAACAACTTCAGTACGTGTTGTCAAACTTGTAATATCAAAAACCCATGATCCAGTAACTCCATACACATCGATATAAAGTTTTCTTAATTCATTTTGGGGATATAACATACTCACATAACCTTATTTTGTAACAACCCTCGGTAAAACCGACACCCTCATAATATGTCTATCACTCTAGTATAATTTAGAATGTTCCAATATGTCTTATATTACACCCCGTATGTGAAAACCGAGCCCGAAATATATTATGGTTTACAAAATAAATTAAAAACCCTAAATCATAAGTCGAGGCGGGCCGCGTAGACCCACCCCAACAACTCACGCGGGCCGCATAAGGGTGTAGATCGGACTTCGTTGACTTCTTAAGTTGATACGGGCCGCGTAAGCTTAAGCTTACACTTACGCGGGCCGCTAGAGATCATCAAACGCGGATGCATCCTGAGCTGACACGTGTCGATATCGTGTCGAGTCTACTTGGTGACCGGGCTAAGCTACACGTTGACCATATGTTGACGCGGGCCGTGTAAGGCTTAGCCTTACCTTACGCGGGCCGCCTGAAAGTTAGAATCAGGAACTATAAATAGCAGGCATCGGGTTTCACTTTCCGTCGCTCATTTCTTTCTTTCAATCTCAAATTTCTGTAGTAGACATATTATACACGGGTATTATACCCCTAACTAGCGAGGTTCTGCTCCGTTGTAAGTATTATAACCCCAGTTTCGTAATAGTTACGCTGCCCGATTGATTTAGGGTTCCGTAACAACTGTCGTGGTTCTGCCCGACGTAGTTGTTGGAATGCCGTCTCGGGGAGGGTATCATTAATATTTTCAAAGGGTTATGATACTAACTAATGTACATTTGTATAAATTATAGATTACATCCAGGAAACCCTTACGCAAAGTTTAAGATAGCAATGTGAGTTTATGTCACACCCCTATTTTCCACGTTTCACTGGTGGGCCCGGTGGGGGAGTATCGTGACGTAGTTGATATCATCATAGTCAAACAACACAATATATATGAATGCACAGCGGAAGCAAAAGATAAATTATAATACAATCCGAATATAACGTAATATCAGAGTATTACAACGGAAAGTAAAGGATCCACAAGCGGATCTTAAAACATAAACATTGTTCAACAGACTTTAGGCGCCTAGAACTTGCAAGATTCCTTATAAACGCCATGAGCTTCCAGCCATATACGTACAGTACCTGTCACTTAACCCTTTTGGAAAATACGTCAGTTTTCACTGGTAAATACACTCAACCGACTCATTTTGAAAACATTTATAAAAATTGATTTGAATGCACAAGGCATAAATTCTTTATAACTTGGGACAATTATAGTTATAATCTTGTATACAGATTTACATGTGCGTTATACGTTTAGGGCCCGATGTAGAAACCGAGTCAGATTAACAGACACGCCACAAGTATAGGCCCACAAGAGAGTGAGATACCGTTTTTCCTTAAACAACTGTCAGGTGTATGCCTACACCCCGTGTATAAGGCGTGGCCATTTTATAACACAATGATGTCAAGGATATCCGGGACATGGTCATTAACCCCTAAAGGTATTTATTTCAAACAATACAGATTAAACCGGGTTACCTCAATAATTTAACCACAATAAGATTAAATATTCAATACCAGACCAAGCGGTATTATTATAATACCGTATCCCAAGCCCGTATAGGGAAAATAAGTTAAGAGTATTTACCTGAGCTAGCTCATGACTTAAATAGCAAGAATTTAATAACTCAGCCGTATTCACTTAAGTAAGCGTAGGTACCATTTACCGGAAGGCTCTAGTCTGGAATGATGGTATAAATAACCAATTAGAATGCTAACGGGTCTTTAATTAAGCCTAAGCTTAGACCGGTTAGTCTTACAGAAAGATACGGTCCAACGCATGATAAGGCGTAGACCGGATTAGAATGCGGTTTTGACCCGACAAGTTTGAAGACTTGTATAATATGGGTAATCTAAACACATTCTGGATTTTGAGACAAAAAGGATATGGTTTGACCCATTTCGGCTAATATATGCAAACTAGTTACATATGCCGATCCGAACGCGAAAAGTGCGTAACGAGTAACCAAATGAGTCATATGCAAGTTTCCTAAGTTATTATGCTTTAATTATGTTGTGACATCAGAAAGATATCTTATATTATGCCCAAAACGGATTTAGACTCACAGTACGCCCCGTAGGGGTATTTTGGTCATTAAAAAGGTTATAAAAGAGTTTAAATATGAACCTGAGTTTCGGGTCTGATTTATACAGTAATTACACTTAATTTAACATGTTATAACAGAAGGGTATGACCTATATGTGAAACTTATCATTTAAAACCAAACTATGCACCTTAGGGGTATTTTGGTAATTTCACTTAGGCTTAAAAGGTCAAAACTGGAAACCTGAGTTTAAAAACTTGTACTTATTGTTAATATATAAAAATATACTAAAAATATCAGTAGGTATTAACCTTATATGTTCAATATGGTTTTAGCATACACTATGCGTAAAAAACGCTTAAAAAGGCGATTCGGAGCCATTTCCGGGTTTTCAAAGGAAAGCTGATATTTTTATAATTCCAGAAGGCTCAAAATACTTTATTTATTATATTATATCAGTAGAAAAAGGTTTGGGGTCAAAAGGATTTGTAAAACTCATTTTATGGCTTAAAAGGGTAAAACCTGCATTAACCGAATCATACTTAGAACTCTAAGTTATGTTCAGCCTAAAAATAAATAAAAATCTCCAAAAATCTTAAAATATTATTTTATATTAGTGGGTAAAAATATTGGTATCAAAAAGGGGGTTTAGATAGGCTATATGCTAATTACGCCATTTAATTACTAAAAAGCTTTCAAATTACGCTAACGAGCATAACTCTTAATCTAGACCTCAAACTGATGTCAAATTTTAGGTGCAAGTTTATAAATCAGTAACTAAGGTTTCTACTCTTTTACTTTTTCAAAAATCATGTTTTAAGGTCAAAAGGGCATAATAGTCAACATTTAAGCATTTAACGGAATCACGCATATGAATCGGATAACTAATGAACCAAGTTGTATAATCACAGAGGGTTATACTTATAGGTAACTTGGTACTAATAAGGCTCTAAGGAATTTCCAAACTATGCTTAAACGGGTCAGAACTGAAAGTCAAAGCATAAGTCAAACTATGCGACTTTCGGTTCCGAACCGAGCCTAAACTGAAAATTGTCGAGTTGAATATGTTTAGACATGTTCTTATATTAATTACCAAGTTATATTAATGTTAAAACAGGTTGCATAGTCTTTACATTGCTAATTATGCATTAATTTAAAATTAAGCTTCCTGTTGACTTTTTAATATCAAGTTTGACTCGACAATTGACCTAGATAGAGTGGGTATCAGAGAATACCCTTTTAAGGGTTTATTACCCATATAATTACCTACTTAAAGGTACTTTTAATTCGTGATTTGACTGAGCACATTTTAATTAATCACGAAGTCAAACCTTAATTACGATGGTTTGACTTTTAGCTAATTAACTAAGCTAAAACGAATTTAGAAAGGTTAAGAATGCTTACAAGAGTCCTAATTATGATTAGTGATCACTAGGAAGGTTACTTGCAGACCAGAGAGCTCCAGAAGTAGTTGCAAATGCAAATGCCCAAAAATTGAAACTTTCATCTTCTTATATAGTGAACTCAATGAGCTTAGGATCATGCCAACATAGTCTAGTGATGTTATAAGATTATCCCAGGTGGCCTAGGAAGCTAAAAACCAGATATAGGAGCCCCTTGAATCGAAAAACCAGTTTTTAAGTCGGTGTAACCGGTTATACAGGCAGCTGTCAATATTTTTGCATCTGGGACCTGCTTGCGCACCGCAACGCTCACAGTGTTGAGGTTCGTAAGCAACATGCCAGCACAACAAAACTTTCAAATGTTTACAGTTTGGCCCCTGGACCTTCCAAACGTCGTTTTCACATTATTTCTTGCATTATAAGCCTTCTAAATTTACTTTTGAGGGTTCCAAGACTTATACAAACTTTGTTAAGTCCTTGGTTAACTTTGTAATCACCCGAAAAACTATAATTTCCCACGTTGACGCTTTTAACCCTTCGTCTATGAATTTGATCATAACTTTCTCATACGATAACGAAACTTGATGATATTTTTATCATGTATCCTAGTGAGCATATTTAATCATTACAAAGCTTCGGGTTTGCCAAAAGGTCACTCAGAGGTATACTTTAAACATGTTGACACATTTAACCTCTGTAGTTTGTAATCTCTCACTTTCTTTTATATTTAGCTTCGTATGATCCATGATTCATTCGTATGAATGTATAAACATCTTGTAGGGTTATTGTAAGGCATATTTATCCATTGTTGACATTTTGAACCCTTATATTCACATAGTTTTCTTTATTTGTCAACTTTGGTCCCTCTAGAGTATTCTTTCACACGTTCAAGCTTATGACACATGTCAATACATTATAGGACGTGAATTTTCGAGGTGTTACATCCTCACCCCCTTAAAAGAAATCTCGACCTCGAGATTTGTTAAAACGCTGGAAGTACTTTTTGTCGCATAATGGACCTAATTCCTATAACATATCTGGAGTCTTTCCAAGCTCCCACAGTTGACCTCTATAATAGGCACATGTATCCTTTTGGAGCTTCTTCACCTGTCGATCCTTAATCGACATAGGTTGCTCATTATATCATAAATCTGCATATCATTATGTGATAGTTCTTCTTGACTTATTGGCGAAACACATCCTTAAATCATTAATGTGAAATGTTTTGCGAGCTCCATCCAACTCCTTAAAAAGTTTTAGTTTTAAGCTATCTGATCTTGATACATTCGATTTCCTTCGAATGATTTTCTATATTCAGAGCTTAACTAGTCTGATAATTAACAAATTGACACACCCTTCCGGGGTGATATCTTTTGTTGAACCCTATTTCTTTAACAAGAACTTAGGAGGGTTGCTACTTTCATAAATCCTTGATTTCCTGCCGTATACTGGCAACTTACAATTCGATTATGGATTTGTATGATCTTATTTGTTGTTTCCTAGGCAACTTTCGAATCCTGATAATTGGACTCACCAATTCTCTATCTAACAATGGATGTTTAACATTCCATCTATACAAGGTCTCCAAAGGAGCAGCCTTAATACTTACATATCAATTATTATAGAAAAACTTATCTTAAGGTGGGATGGTTATCCCAATCATTGCTTAAAACTAATCTTATGGAATAACAAATCGACGATCCTGGGCAGCTAATGGCAATTCTTAATTATTTCCTAATTAGGGTTGCGGGAATCAATGCATAAGCAGAATGAACCGTCTTTCTTATTTAACTTTCGGAATATCGAGTTAGACTATATGAATCTCTTATCTTAAAGTTTACTTAATCAGGGTTTTGATCATCCCATAATCAATCATGGAGTTCTACAACACTCCAACCCAAAGTGGGATGTTAATCTTAACTCTACTTGCCTTTCAGGGGTAAACAAGGTAATCTTAGGAGAAGATAATTAAGGTACAAGGAGGTTACAGAGATTTCCAAATCTTGGCTTCAGTTCATCAATCATATTCTGTATCAGATAAGTGACACATTTATGTTACGAGTCCATGAATTCCTTAATCGGGAACATTTACTTGGACCATTCCATTTTGGATATCTTCTTTGAATACCAACAGTTGACCTTAGCATCATATGACCATTGAGATATCCTTGTGGTCCCATGCATTAAACCTCCATACTGATCAGGCATGTAAGCAATCTATGGGACATATTAAGATACACCAATCCTCATATGACACTTTTATCATACCGTCTGGTATCCGCAATCATTAGAGATCAAAGAGATATCAATTCTAAGTGTTGACGCATTACACCTAGAAAGAGGATACTTCTAAAATTCTACGACTGAAGGTTCTTGACAAGAACAGAAGAAATAGTTCTTATGATTTTACCTGTAAGTTTTACCTTACACTTAATATCTGAGGTTCTTACGGAAAGGAAAATTTTTTTTCCTAAAAGTTTGCTAAGTTTGTAGTCTTATGAGAGACTTAGCAGCACCTAAACCCAGATGTAATTCTTAGCAAATAAATCTTAATAAGGGATTTACCTAGTGTCATTATTAATGTGAACTGCCTCTAATCATACATTAGGAGGGTTAAGCGCCTCCATTCTTAATCTTTTTAAACTTAGCTGCAAAATCTATGACAAATTTAGGGCAGTCTCAGCTTTGACTGGTCGTTTCTTAATCTATATAACGTGAGTAGCTGAGGTAGATCCATAATGGATTCTTAATAAGCAGGCTTTGAAGCTTTTCCATGAATTTTCTCATAGCCTTTCTAACAGCTGCGTTAATTGCAGTTTTGGAGATTAACTTCAGTAATATTGAGGTTCACATTTGATGCACCATTAACATTTGTCGCATCTCTAACATCGCGACTGTTGTTTATCTCTTCTGAGTTTTCCATACTCGGAGCTTTGCTATTAAATACCAAATTCAGCAAGTGTTAGGCAATCCATACCCAGTGTCTCCTTGAATTGTCAAAGGCTCCCCATAAGGAGTCTTGATAACTACTTGCTTCTTATCACACACAACATGGACTTAGTTACAAGACAACCAATCCATTCCTATCATTATAATGAGTCCCTCTTATTTTAAACGGAAACAAGGACAGCGGGTCTTTATGTGCCCCTTTTTGCCATAACCATAGCAGGTGGCGTCCTTAAA
Source organism: Helianthus tuberosus (assembly GCA_030545235.1). Lineage (NCBI taxonomy): Eukaryota > Viridiplantae > Streptophyta > Magnoliopsida > Asterales > Asteraceae > Helianthus > Helianthus tuberosus. The sequence continues at coordinate 11,715,390 of CM060440.1, forward strand.
GTCCTTGCATTCATGGGTCTTGTGATCCATCTCTGTCACATCCCCTGGTCTGTTCATAGAAACTTTTTCCGAAGTGCTTCTTCTTGCAGGTTTTATATTTGGGTTTCGCCTCCTTTGGCTTGGGCTGGTTATAGTCTGAACCAATCTTACCCTTTTTGTAACCTTAATTTGGGGTATTATCGCACTTTCGCTTATGATCCTATAATATACAGTCCACGACGTTGTTTACGGCTGTATCTATCATAGCCTGTAGCTTGGTGCCCGTTAAGTTCAGTCTTGCATTATTATTCTTGATCACTTGGATGATTGTGAGCTTCAGAGGAGTCAGCCATGGTGAAGCTTTGAAGGTTACAAACCATGTAGTAATAATTTGCTGAATTTTCGAACTTGATGATTAAATAGCCATGGTGTAAATCAACCATATAGACTAATAGATAGTATTAAATTTATTGATTATGTTTTGCCTAAGTTTTCAAATAAACCATCTTTGGCGTTTAAAAAGAATATAATCCTTCATATTTATTAGACAGGGGACATAAGTCACGACTGTTAATGTTGTACCGACATTTTATATAGCACAAGTGCTTATTCCCAAGGACTTTTTGATGGCACAGAGGCCTTGTCACTAGGGAAATTTTAAAACATAATCAATGATTCCTTTGGATCGGAAAACTTCATAGTTCATTGTCTTGACAAGAAGTTATGAAATAAAACTATCTTTTTCATGTATACATCTTTGCCCGTAGGTATACATCCCAGATGGATGTTTAGATGTGTACATCATGTTCGACGTTTATTAGCCATGATTCCTATTGATCATTTAGGCTAAATAAGGGGTTTGGAAGTTCCTAATATAAAGATGACAAGCGTGATTTTATCGCATCACTGTTGTCGGGAGTGTTAACACGTTTTCAAGTGTTAATAAGGATCTGAATCTCTTTTAAACATGTTTTACGCATCTAGACAACTTAAGAATCATGAAGAGAACTATTCAACCCATGATTTAGAATTAGGAGCTATAATTTTTGCTCTTAAGATTTGGAGACATTATCTTTATGGTAGTAAGTTTACCATATTTACCGATCATAAGAGTTTAAGGTATGTTTTCAAACAAAAGGAGTTGAATATGAGGCAAAGACGTTGGATGAAATTTCTTAGTGATTACGATTGTGATATCCAGTATCATGAAGGAAAAGCAAATGTAGTGGCAGATGCATTAAGTCGAAAATATCATGAAAAGCCAAAAAGGGTACGTTCTCTTAAATTAAATCTGCAAGTAGATTTAAATGATCAGATAAGAGAAGCACAAGAATCAGTAATCAAGGAAGATACTGAAAAGCTAAAAGGTATGCTAAAAGAATTAAAACAAGGAACAGATGGAATTTGGAGATTCCATGAAAAGAGAATGTGGATACCTAAATTAGGAAACCTACGTCATCGCATATTAGAAGAAGCCCATAAATCTAAGTATACGATGCACCCAGGAAGTGATAAAATGTACCAGGATTTAAGGAAAAATTTCTGGTGGATAGGAATGAAAAAGGACATAGCAGCCTATGTTTCTAAATGTTTAACTTGTTCACAAGTTAAAGCTGAACACCAGAAACCCTCAGGTTTGTTACAGCAATTAGAAATGCCAATTTGGAAATGGGAATTTATAACAATGGATTTTGTTACTAAACTACCCAAAACCAAGAAAGGAAATGATACAATCTGGGTGATTGTAGATAGACTAACCAAGTCAGCTCATTTCTTACCAATGAAAGAAACAATTAGTATGGAACAATTAGCTAAATTGTATGTAAATGAAATTGTTTCTTTACAAGGCATTCCTTTATCAATTGTTTCTGATAGAGATAGTCGATTTACCTCTCATTTTTGGTCAAGTTTCCAAAAGGCAATGGGAACTAAGTTAAAATTGAGCATAGCTTATCATCTTCAAACAGACGGACAAAGCGAAAGGACAATTCAGACAATGGAAGATATGCTTAGATCTTGTGTAATTGATTTTGGAGGTAATTGGGACGATCACTTACCTTTAATAGAATTTTCTTATAATAATAATTATCACACAAGTATCAATGCTGCACCATTCGAAGCACTTTATGGACGAAAGTGCCGAACCCCAGTCTGTTGGGCAGAAATTGGGGAAAAGCAACTATCTGGACCTGAGATAGTGCAAGAAACAACCGACAAAATTATTCAAGTCAAGGAACGACTGAAAGCCGCACGTGATCAATAGAAAAGCTATGCTGATAACCGACGCAAGCCATTGGAATTTCAGGTAGGAGATAAAGTATTATTAAAAGTCTCTCCTTGGAAAGGAGTGGTAAGATTTATCAAACGAGGGAAGCTAAGTCCCAGATATGTTGGACCTTTTAAGATTATTAGAAGAATAGGACCTGTAGCCTATCAGCTACAACTGCCAGAGGAAATGGCAGGAATACATAATGTGTTTCATGTATCAAACCTCAAAAAGTGTTTAGCTGATGAATCATTATTAGTTCCTCTTAAGGATATAGAGGTAAATGAACAACTCAAGTTTGTAGAAAGGCCTATACAGATTGAAGACAGGAAAGTCAAGAATCTCAAACACAAGAGACTAGTTCTAGTCAAAGTGAAGTGGGACTCCAAAAGAGGACCTGAGTACACATGGGAGCTTGAATCTGAAATCAAAAGAAAATATCCATACTTATTCCAGTAGATCTCGAGGACGAGCTCTAGAACAAGGTGGGGAGAATGTAACAACCCTCGGTAAAACCGACACCCTCATAATATGTCTATCACTCTAGTATAATTTAGAATGTTCCAATATGTCTTATATTACACCACGTATGTGAAAACCGAGCCCGAAATATATTATGGTTTACAAAATAAATTAAAAACCCTAAATCATAAGTCGAGGCGGGCCGTGTAGACCCACCCCAACAACTCACGCGGGCCGCATAAGGGTGTAGACCGGACTTCGTTGACTTCTTAAATTGATACGGGCCGTGTAAGCTTAAGCTTACACTTACGCGGGCCGCTAGAGATCATCAAACGCGGATGCATCCTGAGCTAACACGTGTCGATATCGTGTCGAGTCTACTTGGTGACCGGGCTAAGCTACATGTTGACCATATGTTGACACGGGCCGCGTAAGGCTTAGCCTTACCTTACGCTGGCCGCCTGAAAGTTAGAATCAGGAACTATAAATAGCAGGCATCGGGTTTCACTTTCCGTCGCTCATTTCTTTCTTTCAATCTCAAATTTCTATAGTAGACATATTATACACGGGTCTTATACCCCTAATTAGCGAGGTTCTGCTCCGTTGTAAGTATTATAACCCCAGTTTCGTAATAGTTACGATGCCCGATTGATTTAGGGTTCCGTAACAACTGTCGTGGTTCTGCCCGACGTAGTTGTTGGAATGCCGTCTCGGGGAGGGTATCATTAATATTTTCAAAGGGTTATGATACTAACCAATGTACATTTGTATAAATTATAGATTACATCCAGGAAACCCTTACGCAAAGTTTAAGATAGCAATGTGAGTTTATCCTCTTTTTGTTAACCTTTTTGGAATGTTTTACAAAACCCTAAATGTTTTACAATGAAATTAAGCGGTGATTGAGTCTTTGTAGTTCTTCAATTACTGTCGGTATTATGGGGTTTTGTATACAAAATTTACTACGAGTAGTAGTAAGTCTGAATGACAGTGCATTACCATTGGACGACGAGTTAGCCAATGGGTAATTTGACCATAGCCATAGATCCGGTCGAGTGGCAAATACTGAATGAGTAATTATGTAGAAATAAACAATGTGATCGCTCTCAATACTGTCTTAATTGATAAAATGTTTCTTGATTAAACTGGGATTCACTCACCAGTATTTCCGACTGACAAATGTTTTTAAAACGCGTTACAGGTAACACAATGTGAACAACCAATTAGTGAAAAGCCAGCTGGAGAGCACTGAAGGCTTGGGAAATTGTGGCTATAAAAGTTACCTAATAAACGATGTTTTAAATTCAATAAAATAGGGTTTGTCCCTATAAATGTATTGTAATAAGAAACTTGGGTTTTGACCATGTTATTATTAATATCAAATATGGTGGTTTTACTCTGATAAACATTTCCTAACTACGGTCCTGATGTAAATTCCGCTGCAAGATTTAACAAATTGATACCACCAAACTCTGAGCTCGCGTCCGCCCGTTCCCGGGGTTCAGGGATCGGGGTTTCGACATATTTTGTTGTAAATTGCTGTATAATAAGCTTTAACAAAAATCAAATTATATAAAAATTAAAGGTCGAATTTGTAAAGCATTAAAAAGAACGACCCGTAGGAAACTCAAATCACATACATAGTGAAAGTTAAAACATGGTTAACAAAGACAAGGCTAATGGAAGTCCACCAACTACTTTGAATTAAATTTAATGATTTCATCCATGGTACCCATAATTTGGAATAATTTTTCATTTTGTTAACATATACCACTCAATTTATGAAAACCAATAATACTATATCTGAGATAATGGATACCACTAACTTGTTCATTTTCCTTTTTTTTTCTTTTTCTTTTTTTTTTGAAAGAAAACTAGTTCATTTTCTAGTAACTACAGTCTACATAAAATAAATAATCATAGCATCATATAATGTATAGCATCATGTAAATGTTTACTAATTGTTAGATCTAACAACCTGATGAATGATTAAATACTTAATTAAAAATATTCAACTAATGAGCTTTTAAAATATTAGTTACCTCATTTAAATATCTATTGGATAGGGGACTGAGACCCAAACGTTTTTTTGTTTTCTATGATAAAAGTTAATTTTCAAAAACTAAAGAAAATAGTTCACCTTATTCGATTCTTTTGAAAATTATTTAATGTTTTAACTTTTAACTTTAATTAAGCTTCAGTTACGAACTTTGAAAAATACTTAATGTTTCAATCGAACTTCAGTTACGAAATCCCTTTTTCTAAAACAAAATAGCATTTATAGCTATATAATTGAATGCAATAAATAAGATTACGGTTTCTTGATTAATTAAGTTTATATGAATAAAATAATATTATCTATCTCTTATACTAAAGCAAAATAATGTTGACTATTTGACTTTGATGTGGCTATTCTCTTTGGCCAGAGAATTGTGTTTTTAGGCGCCATTCTCCTTCTCTCTCTACTTTCCTTCAATTTTCTTGGCCGCCTCTTTCTTCATTCAATGTGTCTTTGGATTATATATGGTAGGTTGAAAACTTAATCAATTATCGGAAGTTTTTTTAGGAAATTATGGAACCGTTTCCAATTCTACGGCCTATATACAAATTATTGCTTTTAATCGGATGTTTCAAACAACGACTGAAGAAGCCTGCTCTGTTTTATCTTCATCATCAGATTTCTAAATTCAAGCATCGGTAAGTTGGATTCCACTTCTGTATTTGATTTTTTTTGTTGCTATTAGAAAACCCTAATTTTGTTGTATGATTTCTCTGATGTTGTTGATGTCAACGGATCCACTAATTGTTTTTGATATGCGGATTTAACCCGTTTATTGTTGTAATTTGTGTGTTTATTGAAGTTGCTAATTCTTTATCAAGAGTTTTGCATTGAACGGTAACTTGGATTCCACCTCTGTATGTGATTTTTTCTTGCTATTAGAAAACTCTAACTTTGTTGTATGATTTCTATGTTGTTGTTGATGTCAACTGATTCGCTAATTCTTTATGTATTAGTTTTTATGGTTTCTTGATTTTAAATAATGTTGAGTTTGTGGGTTTTATTTTTCGTTGGTCTTTTAAAGAATTTTGTTTCGATTTTTCAGCAATGTGTACTTTTTTGTCTAGAAAACTCAGAGATATTTGACGAATGACGTGGCATCTTTATCAGGTGATAGAATTTTCATTTTACCGGGCCTTCCCATGATTTTTTTATGTTTGATATGGTAAGAGCAGACCTATTTGTTTTCCACGACATATTAAGTCTAATGGAGGAATGACTGAACTCTAACGACTTCTAGATGCTCATATTCCGGTCATGATTCAACTTCAAATTTTAAATTTTTACAGAAGCAAAGTGGCAAGATATCTCAAGGCAACACTTGTGACTTCAGACATTAGTGGAGTCAACATGAACCTGGTGATTGGAGGTTAGTACCACCAAAACCTTTAGTGCTTTAAAATAGAGTTTTTTTTAATATTTGGTTTATATAACCTACTTTTAAACAAAAGATTGATTGTCACACTCTAAGATTATCTAATAACCAGCTTGGTGATAATTTAACAGTAAAAATATGTTACTTGCAGGAACTTTGGAGATATTCAATGGGATGTTTAGCCATGTTTGGAACACTTGAGCTACAATCGGGAAGTGGTTAACTCAATTTTGGTTTTGTATTTAAAATGTTGGTATCATATTTATTCTAAGAAGATGTTCCGGTTACATCAGGTAATTGACGCTAATATGTAATGTTCGTATTTGTAATTGGTTTAGAACTTTGTTTCAATGATGAAATATTGTTTTTGATGATTTCATTTATGTTTAGACCGTTTCAAGATGTGAAGATCCGATACCAGCAAAAGAAGGATGTTTGGTTTTGCTACGTTTATACTTCCAGAGACTGTGAAATAAATTTTGGCAAAGGGAAACCCACACTTCTTAAGTGATTCATGGGTTATTGTTAAACCGTACAAAAAACGGGTAAAATACTAGATAAGTATCACACGTTGTCTGTTTTGTTTTTTTTTTTATTTTTCATGTTCGTTTGTTAATCTATACCTCTATACTATTTAATAAATCAAAACAAATGGGGGACACATGGTAGTGAAATAAGCAATCACAATTGGGTTTTGCCGCCTAAAGTGAAGATCCGGAATACTATCACGAGTGATTTGACCCATCTGGCTTATCCCAATCCGTTTCATCGTTAAACATTCCTTTTCAAACCTTTACAAGTGTTGCCGCTCCCAAATCTGTTGTCCTCCATTGATCATTGCCTCCAGTTATAGATTTTTGGTATGTTTCTTCAACACTAACAAATTTTATTTTGAAAGTTTTTTTTTTATGATTTTGTTGTTCAGTGGTTCAATTAAGCTTTGTGTTCTCTCTTCTCACCATTCATCCATCCATGAATCATTGGCTCTTTTCATTTGATTCAACAGGTATGATCGCTTCATCGGTTCCACAGGTTAAAATTAGAAGTTTAATATTTTTTATGCGAATCTATTTGAAATCGTTTCATTTGTTTACCAATATGTATATTGTTTGTAACTGTTGGTTGACCAGAGGTATATGCTGCTCGAGAGATCAATGGAATTTACATACACAAAGACATATATCTTTAGGAGGAAGAGGAAAAAAATATAAATTTTCATGAACTTGCAGTTAGCATGATTGAAATTGTTATTCTCTTTATTTTTATTGAAATTTTGTGACTTTTTTTTTTGACAACTTAATGCAGGAAATGGCTGAAAAACAGACCACATGGAACTTGATAATGAATCTAGGGGTAAGGTATAATCAAGTCATCAAATTTTCACTATTTTTTGTTTTTTTCGGTTAAATTTGATTTTTATATTGGTTTTCTCACTGTGTATAGTACGAAATATGGAGCTACAGGAACTCTATAGCTTTCAGTAGTTAATCACTGCAAATTTAATTGAGAAGATTGAGAAGACAGAGGTATGTTGTGTGTATGTTTAATATATTCTTTATCTTTTTTAAAGCTTAGCATTATGTTTCCATTTTCCTAACATTAAGAAGCATACCTCTTCTGCCTTTAGGTAATGCTCCAAGAAACTGAACATTCGTTGTTCGATCTTGAAGGAAAGCATAGACAATCAGATGAAACAATTAAAGAGAGGATTTCATATCTTTAACCATTTAAAATCTGATGGGTCCATTTATTACTTAATCCTTTTATAAAGGAGTTTTGTTAAATATGCTCTGTTGTAAGCTGGTGATTTATGCAAACAGGTACCTTTTTATAAAATAAATTTTGCGGTTATATTTATTTTTTATTTTTACTGATTTGGTGATTGCTTGATTTTTTTCTTTTTGTGAAGCTATGCTATTAAGAAGAAGGATGAGATTGAGATGGTTACCAAGGCCAATCTTTAAGAAGCAGATTTGACGTCAAGGTACTCGGTTTTGGTTGTTTTGTTTTGGTGTTTTTATGAAAAGTAGTTAATTATCAAACCTTTTTGCAGTTCTGTTATGGATTTGGTTTTTTATGGAAAATAATTATATTGGCTAGGAGGTTCAAGGGGAAAAAGGTTGTTTTCTTGAAGCAGCTTACATCTGAGTTGTTACAGCAATAGATCACTGGTAATTTTCTTTGTTTATTGTTTTAAGATTGTAGACACAATAAGTTTAAGTGGTCACTGGTAATATGAATGGCAATTCTGACCCAACGGTTGTTATACGAGGGTCAATTTGGACTTTTAATAAAGTGTTATGGGTGAATTTGGGTAAAGCTAAAAGGGATGAATGGGTCTAACTAGGCATATTGAAAATAGGTAAAAAGGTTGAACGGGTCTAACTGAGTTGAACAAAAAACATGAACGAGAGTAACTGGGATAAAAAAACAGAATGGGGATATTTTTACTCAGATTATTGTTTCTTACATTGTGCTTAGAGAAAAAAATGAGCTTTGATAGCAAAGAAGATAGACTGCAATATTGACGAACGATGAATTATAAGGTTTTGCGGAGAAGATGACCTGTGGCGCGACCCTTTGGATATCAATATAGTGGAAGCTACCAGATGTTATATTATTGTATCAAATACTGGGATAACTACACACCAAAAGATTCATTACATGGAGCACCCTGGTAACCCCAATGATTAACTGTCCAAAGGTAAATAGGTAATAATGTTTTGTCTGTTGGTTGGTCAAAAAAATAAAAGTATATGCAAAAAACTTTCTACATTTAGTTTTTTTAAAAGAATGTTTAAGACTATTGTAGTTATGTGATTCAGTTGGAAACTTTAATCGTTTATAAAAGAAAGCAATAAAAAGTGTTAGTTGATCTGTCATTTTTACCCGTATCAAAAGTACCCATTTTGACCCATTATCGTAATATTTAGGTTTTCATGTATACAAACTCTGAATGAGTTAAACTGGTTGTTTATGGTTTGGAAAGTTGAAGAATTTTTATCAACTTTGAAGGTCTGAGTTTATGATTTGTTTAATTTTGAATTAGAATTAAATTATTGTTTTCTTGGAGCCGTGGAGTAATTATTTTTGAACTGATATTAGGAATACACTGGTCCGAAAGTCACTAATGAACCTCAAGATTTTTGGAAGCCGATATGAGCAGGTAATTCACCGTCTTTTACTACAAAAAATTTTTGATGGTGTCTCTGTGTATTTTATTTTGAACTCGAAGAAACCGGAATTCCAGTGACAAGTTTGAATTCAAAAATTCGAATTAGGTAGAAATCTTAGCCACACTAATACTTTTATTTTGAGACATATCTTATATGTTGCCATATAAGATAAAAACTCAAAATTACATGGGAAGATATATTTGGGATGCCCTTATGGAATTGAGATTTTGTAAATATGGAATTGGCTTCCATACTCTATATGGGCTGTCATTTAGGTGGCATCATTTAGGTTCAAGATTCTCTTTCGATTTTAGCTCGGATAGCTGCTCTGATTTAATTATCGAACGGAAACCATTGGACGTAATTCTATTTATCAAGATTCTCTTTCACAAGGTTGTCAATAGTGGTCGTTATGGTCGCTATAGCGAATAGCGTAGCGTATAGGTCGAAGGTCGCTACAAGGTATGTAACCATAAATAGCGGGATTTCAGTTATCTTTTATTTTTTTAAATATAAATATCGATTAAATATAGCTATAAAATAGTCAGAATTTAATCATGACGTTAGCCAAACGCTCAATAACCCGCATAGGAATTTGGTTCATCGACGCACTCATTCGGAAATTCTGACCCTACTTGATGATATTAACTTTGATAGCGATCTTGGTGTGGTGGGTGGGTTTGAAGGCTCTTCGTTTTCTGATGATACTGAAGAAGATTTGATTTCTATGTGCCTTGATATGGATAAGTTTAATGCGTCATCCGTTACCTGTTGAAATCGTCATCAGCTGCGGTTCAAGTTTCAGCAAGTTTGAGTTTGACTCCTGGGCCTGAGACCTTTGTTCCGGGCCCGAGTGAACTAAGCCGTTTAAATCTCAAACCGTTCAGTTTCAACGGTTTATGAACACTCTTATAATATGTTCAAGTGGATATAAATATTTACAACCTCTTTAGTTGTTTATGTCAAAAATATAGGTTAGTATCGTACTAAGTTCGGAACGTTTGTATACAATCTTTTTGTACAGTTCTGCAATAACTGGACCAATTGGGAAGCAATATGCTGATCTTTGTGGCCTACAATTGCAAGTGTTTCTAATGAAAGTGTTTTAGAATTGTTTAGTAGATTGGCGAGTCGGTTTTTACGCTTTGAACTGATCTTTTCCTTTTTTTATTTGGAATTGTTAGAGTTCAATGTGAGTTGCCGGAGTGGGAGTTTAAAAGCTATCTCGGATGGCATGAGCAGGTAAGTTTCATCACATTATCTTCACATCATTAGAAGTTATGTTTTAAAATTGTTTTTACCAGGTATATTTTTTTAATTTATTTGTGGCAGGCTGATTGGTGTTTATTTTGTGGGCTCCATGTTGACAGGATAATTATGCGGATGCAATTACATACTATCACAAGGTAAGTCGGTTCATTTGTTGGTAAGAACAATTATGATCATATGAAGTGCATGCTTTGTTTTTTGTAATTTGCAAGTAATTGGATTTTGTATGAGCAGGCATTATGGATTTATACAAATGACCAGTTCTGCCCAAAAATGTTAGCCATTGGTTTTTATGGATGAAAGTCGTCAAGGTATATAACCTGAAATTTATTTTTAGAAGAAAATGAAGAATGTGTATACAATTTTATATGTTGTATAAAAGCATTCATTAATTAATATAATGATAAAGTTTAGAAAATAAGCCTGACCCACATACTGAAACATTTCAAGTTGGCTACATTTATACTTTTGACTATTTCAATTTTAATTTATAGAACTTGTGGGAATATGAAGGTGTTACTGAAAATCGGATCATTCATTAGCTATCTATTCAATTTTATAATTAATTAAAAACATATAATACAACAAAAAGTATACTATCGTTTTATATTCGACAAAAAAGAATAACAATACCATTAGTATATAATTTGTGTGCATGTGTGTATATATATTTACGAAATTTTTTGGCTAATAAAATGATAAAAAGTTAGTTTTTGGTGAGAATTGTGCGAAGTGAATTTAAATGTTTGTGTTAAGCCACCCGCAAAACTCGCGGGATCTTAGACTAGTTACAATATAAAATCTTTTGTGTATTAATATAAAATATTCACAAGGATAATGTGATATGGTGATCTTCAACGGTTACAAATTTACTTTGAGTTAATTACAATTGACTAAATATAATTAATTAGGCAATAAAAAGAATTTATTCAATTTAAATAAGATAATAAACGGACCCTTCCATTCATTAAATCTGGTCTAATAATCTTATCCAACAACAATTTTCGGTTGTTAGCAAAAGCTATTTTCAACTTGATGGTTTTATTCATGATATTTTTCATTAAAAAAAAAGGAGGTTATCCGAACCGAGTGACTCAAAAGATTTCAACCAAAAAATTGTTTTAAGGTCATCTTAATTTTATTTTTTCTATTTCAATGGTTACTATCCATAAACATATCAGATATATAATTAGTTGTATTCAAATACTTCTAAACAAAGTACATGTGTGCGATGTGTGTATTGCATATAAGATCAAGGGATGGTTCAGAAGGTACCTTAATTGCAAAATAGTTAGATGCACTCAATCGGTCGTTGGTGGCTTCAAGCGGTTGTGAAACAAAAATGCAAACAAAAAAATTGTTTGGGGTGTAGCGAAATTGAGGACTATCGTAACATACGATAATATGATCTAACTTCAAATGTGAATCGTGCTGATAACGTGTTGTGAAACAATGACCTACTAGCAACTAACATACAGACAAGAACAAGGATTATATGTATTGTAGAGAGAAATATAGAATATGAAATTCGTATTCATTGAGATGTGTATTACCAATTACATGAAACCTCTATTTATAGAGGCTTAACATTAATACAAAGGTAATAAATATATGGAGGTTACATATGTGGAGAGTCACCACATTATGATGCATTCATAACAAATTCGATTTTTTTAGCTATAATTGTTTTTTTGTTTATTTTTATTTGAGCACCAAAGTTTTATATTTTATAATTTTGCCACAAAGATTTTCACTTAAACCTCTTGTGCTTTCCGGTTTTTTATATACACTTTCACGTAAATTTTCGTATTTTTTTTTCTTTTCATTAACTGATTTAGTTTGCTACTTCTACCTTGAACTTTAAATAAGTTTGTTTTTTTTTTTTTCATTCTTAACCAATTTAGGCTACAATATTTTCCTAAAGTTAGATCATTGTTTAGCGCGCCAGACACAACGTGCGGGAGTCTTAAGATTTTAACACGTGCCTTTTTTTTATCAATACATTTTGAGTCGGATCAAATATAATATGTATTATCTTTCGTTTGCTAGCCGGTACTGTAATGAATCGAACCAATACTGATCTTAAGTTTCACCACAGAGCGGATTCAGTACTTATAATGGTATTTTATTGTTTTTTTTATTATGTAACTATAACATGATGTTTGTAATGCGCACAACACACATGCCTCTGTTATTTTGAATCTTTATTAGCATGAACTATGTGTACAAAATGTTCTCTCGCCACAACCATGGTGAAATACTAGTTAAAAAACAGAACTAGTAGGATGCTAGAAAATACAAAATGCTAGCAAACAAGCTTATATGATAAATCATATCAACCGTACCAGCCTACTAGATTCATTTTTGTTTAACTTACACGATTTAAATTTCTTCACTCTTTTTCGTGTTTTGATTTCTGCCATAGAAGAACTTTCAATCTTTGGCATTCTAAATACACCAAATAGATGTCAAAATCACCAAGTGAACAACCTTTTTCAAGTCCCTTGTGGGTTACACTATTCTTATGGATCTCTAGAATTTCTTTTAGTGAGCCAATAGTATGTATTTGGATGTTGTACCATCTAGCGACTTTGGTCTAAATCTAGGAAGCGATATTGCAGTTTACCAACTAGTGGTACCATGTTTCCTCCAATATCTCACATTGTGTGCATATCTTACTTACAATGACACCACCTTTTGCTAGTGCCATCTTTTTGGAATTTTATTAATGGTGGCGTACTATCCGAAAAAGTTTACCTTTATAGTCTTTACACGGAAATAACTTTTTTCTCAAACACTACTCGAATTTGTCTAGAATACAATTCAAGCTAGCTCAAATCGGCTTTGTGACTCTGTTTCGATAGGATACAACTTGTCTTCGCTACTTGCATACAGAAGACAACCTATTAGTTATATAAATGTGTGATGTGAGAATAGTTTGAACCTAGAAATGTTTTGAGTATTTGAAATTGAGTTTTTGTCCAACTCCTTAAAAGAAAGTTAAAAGAATAGGAAAGTGTTGAATTAGTAAGAAGTCTGAACCATTAAGTGCTGAATTTGTAAGATGTCTGAATCATTAAGAGCGCGTATAATGCTTAACCATTCAGAGGCAAAAATCTGACCAATTCAGATAAGAGGTCTTAACCATTCAGACTCATTATAATTTAATCATTCAGAGGCAAAAGTCTGAACCACTCAGAAATATGCTCGCGAAACAAACAGTCTGACCATTAAATGTTAAACCAGTAAGAGTTTTGAACCATTAAAATCTCATTAAAAGTTGAAACAAACAACCCCTTAGACAGGTTATGCAAGCCAATAAACGAGCTAATCTTGTCTCAAACTCAGCTCGAATTTTATTGATTATTCTCCCTAAAAGGAAATATCCCGATTGTCCCTAGATATTGTAAAAAAAAATAAAGAACCCATAATCCCAACAAACAACCTCCATTACAAAGAACCTTCATATAGTCTATTTAAATCACTCTTTGTCAATAAATGAGAAATAAAGCTTGTCCACTACTATTACCATCCAATAATTTATAACATGTTGATGATTTAGTGAGTTTTATTCTAACGTTAGGGAGTTTTTCAAAAAAAAAAATTGAGTTTTCACTTTTAATCCAAATGTTTTTATTTTTTACATTTTAATATCTTTGATTTTATTTTTTTACTTTTAACACATTTTTTTCTATCTTTTACAATTTAACCCCAATATGTTTTTATTTTCAACTTTGATCCACGTATTTTTCATCTTTTACAAATTTTCCGTTTTACGTTTCATTCTAATTTTGCGAGTGAACACGCCGCAACGTGCGTGTGGGTTTCAACATTTTTCTGTCTATTTTTTTCCGTTTGACAGGGCTGTCACAACACGTTTATTTTTCCATGTTTGACAGGTTCGTCGCAATGCGTGTGGTCTTAGATCGACTTAGTTATTCTTTTCTATTTTTACTTTTCAATCTAATTTCTTCGTATTATCATGCCGCAACGGGCATGAGTGATTCAACGATTTTACATATGCTTTTCGTTCGGTTTTATTCTTTCCTTTTTGTTTATTTTGTTTTTACGAGCTTTTTTGGTGTTGTTGGTCGCTGATAGTTGTGTAGCATTAGTTCTACTTGGCACAGTTTATGCCTCCGCCGCAACGCGGTGTTGGAAATTTGGTGAAAATACCATTTTTCATAAATATAGGAAAATGATTTTTTTTCCTATTTTATACTAGAAATAAATATAAGAAACAGAGGTCTCTTTATATATTTATTTGTGGGTTTGTGATCTATGTTGGAAGAGCTTCGTAAAAAACTAAACCACGTCCAAAACGGAGCTAAGATGAATGGGATATCGATGCTCAAAGTTTGGTATTTGAAACATTGAATGCTGAAACAAATGGAAAGTGACACCTTGTCCCACATAGGAGGAGAGATGAAACTCAAATGGGTATTTAAGTGGGAACTCTCCATCCTAAATGTTTCATGGAAGCACACACTAAGGGTACTCGCGAAGAGTGTGGAGCACCCTAACTCGTACTCGCACACACGCGACCGCGTGTGTGGCATGGGCGATGAGACGCAATGTGGCGCTTTGATGGCGCACTTTTCACTTCGCTCGCATCGCCGAGAGCCGCCTTTTTATTTTTTACCACGTGCGCGTGGTGAAGCACATGGGCTGCAAGGACCAGGTGGTTGGTGACTTGGCATGCACGCACGCACGCGCGTACGAGGCGCATGACATGGCTGTCAAGTGCATCCGCGCACGAGTACACGTGGCAGGTAGGCGCGCGGTTGCGGGCATGGAGTATGGGCACTGATGTGACGTGCGCGGCACACCAAAGTGAGCCAATACGGCGCGACTGTGTGGCGAGCTTGTATAGGCTCAGAGATGATGTGGCGCACGCGCGCATGGATTTGAGCCAGTGTGGCACACGTGTGCATGAAAGTGAGCCAAAATGGCGCACGCGCGCATGCACTTGAAGGGCGCACGCACCAGTGTGGGTTGCGCGCACGTGCAGAAGCTTACAGCATTTATTGACAGTGCAGTTACAGTTCAGCATTCGAAACTGACGAGTCAAAGGTTTTAATTGAGAATTAAATGACGAATTAATTTGCATTGAAGACGTTTAATGCACTTTAATTCTCTCCTTTAATTCATTTTGACTGTTTCGAATCAGAGGCTGTACATAGTCACTGCAGAAGGACACCAGTAACACACAACATATGCAAACAATTCTCTACTATCTTATGATCTTTTTCTTGTAGCTTTCAAGATAGACTTCGGGTCCTGTGCCAGCTCCGGCAGTACTTCTGCTCCTGCTGTTGTATCCTGGGAAACAAAACGAGGGCTCCTGGGAGACTCGGAATTTGTTTTAAGGGAAGCATGTTGAACACGTGACTCAGTCACTCTGCTTCATCTTATTTCTTGTATTTTGTTTTTTCCGGTTGTAAAAATAATATTGTTTTAGCTTTCTTTATTTATGTATTGTAATCTTATAATAAAATTTGTTTTATTTTATTTCTTTACGCGAACGGTTCCTACACACGGGGGCACTTAATACTAGTTATTATTATTATTTTCATGAAGACTTTTCTTACTATCTCAACATCAAATTTCCAAGTCTTTAAATACGCTAGCATCGTCACAGTCGGTGATTTTCTTTATGCACATGATAGTTATACAACTAAATTTATGTAATGGTTCTATGAATATTCATATCAACAACGTATCTAACAAAACGTTAGATTTTGTGCTTTATCCGGCTAGTCATCATACACACGAGCTGGATCAAATACAAAATCCAAAAGGAGTACAAGATAATCTGGACCATGGAAAGATAGAAACAATGATACATTTGTAATTAGTTTGAAAAAGAGGTAAAAAGTCGTGCAAACGAGACAAGCTGCTTAAGATCGGTTTGAGAAAAAACTCGAAGCGAGCCGAGCCTTATCAAGTCTGAACTAAGCTTAAGCCTAAAATAAAGCTCGTTTATTTATTGAGCCCAAGCCTGAGCCTGCCATGTGAAGCTCGCCAGGCTCGTCGGACCTTAGTGTAATTTTAGTTTATATTAATATTTAATAACATTTACCCCTTATTTAAAGTTGTCTAGTAAAGAGCTGAGCCGAGCTTATTTAAACTTGTTTACGGGCCAAGCCCCAACATAAAATAAGTTTGTTTAGTAAACGAGCCCAGCCCGAGCTTCACTTATCGAGCTCGGCAGCCTAAACATGTCTATTATTTATATTATTTTGTTTTAATAGATAATAAACTAGCCGAGCTCGAGCTTGAGAAACTATCAACGAGTCTAGCGAGCTTGAGCTCGAGCTCTAACAAGTTAATCGAGCTTGAGCCTTATCGAGCTCCAGCTCAGTTTGACTCGGCTCGTTTGCATCCCTAGTAAAAAAGAGAAAAACTCAACAATTAGTTCCACCATTTTTTAAATAACTTTTATATGCTTTATTGGTGTTTTAAGTTTTAAGCGTAGAATTAATTGCATTGTGTCTTAAATTGTTATTTTTGGTGTTTTTCTTACTAAAATAACCCAAAATATGATGCTTTTTTACATTTTTCATGAAAAATGTCCTTTTTATGTATATATAAAAATATATTTACACACATTGGTATCCTATTTCTTACACACATTGGTATCCTATTTCCTTTGTAGAATTGCTTTACAGGAAGTGAGTAGACGGTGTTATTTACAAATATATAAACAAATAACTTTTATCGTCGTGGTTGGCGCCGATAAACCGTGTGTTTGGACACCTACGTTCATATATTAATTTATATATTATTATTTTGTAATTTGCTTAATTAAACAATTTAACTCCAAAAGCATGAGATTTCATCATAGTGTAGTAGGGTATGGTTGTGATCACGCGTAATCACAAAAATAAAAGTTATCCGTTATTATTATTTTTCAAAGACTTGCATTTTCTTTTGTTGGGTTTCTTTTTCCTTTACTTATAAAACTCTTTCTTATTATTATTTTTCAAAGACTTGCATTTTCTTTTGATGGGTTTCTTTTTCCTTTACTTATAAAACTCTTTCTTTTTCCTTTGCTTATAAAACTCTTTCTTATTATTATTTTTCAAAGACTTGCATTTTCTTTTGTTAGGTTTCTTTTTCCTTTACTTATAAAACTCTTTCTTATTATTATTTTTCAAAGACTTGCATTTTCTTTTGTTAGGTTTCTTTTTTCCTTTACTTATAAAACTCTTTCTTTCAGACTTCGACTTTTCTTTTCCACCACTTTTCTTATTCACTTCATGTTTCTCATTAGCTTCATTCATCTTTATCCAAGCTTTTTAAATTTCATTAACATCTTATTATCAATATATTGTATTGTAAACATATGTAAACTTATTACCTCAGAAATCAATTGGTCAATTAAGTCTTCTTGATCAGAGAAGATTTGTTATACGATAACATCCGTAAATAAGTCTTATTGTCTGACAAACCATGTTAACTTACTTTAAAATACTTACAGAGTTGAAGTGTTCATAGTATGTGTTTTTAGGTATTTCAATAACTGATTCGTCTTTAGTTGTCTCCTTCTTACTAAAAAGAACCTCAACTCCGCTACGATAAAGTGTCAACTCACATGAAACATTGTCCGTTTTCATCAACATCAGTATATCATCATCATCTATGGCAAGATCTTCAAAAAACTTCGGACACCCTTTTGTAAAAACGTAGCATTCATTTATTTTTCGGTCTCAACTTTCCAACACTGACCTGCTGCATATATTATAACCATCTTTCACTGGGCAGTAGCAGTAAAATTTGTTCACATAAGCTTCTGGAATGACCTGAAAAGTTGTGTAATATTTTATAAACATATATTCATTTATAACATTTACTGACAAGTATAACAAAAACAAATTCCTACAAACATATCACTATACTTAATATGATCTTTAAAACTCCGTAACAATTGACTGTCAAGAATGATTCACCACAAACGTTTTCTATGAAACAATGTATTTGTAGACATTTTTCTTTGATTATCCTCAAAAGCAATAAGGTGTTCTTTGTCAATCCAAGATCTTTTACCACATTTACCCATCCGTCAGTGACAACACATTCTCCACTCACACTTCTCAGCCATGCCGACCAGCTTCTTCCACTTTCATGATATGTCGTTACCTTTGTCCATTGCCAATAATCTCCCAACACAAGCTTAACAAACTCAATTGGTAATGCCTGCAGTTGTATTTACTAATTTCAATTTACGTAATAAAGTTTACATCTACTTATTCTAAGCATTATAGCATACCGGTTTGAATGATTTCGGCTCTTCTAATAGAGACATGCAAGACGTAATCATTTTTGTATACCTGTGATATATAACATTTAATATTAACTGTAATCTTATGTAATGAGAATATTATTTCCATTACTGATATTCCTAATTCATAATGTGCAATAGATCTCTTCTATATACCGTTTCAATAAATGAGTGTGTGTGTGTGTGTATATATATATTCCTAAAATAACTCTTATCACGTAATCGTATTTGAATGTAACTCAAAAAGACACCTTCTTAATAAAAATTTTTATAACAGAATCATATGTTTTAATCCGTATTTATGTTTGATTACAACATTTTCATATATTATCCTCATTACAATGTCCAAAACATGCAATACCTAAGATAGATATCAACTATACATAACATATGAGAGGTTGAAGATGATTGAAACCTAAAATCAGATTTGACATCTACAAGCAAGTTATTCGCCGGAGAAACAAGCATATGACGCCGATTAAGTATCTAACAGAGGTTTAGACAAGTAATCGAACTTAAACAGTTAAGATTCACAATCGGGAAGTTACCTTTTTTGTCGATCAATTCTCCGACGGTGATGATCTTCAAGGAGCTATGTGAAACGCCGGTGATGATGAAGGTGATTTGATTATAAGAGATATGATGTTGATATCGTATCTTTTGTATTTTTAAATAAGTTATTGTTAGTTTAATTAAAGAATAAAATACTTAAATATCTACATTTGATATCTATATTAATAGTTGTTATTTACTTATTTTACTTATTTACTTATCAATAATAAATAAGTATACTTCAACGAATATTTAAAGAAAGTTGCTAATTATATGTAATAAAAGTTTTACAATTTTGATTATATATGAAAAATAGAATAACCAGTTTTTTTACATATTATTTGTAAAATAATCATATTTTTAAGTATGATTTTGCAATGTTCTTTTATAAATACATATTCTAAATTTTTTCTTTCATTGTATGTGTTGCAAGTACTATTTAATCTTTAGTCTTCTTTCTGATTTTTCGTGTTTTGGTTAACATGTATCGTCATGGTCCGAACTTTATCATAACTATACTTGATCCGCTATCGCTTCAACAGGTACACACCTTTCTGTATTATTTTTTAAAGGAATTATTCATATTCTTTTATCTTTTCTTCGAAAGAAATTTGCCTTTTGCCTTTTGTTTTTTGTTTTTTCAAGCTATACCTATATGTATGAGTAGATTTATATGGATGAATAACTTAGAATCTTCAACTGTTAGTCTTAAATTTGATGAAACGCATTCATGGTCTGTTGTTATCAAATTAATAGAAGATATATTCTACTTTACCGATGGATGGTGTGAGGTTTTAAACTTCTTCGTCCATGAAGTTTTCTTCATGATATTCAACTATCTTGGTGATCGTACTTTCATGTTTAAGCTCTTCTCTCATAATCGAAATAAAGAGTATGGAAAATCATTTTGTAAAATTATTCATAATCCTTTACAAAGTCCAACGGTACATAATTTTCTTATAGATGTCACTTTTAATTTTTGTTTTATTACGCTTTATTAAAAATAGATAATACGCATAAACTTTTAATAAAGATATTTTTCTACAGGTTCTACCCTAACACTTTTATTTCCAAACATTATCAATATCGTTTACCCGATAACATGGTTATGCTTAATGTATCTGAGTATCATCAATGGGAAGTACGTATGAGAAAGATTGGCCCAAATTATTGTTTTGCTGACGGTTGGTTTAAATTTATAGAAGATCTAAGGTTAAATACTGGTAATATTATGTGTTTTCAAATAAAGGACGCCACACATTTTAATACTATGATATTCAATAAACAAGGTCGTCAACTTTTGTTAAACAACACTCCCTAGATTGAGCAAGAATACGAACATATTAACAATGTGGAAGGTTATCGACAAGTTAGTGACGATTCTAACTATCTTTTTTTTTGCATGACAGTAACTCATCAATTGGTATTATACTATCCTGTTTTATCTTTATTTTTTTTTTGTCTTTTAGTGTTTTTCAGTTAACAAAATTTACGTATTTTTAATGTTCTTATAAAATGTAGATCATTCCCAAGTTAATTACTGACTTAAGTGGTTTAAATGAGTTTTCTGAAGTAAAGATCAAAGTTCTTAAAGGAAATACTTGGGTTAAGAATCTTTGTACACACAATATTGATGGTCAAGGAAGGTTCGTCAACCAATTTCTGATGTTATTGGTTACTTTTCTTTTAACGAATTCGTATATATTACTAAAAAAAAAATCATAATTTTTCTATGATAGGTACAGTGTTGTTGGATGGCATGATATAATTGAAGCTGAACATATTTCGTTAGGTGATGATTGTTTTTTCAACTGGTCTAAAACGATTTCGAGATTATTGGTTACGAAACTCCAGCAAATAGAAGTGTTAGAGTAATAAAGTTTCAATTTATATTTCAAACCAGAAAAACACATTTCTTACATTTACTTTTCAATTCCCTTTTATTACGTTTATTGTACGATGCTTCGTTTTATTTTAATCTTTAAATTCAGATTGCCATAATAAGTTTATGCGTACAGTTCGTTTACAATAAATAAGATAAAACTTTTTTACCAGAAGTACAAACATATCATTTTTCAACCCCGCGAAATTCGCGGGTATTAGCGCTAGTTTACAAATATATAAACAAATAACTTTAAGAGTAAATTATGATATTGGTCCCTGTGGTTATATTACTTTTACTTTTGTAGCCTAAAAAGGAATCTTTTAACATCTGAGCCCTCAATGTCTATTTTTCTAACTCTTTTGGCCTCCAACGTCTTTTTTTCTAACCCTTTTGGCCCCTAAAAGTAAATGGATGGGGTTAGTGTTAGGGGCCAAAACAGTTAAAAAAAAGACGTTGGGGGCTCAGATGTTAAAAGATTACTTTTTAGGCTAAAAGGATAAAAGTGATATAACCACAAGGACCAAAATCGTAATTTACTCTAACTTTTATCGTTGTGGTTGGCGCCGATAAAGCGTGTGTTTAGACACCTACGTTCATATATAGTAAGGTTGTACCGACCCGAACCGTTTGAACCAAAGTACATGCCTCGCTTGTCGATCTAACCCACTCGCGTAACTCGAAACTTTTGAGGCCCGAACCCTTAGCGAGAATATTATACATCCATGTTAGTTGATTTATTATAAATCTTTATTAGTATTTATATGTTTAAAATATATATATATATATATATATATATATAACAACAATAGCAATAACATGCACATTGTTGGAAAGCTGCCATCTTTTTTTGCAGCCCACACTTCAACCACACGGCCCATAACCTCCACCCCTTATACTTGTTTCTTGGTGTGGTTATCGGCCCAAAACTCAAACCGCCCAACATGAAATTTAATACAACACGTATTGTTCCAATAACATACCTCGTACACAACAAACCAAAAACCCTAACTCCCTCCCTCTCATCTCGACGTGCCGTAGCAACAGGCCCCAGTCGCGACCCCCTAGCTCAAGTTCGATCTCTCGTCTCTCTCTCTTCCTCGGCAACCGGAGCACATCACCACTCCTCCGTCACCAATCACTGGTAAGCCCCACATGTCTCGTTACTTTGTTTTACGAACGTGTTGTCTCGGTTTCGGTCCAACCTTACTGTGATTGAGTGATTACTTGAAACTATATAGGAGTATATGCTTGTTTGTTGGTATGTGTATGTATTGTTCTTGCTCGATGATATTCATGAAAGTATGGATGATAAGTGCTTAGTTTGAACGCGATATATATGAAGTATTTGACGGCTGGATTCGCTTTACTCATACCAGTTGAAGGGGTAAGGTCCCAAAAACCTCATATCGAGTACTTGGGACCATACCATAACCTCACTTCTCGGCCCTTTTTCTGACCTTGCGCGGCCGTGCAATTAGTCCTACAGAAAGAATTTAGAAGAAAGATATCAGTCAACACATGCGCGTCATAAGGAGAATGCACAAATCCTTGCGCCACTTCTCTACAAGCAAAGGGATAAAAATCCCAGCAAATACTTCTGCGTAAATAATACCCAGACTTGGATATTATTTACTTAGGTGATTCCACACAATAAGGAGTCACACTGGATTATGACAATAATCTTCTAGAAGGCTCAATTGTGCACCACCAAGCGGTTATAACCGTCTGGACACATGTCATCATCTTAGGCCTCCCTGAAATCACGATGATGGCATGAGAATGGAGAGTAACCTCCACTTGCTTACTTTCCACGTGGCAATTCCCCAACCTTCGATCAAGATCGCGATCCGTGTGATAACACAATCCGATCAAAAGAGTTAACGGAAGAAAAATAACCGCTCACGGAGTTAGCATCTTCCGTCAACATTTCATCAACGGGTTTTCCCACCCAAACTCCCGGCTATAAATAGGAGAGTAATTCATGTATGAAATTCAAGTCACACACACTTCGTCAATACTTCTTCTTCTTCTTCTTCTTCATAAACACATACTTATTCTCACGCCGGAGTCGGGTCAAGGAGAGAACCTCCGTCCTCCCCTTGACGAGGCTAACGGTGCTCTGTTTTGCAGTGTTCATCGGAGAAGAAGGTCTGTCAGTTCGAATCAAACGAGAGAGAACCACCCCACTTTATACAGAACCTAACCCCCTAGATAATCTGATTCCAATCGATTATCTAGTGTTTCTTCATTGGAGCCCACCGATTTCTCTGTTTCATCTGTTTTTTCTCGTTTTTTCGGTTAACTTTGTTGATTCCATTTGCAAATGGAAGAAACTTCAGCTCGTCAACAGCATGGCCCTCGGCCAAATTTTGTTAACAACACCCAGGTTGACGGTCTTGTAGAAGAAGCATCAGATGACAATGAAGTACAGTTTGCTGATAATCACCCAAACGAGCCTGTCACCCCAAGGGTACAGCCAGAAATCCCTATGAGCTCAATTTTTCCTCTAGGAGAAACCCCAATCTCCTGGTACGTCAGATCGCAGGGGGCGTTAAATGTTGTATACACACAGCTGTGTGCACAAACTGCCCCCCAAACGCAACCACAGAGACCTATATCCCGTGCTAGGACACCATCAGCACCTCTTGTTTCTCAGCATGCTGGTCCATCCCGAGTTCAGATCGAAGACACGGAGGTTTACTCTAGATCTCCTTCGAGATACGAGTACACTCAGTCAGAGAATCACCGAAGAGAATATCGAGACGAGTCACACCCTCACCGAAGAGCATCAGTTCACACCAGGTTGGGTCCCCAACGAAATACCCACACCAGTGAATATGATCGAACTTACCGAGAAGGTGACAGTGCTAGTGTATTTACTCGGATACAACCAAATTACAACAAGGTGACAGTGACAGTGCTGAGCACATCTATGATCTGATTTATCGTCCTGCTGAAGCAGCAGAGAATTCAAAGTTTGTAAGTGAAATTGCCTTGGCTCCGCTAGAGAAAGAGAAGCTCTCGTCTACGGTAGGCAAGTTCAATGGAATGACGGACCCCGACGATCATTTGCGCGTCTTCACAAGCGCAGGGCTGGTAGGAGGCTGGACCCTACCAATGTGGTGCCACCTTTTCATTCAGACCCTTACTGGCGCTGCAAGAATATGGTTTGACAACTTACCAATTGGGAAGATCACGTCGTGGAAAGATTTGTGCGACAAGTTTCTAGTCCATTTCAGCCAACAACGGCGATCAATCCGGGACACATCAGATGTGATGAACATTTGGCGCCACGATGATGAAAGTCTGGAGGACTTCATCACTCGTTATAACAAGGAGGTACTTGAGATTGGGGACATTCATGAACAGCTAGTTCGCACCCAATTCAAGTATGCAGTCAGGTGTGATGATATGATAAAGGTCCTGTCTGGGACGGAAGGATTCCCGAAGAGTTGGGAAAAAGTGATGGCGGCGTCCAAGGTATACGCGCAAACAGAGAAGAATCTCACTACCAACAGGCCGCCACCGCCGCATAACCGCCCCTCAGATCTGGGCTCAAGTGGTGGAAGGAAGTTTAAGAAAAATTGGCGTGATTCCGGCTCAGGGAACTATTCATCTGAGGACGCTCGAGCCACAATTAATAAACTCACCGCTCAGCGAGAAACTAAACAAGAGAAAAGGGAGAGACAATGGACTCCCTTAACCAAGACCCCTGCAGAAGTTCTAAGCACGGAGGCGTACCAGTTTAAACCTCCGCCGCCCATGAAGAGCAAGTGTAGGCAAGACCCGACTCAGTACTGTGATTACCACAAGGACAGTGGTCATACCACTAACAATTGCATTTCCTTGTGCACCGAAATAGAAAAGGCACTTAAAAGTGGTGAGCTCACTCACCTCTTACAAAACATGCGCAAGCAGATTAAGCAAATAACTCGAGGCGATGAAGGCCCGAGTAAAAAAGCAAAAAACTGAGAAGCAACTCTATGATTGTCACACCCCAACCGATGGCAGAATCATCGGGGCATGGCACTGAGCGAAACAGATTGTCCAGAAGTTTCCATAACAATTATCAATACTATTCAATTTAAATAATACGTCCCATACCGTATCTCAAACAGCAAAATAATTATTACAGACAAAAATCCAAGCAAATATTCCGTTCCGACAACTCAGATTCAAATAGACAGCAATTGTTCATCTGCTTCTAGAGACCCTTAGTTTAACCACTACAGACAACTATTTGTTGGGCTCTAAAGCTTTATTCTAGCTTCAAATTCCTACCAAGTGTGCGTCCTAGGCACCTGTCACATACGTTAAAATAAAGTCAATACATATAATGTAAAGGTGAGCATACGAGTTTGATAATAGCATATAGAGTTCGAATTCGTTTACGCATAACCAGCACGTACACATAGGGAAATGAAGCACGTTAGTTATCGACATAGATCCATCGATATCAATGACTGCGGGTTGACTGCCCGAGGCAGTTCACAATACATGATTACCACCATAATCCATGCAAGTAAATGTCCTTAACAACCCCCGTGTGAACGGGTGCTGAGTCCAAACTATAGTACTATCGTTGATAAGGCAGGTAGACAACATTCCATGTGTAAACATAACAAACAAGCATTCATAAGCCACGTATAACATGCATTAATGGTTAGCGTTCAAATAGTATTGAGTAGTGTGTTCGATGTGATTTGAATAGTTGTAACGTATATAACACCCAAAAGTGCTTAAAGCAAAAAGGGATCGAGTATACTCACAGCGGTTGATGGATTGAAGGGAGCGCTTAGCGAGTAAGATTAGCCTGAGTAGATTAGATTGTATAACGATAAGTGATGCGTAAAACGATACAAGCTACGAGTGATTTGGATAGTAGTTTGATCGGATGGTAATCCGAGCGGACAACAATCCGTGCGGATAACAATCCGTTCGGATGGTCATCCGGTCGGATAGGTTATCCGGTCGGATGACTATTCGAGTGGATTGTTTCTTCCTATAAGAAGGATGTGTTTGTGTATGATGGTTTGACCTTTGAAGTTTTCGTTGTAGTATTTTAAAAACATCGAAGTAGCTCTGTCTTTCAAGTCGGTCGATCGGACGACTAGTCGCGCGGATGACAATCCGTTCGGATGGTCATCCGGTCGGACAGTGGTCCGGTCGGACGGCGACTTAGTGATGAGTCTACTAAATGAGAGCAAGTTCATAACAGAAGTGTCATTCGATCGGATGCCCATCCGATCGGATGGTAACTTTGTTATTGAACATGTTGAAAATTGTTTAAGTCTTTAAAGTCTTAGTATCTCATGATCCGAAGAGTAATCCAGTCAGATGGTCGTCCGATCGGATTGCAATTCGTTCGATACTCAAACTTTAGATATGGTTATTCAAGTGTGGGTCCCAAGTGTGATCCGATCGGATGACAATCCGTTCGGATAACCTATCCGTTCGGACGACAGTCTGATCAGATAGCATTCCGTTCTGATTGTTCCGTTCGTCTTACACTTGGTTGTTTTGGTTGTTTGTTGTTTTATCGAGACGTTGTGACGACGTGTTAACCAATGGAACTCCGTTTTGACCCAAGTGACCAGACCTGACCAGGAATCACCCTAGTTCGGCCGGTTACCGGCTCAGTGACGTGATTGTCGTGGGTCACGCAAATTTAATCCCAAAAACAACTATAGATAGCGGTAATAGGGTATCGAACTCAGGGAGTATGTGGAAAATATGTCAATTATATAGCCTTGCAATTGTACTACAATTATCCTAATTTACAGAAAATTAAAGATCAATGATTTGGATTTTTGTTTGAGAAAACTAAATTAAACTAATGGCAAATCAAATGTAGGTTTTAAAACAGATTAGGAGAGAACAATAACCATCCTAGGTTTCAGTTTCTTTAAACAATTGTGTGTAATTCCAACTAGAAAGAGTTACATAGACATAACTCGTGTATAAATGATTGAAGTTATAAAAGGGGACAAAGTACTCGGATTATATGAACGCGAGGTTGTTTCCCGATGACCAATTAATCAATAACCAACCCTAACCCTTCCCGTGATATCTCGATTGCCAACGGCACCAAGAACGTACGATTAAGACTAGAAATTGCACTATCAATTAACAAGTTACAAGCAATCAAACATACACCATGATATTCAAGCAACGCAAGTTATCATTCTAGAAATTCAGAAATAAAACACACAAAAGTTCAAGAAACATTCACCTAAGATGATCACCGAAGAGTTTAGCCGGACATGGCTCGGTGAATCATCATCATAATCAAACCAATGTTCATACGAATCGAAAATACAAACCGGATGATAAGAATTGTTCACAAACCAAGCAAGTAGCCAAAATTCGCCCCAAAGATGATCCAAAACCGTCCAATCATGAGAATATGTGAAATGACACACTAAAAACCGATTTATGATGGCAGTTACGCTTTGGATCGCGGCCTCCACCGTAAATTACGGCTCCACCGTAATTTACGGTGGACTTAATAATGTTACGGTGATACAAGACTGATTTACGGTAGCCGCCAAATGCAATCCAGGTCCACCGTAAATTACGGTAGGACCGTAATTTACGGTGGTGGGCTGATATATCTCTTTTGTTGTTTGACTTTTGTGTCCTTATATGTGCCGCCCATCTCTTGATGTTTTCTGTTCACGCGAGCCCAGTCAACAACCGCCAATCTCCTCCATGTGCATGTATGACAAACCCACCTTCCATGATGATGTTCTCTTCATATTAATCAAAACCTCCACCCAAAAATAGTCACGTGAATGATGTCAATATTCACCTCCAAAGTCTTTAATTGGCTGCAAAAGTTTAGAAGCCCAATGATGATGAATTATTTTATTTTAAAAACCCTTAATATTGCCGTCCAAAAAGAATCCAACAAGCAGCCCCCTTTCACGTGATGTTGCCTTCATGTTTGCGGCCCAATCAAAGAAAAGCCCAGCCGCCCACATTAAGATGATGATGATTGATGTTGCATTGGAATACGGCTGCCAACCAACTGACCAAGTCACGTGATCTTTTATAATCACCAACAATTGAGAATGATGATAATGTTGTTTATAATGTCTCTTGACCAACTCCAAGACCCCCCTTTTTTTTTCCTGTTCACGTGACTTGTGCATCAAAGTCTTCCACCCATGTTGACTTTGATTATGATTATGTTGATTTTTAGGATGATGATTATGTTGTCAAAACCCTAAAGCCACGTGATGTGATGCATATCTAATGTTCACCTCAAACCTCTAAGATGGCTCCTTTTAATTCTTTGAACCACAAAGTCACGATGCCATTTAATTTCCAACCGTAGCCTACGCGTTCCAATTTATCCGATTTAAGCGATTAACCTGTAAAATACACGAACACTCGTAGTTACTAAGTTCAAGCAAATAACCAAGTAAAGCATGGAATTTTAATCTTTTTAAACTATTTAAGGGTTGTCCAACGGACCACCCGTCACTCAGTACGGTTGTTCTTGTTTAATCCGAAGTCGGTAGTCTCATGTGTAGAATTCAGATCTTGGACTAGTACAACACTATGGATGAGTAGGAGACTAGAACCGGGTCCGATTCTATCGGTTTTGAGCATAATGAGTGTAAAAGAGTTGAAAGAAAGTTGGAAAAACATCTTTCAATCCTTTCTCACTACTCTTGTGTCGAGATCTTTACAAGATCTTCGTATGTTTGCGTGGAAATCGGTTAGATCTCAGTTGTTCTTGGTGGATTGAAGTCAAGGCATGAAGTTCTTGAAGAACACATGATGACGTCATCCTAGAACACCCGAAATCCAGTGATTTCACGGTTAAAAGTTAAGATTTGAAAGATAGAAAGGTGTAGGAGTGCGTGTGGATCAAGAACGTACAAGATTTAGGGCGAGATCTTACCTGGATTGAGAGAAATCGAAGAAAAGGTGAGGAGCACGAACAGTTCGGACAGAAGGTTTCCAAAAGTAGAAAGAATGACAAGGACAGGGGTATTTATAGGATTCCAAAAGAGGAAAGGACTATCCGAACGGATGACATATCGCCCGGATTGACCATCCGGTCGGATGACATCTGGGTCGGATGGCACTTGTCCTGTTGGTGAGGCTGCTATCCGGTCGGATGGCTATCCGATCGATGACGTCATCCTAGAACACCCGAAATCCAGTGATTTCACGGTTAAAAGTTAAGATTTGAAAGATAGAAAGGTGTAGGAGTGCGTGTGGATCAAGAACGTACAAGATTTAGGGCGAGATCTTACCTGGATTGAGAGAAATCGAAGAAAAGGTGAGGAGCACGAACAGTTCGGACAGAAGGTTTCCAAAAGTAGAAAGAATGACAAGGACAGGGGTATTTATAGGATTCCAAAAGAGGAAAGGACTATCCGAACGGATGACATATCGCCCGGATTGACCATCCGGTCGGATGACATCTGGGTCGGATGGCACTTGTCCTGTTGGTGAGGCTGCTATCCGGTCGGATGGCACCTGGGTTGAGTGTTTGACGCGACAATTTTTAGCGTTTCGATTTCGATTGCGAGCGATTCGCCACGATAGGGTTTCCTAGTCAAATTACTTTCAGTCCCAACTACTTCATATCTCGCATAATCTCTTCTCCACTAATCATCATAGTTCAATTTCGATTCGAGTTCGAGTTCGATTGCTTTTCGAGTTTCGATTGAGTTCGATTGATTTCCACAACATATATAAATATACACACACAAGTAACACATAAGGCACACACACACGTATAATAACCAGATTTAGTCGAGTTGCGGTTTGTATCACGTTTCGATGTCGAGTATCATGGCTTGATTATCGATTAGTTAACGTTATCGCATTGTTACTTCCTATTATTCACAGTCGTAAGTCGATTAGATAGCGATTAACAAATATCGATTTTAGCAAGGTACAACACTTACTCCACATAATACATTTAAAATAAAAAGATTGCTATAATTCAAATCCGTAACAGTCGGTCGTTGACTTGACCTCGGCGTTGACTTGACTTATGAAAACACGGGGTGTTACAGCCTCCCCTTGTTTAGGGAATTTCGTCCCGAAATTAAGCTTTAAGCTGTACAACACCGTGAATCACGTTTGAGAACATTCTCTCTCTAGACTTTCTTGTTAAACAACTGCGGGTACTTCGCCTTCATGTCGCTTTTGAGTTCCCAAGTGAACTCTGCGCCTCATTTGCCTTCCCATCGGACCTTCACAATAGGAATGCGAGAGCGTCTGAGCTGCTTGGTTTGGCTATCCATGATTTCGACAGGCTTTTCCATGAAGTGTAATGTTTCGTTTACTTGTAGGTCATCGAGAGAGACATGTAAGTTGTGGTTAGCTAGGCACTTTCGGAGGTTTGACACATGGAAAGTCGGGTGGACGTTACTCAGTTCCTCCGGTAGTTCGAGTCTGTAGGCGACTTTTCTGATTCTTTCCAGAATCTTAAAAGGTCCAACATATCGAGGCGCTAGTTTCCCTTTCTTGCCGAATCGGACCACACCCTTCCAAGGTGAAACCTTTAGGAGTACATAGTCGCCAACGTCAAATTCAAGGGGCTTGCGTTTCTTATCGGCGTAACTTTTCTGTCGATCCCGAGCTTTTACCAGATTGTCTCGAATTTGGAAAATTTTTTCTGTCATTTTTTGCAATAGCTCAGGACCGGTTAATTACGAATGACCAATCTCGTGCCACACAATAGGCGACCGACATCTTCTTCCGTATAATGCCTCAAATGGTGCCATTTGGATGCTAGAATGATAGCTGTTGTTGTACGAGAATTCGACTAACGACAGGTATTTATCCCAATTACCGCCGAAGTCTAAGACACACGAACGGAGCATGTATTCAAGAGACCGAATCGTTCTTTCAGTCTGACCGTCGGTCTGAGGGTGGAAAGCGGTACTTAGATTGAGCGATGTACCAAGAGCCTGTTGAAACGTTTCCCACAGTCGCGAAGTAAACCGAGCATCACGATCAGAGATGATGTCACGAGGCGTCCCATGATTACAAAGGATCTCGTCGGTGTAGATTCGGGCTAATCGTTCTACCTTGTAGTCTTCTCGTATCGGCAGAAAGTGAGCTGATTTAGTCAAACGGTCAACAACAATCCATATGCTGTCATGGCCTGATGACGTGTGTGGAAGCTTCGTTACGAAATCCATAGCTATACTTTCCCACTTCCACATAGGAATTGGTGGTTGTTCGAGTAAGCCAGAGGGTCTTTGATGTTCAGCCTTGACTCTAGCACAAGTTAGGCATTTTCCAACGTAGAGGGCAATATCCCTTTTCATGCCGGGCCACCAGTATCTGTAGCGAAGATCCTGGTACATTTTGTCAGCACCGGGATGAATAGAATAACGGGATTTGTGGGCTTCGTCCATCAGGATCTGTCGCAAATTGGTCCGCTTAGGGATCCAGATTCGGTCCAGAAAGTGGAATATCCCATTGGACTTGCTCACAAGCTGGGCTCCATCGTGGTAGATCTGTTCCCTCTTCAGCGTGCGTTCATTAAAACACGCATGCTGGGCTTCACGAATAAGGGTTTCGAGATCGTGTTGGGCTTGAATATTACGAGTGCTAAGCAGATAACTCCGTCTGCTGAGTACGTCAGCAACAACATTCGCCTTGCCTGGGTGATAACGGATCTCACAGTCGTAATCGTTGAGAAGTTCTACCCATCGGCGTTGACGCATATTAAGTTCCTTCTGATTAAAGATATGTTGTAGGCTCCTATGATCGGTGAAGATCGTACACTTGGTACCATACAGGTAGTGTCGCCAAATCTTTAATGCAAAAACAACCGCGCCTAGCTCGAGATCATGGGTTGTATAGTTCCTTTCGTGGATTTTGAGCTGACGAGACGCGTAAGCTATAACCTTGTTCCATTGCATGAGGACACAACCAAAACCAAGGTTGGAAGCATCACAGTAGACAATGAAATCGTCGTTTCCGTCGGGTAGACTGAGAACAGGAGCATTGCAAAGCTTATGCTTGAGGGTTTGAAAGGCAGTTTCTTGCTTGGTTCCCCAGACAAAAGGCTGATCCTTATGCGTGAGAGCAGTAAGTGGCACAACAATCTTTGAGAATCCTGCGATAAATCGTCGATAATAGCCCGCTAGTCCGAGGAAAGAACAGATTTCAGACGGATTCTTTGGCGTAATCCAACTCTTGACAGCTTCAATCTTCGCAGGATCGACATGAATACCTTGACTATTAACGATGTGACCCAGAAACTGAACTTCCTCCAACCAAAATTCACACTTGGAGAATTTGGCATAGAGTCGATTCCCCTGGAGCAACTCGAGAACCAAACGTAGATGTTGCGCGTGTTCGGCTTTCGATTTGGAATAGATCAAGACATCGTCGATGAACACGATGATGAAACGATCGAGATATGGTTTACACACGCGATTCATAAGATCCATGAAGACCGCTGGTGCGTTGGTTAAACCAAAAGTCATTACAACAAATTCGTAATGGCCGTATCGGGTGCAAAACGCAGTTTTGGGTATATCCTCCTCTTGTATGCGCAGTTGATGATAGCCTGAACGTAAATCAATCTTCGAGAAACACGTAGCGCCTTGTAGCTGATCAAACAAATCGTCGATGCGAGGTAGGGGATAGCGGTTCTTGATAGTTAACTTATTCAATTCCCGATAGTCGATGCACATCCGGAACGACCCATCCTTCTTTTTGACGAAAAGGACTGGAGCGCCCCATGGAGAGGTGCTCGGGCGAATGAAGCCTTTTTCAAGTAATTCCTGGAGTTGGTTTGAGAGTTCACGCATTTCGGATGGCGCGAGTCGATAAGGAGCTTTGGCAACAGGATTGGCTCCAGGAATGAGGTCGATACGAAAGTCGATATCGCGACTCGGTGGTAAACCAGGAAGATCATCAGGAAACACATGAGGAAATTCACGAACCACAGGAACGTCTTTCACTTCCTTTTTCTCTTTCTTTTCCTTCTCCGCTACTACAATGTTAGCCAAGAAAGCCCTGTATTCCTTGCGGAGACACTTGCTAGCTTGGACACATGACATGAGCTTGAGCCCTTTCGAGGCAGTTTCACCGTATACACACAATAAATCACCATTCGCGAGCAAGAATCGAATCATCTTATCGTAACACACAACTTCAGCATGGTTTTCGCGTAGAAAGTCCATGCCTACTATGACGTCGAAACTTCCGAGTTGCATCGGAATGAGGTCGATTGGAAAAATGTGATTGTTGAGCTCAAGAGTACAATCACGGATGGCGGAATTGACTGCGACGGTTCTTCCAGTGGCGACTTCAACATCGAATGTCGAAGAGAGCTTGGAACGTTTACGACTAAGGAACTTCTCGAATTCGAACGACACAAAGCAATTATCGGCTCCAGTATCAAACAAACATGATGCATAAATACCATTAACAAGGAACGTACCATTAACCACGTTGTTGTCGGCTTGGGCTTGGCGCACGTTGATGTTGAAAGTTCTGGTGCGTGCGGCCTGTTGTTGCTGTTGCTGCTGCTGCTGTGGAGGTTGTTGCTGCTGAGGCTCTTGTTTCACAACCCTGTTTGGGCACATGTTGGCGAAATGGTTAGGATCACCACATGCGAAGCAGGCTCTGGCTTTGACTACGGGTGCCTGAGGAGCTTGTTGACCCTGTGGGGCAGTGAGTAGAGCTTGCTGAATAGGAGCTTGTCGAATACGGCAGTTGGCAGTAAAATGGCCGTACACATTGCAATGTGCACAGAAACGGCAAGCAATGGCAGTCGGGTGATGGTAGGTACAGGTTGGGCAGAACGGATGTGGCCCAGTGTACGCACGTTTAGCAGGAGGTACATTGGCCACAGGCGCTGCCACTTGGCGTTGTTGAGCTGGTACAGCTTGAACTGGTGCAGCAGTGATCGCACAGTTCTTGTTGCAGGAGCTGTTCTTCCTCTTGTTCTTCCTCTTGTTGCTCGGTGTGGTGGGTTCAGCAGTTGATGCGGTGGCAGTAGCTTGATGCAGATGCTTTGAAGTCTTATCCCAGACCCCAGCCTGAACCCGTTTGTCGTTGATTTCAGTGGCCAGTAGATAAGTTTCCTCGATCGTCGTAGTCTTAGCCGCTTACACGAAATCAGCAACGCAGTCGGGCAGGGCCCGGATGTACTTCTTCATCGCCATGTCTGGAGTCTTGACTTGGTAGGGGCAGATAATGCTGAGCTGTTTGAAACGAGCAGTAAGACCAGCATTGTCTCCATCCTTTTGCTGTATGTGCCAAAATTCATCTTCTAGCTTTTGACGTTCGTGAGGAGGGCAGAATTCCTCTAGCATAACTTCCTTGAGCTCATCCCACGACAGACCGTAGGCTGCATCGTTCCCTCGCTTGTTCCTCTCGGCCGTCCACCAGTCTAGTGCACGGGACTGGAAAACGCCGGTAGCATTCAGAGTACGGAGGTCATCAGGGCAACCACTCTGTCGCAGAGTAACCTCAATGGAATCAAACCAGTGGAATAGCGCAGTGGGACCTCCCTCGCCAGTGAATTCCTTTGGCCCACACGACTTGAATTGCTTGAAATTGAAGGGCCTTGCGGCAGCTTTAGGAGCTTCGGTTCTCGATTCCTCAGACGATTTGCTGGCATTCTCATAAACATCACTCACGGCCTTTGCCACACTCTTAGCGATGATGGCAGCAAGGCGTTTGTCCCTCTTTTCCAGACGAGAAAGTGCGTGACGGGATCCAGATGACATTGTCTGCAACAGACATCATCACAGGACTCAACACATATATTCGAATCTCACCTCACACGTCTACTACTTACTAAAGCTCAGGAACACGCATATCCACATAAGCACATAATCATGTAGAGCACAAAATCACATAAAAACATAAGCACGTAGAGCACAGAAACACATACGCATTTAATCACTAGAGGCAGTCAGAAAACAGAAACCTATTATTCAAAATCTGCGATCGTTCAAGAATAGCGTAGTATAAGCGCATATCGTAGCATAGAGTCGTCCATAATTCGGCGATTTGTTAACGTTTTGAGATAGAAATGCAGTGCGAGTCGAGTGTGTCGATCGAAGCGAAGGCAAAAGCGATTAATTCTTCCAAAATTAAACACATAAACAGGTAAAAGCACATAAAACACATAAAATCGACGAATCATCAGAGTGACGCAGTTGCGGCTCAGAATTGAAATATGTGAAAATCGAGAGGTAGATTGTCTGCGGCAAGTAGACTTCGACTTACCAAAGCGATTGGACTATTCGCAAGAACTTGTCGTTCAAGTTTGACCTCCAGAACTATGCCCTTGCCTCGATTATTGAGCATTTGGCACACGTTCCGTTAGTCATAATGTGACTTTAGGTCGTTGGAGTTCGTCGAGACTTTGGTAGGAGTTTTGTAAAATGTGCGGAACAAGGTGTCAAGGTTAGGGTCTCACCCCTGGCTTAACAACTTCGTCCCTGTTTTTAATAAAATAGAGGAGATTATTCATCAAAATATGGATTTTACTCCTAATTTGGTATAATTTCCCCCGTTGAACAAACGTTCGTTATTGAAAAGAAAGAAGAAAGCATTGATAATGTTTAGAAAACAGCATGAATTTAGGCAATTTAGTCGAGAGTATGTGGTTTTCACGCCTAATCTCGACTTTATCGCCTATTTATAGCTGTAAACTCGAGTGTGGTGATAGTGTAGCATAAGCGAGAATAGCGAGGAAATAAGCTCGTACAAAATCCCTACTGGTTATGCACAAGTTGGTCTGCTGGTTCCTAACTATAGACTAGGTATCTAAGACATCGACCCGGACTAGGTCGAGTCTTGCCTAATTCCCTATAGTTATGGCTCTGATACCAATCTGTCACACCCCAACCGATGGCGAAATCATCGGGGCATGGCACTGAGCGAAACAGATTGTCCAGAAGTTTCCATAACAATTATCAATACTATTCAATTTAAATAATACGTCCCATACCATATCTCAAACAGCAAAATAATTATTACAGACAAAAATCCAGACAAATATTCCGTTCCGACAACTCAGATTCGAATAGACAGCAATTGTTTATCTGCTTCTAGAGACCCTTAGTTTAACCACTACAGACAACTATTTGTTGGGCTCTAAATCTTTATTCTAGCTTCAAATTCCTACCAAGTGTGCGTCCTAAGCACCTGTCACATACGTTAAAATAAAGTCAATACATATAATGTAAAGGTGAGCATACAAGTTTGATAATAGCATATAGAGTTCGAATTCGTTTACGCATAACCAGCACGTATACATAGGGAAATGAAGCACGTTAGTTATCGACATAGATCCATCGATACCAATGACTGCGGGTTGACTGCCCGAGGCAGTTCGCAATACATGATTACCACCGTAATCCATGCAAGTAAATGTCCTTAACAACCCCCGTGTGAACGGGTGCTGAGTCCAAACTATAGTACTATCGTTGCTAAGGCAGGTAGACAGCATTCCATGTGTAAACATAACAAACAAGTATTCATAAGCCACGTATAACATGCATTAATGGTTAGCGTTCAAACAGTATTGAGTAGTGTGTTCGATGTGATTTGAATAGTTGTAACGTATGTAACACCCAAAAGTGCTTAAAGCAAAAAGGGATCGAGTATACTCACAGCGGTTGATGGATTGAAGGTAGCGCTTAGCGAGTAAGATTAGCCTGAGTAGATTAGATTGTATAACGATAAGTGATGCGTAAAACGATACAAGGTACGAGTGATTTGGATAGTAGTTCGATCGGATGGTAATCCGAGCAGACAGCAATCCGTGCGGATAACAATCCGTTCGGATGGTCATCCGGTCGGATAGGTTATCCGGTCGGATGACTATTCGAGTGGATTGTTTCTTCCTATAAGAAGGATGTGTTTGTGTATGATGATTTGACCTTTGAAGTTTTCGTTGTAGTATTTTAAAAACATCGAAGTAGCTCTGTCTTTCAAGTCGGTCGATCGGAAGACCAGTCGCGCGGATGACAATCTGTTCGGATGGTCATCCGGTCGGACAGTGGTCCGGTCGGACGGCGACTTAGTGATGAGTCTACTAAATGAGAGCAAGTTCATAACATAGGTGTCATTCGATCGGATGCCCATCCGATCGGATGGTAACTTTGTTATTGAACATGTTGAAAATTGTTTAAGTCTTTAAAGTCTTAGTATCTCATGATCCGAAGAGTAATCCATTCAGATGGTCGCATGATCGGATTGCAATTCGTTCGATACTCAAACTTTAGATATGGTTGTTCAAGTGTGGGTCCTAAGTGTGATCCGATCGGATGACAATCCGTTCGGATAACCTATCCGTTCGGATGGCAGTCCGATCAGATAGCATTCCGTTCCGATTGTTTCGTTCGTCTTACACTTGGTTGTTTTGGTTGTTTGTCGTTTTATCGAGACGTTGTGACGACGTGTTAACCAATGGAACTCCGTTTTGACCCAAGTGACCAGACCTGACCAGGAATCACCCTAGTTCGGCCGGTTACCGGCTCAGTACGGTTGTTCTTGTTTAATCCGAAGTCGGTAGTCTCGTGTGTAGAATTCAGATCTTGGACTAGTACAACACTATGGATGAGTAGGAGACTAGAACCGGGTCCGATTCTATCGGTTTTGAGCATAATGAGTGTAAAAGAGTTGAAAGAAAGTTGGAAAAACATCTTTCAATCCTTTCTCACTACTCTTGTGTCGAGATCTTTACAAGATCTTCGTATGTTTGCGTGGAAATCGGTTAGATCTCGGTTGTTCTTAGTGGATTGAAGTCAAGGCATGAAGTTCTTGAAGAACACATGATGACGTCATCCTAGAACACCCGAAATCCAGTGATTTCACGGTTAAAAGTTAAGATTTGAAAGATAGAAAGGTGTAGGAGTGCGTGTGGATCAAGAACGTACAAGATTTAGGGCGAGATCTTACCTGGATTGAGAGAAATCGAAGAAAAGGTGAGGAGCACGAACAGTTCGTACAGAAGGTTTCCAAAAGTAGAAAGAATGACAAGGACATGGGTATTTATAGGATTCCAAAAGAGGAAAGGACTATCCGATCGGATGACATATCGCCCGGATTGACCATCCGGTCGGATGACATCTGGGTCGGATGGCACTTGTCCTGTTGGTGAGGCTGCTATCCGGTCGGATGGCTATCCGATCGGATATCACCTGGGCTGAGTGTTTGACGCGACGATTTTTAGCGTTTCGATTTCGATTGCGAGCGATTCGCCACGATAGGGTTTCCTAGTCAAATTACTTTCAGTCCCAACTACTTCATATCTAGCATAATCTCTTCTCCACTAATCATCATAGTTCGATTTCGATTCGAGTTCGAGTTCGATTGCGTTTCGAGTTTCGATTGAGTTCGATTGATTTCCATAACATATATAAATATACACACACAAGTAACACATAAGGCACACACACACACGTATAATAACCAGATTTAGTCGAGTTGCGGTTCGTATCATGTTTCGATGTCGAGTATCATGGCTTGATTATCGATTAGTTAACTTTATCGCATTGTTACTTCCTATTATTCACAGTCGTAAGTCGATTAGATAGCGATTAACAAATATCGATTTTAGCAAGGTACAACACTTATTCCACATAATACAATTAAAATAAAAAGATTGCTATAATTCAAATCCGTAACAGTCGGTCGTTGACTTGACCTTGGCGTTGACTTGACTTATGAAAACACGGGGTGTTACAATGATCTCCCGGCAGAACGCGGAACACCCTAGAAGTTATCTAAAGCGGAGAATAGAGTAAGTTAAGAAGCATGTATTTATTCTTAATAGACTCTGTAACGGCCTCTGCGCCTTATCCCGAAATAAACAACAGTTTCTATTACTTTTGTGTTTTCATTACAAATTGCATGCAATTTCTTTTGGTAAGCGCAAAAACAGTATGGTTAAAACAGTACAAGTCTCATGAACGGTCAGTGGCCACACCACACACGACCATACGTTCACACATGAGCTTTATACCACCTTCATTCGCCTTACCTAATCAAAGCAATTATACCCATGCAAAATATTGTAAACCTAAAAACCCATATCATGCTATTCATGGCGCACAAACATGCCTTCAAAAAAAACATCAAATTACACGGCAGTGTATCGTCCTTACTTGCGCGGCAGCGCATTAACAAAAAAGGGAACACACCCCCTTAAGAATTACGCAAATTGTTCAAATGCAATTACAGAAAGGAAGTCTATGCTAGATCTTCGTTCTCATCTGGAAAGATTTCCTTTAGCTGCGCCACATGGTCTTCAGACTGCAAGGCGACGTTTATAAGATCCATAATGGGAAGCTGCAAGCTATTGAATTCCGCCTTTAAAGCTGCAAGGGCGGCACCAGTATTGGCACCATAAGTGGCGGATTTACTAGTATCCCAGTCAACTTTCAAAGCATTATTTACATGCTGCAAACATTCAGTATAACCCTGGGCATACTCGTCATTCCGCGCAGCAATTATCAAGTGCGCAACAGTCTTATCCAGCTCTTCAGAATTTAACACCAACTCAGCAACCTACAAAAGAAAAAGAAAAGCAAAATAAAGGAAAAAGCGCAAAACATTTTCACAAGGAAAGCAACGAAAAGTTAACTTACACAAGCAATCCCACGCTCCTTCAACCATAACATATCAATTTTCAAAGGTTCCAGCTCACTCTCTGTTGTGGCCAGCGCCGTTTCAGAACTTTCTAGTTTTTCCTCAGTTTCAGTCAAGCGGCGGGAGGTCTCAGTTTTCTCAGAAAGGGCAGGATCCAGGTCTTTCTTGAGTTGTTCCTGGTTAGAAAGCAAAGCAGTAAGTTCTTCTAACTTTTTATCTCTAAGAGCGAGGGTGGAGCAAGCTTGTACCTCTCATTGCTCCCTGTGCGAACGTGCCTCATCAAGCGCAGCCTCAGCATCAGCTTTCTCCTTTTTCAACTTTTCAACATCCGCATCTTGTTTTTTCAATTTTTCAATCTCAGCTTTGAGATTATTGATAGCATTGCGGAGCTTTGCCTGTTCAGCATTATCTTTTTCATAGATTTTCTTCCAGTTTTTGCGTTCCTCGGACAGGAGGGCAGCCTCGGCTTCCGCTTTCCTCTTCCAGCCTGCAACAGACCATTCTTCAGTCTTTCGATCAGCCTCAAACTTGGCCTGAACAGCTTCCAGCTTAGCCTTCAACTGGGCGATTTGGTTTTCATCCTCAGCAACCTTCTTCTGGGATATCTTGAAAGCGGCCCAATCTTTGTGCATACTATGCCACTCACGCACTATGCGGTGTGTAGTAGATGCATGAGAGGCAGTTTCCTCAAGATAGGCATGATATGTCTGCTCATGAGGTCGGCTCTCTTGAAACTTGATCTCTCCTGGCGGAAATACCCCCTGCAACCAGTCCCGGCACATACGCCAATCTGAGAAGGTATAACCCTTCTTCAGATTCCAAACAGGGGTATGGATGTCAGAAGCATTTTTTTCTGAATAAGTTCTATAATAATAATCCCCCAGAGTCTCATCTGGGCGGATTGGGGAATTCTTGCCAGCATCAGAGAATGAACTTTGATTTTCAGCAGAAACCTTCTCAATATTTTCAGGCATGGAACCAGAAACCTTAGAAGGAGACGCTGTAACTGGGATTTCTTCAGCAGGTTTTTCTCTCTCCAACTCATGCGCAACAACTTCAGGGGCTTGTGGATCACCAGCACCATCCACAACCCCTGGGCCAACAACTTTTTCGGCCTCCGCAGCAACGTCAACAGGCTTGTCAGCCTCAACAACCTTCTCCACACCACCCTCAGGAACCTCAGTAGTCCTTAACTGATCAGAAACAATAGCACGCGGAGGAGAGGGTGGGAGTTCTTCGTTAACCACAGGCAGCGGTTCTATGGGAACTGGAGAAGTTGGGATTTCTGAAAAAACTAAGTCTATAAATACTCAATGCGCATCAGAAGAAGAAACCAAGGGTAACACTTACTAGGAGCAGACTCCGAAATAAAGGCGTCCAAATTGCCTTTCCTAGTAATCTTCCTCCTCTGAACCTTCTTCGCAGGCTGACCTTCAGCCTCGGCACCAGTCTGTTTTCTTTTCCCTGCTTTAGTCCGCACCAAGTGCTCAGGGCTTGACTCCAGATCAATGGGATCATCTGGGTTGGACGGAGGGATATCAGCAGTATCTTTTGGTTCCGGCTTCGGCCGCCTAACGGTAACTGCAGGCGCAAGACCCTCCAACGAATCAGAAACCACCACATAATCACACCAGGAGTCAGAGGAATGGCGCATACCTTTCTTCTCTCCACCAACATTCTTGGCTTTAGAATATTGAGCTTTCTCAGCATCATTCTTCTTCAGCGCAGCAGTGTTGACTGTCGCGCGTTTCTTCCTCTCATGGCCTATGCCCAAATTAGACAAGTCACCTACTAAAAGCGCAGAATAAAACTTGATCAGATGCGCAAAAGAGGCAAACAATAAACAATATAAGAAAAGCTTACCAATACCAGCAGCAGGTTGTGCAAACAGATCAGCATCCCGAGGAAGAACAAAATTCTTCACAATACGGTAATACCACAGTTCCTCATCTGGTCTTTTTACAATCATAGACATCTTTCCACCTTCTCTCTCAAACGCAACAACGTACAGCGAGACAACTGCAAAGAAGGAGAAGTAAAGAAAAATTACAAAAAAAAAAAAAAAAAAAGAGAAAGAGGATAAAGAAAGAGACAAGGCAAAAGTCTTACTCTTGCCATCCTCCATGTACACCGGTTTCTCCTCTCGTTCCATCCTCCAGTTCAGACTCATACCGGCTCCAACAAGGCCTTTTTCCGGTAAAGCAATATTCGGAACATCTTTCAGATCCTGATACCAATTTTCATCAACAGGGGTCTGAACAATTTCGGTGGGGACATCCTCTTTACCCCTAAAAATCATCTTCACTGGGAAAACCCATGCTTTAATAAAAAAGAATTTCTGTTTCCAGTCGTGGAACGATTTAGGGGGATGAAGCAAAATCTTATTCGCCGATGCCCTTTGAACACATGAATAGAACCCTTGGGTACAGTGCATCTGATGAAAAACTCGAAAACGAAGAACTGTCGGCTCAATATGCATCGTACGGCACACGGATTCAAAAAGCCGAACCCTAACCATACTAATTGGATGCATCTGGGGGACATGGAATTTGTAGTACTCAAGGATTTCAAGGAAGAATTTTGTTACAGGCAAACGAAAGTTGCCTGCATCTGCCGCCGTTTGACCTTCTTCAGGATAAAGGGCACCCCAGTTCTCTGGGAACTTAAGATTCCGAATCAAACCATCAAAGCTTGCCCTAGGCCACTTTAATGATGGAAGTTCGACAGACATTTCTTCTGAGTCTTCGTGATGATCGCCGTTTGACATAGGAAGACAAAATTGCAAATCTTTCTAAAGAACAGAGAAAGAAGACGAAACGAAGAGGATTTTTCAACAAAAGTAATGATTACTAGAAATGGGAAATCCAAAACACTTATATACCCACCGCCATAAATAGCCTTGGTAACAGCACAACACCTTTTTCGGAACGGCATAGTTACCCAAGCGACAGGGGCGAGTGGGAAACGACACAAACGCGAGCCCACGTGCGCGTGTAAAGCACGGTCAGTAATAGGCGCCTGACAGTGACAGCCTGTCACACAGTCCTTACTGTACTTTCCTAACCCAAAGTCAAAGATTTTTCAAATCACCATAATAAGCAAAGTAAATCTTTTCATAAAAGATTCCTTACTTTCACGCCAAAAATCTCTGTCATATAGTCCAGTGCTTCACTTATTTGCATAAGAGCAACACTAGACTGG
The DNA here is from genome assembly GCA_030545235.1 of Helianthus tuberosus. Classification (NCBI taxonomy): domain Eukaryota; kingdom Viridiplantae; phylum Streptophyta; class Magnoliopsida; order Asterales; family Asteraceae; genus Helianthus; species Helianthus tuberosus. The sequence goes on from CM060440.1 coordinate 11,758,507, forward strand.
GGAACTTGAAGGGGTAAGGTCCCAAAAACCTCATATCAAGTACTTGGGGACCATACCATAACCTCACCTCTCGGCTCTTTTCCTGACCTTGCGCGGCCGCGCAACTGGTCCTACAGAAAGAATTTAGAAGAAAGATATCAGTCAACACATGCGCGTCATAAGGAGAATGCACAAATCCTTGTGCCACTTCTCTACAAGCAAAGGGATAAAAATCCCAGCAAATACTTTCACGTAAATAATACCCAGACTTGGATATTATTTACTTAACTGATTCCACACAATAAGGAGTCACACTGGATTATGACAATAATCTTCTAGAAGGCTCAATCGTGCACCACCAAGCGGTTATAACCGTCTGGATACGTGACATCATCTCAGGCCTCCCTGAAATCACGATGATGGCATGAGAATGGAGAGTAACCTCCACTTGCTTACTTTCCACGTGGCAATTCCCCAGCCTTCGATCAAGATCGCGATCCGTGTGATAACACAATCCGATCAAAAGAGTTAACGAAAGAAAAATAACCGCTCACGGGGTTAGCATCTTCCGTCAACATTTCATCAACGGGTTTTCCCGCCCAAACTCCCGTCTATAAATAGGAGAGTAATTCAGGTATGAAATTCAAGTCACACACACTTCGTCAATACTTCTTCTTCTTCTTCTTCTTCTTCTTCTTCATAAACACATACTTATTCTCACGTCGGAGTCGGGTCAAGGAGAGAACCTCCGTGCTCCCCTTGACGAGGCTAACGGTGCTCTGTTTTGCAGTGTTCATCGGAGAAGAAGGTTTGTCAGTTCGAATCAAATCAGAGAGAACCACCCCACTTTATGCAGAACCTAACCCCCTAGATAATCTGATTCCGGTCGATTGTCTAGTGTTTCTTCACCAGTCGATTTTGCTTTAAAGCCATGAAAACTGTACATGAATCCTAGTAATACATGTTTACGTAACTGCGTATACCTATATCATATATTAAATCCGAAGGAAAACGTAGGGAGTATGTTCGAATAATAGTTTCGGTTCGATTTCGGCATAATAATATGAACGCATATACGGACTGGCATGCTTGGTGTAGACATGTGATTGTATATGTGATGATATGGATACCGTGTTCGGTCGATCGTTGGTAGTTATAGAGGGTCTAAGGCTTTAAAAATTTAACATATATGTGCGAACACATGTGAAGTAAATGATGATATGATAGTGTAGATTAGAGTTGTTGGTGCTATCGTCAACTGATTCGATGTATGAATATGTGTTATATACTCCATGTTTCTTTCTATAGGTGAGTGTGTTATATGATCTTGAAGTATAAACTACACAGTTTAATGAATGCATGGTTTCTCCTTGATAAAATGCTAATTCTCGGGTCCGAGCAACATGAATATCACGATTTAAAGAAGGACGTTCAGATCTGTTAGCTTGATGATCACGATGATAATTGTTGATGTTCATATTGTTTTCTTTGAAGTGTACAACCATATATACCTAGGGTACAACCTGGTTATGCACACTTGAATGTTTAAGATAATGAACGATCTTAGATAACTTGTTTAAAAGTGATGATGATTCTGAATGCATGAGTCCATGTTATATGAACTAGAGAAATCAAGGTAGAATGCAAGTCGCACCAATGGGGAGAGCCGCACAGTAATAGGTTGAGGTGCACACACATACCAACAAAATTTATTTAAGTTGCACTAGCTTTGACCCCACATGTTGGATGAATAGAATAAAAAGGACCAATATGTGTTGTGATTATTTAGGTGATCCACATGCCTTAGTCTATGATATATTATGTGATTTAATTATGAATACGTGATACTTGTGCTATACGTTGAATACGTGTATACGTGCCACTATCTGAATACGAACCTGATGAGTCATGGTAACTATAATAGGACGTGATTGACAAAAAAGGTTTTAACAAGTAAACTACACGCCGAGCAAACCGAGGTGAGTTCACACTCTTAAGGCATGGGATTCCCGGTGGGTTGGGAATGGGATTTAGAAGTTAAGACGAAACATGTATATTCACCACTAATAGACTACATACCTCCGTCTTCGGTTGGGAAGGACGCCTACATTAAACCTGCGTATTCTCGGATTGGGAAGAATACGTACCTCCGTCCTCGGATTGGGAAGGACGCCTACACTTAACCTGCGTATTCTCGGATTGGGAAGAATACGTACCTCCGTCCTCGGATTGGGAAGGACGCCTATATTTAACCTGCATATTCTCGGTTGGGTAGAATACGTACCTCCGTCCTCGGATTGAGAAGGACGCCAATATATGTATAACTAGTTTAGTGGTTCACAACTTGGGGTAGCCCCCACTGATTATGGTTTGGAAAACAAGGAAAGCTGATTAACTTATAGTTGCAAGCAAACTCATAGTTTTTGAAAAACTACTTTAAAATGAACACTTACTGTGAACTTGCTCAACTTTGTTGTTTACTCGTTGTTACATGCCTTGCAGGTCGTTAAGTATCTATGGAGCTTGCATGGGAGCGGGAGGAGTCGTTGTGGGGCATGGATAGTGTGTGCCATGTTAAACTTGCTAAACTTATAACTTATGTTTTGGTTTTACTTTGGATGCTTCCGCTGTTTAACTTGAAATTGATAACTTATGTTTGAACACCAATTATATTGTGTGGTTGGAATTTTATTCACTTTATGTATACATTGTTCAATATGATTGGTGGCTCGATCCTGGTCAGTCACGCCTCCTGCGGTGATACTCCGCTTGTGGATTTTGGGGGTGTGACAGATTGGTATCAGAGCCATTGGTTATTGTGAACTTGGTTTTAAAAAAAGGGAAAATCTTTTTGACAAAACCAGACTATAACCTGTACAGTGCTCAATGATCCACAACGACGCTTCGCTCCACGTGTAAGGCTCAACACTTTAGGTGGTGTGATTTAAGTTTATATTGCCTACTTGCTAGATTACTTTTGCATAGTGTGCTGTTTATGGTATGTTTATTTAGAGTAGTAGCATGCTGCCTATTTGCCCTACTGCGTTCTTTATGACACACAAATGTTTAATTATTTGACAAGTGGTGGTCAAACTCCTTTCTGATTTCTCGTCACCCCGCTACGACGACTATTTATGCATTCTATCTATTTACACGCTTATCTCGACATTCGGTTTGCCTGTCAATTTTCATGATGACCAGACCTGGCTCAAACGAACTCAGGATTAGGAGAACTATATCCACGCATCTCTGTTGATGAATCTTATCATCTCCACCGGTTATCGTCACCAGAAACGAAGCAGTCATAGTTACACGCGTTCGCCGTTTTGCAACTCGAAACCCTACCAACCAAATTTTGTTTTGGACAAGTGATATACTTCCGCGACCGTGACGAAACAAACTTCCCTTTCGTGCCATGCCGCCATACACGACTACTGGAATTGCTTCTGTACAACAGACTAGTTGGTTGAATTCTTCGGTTATTGTTGGACTCCTGTTTTCACTAAATTCTTCGTATGAACCTCACCAATCCCCTGTTTCTTCGATTAGCAACCAATATAACGAAACGCTAACAACCATACCATGATTTCCACCGATCACAAGATTACCCCCCCCCCCCATTACCTTGTTAGGTGGTTAATGCTTATTCTACTTTATTTACTCCTTCGTAAACCCAACTTAGCGAATGGATGCCCTTACTGATGGGATAGTCTTCAGGACATTTGAGGACGGAGATATGGATCACTCAACCTACAGGTGAACACGATAATCTATACGCTTACTTGACCCACCTTTCACTACAAGAGTCGTATTTTTTGATTCCATGATAGTCTTCTTAAATATGCGGAATCTTTGCACTAGCTTTTGTACCGACACATGATTGTTGATTTATGTTATGTCTAATTTCCACCATTTTCTTAGACCAAAGAGTCATTCTCTTACCACAGTGACATTTCGTTCTCGCTTCTCCATGCAAAGACACCGAAACGAACACCCTCTAGCATAGAGAGTTTGGAAGGCCCGACTCTCGATCCTTGGTGATCACTCCTTGAAACCTTGAGGGTGATGATGTGTTGTTGATACGATTATACTCTCTTGAACATGTTTTCGCGTCCTTTATTTGGAACCTCACGACTACACAGACGTATTTTGGATTTATTCGCACGACCTAAGGAACTACCCCGAATTTGGTTGCTTACCGACTCGATGAATCACAAACACACCTAAGTTCATGGATCCAGGTGAACTATTCCTCCTTCGCATATGGGCGAGTCCAACGACTTTTGATGGAAGTCTCAGTGAATCTTAACAATACAAACTTGTATGACAATCATGCTGCTATGGCAAATCCTTGTTCCGATTGATTTAACTTCGCGACATCCCTTTTGATCAACGACATACTTTATCTTAGCCATATACAACATGCGCACGACCAGTTGTACCATCGACATCAGGTAAACCCTGTTATGGGTTCTTAAGCGCTTACTCATCAATTGCGACTACCTTTTCTCATGTTTCCACATCCATACGTGATATACTTCTGAACCCTACGATCGCGGGCACTCGCATGGACGGGTTACACTCCATGAACGTTACTCGCTGAGCATTGGGCCATAAATATGATGATACCACAAGTACTGTCCTTTGATCTGGATATGACCGACATAACTCCTCTAACACGACATTAAAATTTAGTTTAACCAGACGAATATGTCACTTGTTTTCTCCGACGACATCCTAATCTACTTGAAGAGCTAGTAGGGATCCGAGCGACACCCACACCTTATCATGGAGCTCCTACGACACAAACAACCTTATGTTAGTTTCCAGCGAACGGCTTTTAGCGTTGCAAAACCCGTTTTCTCGATTGTATGCATAAACCCTCGTAACTCTAAAGCTTGCTCAGGAATCCGCATTCCAACAGTTGAAGGTGAAACCGGTAGTACACCCATTCTTTCGTTACCAGAAGGTACAGATGATTTCGTTGTTTATTGTGACGCGTCCATCCAGGGACTCAGTTGAGAAGGTCATCGCATACGCATCACGCCAACTCAAGGTTCACGAAAAGGGCTACACTACCCCTGACTGGGAGTTGGGAGCAGTAGTGTTTGCACTCAAGATATGGAGACATTACTTGGATGGTACGAAGTGCACCATTTACACTGATCACAAGAGTCTCCTGCATATCTTCGATCAGAAGGAGTTGAACATGCGGCCCGTCGATGGGTCAGACTCCTTAACGACTGCGAATGCATAATCAAGTACCATCCACGCAGAGCCACTGTAGTGGCTGGCACCCTCTGTCGTGGGGAAACCAAACCTAAGCTTGTACGTGCGTTACAGCTTACCATTCACTTTAGTCTTCCTACCCAGAATCCGCAACACCCAGGTCGAAGCATTGGAAGAAGGGGACCTTTTTGCTGAGTCCATGTGGGACATGGAAAAGCGACTTGAACCCAGGGAAGACGGTACTCACCACTTCATGGAACATAAATGGGTTCCATCTTACGGGAACCTACAAGAGCTTGTGATGGACGAAGCACACAAGTCTCGTTACTCAGTGCATCTTGATTCTGACAAGATGTACCAAGATCTCAAGACTCTGTACTGGTGGCCCCACATGAAAGCTAACATTGCAATCTATGGTAGTAAATGTTTGACCTGTGGTAGGGTCAAGGTCGAATACCAGAAGCCATCAGGCCTACCACAGCAACCAGAAATCCCGACATGGAAATAGGAGCAAATTTCCATGGACCTTGTTACTGCCTTACCTAGATCTCAACGAGGAAACGATACCATTTGGGTAATAGTGGATCGACTCACAAAGTCTGCACACTTCCTAGCTATCAAAGAAACGGATAAGTTCTTGACTCTAGTAGACATTTACCTAAGGGAAGTGGTTGCTAGGCACGGGGTGCCAACCTCCATTATCTCTGATCGTGACGCACGTTTTACCTCTGAATTGTGGCAAGCGATGCACAAATCTTTTGGCTCTCAGTTGGACATGAGCACAGCATATCATCTGCAAATGGATGGGCAGTCTGAACGCACCATCCAAACTCTTAAGGACATGCTTCGAGCATGCGTAATCGACTTTGGTAACGGTTGGGAAAGGCATTTACCGTTGGTGGAGTTTTCGTACAACAACAGTTACCACACCAGCATCCAGGCTGCCCCGTTCGAGGCATTGTATGGGCGGAAGTGTCGATCACCTCTTTGTTGGGCAGAGGTTGGCGACAGCCAAATCACTGGCCCAGAACTTGTAGTAGATACCACAGAGAAGATTGCTCAGATACGATAACGAATGGCGGCAGCTCGTGACCATCAGAAAAGCTACGCTGATAAGCACAGGAAACCACTCGAGTTCCAGATTGGGGATCGAGTGCTACTTAAAGTCTCACCTTGGAAGGGTGTAGTTCGTTTTGGTAAACGAGGCAAACTCAACCCGCGGTATGTCGGACCTTTCAAAATCATTGAGAAAATAGGCAAGGTGGCCTACAAGCTGAATCTACCAGAATGTTAGTGCATTTATGTCTATCGCCTCCGTCAATCCAATCCGTAGCAGAAATAGAAGAAAACTAGTCTTATATTGTTATATTTAGATAAGAAAGACAAGGTGGCATATTTGTAAATAAGGTGAACTTCCTTATAAGGCTTGGCCTATAAATAGGAGAGTTAGAGTTAGATTAGAGACTTTTGGCATTTTGGAGACTTGGAGAGCTCTAGATCTAGAGAGAGAGTCTAGAGAGAAAAAGTGCTCCACGTGATTCACGGTTCCTGTACGTTATCAGATTTTCTAATAGAATCACGGTTATAATTACATCTCGTGTGTTCGGTCACGTTCGTGTACGGATTTCGCACGTCACACGTTCGTTTCGAAGTCAAAACCGGTCCTAACACAGAAGAACTCAGCGGAGTTCACAACGTATTCCATGTGTCGAATCTGAAGAAGTGTCTGTCAGATGAGACCCTCATAGTTCCTCTCAAGGAGCTCACTATCGACGATCAACTGCGATTCGTCAAGGAACCAGTAGAGATTACTGACCGAGATGTTAGGATTCTCAAGCGTACCAGAATACCTCTTGTTCGAGTTTGTTGGAACTCCCGTCGTGGCCCAGAGTTTACCTGGGAACGAGAACACCAAATGAAACTCAAGTATCCCCAGTTGTTCGAGAAAAGTGCAACCACTACTGAGGCTGAAGCTACTACGGAATTTCGGGACGAAATTCCAAACCAACGGGGGGATGATGTGACACCCCAGGAAAACCAGGAAAACACGCAACATAACTAGCTTCCTCAGTAACCACGTGCTAAATTTCGTGACGAAATTTCTTTCAACTTGGGGATCATGTGACAACCCGTAACTTCGAGGTAAAAACCCATCTATTTCATCCTTAGAAATCAAATATTATTTTTATTTTATTTGATGAATTAACCAAATCCTTACCGTGTTGTACCGACCCGAACCGTTTGAACCAAAGTAGATGCCTCGCTTGTCGATCTAACCCACTCGCGTAACTCGAAAATTTTGAGGCCCGAACCCTTAGCGTGAATATTATACATCCATGTTAGTTGATTTATTATAAATCTTTATTAGTATTTATATGTTTAAAATAATATATATATAACAACAATAGCAATAACATGCACATTGTTGGAAAGCTGCCATCTTTTTTTGCAGCCCACACTTCAACCTCATGGCCCATAACCTCCACCCCTTATACTTGTTTCTTGGTGTGGTTAACGGCCCAAAACTCAAACCGCCCAACATGAAATTTAATACAACACGTATTGTTCCAATAACATACCTCGTACACAACAAACCAAAAACCCTAACTCCCTCCCTCTCATCTCAACGTGCCGTAGCAACAGACCCCAGTCGCGACCCCCTAGCTCGAGTTCGATCTCTCGTCTCTCTCTCTTCCTCGGCAACCGGAGCACATCACCACTCCTCCGTCACCAATCACCGGTAAGCCCCACATATCTCGTTACTTCGTTTTACGAACGTGTTGTCTCGGTTTCGGTCCAACCTTACTGTGATTGAGTGATTACTTGAAACTATATGGGAGTATATGCTTGTTTGTTGGTATGTGTATGTATTGTTCTTACTCGATGATATTCATGAAAGTATGGATGATAAGTGCTTAGTTTGAACGCGATATATATGAAGTATTTGATGGCTGGATTCGCTTTACTCATACCAGTCGATTTTGTTTTAAAGCCATGAAAACTGTACATGAATCCTAGTAATACATGTTTACGTAACTGCGTATACCTATATCATATATTAAATCCGAAGGAAAACGTTGGGAGTATGTACGGATAATAGTTTCGGTTCGACTTCGGCATAATAATATGAACGCATATACGGACTGGCATGCTTGGTGTAGACATGTGATTGTATATGTGATGATATGGATACCGTGTTCGGTCGATCGTTGGTAGTTATAGAGGGTCCAAGGCTTTAAAAATTTAACATATATGTGCGAACACATGTGAAGTAAATGATGATATGATAGTGTAGATTAGAGTTGTTGGTGCTATCGTCAACTGATTCGATGTATGAATATGTGTTATATACTCCATGTTTCTTTCTATAGGTGAGTGTGTTATATGATCTTGAAGTATAAACTACACAGTTTAATGAATGCATGGTTTCTCCTTGAAAAAATGCTAATTCTCGGGTCCGAGCAACATGAATATCACGATTTAAAGAAGGACGTTCAGATGTGTTAGCTTGATGGTCACGATGATAATTGTTGATGTTCATATTGTTTTCTTTGAAGCGTACAACCATATATACCTAGGGTACAACCTGGTTATGCACACTTGAATGTTTAAGATAATGAACGATCTTAGATAACTTGTTTAAAAGTGATAAGGTGATGATGATTCTGAATGCATGAGTCCATGTTATATGAACTAGAGAAATCAAGGTAGAATGCAAGTCGCACCAATGGGGAGAGCCGCAAAGTAATAGGTTGAGGTGCACACACATACCCACAAAATTCATTAAAGTTGCACTAGCGTTGACCCCACATGTTGCATGAATAGAATAAAAAGGACCAATATGTGTTGTGATTGTTTAGGTGATCCACATGCCTTAGTCTATGATATATTGTGTGATTTAATTATGAATACGTGATACTTGTGCTATACGTTGAATACGTGTATACGTGCCACTATCTGAATACGAACCTGATGAGTCATGGTAACTATAATAGGACGTGATTGACAAAAAGGGTTTTAACAAGTAAACTATACGCCGAGCAAACCGAGGTGAGTTCACACTCTTAAGGCATGGGATTCCCGGTGGGTTGAGAATGAGATTTAGAAGCTAAGACGAAATCTGTATATTCACCACTAATAGACTACATACCTCCGTCCTCGGTTGGGAAGGACGCCTACATTAAACATGCGTATTCTCGGATTGGGAAGAATACGTACCTCCGTCCTCGGATTGGGAAGGACGCCTACACATAACCCGCGTATTCTCGGATTGGGAAGAATACGTACCTTCGTCCTTGGATTGGGAAGGACGCCTATATTTAACCTGCGTATTCTCGGTTGGGTAGAATACGTACCTCCGTCCTCGGATTGGGAAGGACGCCAATATATGTATAACTAGTCTAGTGGTTCACAACATGGGGTAGCCCCCACTGATTATGGTTTGGAAAACAAGGAAAGCTGATTAACTTATAGTTGCAAACAAACTCATAGTTTTTGAAAAACTACTTTAAAACGAACACTTACTATGAACTCGCTCAACTTTGATGTTGACTCGTTGTTACATGCCTTGCAGGTCATTAGTATCTATGGAGCTTGCATGGGAGGGGGGGGGGGGGGGGGGGGGGGGGGGGGGGGGGGGGGGGGGGGGGGGGGGGGGGGGGGGGGGGGGGGGGGGGGGGAGTTGTTGTGGGGCATGGACCGTGTGTGCCATGTTAAACTTGCTAAACTTATAACTTATGTTTTGGTTTTACTTTGGATGCTTCCACTGTTTAAATTGAAATTGATAACTTATGTTTGAACACCAATTATATTGTGTGGTTGGAATTTTATTCACTTTATATATACATCGTTCAATATGATTGGTGGCTCGATCCTGGTCAGTCACGCCTCCTGCGATGATACTCCGCTTGTGGATTTTGGGGGTGTGACATCATTGTTAGCACTTGTGATAGGAGTTTGACTTTTGACATATTGAAAAATGTTTCCTTGTGACAAATGGAAAAAGTAAGTGAGTAACAATAGAATTTTATAAACTATAAATATTAATGTATTAATATGAATCATTTAATTGTATAAAAAAGACCTCATTAATCTTCATCTTCTCTTGAGCTCATTAATAATTGACTCATTATAACAACTCTCCTAAAATACTTATAACACCCGTATACGCCCTAAAAGACACCTCGTATACGAAAAACGGCCCGAAATACCTTAATTTTTACAAAAAGCAAATAAAAACAAAGTTTATGGGGCGCTCGCGGGGCGCGACCCCCTTGATTAACTCTGTCGCGGGGCGCAACAGCTTGGCCACCAGGCCGCACTCTAGGCTGCCACGTGTCCATGTCGTGTTGAACCTACCCCCATGACTGGTCAAGGCTAAAGCCTATTCCACCTAGCCCGCGGGCCGCGAAGACCTTGTCTTCGGCTCTCGCGGGGCGCGACAAAGTGTCGATCAGACACTATAAATAGGGGATTTCGGCTTCAGTTGCAAATCGTTCATAACACAATTCTCTCTCTAAATTTCTAAATAGCTAAAGTAATTTCCGGGTATAATACCCCCTAATTAGCGAAGCTCTACCTCGTTGTAAGTATTATACCCCCCGGTTACATATTAGATACGCTGCCCGATTGATCTAGTGCTCTGTAACGCATGTCGAGGCTCTGCCTGACTCAGTCGTTGGAGTTCTGTCTCGGGGAGGGTGTAACTAATGTAAATTTAGGTTATTATACTAACGCGTGTGCATTGTTTAATTAATAGATTATAACCAGGAAATCACAAAGAAATACCTAAATTAACAATGTGAGTGATTCCTCTTTTCACAAAGTATTTTTACAAAACCTCAATTGTTTTGATTTATATTTAACAGTGATTGAGTATTTGTATTCTACAATTATTTTTGGTATATCGAGGTTTTGTATACAGAATTTGTTACTACACTGTGAGTAGTAACATTACCACCAGTCAGGATTGACAGTACCGTGGGTGGTAATTAAAGTAGATGTAAACAAATGTAATTGCTGGATTGCCCTCAATCCTGTAAAATGATAAAACCTGTTTTGATTAAATTGGGATTCACTCGCCAGTATTTCTTGCTGATAAAATGTTTTTAAACGCGTTTCATGTAACAAAATGTGAAAGCCAATTCGAAGCCTGCTGTAGAGCACTGAATGCTTGGAAAAGTGGCTATAAAAGTTACCTAAATAAAGAAGAAGTTTTATTTCAATAAATTAGGGTTTATCCCTAAAAACATGTTTGTAATGGAAACTTGGGTTTTTCCCATATATTTATTAATTATAAAATGTGGTGTTTTACTTTGATAAAATGTTTCCTAACCACGGTGCTGATGAAATTTCCACTGCCAAATTAATAAACACTGATACCACCGGCTCTGAGTAGGCCGCGGCCACCTGCCTCCCGGGGCAGGGGTCGAGGGTTGCGACAGGAGGTGGTATCAGAGCTACAACCACTGATTTCAGCCACAGAAGTGTTCTGCTGACACAAAAATTTTATCCATTATGTTAGGAAATAATCTACGGGATTACGTGTATATTTATTTGTTTTGTACTATTTGACAATTTGTTATTTTACAGTATGAGTGATCAAGGTCTATTGGATGCCTATCGTCAATTGTCTAGTTCTTCTAGAGATGAAGGAACTTCTTCCCAGCCTACCACTTCGGGGTACTCAGCTGATACAGCTAAGGGGATTTTCATATTTAAGGCACTATCCAAAGAACCATTCCCAACCAAAAAGAGAGGATGGTTCAGTCGGGGAGCACACGAGCGTAGGAAGAGAATGAGGAAGTTGCAGCAGCAACGGGCTCTAGCAGCAGCAAATTGGGAAATGAATGCCCATACCCAGGACATAATCAATAGGCGATTGGCCAATTTCCATATATTAGTTACCACTGCCGCAGAACCAAACTTAGAACAAATCATTGCACCACAGCCACTACCACTGTTTCCAACACAACCCATGGAAATAGAACCTAACCCAGGAGACCAAGTTCCCATACTCGCCTTCGACCCAAACGAAATCCCTAGAGTTCCAGCACCCAATCCCTTAGCCTACGATCCATGGAATGGCGACCATAGGGATTATCGAGAACTTTACCCACAAGAGAAACCCATACGAAACCCATTAGCACCATACCCAAACCTTGACCCTCTAGATCCATACTGGGATACTGATCAATATGTTAGGGAAATCCTAGAGAACCCATACCCATATGGAGAACCTGTACCACTGTACCCTGACCCAATACCAATACCAACACCACCACCACCCATGAGTACCGAAAACGTGCAGGAACTCCGCACTTTTGGTGAGGAGTTATTAGATGAGGGAGAAAAAATCAGACAAATAGGGGAAAGGCTCGTTTGAAAGTATGATGAGCGAAACATACAGTACTATATATATATATATATATATATGTGTGTGTGTGTGTGTGTGTGGTTTAAAAAAAATATAGATAACCTAAATATTTACTGATGCATAACTAGTAATATACTTTCAATTCCAGTTACAGCTTGTAATATATAGATATATGAAATAGAGTAAATGTCGCAATGCACGACGATTTTGATCAACATGTTTGTTGGTTTGATTGTTTGCATTAAATCTTGTTCTGTGGTATTAATACTTCGTAAATGTTTATAATCCAGATGGACAACGAAGTGAATCAGGAAAACCCGAATAACGATAATAACGGGAACCAATTAGATAACAGTGCCATCCAACACATAGTGGCACAAGGGATTATAGACGTTATGCCATATATTATCAAAACGGTTAAGGAAGCAGAAAATAATAAAAGTAACAGTGGAAGTAAATGACCACCTAATGAGCCCAGTCACAGCGTAAACAATGGACCACTACTTCAATTGCCTATTCCAAAAAGAAGAAGAACCATGTCTTATGGTTGTTCTTATAAAGAATTCTGGTCTTGTAAACCAATGGAATTCTCAGGCAATGAAGGAGCTATTGCAGCTCTACGCTGGATAGAAAAGACTGAAGCAGTCTTAAAAATAAGCAAGTGTGCAGAGGAAGATAAAATCATGTTTGCCTCCGATCTTTTTAAAAATGCAGCTCTAGAATGGTGGAATACTATTCTTCAGTCTAGAGGAGTGACAGAGTCTATAACATGGAATGGACTGAATTTAAGAATATGGTTGAAAAGAAATTATGTCCTCCCAATGAAAAAGAACAAATTGCTAATAAGTTCTTAAATCTTAGGATGACTGGAGTAGACTGTAAAGGTTACACTACCGTATTCTTTGAATATGCTATGATAGTGCCAACCCTAGCTTTACCAGAACCAGTATTAATCTCCCGTTACATCTGGGGATTAATCAGTGAGATTAGACACGTAGTCAAGGCAGCTAGACCACAAACCATAGAAGAAGCAGTAGAACTAGCAAATACCTTGACTGATGAAGTACGTACACAAGAAGAAAACCAGAGGAATAACCTAGCTCAAAAGCTTACCCAAGAATTTCGCTACGATAATTCCAACCGTGGGAAAAACATAGGTTCTACCTCCGCACCTTATTGTAAGGCCCGCAAGAAGAAGCATTCAGGGAGATGTTCCATTTACTGCAACTTTTGCAAAATACCGGGACATAAGGAAGAAGATTGCAGGAAGAAACCCAGTAATGGAGTATGCTTCAATTGTGGAGAAAAGGGGCATATCAAGCCAAACTGTCCGAAACTAGCTCCAGCCATGAACAACAAGACTACTAAGAATGCTAGAGCATTTGTTCTGACTGCATAAGAAGCAAAGATGATTCCGGACGTGATTTCCGGTACGTTTTTAGTTAATGATGTTTTTGCTAAAGTATTATTTGACTCTGGTGCGAACCAAAGTTTCATTAATACTTCATTTTGCAAATTCTCAATCAACCATTAACTAAACTTCAACAAGAATGTCTAGTAGAAACGACAAATGGAGAATCCATTAAGATCACTGAAATCTTACAGGGAGCAAGAATAGAAATTCTAAACCATAATTTTATTTCTAATCTTTACCCAATGAATCTGACTGGATTTGATATCGTATTAGGAATGGATTGGTTAGTAGCCAATAAAGCCAGTATTCTATGTGATCAAAAGTCAATCCAAGTAAACTCACCAAAAGGTGAAAAGATCACAATTAAAGGAGATAAGCCATCTAGATCCACGAAATTCATCTCTTTGATGAAAACAGCAAGTTATGCAAGAAAAGGATCATTAGTGTATATGATTTCCATAATCATTAAGACTAAAGGAAAACAATTGAAAGAAATTCCCGTAGTATCTCAATTCTCAGATGTTTTCCCGGAAAAGCTACCAGGACTACCGCCAGATAGGGAAGTCAAATTCAGAATTCACCTACTACCAGGAACAGCACCGATTGCCAAGGCACCTTATTGTTGCGCACCAGTAGAGATGCAGGAACTGAAGAAACAATTGGACGAACTTCTGGAGAAAGGATTCATACAGCCCAGTTCATCACCATGGGGAGCACCAATTTTGTTTGTCAAGAAGAAGGACAAATCAATGCGTATGGGCATTGATTACCGAGAACTGAATAAGGCCACGATTAAAAATTGATACCCATTACCAAGAATCAATGATTTGTTTGGTCAACTGCAAGGAGCCCGATTCTTTTCTAAGATCGACTTACGCTCAGGATATCATCAATTGAAAGTACAGGAAGAGGACATTCTTAAAACTGCTTTCAGAACAAGGTATGGCCATTATGAATTTACCATCATGCCATTTGGTTTAACCAAAGCCCCAGCAGTATTTATGGACATGATGAACATAATATGTAAACCATATCTGGATAAATTCATAATTGTTTTTATAGATGATATTCTTATTTACACTAAGAGTAAAGAAGAGTATGCAACGCATCTACATACAGTTTTAAATTTGCTGAGAAAAGAAAAGCTTTATGCTAAATTTTCAAAATGCGAATTTTGGTTAGAAGAAGTACAATTTCTTGGACATTTTGTTAATCATGTGGAACCCACAAAGATCGAGGCAATTACTAAATAGAAAGTCCCAGAGTCACCAACGGAGGTAAGAAGTTTTCTAGGACTGACAGGTTATTATAGACGGTTTATCCGAGATTTTTCTAGAATAGCCATTCCTTTAACGAAACTGACCTGTAAATCAGTTAAGTTTGAATGGGGACCAAAACAAGAAGAAGCCTTTAGGATTCTTAAGCGAAGATTAATCAACGCACCCATATTAGAGTTACCAGAAGGAACCGAAGACTTTATAGTCTATTGTGACACTTCTAAATTAGGTTATGGATGTGTGTTGATGCAACGTCAAAATGTTATAGCTTATGCCTCTAGACTACTTAAGAATCATGAAGAGAACTATACAACCCATGATTTAGAACTAGGAGCCATAATTTTTGCCCTTAAAATTTGGAGACATTACCTTTATGGTAGTAAGTTTATCATTTTCACCGATCATAAAAGTTTAAGATATGTTTTCGGGCAAAAGGAGTTAAATATGAGACAGAGACGCTGGATGGAAATTCTTAGTGATTATGATTGTAATATCCAGTATCATGCAGGAATGGCTAATGTAGTAGCCAATGCTTTAAGTCGAAAATATCATGAACCCAAGAAAAGCACGTTCTCTCAAATTAAATCTGCAAATAGATTTAAATGAACATATTAGAGAAATACAGAAATCAGTAATCAAGGACGATACTGAAAAATTAAAAGGAATTAGAACAAGGAAGATATGGAATTTAGAGATTTCATAAGAAAAGAATTTGGATACCCAAACGAGGAAATCTACGCCACCGAATATTAGAAGAAGCCCATAAGTCTAAGTATACAATACACCCTGGAAGTGATAAGATGTATCAAGACTTAAGAAAGAATTTATGGTGGATAGGAATGAAAAAGGATGTAGCAGCTTATGTTGCCAAGTGTCTAACCTGTTCACAGGTCAAAGCTGAACACTAGAAACCCTCAAGTTTATTGCAACAATTAGAAATGCCAATATGGAAATAGGAATTGGTAACAATGGATTTTGTTACCAAATTACCCAAGACACGAAAAGGTAATGATACAATCTGGGTGATTGTAGATAGATTGACCAAATCTGCTCATTTCTTACCAATGAAGGAAACTTTCAGTATGGAACAGTTAGCTAAACTATATGTAAATGAAATCGTTTCATTGCATGGAATTCCTTTATCTATTGTTTCTGATAGAGATAGCCGTTTTACTTCTCATTTTTGGACAAGTTTCCAAAAAGCAATGGGAACTAAGCTAAATCTAAGCACCGCTTATCATCCTCAAACGGATGGACAAAGCGAAAGGACAATTCAGACAATGGAAGATATGCTTAGAGCTTGTGTAATTGATTTGGGACGATCATTTACCATTAAGAGAATTTTCCTACAATAACAGCTATCATACCAGTATCAATGCTACACCATTTGAAGCACTTTATGGACGAAAGTGTCGAACTCCAGTCTGTTGGGCAGAAATTGGAGAAAAGCAACTGTCTGGACCAGAGATAGTACAAGAAACAACGGACAAGATTATTCAAGTCAAGGAAAGACTAAAAGCAGCATGCGATCATCAGAAGAGTTATGCTGACAATAGACGAAAGCCATTGGAATTCCAAGTTGGAGATAAGGTATTATTAAAAGTTTCGCCATCGAAAGGGATAGTTAGATTCATAAAAAGAGGAAAGCTAAGCCCCAGGTATATGGAACCTTTTGAGATTATTAAAAGAATAGTACCAGTAGCTTACAAGCTACAACTGCCAGAGGAAATGGTAGGAATACATGATGTATTTCATGTATGTAATCTCAAAAAATGCTTAGCAGATGAATCATTGATAGTACCTCCTAAGGACATAGAGGTAAATGAGAAACTCAAGTTTGTAGAAAAACCCCTACAGATTTAAGTCAGAAAGATCAAGAATCTCAAACACAAGAGATTAGTTCTGGTCAAAGTGAAATGGGATTCCAAAAGAGGACCAGAGTACACTTGGGAGCTTGAATCAGAGATGCAGAGGAAATATCCACACCTGTTCCAGTAGACCTCGAGGACAAGTTCTAAAACAAGGTGGGGGAGAATATAACAACTCTCCTAAAATACTTATAACACCCCTATACGCCCTAAAAGACACCCCGTATACGAAAAACGGCCTGATATACCTTAATTTTTACAAAAATCAAATAAAAACAAAGTTTATGGGGCGCTCGCGGGCCGCGACCCCTTTGATTAACTCTGTTGCTGGGCGCGATAGCTTGGCCACCAGGCCGCACCCTGGGCTGCCACGTGTCCTTGTCGTCTTGAACCTACCCCAATGACTGGTCAAGGCTAAAGCCTATTCCACCTAGCTCGCTGGCCGTGAAGACCTTGCCTTCGGCTCTCGCGGGGCGCGTAAAAGTGTCGATCAGACACTATAAATAGGGGATTTTGGCTTCAGTTGCAAATCGTTCATCACACAATTCTCTCTCTAAATTTCTGAATAGCTAAAGTAATTTCCGGGTATAATACCCCCCTAATTAGCGAAGCTCTACCTCGTTGTAAGTATTATAACCCTCGGTTACGTATTAGATACGCTGCCCGATTAATCTAGTGCTCCGTAACGTATGCCGAGGCTCTACCTGACTCAGTCGTTGGAATTCTGTCTCGGGGAAGGTATGACTAATGTAAATTTGGGTTATTATACTAACGCGTGTGCATTGTTTAATTAATAGATTATAACCAGGAAATCACAAGGAAATACCTAAATTAGCAACGTGAGTGATTCCTCTTTTCACAAAGTGTTTTTGCAAAACCTCATTTGTTTTGATTTATATTTAACAGTGATTGAGTATTTGTATTCTACAATTATTGTCGGTATGTTGGGGTTTTGTATACAAAATTTGTTATTACACTGTGAGTAGTAACATTACCACTAGTCAGGATTGACAGTACCGTGGGTGGTAATTAAAGTAGATGTAAACAAATGTAATTGCTGGATTGCCCTCAATGCTGTAAAATGATAAAACCCGTTTTGGTTAAACTTGGATTCACTTGCCGGTATT
Source organism: Helianthus tuberosus (assembly GCA_030545235.1). Taxonomy (NCBI): domain Eukaryota; kingdom Viridiplantae; phylum Streptophyta; class Magnoliopsida; order Asterales; family Asteraceae; genus Helianthus; species Helianthus tuberosus. The sequence continues at coordinate 11,776,776 of CM060440.1, forward strand.
TCTTGCTGATAAAATGTTTTCAAACGCGTTTCAGGTAACAAAATGTGAAAGCCAATTAGAAGCCAGCTGGAGAGCACTGAACGCTTGGAAAAGTGGCTATAAAAGTTACCTAAATATAGAAGAAGTTTTATTTCAATAAATTAGGGTTTATCCCTAAAAACATGTTTGTAATGGAAACTTGGGTTTTTCCCATATATTTATTAATTATAAAATGTGGTGTTTTATTCTGATAAAATATTTCATAACTACAGTCCTGATGAAATTTCCGCTGCCAAATTAATAAACACCGATACCACCGGCTCTGAGTAGGCCGCGGCCGCCCGCCTTTCGGGGCAGGGGTCGGGGGTTGGACACTCATCATCAGTCATGTTTGTAACAACATATACTTCATCATCAAAATTAGTCAAATTATCACTTGTTATCTCAATTTTAAAAGCAAAATTCTTTCCAATCAATTTGTTTAAATCCATGGGAAATCTAACTTCAAAATTCTGTAAATCATGAAATAATAGGATTAAATTAACAAAAGAAAAATGAAAAAAATATTCACAAATATATATAGGTCAGTTAAATACTATTTATCCATACAGGTGTTGTGTTTTCTTGAAGCAATTGATCCGCGGATTTGTGAACAACTTTTTCAATAATTTCATCAGCCAAAGGATGAAATAATATTTATTGAAACATCATCACTAATGTCTTCCACTTCAACTTTTATCTTGTATCTGCATAAATTATATAAAAAATAAATAAAT